>CM022181.2:14882679-16082679 GCA_011420285.2 Erysimum cheiranthoides
GTTTTTGGATGAGTTTTCTGACAGACCGCACCGATTGGTTTTTGGATGAGTTTGCTGCATCTAGCGCACCGATTAATGCATCCAGAAATTCCAGATTTTTTGGATGAGTTTACAAAAATTATCTAGACGCAGCAGTCAGTTCACGTCCCTAATTAATATTAAACGAACAATGATATGCATTTGCGTCTAGTTACCGCGTCTAGCGCACCAAACGAACAGGCCCTAATATATACAAAAAGCAGAAAAGAAAAGATGGTCACAATAGAAAGAAAGGGTACATCCAACAAAGCATCAGCCAATGAAAAAATAAGAAGATAAAAATACTAAAGTTTAAAAAGAGAGATTCGAACCCAGAAAGGAGGTTTTCTAATATTATTGCCTTTTCAATCGAGAAGAGAGGCCAAGTAAGGTCCGTCCAATAAGGGTAAGCTTCAAGTAAATGCACTATGACATTGACAACAATATTGTAGAGTTTCTTACGTCAACAAAAGTGACTCACTCTTAACTTCATCTCTAACTTAACTATCAAAAACATAAGAAAACCTTCATCCCTACTTCCAAGCATCTCAAGAGACGGCCCTTTACCCTTTACACAAGGGCATCGGTTTTATGACCTTTTTGCTTTAGATGCTCACCGACCATTTCACCTGAAAACCGAGCAAACCCGATAATTGATGAGACCCAATCATTGACAATTGTCAACCCGATACTAGTAACACTAAAATGGAGCTAGAAACAGTATTGAAGAGTCGTTCAACTAAAAATAAACTTAAAAGGTATCAGCTAACATGGCACGGATTTTGGCTCTTAGCTCATCCGAAACTTGAGTTGGTTCGTTTTGTGGGTAAGAGATGTTGTCTTCAGAAGCAGCTTTAAGATCAGACTGATCTGACTTTGAAACAGTCTCTTCTTCCACTGTTTTCTTATCTTTCTTTATACGTTTACTAGACTGTGTCGATGATCATGTTCAGTGTCTGAAGAGTCCTCGTGCTTGCGTCTACTGGATCTGTGTCGGTGGTGATAATGCTCATCATCGGATGAATCACGATGCTTATCATGCTTCCTGGATCTGTGATGATGGCTACGCTTGTCCTTAGAATAATCAACATCTCTGTTATGCTTACTAGATCTGTGTCGGTGCTCACGCTCGTTATCAGAAGAATCATTTAGCTCATGCCTATCTGGAGATTTTCTGTGTTTGTGCCTATGACGTGAACGACTGTGATACTCATCATCCGAGGAGCTCTCATGCTTGTGCTTGTCCCGAGAATGTCTGTCCTTGGAAGAGTGTCGTGTCTTATGATGCGAACGACTATCATGCCGTTTTCTACTTGAATGCTTCTTCTCAGTCTCACTTTCTTCTTTAACTTCCTCCATGCTGCTCTCTTCATCTTCTTCTTGATCTCCATCTCATAATCTTCATCTCTCTCTGATCTGGAACGGTAATTCCTCTTTGATCGTCTTTCACTGTTACCATCATCTACTTGTTTCAGCTCAGCTTCAGATGGAAGTGAGCTACCTTCTCTTTCTTTGGTAGCATTAGCATTCAATCCAGAAATCCCAAAGTCCAACGGTTCGATCGATACGCTTCGCGACGGTTCAGCTTGTTCCACTGGCTGGGCACCGGGTTTTAACATGGCCACAAACATTTTTGCACGTTTCAATCTTTCTGCCTTCAACTTCTGCTCCTTAGACAAGCTTGCTTCAGAAGAATCTGCTTCATTAGCAGCAGTCGAGCCAGAAATCAGTTGACCCGCAGATTTGCCCAAATCAGGGGACTTAGATGAAGAGTAATTTCCATCATTCCCAAGGCTCTGAGAAGTCTCATCCACGGGTTTGCCAGACAGAATCCCTAACTGGGGATTCCTTATGCCTCTTCTGGCCGCTTGAAGAATAGCAGCAGCAGTATTCGCATCTACATTGACCCTCATTTGTGGTTGGACAGGCTTGAATGGTTCATTGTTCAAATTAACCTTTGGTTTGTCACTAACGATTTTTAGTTTCTCTTTCTTGGCAGAGTCATTTGGTAAAACACTCCCAAAAGCAGGTTTGTCAGCATTGTCCATCTTTTCTTGCTTCACGTCTTCCTTTTAGCAGTAAGGCCTTTGTCACTTGATTTTAACTGCATATGAAATCAGCAGACGTGTTATATTAATAGTGGAGAGCTAAAAATCACATGGTTTTTTTAAGCACATGAAAATACACCAAATCTGTAGCAGGAACATTTAGGAGCTTTATATAGAAGTACCTGTTCAGCTTCTTGGAGAACCTTCCGATAATATGCATGGTATAAGCTATCTGGACGTAAGAATGGAAACATCCCGTATTTCACATCCTGTGCAACAAGAGTAGCCTCCAGTTCTTTCCCGTTCTTTTGGATGAAGTCTACTATCTTATCAATCACTCTTTTCATCTCAGTAGTCGGCTCTACAATCTGCAGTTCAAGCTTGGGTTGTGCCAGCATTGCAGAAGATTGCGACTTATCAGACAAAAGTTTGTCTGTAGCATTATCTTCTGTATTGATCTGCTTCCTCTCTACAACATTTACTGCACTGACAGAAGGATTTCTTTTTACGAAGGATGCTTGATCATTCCGCGGAAGAGATTGCTTAGAGTCTGCATTTCTCTCTGTGGCAATCTTTGCAGCTCCTTTCAACCCTTCAGGTCCATTAGAATCAGCTACTTTAACACTTTTTTCATCTTCGGCAGACTCGTTTGTTTTAGAGCCATTTGCAGACTCTTCGTTAGCATCTTCATCTTCTACAGTCCCATAAGCTGAACCAAGCAAGGACAAAGCTCCACCATCCATCTCACCTTCGTTTTTTTTCTCTTCTACAGAGGACTTTCCTGTCAAAAGCTCTTGATGTTCGACAAGAAACCTAAAGTAAGGATGAAGATGATGGTCTGGCATCAAGAACCCAAATGTTGGGTTGCCTCCTTGTTTGACTCTCAAGACGATTTCAGATTGCCCACCATGTTTGCTTACGAAGCTTGAAGTTCTAGTGATGATTTGATGTAATTTCTCCGTTGGAGGCTGAAAGAAGGGAAAGAAATGTATAAGAAAAAAATTAGTAATGTGAAATATTATGATGAATTATGAACCTTTGGCAACACACAGGTATATACATGTTAAAATCTCACGTAAGTATCAAGAACCATAAATTGCAAATATCAGAACTGTGTAGAAATGCATCATCTGATGTGCACTCAGTTTTTAGATTCTTGGTAAGTCATGAATTTCTATCATCTTAATCCCACCTGCACTGCCCCTTGTCATGGCAGCAAAAGGAAACAAGGTGCATGTGAATGACAACCTTAGACAACTCCATCTCTTCTCCGAGCATCTGAAACTTAGACATGGTAGTCCTTAGAATAACATATGCACCTTTCAGATGTTTACATGGCCAGATCAGTTAAGTACCAAATAAGTGAGCAAAACCGGCAGATTGCTAAAGGGAACAATCTGCCAAAGCAGCAACTTACCAGGTTTTGAAGTAAATAATCAGGCACGGGGAAAGGCGGGTGAAACACAGATTCCATATCAGCATTTTTTTGGTCATTGAAATCACTGGAGCTTCCGTATGAAAAGGGGACAGCACGATAACCATCAGCATTTGTATTTTCTGAAACATCATTCATATCTGGGGTACAAAGTGAATAAAAATATGATTAATTTTCTGAAATGTATTAAAGTAAAAAAAAAAATGAGAGGAACTAAGAGAAAACTCAAATATTCAGGGAGAAAAAAGTACTCCCTAAACCAGAGTTCTTTTAGATTCATGTTATTCCCTATTAAATAACTTGATTCTATGCAGCAATTTCATCTTGATAATCAGAAGAAACAGCAAACATCAATTTACAACCTAGGACTTAGATCCACAGGTATCAAACTAACATGCCCTTAGTTATGGAGACCAAACAAGCATTCAAGACTAAGAAATTAATAAATCAATGTGCTTAGTATCAACGATGGAGTACAGAGATAAGCAAACAAAATTTATACCTCTCTGACATAATGTACAAGATTCTAATGGGATATAGCTTCAGAACTCACATTCCACCGGAACCACCTAATAGAAACAAAATCTTGATGCACAAGAAGAAGAAAAGTAATACACGTTCTACCATTATGCCCACTAAAAGTAAATTCTGACTTGGCCAGATAGGTAGTTGACCGAATTGCAAACTCGATGAGATCAAGAGCATTGATTCAGCCATTCTCCATTTTAGATTCTATACCCACACACATGTACATACTCAACAGGAATAATTACTGAATGTTTCAATAAATAGAGCAAAACAAATCAACCTGAAATTTTCGTTATCATCCTCTAGAACTTTTCAAGTCTATAACATAGCTACTTCGAGTCTCTCTGCCAACTAAATAAACTAAAGATAAATCGAGATTTGTACTAAGTTCCTCATCCTTACCGTTCTCATCATCCGACGGCGATGGAGATTCCGCCGGTAAATCAAAATAACGCTCGTGATCGAGCTCCGATTCCAAGTCAGGATCATCTAAAATCGGACGACGGCGCTTGATACGCGGAGGAGGAGGAGAAGAGAGGAGGTGACGAACATCGTAGCGGTCAATAAATAGGCTGTTCCAGTCAACGAGCGCCGTCGGAGAGTTGACAAACGTTGCCATGGAATCGTCGTCGAAAAAGAGAGCGTGACGACCAACAATCTCCAGATCCATTGTGTGATTCTTCCAAGCAACGGAGATTTGGGAAGGTTTGGGATTTGGGAAGAGCCTTTAGGGTCTGAAATTTGGAATCGGAATGTTTTGACCCAAGGTAATCGTGATGACTTCAAAAGAGATCTGGTCGGTTAAATGACGTCGTTTTTGGTCGAGTTTTTGATTGCCGTTTGAGAAGAAAGAAAACGACATGCATTGTTGGGGTGAAAAACTAACAAAACGACGTGCATTCTGTTTTTCTTTGTTGTTTTTGCGTTTTCCACCCTATAATAAACAAAGTTTTATATTTACCCCATAACCTTAACTTCTCTATTAGAAAACCACCCAAACCTTTTTTTTTTTCAACAATCAATAAAGAAACCACCCTAACCTTAAGTGAATGTTTTGTGTTAATTATACCTCTTCTTCTTTAACATGTTAGGTGTTGTAGCGCCATTATGGTCTCTATTCTCTAGTCTAGTATTTGTCCATTTGACTCGGCTTACTTGGAACCACTTGTGATTTAACACTCTTTTCTCTTAATTGTTACTTTGTATGTTATATACAGTGTCAGGAGAAAATCTGAGAGAGTTGAATTGATGTCATGTCACTGGCCATTTATTACTGGGCACATGGATCATGTCAAAGAAGAGCATTCGACAAATTTTTTAGTAATCTAAAAAACGTATCAAAAGAACCGGAGCTTTTCAGTGTTCTTCAAACGTTGAAATCCAAAATTACAATATTCTCGTATACCAAGGAAGCCGAACCAGAATTTCTATTTTCTACTATAAGCTTGACAAGTGTATTAGCCTATTAGGTGGTGAAAACGCTATCTATCAAGGCGGGAGCTCACAAGGTGTTGACAGTGGGATATATGGCAGACGAGTAGGGAAGATCCTCATGAGGCCTAGCTTCTGTGCGTAGCGGAAGGTCACAACTATGAAGGGGTGTCTGAAAACAGCTGATGCAAGGTTCTATAATAATGTTTTACCAGTCTCACTTTTATTATGATCCTTTTTTTTTGTGTGTGTATTAATTAAAACTTTGACGTTTTGTTTTTCTTCTGTTAAACCATGTTTTGTGTGCAGATGATTCGCAGTTTTATCCCTTTTCTTTCAATGGAGGTTTTAAGCTTTGCTAAATAAAGTTTGAAAAAAAAAAAAAAAACTAGTAGAATATATTGTAAATTGACAATTACCAAGAAAAAGAACTAGCAAAATCTCGTTTGTTTCTTTGTTATCAAAACGGGGGAAAAAAATCTCTTGTTTGAACAACTGTAGAAATATGGCACATTGTTTTCACGAGTTTCAATAACAAATACTCTGTCGACAGAAATAATACTCTTATACTCTACAGAATTAGCGTGTATAAATATATAAATCAATAGACGTAAATTATTAATGTAAAAAGGAGTTCAGTTGGGAGTGGCTTAATAGTGAATGCAACAGAAAGATATCGTAGAAAATTATAGATTATCGTATAGGTCAAATAATGACCAATAGGCAACAAGGGAATGGTATTGTTGACTTTTGTGACGTAAAGTTTGTACATTGTTTAACAAATTGGAGGAAAGCGTTGACCTCTCTCCATAGCTTTCTTGAACTATAAACAAACACCGAATCTAATATTTGTGCCTTCTGGACGTCTTTGACCGGTTTAGGCAACATGTTGCTTCGATAGTTGATAGTTCCATGTATAGACACTAGTCCGGTTTACCGATGGCCGGTTTGAATTTATATTAGTATATAAGCCACTATGGAGATATTCAAATTTCAATATAACCAATAAGACAATTGTTTCAGAAACTAAATATTTATTGTATATTTATGCAAAAAACATACACTTAGCAAACCAAGTTGTATTAATTTCAATGGTCAACATCGTACCAATTAGGGACATCATGAATCGAATTCCACTATGCGTATATATATATATTTGTATTAGAAAGTATGGGCTTTCAACTTACAATCAAGTAAAACTAATCCATATATGTTGTGTTATTTTAAATTTTTTGTATTAATTTCTAATGTAGGATATTTCTAAGTTTCTAACATATTTATTAGAGAGGAAAAAACCAACTCATCATCTCAAAAATACTAATACAAAATGGTATAATAAATCATTTATCGGGACATTAACTCAGTGATTACCCATCAAATCTACTTGCTGTCGACTGATATAAACAGAATTACAACAGAAGGCTTGTAGGGACAAAGAAAACAACTTACAAACCTTACTAAGCTCGCTCATGTTTCTAAATTAAAAACTTTAAATTTCTGAGTTCGGACTTACATAATCGTTTTAATATTTTATTGTTACGTAGAAATTAATTACAATGTAAAATGGCCTTTCATTTTATTAAATCATATAAGCGTGGTGATTGGGCGTATGAGGGTCGAATTTTAGAATTCAAGTTAAAGCAAGTGTCTATTAGAGGATGTATAGCTTCAACTTGCTTCATTTAGAAATATAAATTAGTGGTTCGTGGTTTTCACGAGAAATAAAATCAATAAGTAATTGTTTTAAAAACATAAACAAATAAAACTGTAATATAATGTTGGACGCCTTTGCTTCTCCTTGCATCTCGCCTGAATCGTCTCAGACCGGCCCATGAGGCTAGGCTATGGATTCAGTCATTGTTCGTTACGCATACGCAATTTTTAGTTTACCCATCCCTTTCTATTAATTTTGTTACTTTTTGTATGTTGACATTATAATTTGAAGTTATTTTAACTTGATTACATTGGAGAACCATTATATAATAAGAAAATTATCATAAAAGACATAATTAAACCCTATAAGTGTAAAAACACTCTGATCAATATATGGTGGTACCAATAGAATAAATTACGAAACTAGCATTGGTAATTACCAATGGTAACCGATAATGAATTTAAATGTTCACCACAGTCCACAAGTAAAATTAACTATAATCCAATGATAGTTCTCACGGCATCTGGTAACATATTACAAATGCTATATTACTACATTATTAACACGAGAGGATGTCGAGAAAAAAAAAGGATGTCTAAAATTAATATGTTTTGATTACGTATATGACACATAACTTTTTTCACTCTATGTTGTAAACGCGTATACACACACCCAACGTAAGCAAATAAGCATGTGCATGTACATGCACATAAAAATAATTTATTACTGGAATGAGAAGAAGAAAAAAAAACGCCTCTCCCAAGAAAAGTTCGATCGCTTGAAACCTTGCTTCACCTTTTCACCACATTTCATGCGTCAACTCGTCTCGATCACAACTATAAAACCGTAAGTCCACCCTCTCCTCAATTCTTCACAACTGAATCTCTCTCTCCCCCCAAATCTCTTCCTCTCTCTACAACATTTACATAACCAACAAAAGAAGAAGAAGACAAGAAGGAGACAAGAAAGAAAGAAGAACAATCTCTCTCCCTCCAAGTCACAAATATAACTCATAGATCAAGAGAAAATGGCTCAATTGATGAAGTTACTCGTAACAATTGCATTAACAACCTTAGTCACTGTCGCCATCATCACCACCAAAACCACCACCACGACCTCAACATTTGCTCTCGAAGACCCTTTCAAGGACCTTACACCGCCAGGAGCGGTTAATATCAGACCAAGTCGGTTCTTGGCAGAAAAAGTAGATCAGGGTCAAGGACCAAAAGCCCGTAACCCAAACGCAGCTGACCATTGCAACAAGGAGCCAGAGATCTGCAGCAGCAGCTATTACAGCACCGGAGCAAATGCTACAATGGCTTGTTGCAACAACAAGTGTATGGATTTATCAACCGACGACAAAAACTGCGGTGCGTGTAAGACCAAATGCAAGTTCGGACAAACGTGTTGTCGCGGTCAATGTGTTTACGTGGCTTACGATAAACGCCATTGCGGTGAGTGTAACCATCGTTGCGATACAGGCGAGCTCTGCGTCTACGGTCTCTGTAACTACGCGTGATGAATCAATCATTCATTCACGCCACCGTAAAAAAAAAATAAAAAAATTAAGTAAAATTATACGGATGATTTATTTACATGGACGCTGATTAAAAGAAGGTCGGTCCAATTAATTAATTACTTAATAATTAATTAAGGTGTTGTGTGTATTTTTGGATTCCCATAATGTTTTGAGGGGTATATAAAAGAGATTATTCTATTTTAAATGTCTACGAATAAAATGGAACATCCTCGTTCCAATATTACTGCTGTTTTATTAAGGTTTATAAGAGTGTATAAACACACTCCAAAAAATAATATCATAAATAATGTTTTTATACGTATAATACATAAAATAAAGTCTCTTTCCTCATAGCTTGCCCCCAAATTTATTAGCAAACATAGATTCCAATTGGTATAAATGCAAGAATAATGAGTGGAACATTAAAGTCCGAAGAATATTCTTTTTCATTCATTCCTATGCAAATGAAGAGTGTATAATTTTTGGGTTTTGTGCAAAAAAAAACCCTCCAAGTGAATCATTTTTGCAATTTAACCCTTTAAGTCGAATTTGTGCAAGTCAATACCATGAAATCGAAAGTCACCCGCAATATAACCCTTCCCCGTATTGATGACGTGGCATCCGTTAAAAACATGAGGTTTTGTGCAAAAAAACCCTCCAAGTGAATTTTTTTTTGCAATTTAACCTTCTGAATCGAACTTTTTTTTTTTTCTCTAAGTCGAATTTATGCAAGTCAATACCATGAAATCGTAAGTCACCCGCAATATAAACCTTTCCCGTATTGATGACGTAACATCCGTTAAAAACATAACAGTGGCCAAAACGACACCATTTTATTGGGTTCGAAAACGACATGAGAAGAATACTGATCAAGACCCTCAAAAGATGATATCTCCATGGTTCGAGACTCAGAAGTTGAAGGTATGCTATACTGATGGGCTATGTGGTGTAAATGGAATGAATATGTGGGAGTAGGGGTGTCAAACGGGCTGCATGCCCGCGGGCCTGTCTGTTGCGGGTTACAAGTTATGCGGGTTTGCCCGATGAGCCCTCAAACTGTTGGGCACATAAACTGTTGTCCAAACTCGTCCCGCAAGAGTACTAAATGGGCCAAGCCCGCGGGCATGCAGTATTCTTCTCATGTAACCATGGAGATATCATCTTTTTATGGTCTTGATCAGTATTCTTCTCATGTCGTTTTCGAACCCAATAAAACGGTGTCGTTTTGGCCACCGTTATGTTTTTAACGGATGTTATTAATAAAGTAATTGATATTCTAAAGTAGTGGTATGATTTATTTATTTTGGGTTCAAAATAGTACTAAAACACCAACCTCAACTAAGAAAATACGTAAGTCCATATTGGTGCTTTCTAATTTATTTATGGATCATTATGGTATTTAGTGATTAACTCTCACGACTTTGTCTTGTTATAGGAGAGGAAATTTACTACACCTTTTTTGTGAAATTGGGTATCCACCACAATAGATGACGACATTGTCAAAGTCAATAGGTTGACTTATCTGGACCAACTCCCGATGGATACGGACCCGACGGGTCAAAAAGTGACAAATCGGGTCAAAATAAAAAACCTTAAAGATGAGATTGAGACAGAGACCGAGATCTAAAACCCGTGGACACTATAACACATACAAAACCCACACGTCCAAATTACAACCTCAAAACTCTCTTTCACACAGTGACATACACCTAAAACACGTGAATCGGTCTCTTTCTTAGATCACTCATCTACTATCTAGTTAAATCTGAAAGATTGATTGGAAACCCACATCGAAAAATCTATCCTTTTCTTCTTCTTCTTCTCCGGCGAATCTCCGGGGAAATTGGTCATCGTTAGTCACGGCTATACACGGGATAAAGTCACGGCCTTTGAGCTTTCATGTCCAACGACAGGGTTGTTTAATCATAACTAATCCTTTGCCGCACGGAGGACGTGGAGCTCTGCCGTCTGAAGGCGGCAGTCCTTCCGATCTCCTCTTCCTCGCCGGAGGCGGTTCTTACAATCATCATTACTAACCCTAACCTTTTTTTCTAATTAGCTCTTTTAGTTCTTAATCCTGTATAAATCTATAATCTCGAGATTCGGAAATTTGTGAGTAATGTTGTTGAAGATCAAAAGAGTTCCAACAGTCGTGTCGAATTATCAGAAAGATGAGACGGTGGAAGAAGGTGGATGTGGTCGGAATTGCTTGAGCAAATGTTGCATCAATGGTACATTTTAGAGCTAAACAAAAAAAAAAATCTTCTTTTGTTTGAATTTGAATTCACCGATCTTTGTTTGTTTTTCAGGGGCAAGACTTCCTTTGTATACCTGCAAGAATCGTGATAGATCCATCGGAGAGAAGTCAGAATCTCCGGTGACGTTCCTTGAATCTCTTGTTCTTGGAGAGGTAGCTCTCAATTTTGTTATATCTCTCCATTTTCCTGTTGCTTGATTGAAAGTCTTAAGTAATGTATCAAATGCCTTATGTTTTCTAGTGGGAAGATCGTTTCCAAAGAGGACTTTTTCGCTACGATGTCACCGCCTGCGAAACCAAGGTTTTATTGTCTCTTTAGTCTTTGTTTTATGGTTAGATTGATTTACTTTTAGAGCCAAATCTGTTTGGTGTTTGCTTAAGCTGAAAGTATCAAATTTCAGTTTCACATTGTTGATGTTTACTTGAGCTGAAGAATCAAGTTCCAGTTTCACATTGTTGATGTTTGATTGTTTATCGGTGAATTGGTGATAATAGGTTATACCGGGGAAGTATGGTTTCATTGCGCAGCTAAATGAAGGTCGTCATCTCAAGAAGAGACCAACTGAGTTCCGTGTTGATAAAGTTCTTCAACCATTTGATGGAAACAAATTTAATTTCACTAAAGTTGGTCAAGAGGAGTTGCTTTTCCAGTTTGAAGCTAGCAGTCATGATGGTGATAGTGAAATCCAGTTCTCCCCGAGTATGCCTCTAGACGCCGATAATTCTCCAAGCGTCGTTGCAATCAATGTAAGGAATTGTTGAGGTAGAAGTTTCTTCTTTTTTACTGATTTATTATCTAGACATTGAACTCAATGTTTTCTTTTTAAAACAGGTGAGTCCGATTGAGTATGGACATGTGTTGCTGATTCCTCGTGTTCTCGATTGCTTGCCTCAAAGGATTGATCACAAAAGCCTTTTGCTTGCTCTTCAAATGGCGGCTGAAGCGGCTAATCCCTATTTCCGACTTGGATACAACAGTTTAGGCGCTTTTGCTACCATCAACCATCTTCACTTTCAGGTAAACCGAATCAAATCGAATCGAAATTAGTTTATAACAAGAACTGGTTTTACTTGAGTTATGAATTCTCAAAATCGAACAGAACAACATAACGAACAGAACCAAACAACTAAATGCTCACCCTTATATACTTGTGAAACAGGCTTACTATTTGGCAATGCAATTCCCGATTGAGAAAGCTCCTTCCTTGAAGATCATTACCACCAATAATGGCGTCAAAATCTCAAAACTCTTGAATTACCCTGTGAGAGGTCTTCTATTCGAAGGTGGAAACTCCATTAAAGATCTCTCTGATACTGTATCAGACGCATCCGTTTGTCTTCAGAACAACAACATTCCCTTCAACATTCTCATCTCTGATTCTGGAAGACAGATCTTCCTTCTCCCTCAGGTTAAATCTTCAAAACATTTAAAAAGAAACTCGATATCGTCTGTCAAAAGAAGATCTTGCTCTAACGATTTTTATTTATTTGCAGTGTTACGCAGAGAAACAGGCTTTAGGGGAAGTTAGCTCGAAGCTATTGGATACACAAGTGAATCCAGCGGTTTGGGAGATGAGTGGACACATGGTGTTGAAGAGGAAAGAAGATTACGAAGGAGCTTCAGAGAAGAAGGCATGGAGTCTACTAGCTGAAGTTTCTTTATCGGAGGAGAGATTCAAAGAAGTTAAGACTATGATCTTTGAGGCAATTGGTTTAAGTAGTCATGACGAAGAAGAAGAAGCACTTGAAGAGCAGAGGTCTATGAATGGTGGCTTCATAAGTAGAGTCCATTGTCCTTCAGCGAAAGAAGAGGCTGTATCTAATTGAAGCGCTTTTTAACTAAAGCAAAAACAAAACTACCGTCGTGATTTGCATAACTTGTGTTTGACATTACTGTTTTTTTAGTGCCTTGGCTTCAACATACAATATCAAAAATGTTCTCTAAAAACATTTAAATTAATAAAGTTGAAATCACATAGTTCATAAAGATAGAAAAATAGAAGAAAAAAAATTCAAATTACAATCTTCTTGAAGAGAACGAATTTCCGTCTCGGATTTATTTTGTTAATAAATGTCATAAAATTCCTTAATTAGATTTGTTTGCTTATTACTATTTGGGAAACCTCATCGTCCATAAACCCTCTGGCTAAAGAAGAAGCTCTCATTACCTTTGTTTTGGCCCCCCTAATCAGATCGACACTTTCCTCTGCCATCACCGGAGCTTGGAGACTTCAGCAACTCCATATCTCTCAAGCTTTTAGCTTTTCTCGCGTAAACACTTCTTCAACCCTCTCTCTCGTTATATACATATTTCCTTCGTCTTCATTTCACTGATATGGGTTGAACTTTTGCATTTCATTCTTTAGATGTTTTCCAGAAGTTTTTTTCTTTTTCTCTTTGGCTCGTTCGATTTTAACTTAACCACTCATCTCTATGACAAAAGAACCTAGTTTTGTGTTCTGGGTTCTATTGGGTTTAAAGCCAATTTACTGAGATTTATGTATCTGTTTACTGAGTAAGGACTCGCGTACAAGGTGTTCGATAAAATGCCAATTAGAAATCAGTAGCTTACCACTATAGAGATTTTTATCCAAATTCAGTTTATTTTGTGTGTGTAGGTATAGGGTAGATATATCTGATCCTCGTTAAGCCAATTTTGTAATGTAGCTCATGATAGTGATACAATTTTTGTTATATGGGATTATCCTTTTGCTAACACCTTAACATTACATTTCTGTAATCTTTTACATATGGACATTGCTTGGTTCATGAATCTTTGATAAGCCTCAACAATATTCATATATTTACTTTTTGTTCATTTGGAGGTTCATCGAATGCTTTAAAGGCTAAATGGAACTAAACAAACTGAAGAAGGAATGGTTGTTTTCTTTTGGGTTTGTAGAGTTGTTGGACAATGAAGAAAGGATTGCACCCACAGATGCAATGGATCTCTTATGTGACTCAGAGTGGTAGATTGATGCACGTGATGATGACAAGAATCCACCATGTTGGTAAAGTCTATCACTTTGGAGCTAAGCGTCAAATGGCTCAAAGCATTGGTCAGATTGCCAAGTTCAAGCGTAGGTTTAACGAGCAAGAGGCAGAAGCAGACCAAGAGAATATCAATGAGAACCAGAAGAAGTAGCTGTAAACCAACTCTTTTATCTCTCTCTAGCTTTCCTCAAATAACCAATCTGAAAAAGCTTTAGACTTTTCATTTACATAAGGCAACTATGAACCTTGCTTTGATTGATTATTACAGTTCTTGAGTCTCTCTGTTTCGTCAATAAAAACTTATCATGTACCCTTCTTGGCAATGGATATCATAGACTGAAAAGTGGAACGTGATTAGTAGCAAATCATCCACTCTATGTTTCATATAATTAAATCAAACTAGTACAAGGAATCATAACATCTAAAAGTCACCGTGATTCAGACAGGTTTCAACATGGATTTGACAAAGGCGTTGTTACATAACATGACTAATGATACATGCTTCTAGTTCAGACATTTTGAGCTAAGGATTTCACCAATTTGGTGCAAAAAAGATTCCTCTAGTAGGTGGGGAATTTGGGGTTGACATCGGCTGCCCAAGCTTCCAGTCCTCCGATTATATCCTTAGCTGAATCAAAGCCCAAATCACGGAGATATTGAACAGCTCTCTGTGAATCATTCCCGCGTCTGCAAACAACGTAGACACTAGGACTTGTGCAAGATCCGGTGTGAGCATGGCCATCTTCCTTTTCTTTAAGGTGCAAAAAAATAGAGAGCACTTGAATTATTATTGAAAACACTTTGAATTGTAAAAGCCCAATTACGAGCTCACCAAAAGTTCAACATACTGTATCTGGAAAATTAAAACCTCCGAGGGTCTGAACAAAGAAAGCAAAAAACAACAACTAGAAAAGAAAAAAAGCAAAGCACGAAAGACTCAAGAGATCGATCAATGGTCGAGCCACCATTAATCGCCATAGTGCTTGTTCAGAAGCTTCCACCGCGGAGACGGAGAACAAGGTGAAGAGTTGACTCTTTCTGGATGTTGTAATCTGCTAAAGTGCGACCATCTTCAAGCTGCTTCCCCGCAAAGATTAGCCTCTGCTGATCCGGTTGAATCCCTTCTTTGTCCTGAATCTTCGCCTTCACGTTGTCAATCGTGTCAGAGCTCTCGACCTCAAGAGTGATTGTCTTTCCCGTCAATGTTTTGACAAAAATCTGCATCCCACCACGAAGACGCAGCACAAGGTGAAGTGTTGATTCCTTTTGGATGTTGTAGTCTCCAAGTGTGCGACCATCCTCAAGCTGTTTACCAGCGAAGATGAGTCTCTGTTGGTCTGGTTCGATCCCTTCCTTGTCTTGTATCTTGGCCTTTACATTGTCAATAGTGTCTGAGCTCTCAACTTCTAAAGTAATGGTTTTGCCAGTGAGGGTTTTCACAAAGATTTGCATGCCACCGCGAAGACGAAGCACAAGATGGAGGGTTGACTCCTTCTGGATGCTGTAATCCGCAAGAGTACGGCCATCCTCGAGCTGCTTACCGGCAAAGATGAGCCTCTGCTGGTCCGGAGGGATACCTTCTTTATCTTGAATCTTGGCCTTTACATTGTCAATAGTGTCTGAGCTCTCAACTTCTAAGGTGATGGTCTTGCCCGTAAGGGTCTTGACAAAGATTTGCATACCACCCCTCAAACGAAGAACCAAGTGGAGAGTTGATTCCTTTTGGATATTGTAATCAGCCAAAGTACGACCATCTTCTAACTGTTTGCCAGCAAAGATAAGTCGTTGCTGGTCAGGAGGGATTCCTTCCTTATCTTGGATCTTTGCCTTGACATTGTCAATTGTGTCCGAGTTTTCAACCTCAAGAGTTATGGTCTTGCCTGTAAGAGTCTTAACAAAGATCTGCATACCACCTCTCAACCTCAGGGTTAAGTGGAGAGCTGAATCTTTTTGAATATTGTAATCAGCCAAGGTACGATCATCATCAAGTAGTTTACCAGAAAAAATAAGTCTTTGCTGGTCTAAAGGAATCCCTTCTTTTTCCTGGATTATTGTCTTGACATTATGGATGGAGTCGGAGGTTTCAACATTAAGGGCTATGGTCTTCTCTGTAAGAGTCTTTGCGTAGATTTGGATCGTCGTCATCTGTAACAACTTTTATAAAAAACGGAGAACAATCTCAACAGGGTTCAGAACTAGTTCAGGAAACTTGTGCAGAGCGATTAGGGTTTTGCGAGAGAAAGATTTGAATAACAAACTAGGACAAGGGTCTCTCTTTATATAGACTACTTTGATTTAAAGGAATAAGTAAATCCAATATATGAATGGAAAATCTGCTATTGGTTTAAAGGAAATCAAACAAAATTACAAAAAGGAAATTATGCTTATCTTAAATCTTAATTGGTTTAGGTTTGGAAATTGGAAGACCGACTCAACAATGAATTACCCCAGATGGAGTACGTTTTGGTAAATTTGCAGATCTTGAGTCCCTCTGTTTCGTCAATAAAAACTTATCATGTTCCCTTCTTGACAATGGATATCATAAACTGAAAAGTGGAACGTGATTTGTAGTAAAATCATCCACTCTTTGTTTCATATAAGTAGATCAAACTAGTACAAGGTATCATAACATCTAAAAGTCACCGTGATTCAGACAGGTTTCAATTTGACAAAGGTGTTGTTTCATACATGTTTCCAGTTCAGACATTTTGAGCTAAGGATTTCACCAATTTGGTGCAAAAAAGTTTCCCTCTAGTAGGTGGGGAATTTTGGGTTGACATCGGCTACCCAAGCTTCCAGTCCTCCGATTATATCCTTAGCTGAATCAAAACCCGAATCACGGAGATATTGAACAGCTCTCTGTGAATCATTCCCGCGTCTGCAAACAACGTAAACACTAGGATTTGTGCAAGATCCGGTGTTAACATGGCCATCTTCCTTTTCTTTAAGAGCTGAAGTAAGCTCGTTTAACCGAGCCTGTAAGTTTGCCAGAGGGATGTTGAGTGAATCCGGGAGAGAGACAATCTTATAGTGATGAGATGGTCGAACATCCAGAAGAACATGTCGTTCCTTCTTTTGAAGGATTTCTTTGAACTCCTTGCTGTTAATTCTTGATTCTGCAGGAAGCAGCTTCAATGGGCCCTGTGATCAAACCATGCAGGTTAACTTTATAAATGAGACTGCTGCTGATAAACTTTACAATTGGATTCGAGATAAAAGGAAAACAGAGAATAATACCGCAAATAAAGGAAATTGGGTGAAGTCCTCATAGTCAAAATTCTTGAACTGCTGCTTATTGAAAGATGCATTGTCTCCGCAAACTGTGCACTGGGATGACCTGCCTCTGATCTTGACCTGTGCAAACACGACTCAATCAGTTTATGCAGATGGAAACCCAATTGAGTGTAATGATGAACAGAAAGGGAATTAGTAAAAACTTTACAATGCGGATCCTTGCTGATAAAGCATCAAAAAGAAGCATCCGTTCAGAGAGTGGTTCGCCCACCATGCTCGCAAGTTTAATTGTCTCTAGCGCTTGTAGACAACCAATAACACCCGGAACTGGAAAAATTAAAGTGGAAAAGATCCTTTAAAGATTACAAAATTGGTATAGTTTTGCCTGCAATAATAATTAAAAAAAACCGCCATTCACGTACCAACTCCAAGAACTCCACTATCAGAACATCTTTGGCATGCTGTGGAAGGTGGAGGAGTGGGAAAAAGACACCGGTAGCACGGGCCTCCGTTATGATTATAGACCGTAAGCTTGAATACAAAAATCAAAATAACAGTTAAGTTTTTAATGTGTGGCTTAATATCTGTAAGAAGTAACAGAATAATGTCGATTGTCATATCACATACCTGCCCATCCATCCCAAGCGCAGCACCCGACACCAAAGGCTGTATACAAAATACAAAGGCTCAGTCAATACCGGGGCTATAAAACTGAATTACGAATAACATGAACATCATCGTGGGTGGTAGTTTCTACTTAAAGAACTCAGGTATGAACCTCATTTACGACGTATATACAGAGTTTTCAGAAGATGATTCACCTTCCCTAACAGGACACAACAATCGCTGATCATGTAACGGCTTGGAGGATTATCCGTCGCATCTACTATGATATCATATCTAATTTATGCAGTTATAGAAACAATTACCATTCAATGCTTTACTTTGGGGAGAATAATAGAGATACAGAAAAACTGAGACTTCCTATGACGTTTTAACATATCTAAGGATACTGGCTGAGGATTTCCAAAGCATTGGATGTGCGAAGAGCTTCCACATATTCATCAATTTTGATCGTCGAATTTATTCTGAAGATAAAGGAAAAAGGAATTTTGATTAGACTAAAAGAGTAGAGGTGCGTATAATTTGCTCGAATGCATCATGATATGGCAACTTCACAAGAAATAAGTTTATATAAAATCATATTAATCCCAAGGGAGTTTGCATTACGAGCGACAAGCAGCAGCAGCAGATTTCACTTTGGGATGACCAATAAATGCTTCTGTGTGTATAATCTGGATGATAAACAAATCAAGAGAGAAAGAAATCAGCCAAAGGTAGTATCTTTCGTCACAGCAGAGTCAAGAAAAAGAAAGAGTTGCCACAGCAGGTTTTGCCAAGTCGTACCTGCCTGTGCATATTGTTGAGCTCTACGACATCATGATCGATAATACCCAACCGACCTAAAAGAATACAATCAAAGAGATGACCAGAACATTATAAATCAAGGAAGAACCAACAGTTTACTATTCTATTGATATCTGTAGATAGATTTTGAAGTAAGAGTCTGAAACCATACCAACACCACATGCTGCAAGATACAATAAGGCAGGTGAACCAAGTCCTCCAGCTCCAATGACTAATACCGAAGACTTCAAAAGATTTGACTGCCCTAAAATCATACACACGCATAGAACAAAAAGGAAGAATCAATTTGGAGAAGACACTAGCAGAGGAAACAAGCAATTCAGATTTCAAAGAAATGAAGTCAAATTCCTTATACACGAGTAAAATTACACAAATGTAATCAAAGGGTAAACAAAAGAAACCAAAATATAAAGTTTTCATCTTTCAGCTCTATCCTCATTATCCCAGAATCATCCTATTGGCTAAATCCAAATTGAAATCAATACAATCACAAACTAGAAGGTTAAAAGAGTTGCAATTTGAATGTTTTGAGCAAAGTACCTTCAACAGCAAACGAAGGAAGTAACAGTTGGCGACTGTAACGGTAAATCTGATCCGGAGACAACCCGTGTTCAAGCTCCGGCGCCGTTTGATAAGAGTAACCATTAGATACGACGTCGCACCGTTCAACCGCCGCTTTATCATGGAGCTTTGCTTCGAGGGTCGATATACGCTGCTCTATTTCCGCCTTCTTGAGTTTTAACTCTTCCAATTCCCGGACAATTTCCGACGAATGTCCACCGTTCGACTCCATCACGGCGATGTTAATGACCGATAGTAGAACCCTAGAGGTTAAAGCAGCAACGAAGAGGACAATGTCAGTCAACGGACGATGCGTTGACTGTTTTTTATTGACGCGTGTGGATGTGACTGTGTTTTTAACCGGATTTAACCGCTAACCAGATTAATATTTGGTGGTCGGTTTGGGTTTTAAGAAACCATTAAATTCAAATTTTTAAGAAGTTACTAAATAAGATTAGAAAATGTGTGTTGAATACAATTTCAATATTATCAATAAAATTTAATATATATTTTTACATACCTACTTATTTATACAAGTCTTAGTTTAGTAAATAATAAAACTCTTTGACAAAAATTATTATCTAACCAAATAAAACTATATAAAAAAATATTTTATGGAAACCTCCTTACTTTTCAGAAGTTGAAAAGAACAATATTTTGGGAACCTCATTAAATAATATGGACTATTTGTTATACATACATATATATATATATATATGTATATGTATATCAGTATGCCTATATAAATGTACAGGCAAGACCATCACAATCCATTCTAAATAAATATTACAAAGGCAAAAGGTTAGTGAGATTATAAATATGTTAAACTTCATAGAAAATCTTAGAAACATTTTACTGAAGTAGATAAGAAATGTTCCTCTTATGCTAGATTTTTTGTTTTTTGTTTTTTACAGGTTTTGCGTTCTACTGATACTTTAAGGATATATTAGAAAGAGTTATTGAATCTTCCAAAACATTAACTAATGGCAATCAAAATGTTTTCATCTCCTCTACTACTTTCCCTGATGGTGTTAACTCTCCTCATCATACCTATGATTTCTGGTAAGTGGTAACACATTTATTTGTTATATACTATATTAGATTCTTACAAATTTTATTCTTTTTAAGTATAAGATTCTTTTATTGGCTGAGACTCTAAACGCAAAAAAAAAAAAAAGTGTTACTCTTGACAATTTACGCTTTAAAACGTTAAATTGCCTATTTTGTTTTTAAAATTATGTTTGATGAATTTGTTTATAAAATCAAATAGGACAAGATCTGTACCAATGTACGAAGGGATGTCCAAGCGCTGGAGTGTGCAATCTGCGTTGCAGGGGTCGTCAGGGCGGAGGGAAGTGTATACGATTTCGAATCTTTCCTCATGTGGATTTTGAAGTTTATTGTTGCTGCATTAACTTTATTGTTAATGCTCCCATCTCAAGTTCGACCATGAATGATTGATCTCTTTTCTTATTTGTACTCTCGATTATAAGAATTAAAAACATATATTCAAATATAATAATTGATATTTTCTCATCCAAACCTCACTCTCATCAAATTGTTTATAAGAATCTATTTTACACAATCAAATCCACAAGAAAGGATTGAAAACAAAAATTTAACAAAAAGACCAAATTTTCCAAGACTAGATCACACACCAATCAACCTTCCCCAAAATCTCGCATCCATTATCATTGCCTTTTTAAATAACAATCTCCACACATCATGCCTTCTCTCATCTCCCAAAACATTTATTCTGAAACACATTTTAATTAAAAGTACAAAGGAAATTTAATGACGTTACTAATCCTTGGCAAACACGTCATCTTTTGACTATGCGATGACCCATCACACACACGTGGCATCATAGTCATATCTCCGTTGATGAGACATCAAAAACCATAACTGATAAGGGAACCTTCAATTTATAGTTTGATCTATAATTATGTGAACCCAAAATCAATCTCCAAGCCAAATATAAGCTCATGTATTTACTCTCTTTATTTTAAGGTACATCTTATGATCATACGTTTTCATGAAATAGATTAACTATATATATGCATATAAATTTGTTTGATAAAAAAAGTACATATAATTTTTTTTTTTGTGATAAGCAACATATAATTGATATATTGCGGAGGTGTTTTCTTTATATATATTTAGAGAGGAAGTGCGAGTGGAGGGAGGGAAGAAGGAAGAGCTCCTTCGACGGCGGAGGAGTTCACAAGACAAGGTGTTGTTAGCCAGACGGTGGAGAAGGCTTACGACGGAGCTGCGGCGGCGGCAAACGTCTCCGATGATTCTCAGGAGGAGATAGAGAAGGTGAAAAAGGAGTTTCAAGAGAAGAAAGACTATCACAAGAAGGGAAATGGTGATGATGATGATGATGGTTTGCCTATCAACACATCTAAAGGAATATAAAGGCATATGAATGCACACTTGTTATTATCATTGTAAATTGGTATATAATATATGCATGTATGTAATATTGTAGTCATCATGTGCTTTGTATATATGCTCCTATCGAGTATAATGGATAGAAGAAAAGTTGTGGTTTCTTTTTCTTTCTTTATCCTGTCAACTATTATCTACAAGTTTATCTAAATTTTACTGTAATCTATTTTTTAAGAGTCCATCATTAGTAGTATGAAGTAAAAGTTGGCGACTGTAACGGTAAATCTGATCCGGAGACAATCCGTGTTCAAGCTCCGGCGCCGTTTGATAAGAGTAACCATTAGATACGACGTCGCACCGTTCAACCGCCGCTTTATCATGGAGCTTTGCTTCGAGGGTCGATATATATACGTTGCTCAATTTCCGCCTTCTTGAGCTTTAACTCTTCCAATTCCCGAACAATTTCCGACGAATCTCCACCGTTCGACTCCATCTCGGCGATGTTAATGACCGATAGTAGAACCCTAGAGGTTAAAGCAGCAACGAAGAGGACAATGTTAGTCAACGGACGATGCGTTGACTGTTTTTAATTGACGCGTGTGGATGTGACTGTGTTTTTAACCGGATTTAACCGCTAACCAGATTAAGATTTGGTGATCGGTTTGGGTTTTAGGAAACCATTACATCCAATTTTTTAAGAAGTTGCTAAATAAGATTAGAAAATGTGTGTTGAATACAATTTCAATATTATCAATAAAATTTAATATATATTTTTACATACCTACTTATTTATACAAGTCTTAGGGGGTGTATTGAACCAATGATTCTAGGAGATTCTGAGTTTTTTATTAAAATCTCCTGTTATTCAACTAAGGATTTTAAAAAGTCTTCTAAAATCCAGTGTTATTGAACATGAAATTTATTTAAAATCACTTGAAATCATTTAAAATCCTCTGTTATTCAAACAACAATTTGTTAAAATCCTATCAAATCCACTGTTATTGAAAATGTTTTAAGTATTGCGATTTTAATGACTGCAAAGGATTTTAGAAGATTTTAGGGGATTTCCTTAGTTAAAAATACAAAGATCCAAATCTCATGGTTTTAGGTGGGATTTGAGAGGATTTTAATACAAAATCATAACAACTACTTTAAAATCATTCAAAACTATCAAAATCATCTAAAATCTCATTAAAACTCAAATCACTCTAAATGTCCAGTTCAATACACCCCCTTAGTTTAGTAAATAATAAAACTCTTTGACAACCATTATTATCTAACAAAATAAAACTATATAAAAAATATTTTATGGAAACCTCATTACTTTTCAGAAAAAAAGAAGACCAATATTTTGGGAACCTCATTAAATAATATGGAATATTTGTTATACATATATGTGTATATGTATATCTGTATGCCTATATAAATGTACAGGCAGGACCATCACAATTCATTCTAAATAAATATTACAAAGGCAAAAGGTTAGTGAGATTATAAATATGTTAAACTTCATAGAAAATCTTAGAAACATTTTACTGAAGTAGATAAGAAATGTTCCTTTTATGCTAGATTTTTTTTTTTTTTACAGGTTTTGCGTTCTACTGATACTTAAGGATATATTATAAGAAAGAGTTATTGAATCTTCCAAAACATTAAATAATGGCAGTCAAAATGTTTTCATCTCCTCTACTACTTTCCCTAATGGTGTTAACTCTCCTCATCATACCTATGATTTCTGGTAAGTGGTAACACATTTATTTGTTATATACTATATTAGATTCTTACAAATTTTATTCTTTAAGTATAAGATTCTTTTATTGGCTGAGACTCTAAATGCAAAAAAAAATGTGTTACTCTTGACAATTTACGCTTTAAAACGTAATTTTTTTTTCTTTTTTTTTTTAAACATTAAATTGGCTATTTTGTTTTTAAAATTTTGTTTGATAATTTTCTTTATAAAATCAAATAGGACAAGATCCGTACCGATGTACGAAGGGATGTCCAAGCGATGCAGAATGCAATGAACATTGCAGGTATCACGGCGGAGGGATGTGTATACGATTTCTAATCTATGCTGGCTGGCATACTGAAGTTTATTGTTGCTGCAATAAATATGTTAATGCTCCCATCTCAAGTCCGACCATGAATGATTGATCTCTTTTCTTATTTGTACTCTCGATTATAAGAATTAAAAACATATATTCAAATATAATAATTGATAATTTTCTCATCCACACCTCACTCTCATCAAATTGTTTATAAGAATCTATTTTACACCATCAAATCCACAAGAAAGTATTCAAAACAAACATTTAACAAAAAAAAAACACTACAATTTTCAGAGTTTCCACGAAAGACTAGATCAGATCACACCACTCAATCCTTGGCAACCCGTCATCTTTTGACTATACGATGACCCATCACACACACGTGTCATCATAATGATATCTCTGTTGATGAGACATCAAAAATCATAACTGATAAGGCAAACTTCAATTTATGGTTTGATCTATTAAGTTGCAGTTTTAAAGTAAGAGACTTTCAAAGAAAAAATGCTCAGAAATTATGTGAACCCAAAATCAATCTCCAAGCCTAATATAAGTTCATGTATTTACTCTTTTTATTTTAAGGTACATATTCTGATCCTATGTTTTCATGAAATATATTTTTTTTGTTTTTTTTTTTTTTATAAGCAACATATAGATGATATTGCCGAGGTGTTTTCTTTATATTTAGAGAGGAAGTGAGAGTGGTGGGAGGGAAGAAGGAAGAGCTCCTTCGACGGCGGAGGAGTTCACAAGACAAGGTTGTGTTAGCCAGACGGTGGAGAAGGCTTACGATGGAGCTGCAGTGGCGGCAAACGTCTCCGGTGATTCTCAGGAGGAGATAGAGAAGGTGAAAAAGGAGTTTCAAGATAAGAAAGGCTATCACAAGAAGGGAAATGGTGATGATGATGATGATGGTTTGCCTATCAACACATCTAAAGGAATATAAAGGCATCCCCATGCACACTTGTTAGTATTATTGTAAATTGGTATATAATATATGCATGTATGTAATATTATAGTCATCATGTGCTTTGTATATATGTATGCTCCTATATGTTGCGTTTTTTGTTCTTTCTTTTTCCTGTCAACTATTATCTACAAGTTTATTGATTTCAGTTTTTTAGCTATTGTTTCAGCTACTTTATCCGCAAGTTTATCAAAATTTTACTTTGATCAATTTTTTAATTGAGTCTATCAGTAGTATACTATTGATCAAACTTGGTTTATGATAGTTGTTAAAAAACTTTATACTGCATAAGTATGCTAATTTTGCAAGAAAATAGAACTATTTTACTAGTTAGAGTTTTTTTTTTCTTTTTTTTGGGCAACTGAATGGTATTAATATTTGGAAATTAATCCATCAAATGATACATACATGATTACATTCCACATAGAAAAATACAAATTCGCGTAAAGGTAAATACAAACCCACACAAAAATAACGACAAATATACAAAAGGGGTAACAATAATGAGGCCAGATAAAGCCCAAAATATAAAGATATACTAAATGTCGTCGTTTAATCACTGTTCTGATAAAAGCTTAAAACCCTTGGCCAAACGCGAATCTCAAAGATTTTCCGAGCTCTCTTCGCCGTCTTGACTACACTCCTCGACGATCACTTTCACCGGACTTCTCGCCTCTGTTTCTTTCAGGTACTCGGAACTATCCATTTCGATTCAAACATCTTAAGTATCTAATTGCCTCTTTTAAATCTCGCGTTATGCAACTCCTCTTTTTATTTTGAAATGATCGATCTGATTAGGTTTCAAATTCGTGATTTTTTCTCTGGATTCTTCTGTTTTTGATTCCTCTGTGAGATTCATATTGAAAATCAAGTTTCCTTTATTGTATTCGCTATTGATTTTGTTGGTTTGATTCAATTTTTGTTTGAAAACTGAAGCTGATTGCTTGATTGATCTCTGGTCACAAAAGAGATATGAGTTTGGAGAATTTGGGTTAATGTTTCTTTGATGTATCCTTTGATTTATCTATACAGTACTTTTTGTGTTTGTGATTATGACTTTGCTAAGGTTACAAGAGAGTCTGAGTTATAAAGGACGCAAAAAAGGATGAGTGGCTTTAGAGCTTTCAAAGCACAAGTGCCCATTGAATGGAGCCAGAGCTTGTACATAACCTTAGTGAGAGGTCTCCCGGGAACGAGGAAGCTTCACAGGCGAACACTTGAGGCTATGGGACTTCGCAGATGCCATCGTACTGTTTTGCACTCAAACACTTCATCCATTAGGGGAATGATTCAACAGGTTCTTCTTTTAAAAAAAGTTTTATCAATTCTCATTTGTCATTTTATTCTTATAGTGATAATGCTGACTTAGAAACTGTGATTCTTGTTTGTTAATGCCACTACGTAGGTCAAAAGGATGCTTGTTGTTGAAACAGAAGAGATGTACAATGCTCGTAAAGAAGCAGAAGCCAAGCACAAAGCTTTACGTCCGCCTCTAGTTGTTAGTCATTCACGCCCTGCAACAGATTCATCCAAAATGTCTTGAGTACTTCACAAGATGGTAAGCTCTTCTACCATCAGTTCGATAAGATCCGCTTGATTTTGTAGGCGCCTTAAGTTTAAGATCTTGGTAAGATGTCCAGGAAGTCATAAAGTAACTTGTCCTAGAGGGTTGATAAGAAATGTTGGTATCAGTATGTTTGGTACCTCTTATGTTTTTGTATACATTGAATCCTTGTGTGCGTGCTCTCATTTTGTCTATCTCAAATCTATCGGTTTGGTTTTCGTTTGTGGCCAGTGTTTTAAGATTTGGAAGGGGAATTTTATTTGATTTAGTCCCAGATTTATTAGTAAAAGTGGTGATTAGGTTAACAAAATAGGTTTTTGCAGTCTCAATGAAAGTGTTGAGAGAGAAAAGATAGATGCTGAAATAGTCATACTCATAATTTTACTTATAACAACAAAAAGATTCCTTAATAAATATCTCATGACAAATGTAATGTATCAAGAATAATCAAAATTTGTAAAGAAGAACCACAAAACATTATCTACAGACTATGCAAATTGCATATTGCAAACTATAAATCCTAAGATGCATCGGTCCTTCATCGTTGAATAATAACATCTGTGGATGTGACCCAAAACATCTGACTATTCCAAGATCCTGGCTGGTAAATTTTCCTTATTTGCTTACTCTCCCATTCAAAAACGCTCAGATTCTGCGGCCCTAGTCCTACACCCTCATCATTGCCATCGATGAAATATACAGAGTTGTCTTTGATGAATCTTCCAGATCCGGTTCCACCTGCAAAAACCGCTATACATCTACCTTGTGGGCTCAAGAACAAAGCTTTTCCTCTCAAGCTTATCACCTTTATCCATTCCTTAGTCTCTGAATTGAATTCGTAAATCTCAAAATAGGTTGTGAAATCACAATCGTCATTAAACTCTAGCTTCTTAAGAACCACCCATAGTTCGTTGTAATCCGACTCTGCAAAGTATTTCCTGCAAGGGTCGTACCGAAACGGCGAGGTGCTGCATAAAGGAATAGTTTTTGGATTTGGATTGTTAGGATTAAGCTCACAGATATATATAGCTCCTATTCTGTCGATGGCGAAGAAGACGCCATTGCAGAACACAATGTCATCAACAGAAGAGACAACATGATGGGAGTCCAAATCCGTCCATTGTTTATCTCCACGTCTGCAGAATGCTAGTTTTCTATCAGTGTTGTAGATTATGAGCACAACCCAATCAGGGTCTGATAAACTTGTTGAACAGACTGCTTTCTTGACAAAGTTCTTGAGGGCTTCAGAGAATTGAAAGATTGCTTGAGACTTAAGCAGCCACTGAACATCCTCAAAAGATATCAATGGTGGCAGAGGAGTAACGGTGTTAGTGAACAGGTTCTTTAACTGCACCTCAAACGGGAAAGAAACATTGACGGTTAACAAAAACCCTCGCGTGCCGCCGCAAACCCAGGTCTGATCATACCCTAAGAAATCCAATTTTGCCGGAGACAAAACTCTAAATTGAGTGGGGATTCGAGATTCTTCATCGGAAGAGAGATGGGAAACAAAAAGAAAAGGAAGAAACTTGCGACTGTATACGTGGGAAGAAGAATCTCTCCAAGAAGAACAGACGGTGGCACAGCTTAGTATGTCTCTGGCATCGTTTAGGCTGTGGAATACAACGTTGAGAAGCTCTGGAAGAAACTCCGACCACAAGGAAGGAGATTCAGCCATAGCTAGGGTTTTGAGAAAAAAGATTCTAATTTGTAAAACAAGAAGAGAATCCTTTTTATATAATAAGAAGAGAAGACTTTTTAATAAAGTCAGAGAAACTTGGGATCCAAGCAAACGTGGGTATCAAGCTTGTCCAGTTACAATAATTGGGCAACTTGCGTTTAATTTAAGCTACTTGGAAAAATCCATAAACAAAGCCCATTAATATTTTAGGATCCAATAACATCATGATTCACATAGACTTTGGACCAGTGAAGTAGTTTCTAAAGAAACTGGCCAAAGTAAAACAAGATTATCCTAAAGCCGATTCATGAAAACCATTAATATCACACAATCTTATCGAAAAGCACTAAAAGAAGCAGAGCAGATTCAGGCCGTTTGCAACACCACCGGTCTGATGGAGCATCGCGTCGATCTCATCTCCATCTTCCATCTCAAGCTGTAAAATTGGAAATTCTCGGTTTAGGAAATGATACAATCTTGAAAAATGGAAAATTGTAAAAGGGTAAAGAGAGTGATTTTTACCTCATCTGGAGTCTGCTCGGCACGGAGACGACGCCCATCAAACAAGAACGCAATTGAGTTGAACTCCACAGATTGGCGGTCACAGTACGCGTTCATCAGCTTCTTCAGCTGAGTGCTTCTCTTGATCCTAAAGAAGACTTCATTACCATCCTATGTATCACAGAAAAAATATCAATGATTGTTACTTCAAGAAGAGTATTATCAAAGTTTTTCGTTATAAAAAATATTAAAACAACCCAGCACCAACAACGGAAAACACACAATTGATACTCCTATAAGAGCACCAAAAGATCACAACAATACAATTTCCATAGCAACGAAAAGCTTTCATGGAACAAATGCACAATGCTCAAAAGACATACTCAAATGCTTACCTACAAAAAGCTTTCATGAGAGGTCAAAGTTATAATTTGCTTAGCTTAGACACAATTCACTACAACAATTTAAAACACTATTACATACAGATACAGAACATTTATTCGTAGTCTCGTAGATAATCACTATCTCATCAATACACTGACACACACATAAGCATACAAGAGTTTGGTAAGTACCAACAAGTTCAATTTGCTACAGTTATGACTAAACATAATTCATAACTCTCAAACACCTTTATTTGCTTCAAAATTTCAATTTTTTAAGCCAATTAAAAAACACACTTACACAATAATCTCTGCATCTATAAACAACTCATACAATTTAAAGAGAATAATTGGATAAAAAAAAGGGAACGCAGACAAAACCAAGCCTAGGATAAAGGCAATCAGAACTCAGAAGCATAAAAACCCTAATCAGACACATTCGAGACTTTAACCTGACAACGAATCGTAGCATAATGCAAGAATTATAAAGCGAGAGAGAGTGAGGATACAAAACCTGTCCCTTGACCTTGAGATTGATGTGAGCTCCTTGGTCGGGCTTCTTGTCTTCTTCCGGAGTAGCAGACATCTTTCTACTATCAGATTATGCGACCGTCGACGAAATCGAGAGCTCCGATCTGCGAGAAAGACAAATCCTAAGAGAGAGATTCGCGGGACTGCAGAATTGAGGGTTTGAGAGAGAGAGATACTCGGCAGAGAATAAAAAGACCGAAACCACTACTTGGTCGTATCGGATTCTAGTTGTGTGAATCCAACGGTTGATATGCGTTGGTCGCTATCATCCGACGGCTGGGAGAGCGTAATATCCGTATTCAAAACGCTGTCGTTTCTTATCCAGCATTTATAATGGGCTGATGTTTGAGATCCAATAGGCTCACATGTGGGCTAATTATTTAATTTATATGGGTTTTAACTTTTAACCCATTTTCGTGAACCGACCAAAGAGTTTTTTTTATAAAAATATCAAAAAAAATTTTTTTTTTTGTAAAGGAAATTTTCTTATATATCATATTCTATTTTTAAAAAATATTTCGCTACCTCGTAATGTAATAACTTCAAAAATGCCACAATCAGAAACTTTTATTAAACCTATTTTTGTGGTATTTTAAAAAGGAAACTCAAAATTGTGATATGGTTTTTAGGACTAATTTTCTTGACAAATTTTGGGGCAGCTCTCTTCAAAGAAGTATAACTTTTAATTGATGTTCTGATGCACGCATGTTATTAATTTGTTTTAAATAGTGTGTGAATGGTTGGTTAGTCTATGTTTCGTGACGACTTATATTTCGGCCCGACATCAATTCGAGTTTATTATATACTAAATTTATAAATAGGATTTGATCCTAGCGTAAAGATTAAGGAGAAGGCTAACATTCCTATCTAAAACTCAACTTGGTGGACAGCATTCAAGCGACCTACCACATTGAATTCTTTCTCTTGGTTGATAAGAAACTAATAATGATGTTACAAATATACGCAAATATTAGATAACGTTCATATTTAGAATAGGGTCACAATACTTACAAATAAGTCAATCTGAAGGTGACACCTCTCTGTTTAATATAATGTTTTCAATTTTCATTGACTTGCCATCGTGTTTCCATTTTCATTTTCAACTCCATGAACCGACTTAAGAGCCTAGGCGAAACATACCGTACGATGTCGACGAAATCCATAAATATAATAAAATAAAGTCGCTTTCATAATCCAAAAATCTGTTGGTTATTTATATATACACTGATTATAATATCAGCACCATTTGAACAAGTTGATACAAAACACAAAAACATAATAATCATCGAAAAAATAATATCGCCATATGATGTCTAAGTTTGTTTCATTATTTAGGTTTCAATCACCGAAGATCAACCTAAATCTGAAATTGTAGTAGTTTTTTTTTTTTTTTTTTTTTTTTTGGTAGTAGTAGTTACCATTGTGTATTAACTTTTCTGAGCATTTGTGCATAAAAGTTAATATCCAGCCACGATTATTAGTTACTATATATATTACGATCACTGGAATTTTCAAATTACTAATATTTATGCCATAAGAATTGCATATCATACATCAGCTCTGAAACGACGTCAACGAAAGAAAATTACAAAACTCCGAGACATCGTAAATGACTAAATGTCATCCAAAAATCTTGGTTTTTTTAATTAGAAGGAGATATTAAAAGCTAGCAATAGAGATCAATTTGAATAGGACAACTAAACTCTACAAATATTGGGTTTTTTCGTGGACGGAAACCTAATATATGGACCGTTTGGCTTGATTCAATATTATACTTATTGAAAAATTATTTGAGGTGTATGCTGGTAACCTTACAAAGTTACAAGGTTCATTTTCTTCCACACATGTAAACGCGTTTATTAGCCCAAGTTGCTAAGTCAAATACTAGTAGTAGTTACACCCAACATGTAAATAAACCAATGTTACTATCGAAACATATCTAAAAACAATTATTAACATAATAACTCCAAACGTATCTAAAACAATTATTAACATAATAACTTATTGCAACATATCTAACAATTATTAATATAATAACTTCAAACAGGCAAAAAGGACGAATATTTGGGAATTCTCTAAATGATTGGATGTAGGAAAAATAGACGTTGGATATGATCAGAGCTCTAACGTTCAAATTTAGGAGATGAACAATGGCACATGTCCCCATCGTACATTGTTCATTTCCCGACAGGCCCAATTTCAATTAACATCGTAAATATCTCAAGAACAAAAAAAATTAGTTATACTATCCTGACCAATTAACGCATCACATCACCGATTTAATTATCACTCTTTCAACCGGTCTTTCGCATATATAATTATAACTTTAACGGATATAAATAGCTGTTTTCAACAAGTGATTAATACCATTAGATACTACACAGTTAATTTGCCTGGGTGTCCAGTAATTAGGGAGCATATTGACTGGGTATAGTTTAACGATTGTAATGGTCTTTTTATTAACGCTGGAGCGTACAACAATTAAATTAAATTATATGTATATATAGTAGTATGTGTTTGTAAGAAGTGAAACAATTTACCTCGGGTGAAGAAGGCACAAGTATAAATCCATAATTGGTAGACCCAAACGGATTTGAGTTCAATTTTTTTTAAGATTTCAAATTCACAATCGGATCCGAAGTAATCAAATTATATTAGTTGTCAGTATTAGTTCTGATTAATGCTCTGAATTTCTGTCATTTTTCTTTTAAACACAAAATTTATGTGTTTCTTTCTTTTAAACACAAGATTTATAGAGAAAGTTGATAAAAATCGCCGAAAAAAAACAAAGAAAAGCTGCAGTAAAATCGAATACTAATTAAAATAAAAGTAATGGACTAATTAATGGTAATTTTGTCACGTACCCCACCATGGCACCATCTCTGACAACATATGGTACCAGTCTCCAATCAGTACACGATTGAAACGGTCAAATTTGCAATTAAAATAATATCTACTTTTTAACACGTCATCGAGTAAATGAGTTGAAAATGTTTACATCACAAAACGTACAGTTAAAAAAAAAAAGTCACCCCCAATATCTAACGTGGTCCAACCCACTCTCCCCACCACCCTCGTCTCCCTCCTCCGTCTCTCTATATAAACAACATCTTTAGCTCCTTTATCACCGGAATACAAACTTTTCTTTATCTCTCTCTCTCTCTCTCCAACAATGGCTGTCTTCGTTCTATCTCTACTATTACTCTCCTCCTTCTCAGCCATTCCCTTCACATTCGCAGGTTAATAGTCTCATTTTCATCATCTCTTCACGTGTATGTCGAATTTTGAATGTTTGATTCTGATGTCTATTGTTTGTGTTTTTGTTTCTTTACAGATTCTGGAATGATCGGAGTAAATTACGGCCGCATAGCAGACAATCTTCCGCCACCGGAGAAGGTAGTTGAGCTTCTGAAAACTCAAGGAATCAATCGCGTCAAGCTTTACGACACCGATAAATCAGTACTAACCGCACTTGCGAACTCCGGAATCAAAGTCGTTGTCTCTCTCCCCAACGAAAATCTCGCTTCCGCCGCCGCGGATCAGAGTTACACCGACGATTGGGTTCAGCAGAACATAAAGAATTATGTTCCGGCGACGAATATTGAAGCAATCGCCGTCGGGAACGAAGTGTTCGTCGATCCCAGGAACACGACGAAGTATCTCGTTCCAGCTATGACGAATGTTCAGAGCTCTCTTGTCAAGTTCAATCTCGACAAATCGATTAAGATCTCGTCGCCGATTGCTTTGAGCGCGTTGGCGAATTCGTATCCACCGTCGGCTGGTTCTTTTAAACCGGATTTAATTGAACCGGTGATTAAACCGATGCTTGATCTTCTTCGCAAAACATCGTCGCATATCATGGTGAATGCTTATCCGTTCTTCGCCTACGCAGCTAACGCCGATAAGATCTCGTTGGATTACGCTTTGTTTAAAGATAACGCCGGAAATGTTGATTCCGGTAACGGATTGAAGTACAACAGTCTCTTAGACGCTCAGATCGACGCTGTTTTCGCCGCTATGGCCGCCGTTGGATTTAACGACGTTAAGCTCGTGGTGACGGAGACTGGTTGGCCTTCTGCCGGAGATGAGAACGAGATCGGCGCTGGTTCGGCTAACGCGGCGGCGTATAACGGCGGGTTAGTGAAGAGAGTGTTAACGGGAAACGGAACGCCGTTAAAACCGAAGGAACCACTTAACGTTTATTTGTTCGCTCTGTTTAACGAGAATCAGAAAACGGGTCCGACTTCGGAGAGAAACTACGGGCTGTTTTACCCTAGCGAGAAGAAAGTGTATGACGTTTCGCTTTCCGGTAAGTCAACCCCGGTCGAAGATAACAAAGAGAAGGTTCCGGTTAAACCGTCGCACGTGGGACAGACGTGGTGTGTGGCGAACGGGAAAACGACAAAGGAGAAGCTTCAGGAAGGTCTCGACTACGCTTGCGGCGAAGGAGGTGCTGATTGCGGTCCGATTCAAGAGGGTGCCACGTGTTACGATCCTGAATCGTTAGAGGCTCACGCTTCGTACGCGTTCAACAGTTACTATCAGAAGAACGCACGTGGTGTTGGCACGTGTGATTTTAAAGGTGCAGCGTACGTAGTCTCGCAACCTCCTAGTACGTACTCTATCCTTTTCTCTCTCGGAAAATTTTATGATTTGATTAATTATTATTTTACGTATTTAGTTATTTCACATTCTTGCTTTATCGAAATCTTTATATATTTTCCTGAAAATCGTGAGAGAAATAGGAAAGATAATTGGGAGACTTATATAGGATAGGATAGTTAGATAGTTCAACAATACATGCTATGTTTTTTTTTTTTTTTTTTTACCACATGCTATGTTTGCTCATTATAATTAGATTTAACGTATAACCGGAAACATAAACTAAAGTAATTTTTTTTCTTTTTGTAGAGTACGGGAAATGCGAATTTCCAACAGGGCATTGAAATGGATATGGAGAAGAAGAGATCGGGCGGATTTATTTACTAGCATTTTCTCGTTTTCTATTTAATACATTGTTTTGTCATTCGAGTATATGATTATTTATATGCGTAGATCTATATTAATTATTGTATATTTAAATGGTTGGTTTCGTCGTATAATATAGTCTCAGAGAGTTTTTTTTCCTTAATTTCTCTGTCCCTTTGCGTATACATCTAACCAAATCTAATAGTTGAGCTACTTGCGTGCCATTTGATTTGACTGTATATTTCGTTGGATGTCTAAAACCATCCTTCAACATAGCAAATCAATTTCTCTTTTTAAGGTTTTATTGGTGGAGGTTTACTTGAGATGTTGAAAAACTAACAATCGAATTAAAAGGTTTTAAATGGATTCAGGATTAGGATTAAACAGTAAAAGTAAAAAAAAAAAAAAAAAAAGAAACAATGTTAGGCCAAGGGGCTATGGAGTATGGACCAGTGTATCTTGGGCCCGAATCCGGATCTAAACCTGGATCCTGTTCTGGATTACCGGGTTTTTGTAATAGCGACGCTATTATAGCGTCAATACTAAGCGGCAAAAGCCTCATAACTCTGTTTAAAAACCTCTCTCGTCCATCGCCTTGTTTCGATCTCCTCTCGCAAATTCGAAAACATGGTACAACTCTTCGCTTTCTTCCTCTTCTTCTTCAACAGTTAGATTACGTTTCATTATCTAGTGATTTCACAGTCTCATCCGTTGATGTCTTTGTTTCTTTGTTAAGGCTCTACCTAACCAGCAAATCATCCATAATGGTAAGCGAAAGAGGAACACGAAGAAGGAAACAGAGAAGAAACCTGCACCAAGAGCTAAGAAAGCCCGAGCGACCAAAACAAAGAAAGAGACTGTGTACTTGGAGGAGCAACGTAATATGGTATGCTTTGGCTAACCTTAGTCTAGGATAATTAATGCTTATGTATGTATGATTCATCACTTGAATGCAACGCAATTTGGGTCGTTTTCTTTGCCTTTTTTCCATCATCCATCGTTCTGCGATAGTTCTGCGATAGTTATGTATACTGCTTATGATTCATCACTTTGCAATTTGGGGCTTGTGTATTAGGGATACAATATCCCACATTGGAAGTTGAGTAGGATCTTGAATAATATATAAAGGGTTAGGGCCAATCCACTCATTGCCAATTGGTTTTGAGTTGGAAGCCCATAATCTAATATGATATCAGAGCCCGATCCGCACACACTCAACCCAATCACTATCGGCCCGACCCAATAGTTGGCCTGCCGATCCATGCCCGAACAAACCGAGATCAATGGCCAGAAGAGCCATCATCTCGAGGGGGCGTATTAGGGATACAATATCCCACATTGGAAGTTGAGTAGGATCTTGAATAATATATAAAGGGTTAGGGCCAATCCACTCATTGCCAATTGGTTTTGAGTTGGAAGCCCATAATCTAATATTGTGCTGTGTGTTGTTCTGGTTAAACAACAATTGTTTGGTGGGGATTCTCTTATAACGTAACCTATATATTGCAGAGCTGTTAAAAGGAATCTATTCATTTTATTGGTTGCAAGAAATTTGTGGGTTTATTTATGCCATTCTATTTATTCAGTGAAGAGAATTTTGCCAAAGGATTCTTAAGTGTGGTTTATTTCGTTTTTTCATTTATATTTTGACTTAACCAACAAAAGGGATTGTTTATCTTTTTTTTATTGCTCTAATGCTGTTAGTGGGAAATTTACATGTGGGCCTGTTTTGTGTGTTTTCAGGAAGATTTGTGGAAGGCTGCCTTTCCAGTGGGAACTGAGGTATTTATTTGGCTTCAAGCCTTCAAGATCATCAGAGTTACTGTCTCCATTGATATTCTTTGCTTATGGTTGTTAAATTGTGATGGCAGTGGCACAATTTAAATGCGGTATTTAATGAATTCAATTGGGATTTCAAAAATCTTGAAGTAAGTTGTTTGGATTACATACTCTATTTTTGTTTTCTGTTGGTTGAGTGGATGAGAGATTTAGGTATTTATGTCTCTTCGTCTGTGTGTCAGGAAGCATTTGAAGAAGGAGGAATGCTCTATGGGAAGAAAGTCTTTGTTTTCGGCGTTGCAGAACGTAAGATGTTTCTCCCACTTGTATAAATAATCTTTGTCACTCTTGTGGTACTTTCTAATTTGCTTAGAAAATCTATCAGGTTGTGCAGTATGCTCTCTTCCTTTTCTTTAACATTTTGCTTCTACTTCATGTTTAATTTTCTCTTACAGCTGACTTCTCCGAAGATGTAAACAAGACTGTCTATGTCCCAACAGTTATTGTTGTAAGTTGTTGTTTAAATCTTTCCCAACGGTTTGCTTGCTACCACTGATCTTATATTATCTCTATTCACTTTCTAATATTGTATATATGCAGAGTGAATCACCCTTTCCGCCTTCTGAAAAGGTAGGAGTAAAAGCGGTTCAGAGAGTAGAAGAGGAAATCATTCCAATGAATCAGATGAAAATGGATTGGATTCCTTACATTCCCTTTGAAAATAGGTACCATGAGTTCCACATTTGTTTGTTGGAATAGCTTAAATCATTGAGAAGTTGCTAATTACTTTTTGCTTCCTTCTTCTTGCAGAGCTAGACAAGTTGATAGGATGAACTCTCAAATTTTTTGCTTGGGTTGTACCCAGAGGAGGTAAGAAACATATGTCACATGACTCATAGAGTTAAAAATGAAGGGATTCTGAGTTACATTAGCTTTGTACATTATCTGCAGAGCTGCTCTCAGACATATGAAGGAAGATCGAGTTAAGAAGTTCGAATATTGCATTCCTTGTGAGTTTTAATCCTTTACTACCAACACTAGTAAACATTTGTAGTGTGAAAACCTTTTTTCTGAAATGGCAGGTTGTTCTTTATTATGTATGTGGTACGCAACAACAAAATCTAATGTCTGTTCTTTTTTTTATCTTTTGCAGATTTCTATAACCCATTTACGGAAGATGAACTTGAACAGAGTACTGAGGTCGACATTTTGTTCCCCTCTGAACCTCCGGTAAGTTTTGCAGTCTTTTATAGGGGCACTTTATTTTGGGTACTTTTCTTTACAATCAAGCTCTAATTTTCTGTTTGTGCAGGTTGTAAGTGGATTTGACTGGAGGTTTGACAAGCTTCAGGTGTGTATTTGACATTATTTATAACGAGAGAACTTTAATTACTTCTTCATTTGAGTAGAGAGAGTTGTATCTTCGCGTTGCTTCATTTGGATGGCGCTTTTTTGCATCTATATCAGGGATTTGTTGATAATCTGATTGAAGATGAAGTATTACCTGCTGAACAAAAGGATGAATTCAAAGTAAGTTTAAGCTGTAACGGAATTGTAAGTTCTTGACGCTTGAGTATTTTCTCTAATTAACCATTGTTCCTTTTCTCAGGAATTCGTCAAAGAGCAAGTTCGAGCAGCAAAGAAAGCAAAGAAAGAGGCCAAAGATGCTCGAGAGAAAGCAATAGAAGAAATGAGTGAAGATACTAAAGAAGCCTTTCAAAGCATCAAGTTCTACAAATATTACCCTCGGCCTTCACAAGACGTCCCTAGATTCAAGACGGTAAGAACAAAAGAAAAACAAAAACCCACCTTCTCTTAGTTTTTAAGTTAATCATATAGAGTTTGTCTTAAAGCTCTGAATATGTGAATCATCTTTGTTTTTTTTTTTTGCAGACGTCTTTCATTAACAGATACTACGGGAACGCTCATCACGTCTTTTGATATGGAATCTTCAGAACCAAGAATATCTTTAATGGTTTTATAGTTAAAATGTCTGTTAGTTTTTATCAATGAATTTGTATTCTCCTCCAGAAATATCTAAGATCTTAATTAGATGACTCACTTTAGACGTTTTAAATAGCAAGAATATCCGACTTTTCGTTTCCGTTTTAAATCAATTTTCCAACACAATTTTGATTCAAGGACACTCTAATTGTTATAAGTCACTTATTTAATTTGCCACAATCAGTAGTAAGTATATCCAATATCTAAGAAGCTGGAGAATGATTGACCTAGTAGTCGAGCTTCCTTGCCTTGGTTTATTGAGATTGTTTACTTGCAAATCACGGTGGTAATTTCAGTTTAAGACCAAGCTGAATGTAAAGCAAAGTAGCAAACTATTGTAGTTACATTGAACCGAAACATAATCAATCCAAAGTACAAAACCCTTGTTGTGGTTTCCAAATTTTAAAAACCGACAAGTTTAAAACAAAACCGTATAAGTTGATTACTATCCCAAGACCACATTAAATACGGAACAAAATTCACTTATTCATATATTCGTTGATGGGACTGACTTTTTCTTCCGCTATCACCAACTTCAACTTCTCCTCCAAACCAGTTAGGTGATCTTTTGATTTTTTTTTATAACTTCTGATGTACAAACAAATAGACAAATCTTTGCATACGAACAATTGAATACAAAAAAAAAAAATCCAACTCATCTCTACTACAAAACTCAATTACCTTATTGACGATTTTGCTCCAAAGTAACAATGACAAAGACTATGGATCAGGAGGATATTTTGGGCCGCATCCGGACCCGGATCTGAACCCGGATCTAGTTATAGATTACCGGGTTTGAGTATTTGCGTCATTCCTAAGCTCACAACTCTGTTTAAAAAACCTATCTGACTCTCTCTCTCTCTCTCTCGCCGCCTTCCTTGAACACTCTTCGCGTAGCTTCAGTTTCGTCGATGGTAAAAATATCTTCCCGTCTTTGCGTAGCTCCGATTTTCTTCTCACTCGATCCTATTTTGATTTCTGGTGTTTATACTTTCTTCGATTTCGCGTGATCTGTTGATTTTTTCATCGTTATGACGTAATTCTCAGGCTTTACCTAACCAGCAAACCGTTGATTACCCAAGCTTCAAGCTCGTTATCGTTGGTGATGGAGGCACAGGTACCACCATCCCCAGCTTCAGCTTTCTATTTTCTTAGAAATATATATACAGAGGATTTATTAGTTCAATTTCAGAATTTCGATTGTAGATCAAATTGCTTTGATATAGTTTGTCTGCTTAGAGCTTGATTTGATTACTTATAGTATGTTTGTTATGTGTTCGTTATAATCGTCTTGATTAGTAATATAGATCTTACAGTTCAATTCTGATTAGAAACACAATCTTTGAGTTTGTTGCTTCCACATAGTTAGTGATGTTATCTTTTTGTTACTTGTGGATGCTTAAAATATGTTTGTATTCTCTTGATCTGTCGCAGTTCAATTCTGTGATGGTTGCAGTGGTTAAATGCATTTTGATTAACCCTCTGACTAATTTTGGTGGATGTGCATAGGGAAAACTACATTTGTAAAGAGACATCTTACTGGAGAGTTTGAGAAGAAGTATGAACGTAAGTACTTGCAAGTCCTCCTGTAATATTAAGCTTTTATGCACGAGTTCACAGATTCTGATGTGTTCTTGTTTTTGCAGCCACTATTGGTGTTGAGGTTCATCCTCTAGATTTCTTCACTAACTGTGGGAAGATCCGGTTTTACTGTTGGGATACTGCTGGACAAGAGAAATTTGGTGGTCTTAGAGATGGATACTAGTAAGTATTTTTTTCTCAGAAGACATTTTTTTTGTTATCTATCTAGTGTCATACGAATCACTTAATACCTACCTGGTTAATATCTGTATACGTAATCTTGAATCTTCTAGTGTTGGTAGCTTGGTTATGATTTGAAGCTCAATAAGATGATTGTAGCTAGCAACATGAAAAGCTATTATAAGGTTATTGTTGCAAATACTTTGTTTGATACTAAATGGGTTTTGTTTTGTTACAGTATCCATGGGCAATGTGCCATCATCATGTTTGATGTCACTGCGCGTCTGACTTACAAGAATGTTCCGACATGGCACCGTGATCTTTGCAGGTATGAACTCTCACACAGAAGCTAGAATTTGTTTGTATGTGGGAAATTGCTAAACGATAATTTCATCAAAATTCATGTTGCAGGGTATGTGAAAACATCCCAATTGTGCTTTGTGGGAATAAAGTTGATGTGAAGAACAGGCAAGTGAAGGCCAAGCAGGTAACATTCCACAGGAAGAAGAATCTCCAGTATTACGAAATATCTGCCAAGAGCAACTACAACTTCGAGAAGCCATTCTTGTACCTTGCTAGAAAGCTGGCCGGGTAAGCAACAATTCAATTCAATCCACAATGTAGTATTGTGAAACAAATAAAAATGATGAAAATTTGAGAAAGTTGCTTGCTTCTCTCAGGGACGCTAATCTTCACTTTGTGGAATCACCTGCCCTTGCTCCCCCGGAAGTTCAAATCGACATGGCTGCTCAGCAGCAGTAAGTTCTCTAAACTAATTTGGTTTTAATTTGATGCTAAGTTTCTTCTCTAAACGATTGTATATTTTTAGGCATGAGGCGGAGCTCGCAGCAGCAGCAAGTCAGCCACTTCCTGATGACGATGATGACACATTTGAGTAGAGAGAGATGTGATCCGTCACTTATATTACCCGTGTTAGGGATTGTCTGAAACTCTTTTTTCTTTTCTATCATGGTGCTATTTTTGTGTTGTTACTTTTCGATATATGAACCGATGACACTAGTAATTTGTTTTTAAGTTTTTAACTATCGCTATGAAAGTGAAAATCTTTTGAGTTTTGATTATATGTCAAAAGTTCATATAAAATATGTTAGCAGAATACTTCAATATCTTTTATGATAGTCATCGCTTAGATGAAAACAGATGATAGGTTTATATGTACTATGGAGGTTACGTAGACTCTTCAATTCATTTTCTTCGTCCATAATAGCGTGGGACAACTGAGTCTCTTGAGAAATCAACGATGAAATTTAATGACACAATCCAAATCTTATTCACCAGACAAGCTCAAATCACTAAGAAGGAAAATTTTGATCTCCAAACATAGTCAGGCTCAATTTTACTTAAAAGTTTTACAGTTTGGTTCTTAAAACTTGTTGAAACAAATCTACTCATGAGTTCTCATTAGTCATCATTAGTTCCTTAACACCTTTGGTATGAGGTTGATCATTCATTCCTCTTCTTTTTTCACTTTACTTCATCATCAGTTGGAGTGTTGGACCACATAACCAAAAATCATTATAAACTTACACGCTCACAATTTCATATGTTTTTTCATATTAATCCTAGCCGCACTCTCTATCTCACCAAGGTAAACACAACATTCTTCTCAGCCAAACAATCATACTCGTAATTCGTTCAAAGATTCAACATACATCCACACTTATCCAATTACAACTAGTTACGGTGCCAAACAAGCATCATCATAATTCAATCAAGAGTTCAACATACTACATCACTGGACCAACTTTCATTCCATCTCTTTAGTGTTGACAAAGATGCGTCATTTAACCTCTCAGTTAACCAGGTCAAGAAATTCAGAACAACTCTCAAAATCAGTCATTGTTTCTGGATAAGGAGTACTATCTATATTTGTAAGTATGTAGCTTCATCAGTTATGCATTGAGATTATTCTTGGTGTTGTATTTGTATAGATATAGATATATATATATATATATATATATATATTGTTTTGATATGTCAAAAAGGCTTACACAGTAAAACCACGTACGTTAACTGTTTTGTTCTTTGTTTCATTAGCTCTTGATGAAACCTCACAAATGTCAAACTAAACCGGTTAACCATTATAATACTTATAGGTTGATAAAGTCAAACGGTTGATGCGCAATACGCTGATTATACAATGGGCCAGCTTTTTAATGGGCTCACTTATAAGACAAGCGTGAACTACTTGTCGTTCATACTTGCAAGTTGCAAATTGCGATCGCCCAAACCACATTTTTACCCCTTTTAGTTTGAAACCATTTCTAAATGTTTATATTTAAAATCTAGAATATGTTCCACGTTCGAATATTAAACCAATGAAAAAGATTCTATAACGGGGTATATGTAAATATGATCATATTTAAGGTTTGCTTTACAAAATTTTTCTTTTTGATATACGAAACACAAAAAACATCCACTAGTCTTATAGATTCTACATTCTAGAGTAAAACATATTGAGATAAACGTCCCACATCGGAAATATAAGAACTAATGAACTACTATATAAAGGGTTAAGGCCAATCCACTCATTGCCAATTGGTTTTGAGTTGGAAGTCCATGATAAGCCCGAATTCTAACATGGTATTAGACCGATAAGATCCTTTGACCTAATTCTACTACTACTAATGATGTGGGGCCTCCCTGTGGATGTAATTCTCACGTTGTCCACGCTTCAGACTTAGATGTCTGAGCGTGAGGGAGGGTATTGAGATAAACGTCCCACATCGGAAATATAAGAACTAATGAATTACTATATAAAAAGTTAGGGCCAATCCACTCATTGCCAATTGGTTTTGAGTTGGAAGCCCATGATAAGCCCGGATTCTAACAAAACATTCAAACTTTGCTTCCAACTTTCCAAGAGTTCTGCCGTTCTGGAGTGACTGCCTTTTCAAACCCTCGTGAAGGCGAATAAGCTAACACATCGGTAAGGGCATTTACGTAAATTTGAGGTAACCCCATAGAATTTTGCTTCTTCCCCAAGAAGAAGAACGTTTTTGCCTCTTCCTCCTTCCATCGGCCGATTCAGGAGAGAGTCACAAATTAAATAAAAGAAGAAGTTTCGATTTTGCTTTTCTTCTTCGATTCATTGCGAATCTTCAGTGATGTTGGTGTCTAGGGTTTTATCGAGAGTTTCTCGCAGCGCAGGCTTACGCTCGTCTCTCTCCTCCGTCGTTACTCCGACGAGGAATCAGATTCCGATTGTTTCCAGCCGATTTCACTCCCTCGTTCACGGAACTCCCAACAAGGTTAGGTTTTTAAGCCGATTTCGATCGTAATTGGCTCTGAATTTCATCCTTGGGTTTTGCTAGGGTTTAAGGGGTTTGTTCAAACGAATCTTTCATTTGGAAAATTTCAAGTCTTTAGTAAAATGATTGTTATGCTCTTAGTCTTCTATATTACAGTGGTGTATATCTCTGATTGTATATGTTTTGATTGCTCTTTCATGAGTTTGTCTTGAGGTTATTTGAATGCAAAATTGGTTTGCCAAATTCTGACAATCCTTGTGAATCTGAAAGCTCATTCTAGGATTATTGGACAGTGAATTTACTCAATTTGGATCATTTTTAATGGCAGCTTGTTGCAGTTCCAGTGTCGCTCCTAAACCATGCAAGTCTAGATTTTAATGTTCTTCAAAAGTTCGGCTTTTTTTCGTCTTCCTCAGCTGAACCGAAGGAAAATGAGAGTGACACCGGGGTCCGTAAGACCGGTGAAGCTTCTGAGGATGCAGAGAAGGTGAAAGCTACAGGTGAGGCAAAAAAAATGAGGTATTGGCTTAGAATATAGAGATACTGTGGAAGTTTGATAGGTTACTTACCGAATTGTGTTTTCTGATTTCCAGATGCAGAGACTGATTTTGAGGATTTTTCAAGGGACGATTTGGTGAAGCTTGTGGGTGAGAAGGAAGATCTTTTGAAGGTTCAGCAGGAAGAGATAAAGGAAATGAAAGATAAATATCTTCGCACTTATGCAGACATGGAGAATCGAATGGACAGGACAAGACGTAATGCTGAAAACGCCAAAAAGTTCGCCATACAGGTTTACTTTTCCGCGAATCCTTCTTCCTCTTCTTGAATTAACTCGTTTTGCTTCATATATAATCTCAATGCTGAATATATTTGTTGTGGTGCAGAGCTTTGCAACGAGCCTTTTGGATGTGGCGGATAATCTTGGAAGAGCTTCTTCAGTTGTCAAAGAGAGTTTTTCGAAGATTGACACTTCTAAAGATTCGGCTGGTGCTACTCCACTGTTAAAAACCCTTTTAGAAGGAGTGGAGATGACTGAGAAACAATTAGCAGAGGTAAGAACGTCCATTATATACAACGTTCATTGAGGTAAACAAAGATAAGATGAGACTGGTGCTGAGAATGCAATTTTTTATATGTAAAACTGCAGGTATTTAAAAAATCTGGTTTGGTGAAAGAAGATCCTTTAAATGAACCGTTTAATCCAAACAGACATAACGCCGTGTTTCAAGTCCCAGATGCTTCAAAGCCAGAAGGCACAATTGCTCATGTCCTAAAGGTACTAAACTATAAAAGGATTGCTCTCTTTCTTGCTTTGGCATATGTTAGCTTTTACAAATCCACACAATATCATTATTCTCTGCCATCACATTGTAACCTTTTGGTAACTGTTTGGTTCCATCTTTGCAGTCTGGATACACGTTGTATGATCGAGTTATAAGACCAGCTGAGGTTGGTGTCACTTGTGCTGTGGAGAATCAAGAAGGCGAGAAAGAGTCTGAAGCTTGAGAAACGCAAACAATTGTTTTAACATCTTCATGAGTTCCTTTTTAGTTAAGAGTTCTCTCTCTTTCTTGCATATTTATTGGAGGAACAAGATCCCACAAAGTAGTAGGACATTACTTCACTTCCAGGGAAGCCCTGGTTCCGTAACTTTTCACAAATTTTCATGATTTTATAAAAAATGGAATAAAATTCATACAAATGTTATGATTTGGTTTTGATGGAGCCAAGCTCTCTAGTCTTTGGTAAAAGCTTCAAATCTTACATATGTATAAGCTTCTTCTAACTTACAAACACACACTTAGATACAGATCTAGAAGAAAACAAAGTGCAATAAACACCTAAAAATAAGTTACAACATCATCATATAGCTACAACAATACCAAATGCTGGAACATCTTTATTGTTGCTTCATCCTAATCCAATATGATCCTCTTCATTCTTCAGTCCCTTCGGAATTCAGACACAGTCCCAGATTCAAATTACCAGTTTTTGCTTCCTGCAGAGTAAGAATAAACACAAGTATGAACAAAACTCAACACTTTCATTAGACTACTGAATTTGAATGAAGCTAACCTTAGTTTGGTCTGTGTCTGTTAAGTTCATGTCCAACTCAACAGCTTTAGGTACTGGAGATTCAGTGTCGAATTCTTCAGTCTCTTCAATTTCAGAATCTTTAGAAATCACTTTTTCTCTATGCTCAAGCATCGCAATCTACAAAATTCAAAATCATTCAATCATTTCAACTAATCCCACACAACAAAAACAAAAACCCTAATTTAATGATTTTTTTTCTTTCCAAATTTGGGGAAAAAAACTTACTGGAGCGTATCTGAATCTTCGCTTAGGTGGCTCCTCCGTCTCACCGGAAACATTAGCGTCGGAGGCAGTAACCGTCGCCGAGGAAAGTGGAGTCCACTTATGGAGAAGTAGATGGTGAGGTGAGTTACTGTTATTGTTGTTGTTACGACCGTTGGATTTAGATGCTCGGAAAACACCGACGGATGAGGTTGAGACACGTACCCACTTCTTCTTCCACTTTCTTACACGGCCACTGAAAACCGCCGTCGCCGCCGGACCACTGTATCTCGATGACGTCCGGCTCAATCTCGACCCTACACCTTCCATCAATCTCTTTCTTCTCTCTCTCACTCACTCTAGCTGTAAAAATAGTTGCTTTATCTATCAGCTTAAAAACGCTGCGTTTTATGGCAATATAGCTAGAAAACGCTGCGTTTTAGTGATTTGTATCAGTCTCTTTTATAAACGCAGCGTTTAAAGAGATACTTAGTTGAAACGCAGCGTTTTAAGGAGATAATTCTTAATTAGCTTTAAACGCAGCGTTTTGTGAAGATTACATTGCTTTATCTAAAAGAAGTAGCTAAGAGAAGTGGCGCTTCAGTCATAAGCAAGAAGAGAGAGCGAAAATGGAGCTCTGTGTTATCAGCACCACGACGACGGCGAAGGCGATTAATCCGTTTCTTCCTTCACTTACACGACGTGTTAGCTCTCGTCTCTTCCAATCAGATAATTTGTTACAATTTGGCGGGAGGTTGAAGAAACCAATTAGCAGCCCCTTGGAGCTGTCTTGTGTCTCCAGAAAATTTGGATTTCTCGGAGATTCTATGTCTCACGGTGGTGATTTCAGGCGATTCGCGGCGGCTTCTCCGGCTGTTGAAACTAGCGTAAAGGAAGACAAGCTTCCAGCTGATCTTAAGGTCACAGAGACTATAGAGGCCAATTCAAGTGTAAGAGATTTCAATTATTTTGTCTATTTGTTGGAGAATATGTTTGGCATTGAGTTTCTTCTGAGTTTTTGAAATTATTTGAAATTTGATTTAGGTGAAACTGAGTGTGGAAGTTCCAGCGATTGTATGTGAAGATTGTTACCAACGAGTTCTAACCGAGTTCATGAAGCTCTCAAAGGTAAATTGATTTTCATCTTACATCAATACGAAATATCGAGAACATTTGATTCATAGTCAAATGTAATGCTTGCTGTTAATTGATTGTAATATTACCTGGTTTTATTCCATTCAATGAATATGCTTGTTTGATTTACTTGGATTTTGTTTTGGTTTAAATTAGGTACCTGGATTCCGTCCTAAAACGAGAGTTCCAGAGAATATTATTGTTGGTTTCGTTGGGAGGCAATATGTTTTGAGAGCAACGGTTGAATCTATCTTGAAGAGAACACTTCCTCACGCCATGGAGTCGGTAAATGTTTGTATTAGTTTGATTTTGTTTCAATCTCCCACGGTTAGAGAGAATGATCTTAATGTATCTAAATTCGGTCTTTGTTGTCTTGGAACTATTTTTGAAATGAGATTTTGGCTTTGTAGGTGACTGGAAGGGCTTTACAAGACTCCGTACAGATAGTAAGCAGCTTTCCAGAGATGGAGAAGGCTTATTCTAAGCTCAAGACTCTTAGGTTTTTGTTTCATCTTCACATATGCTAAAAATCTGAACAACAGTTTAGGAACAATGCTGCTAACTAACTTAACATGTTTTTCTGATTTTCTCTTCTTCCTCAGTTATGAGGTGGTTGTTGATGTTGTGCCTGAACTAAAATGGAATCCTGAGGATGGGTACAAAAATATGAAGGTCGTTGTAGAATTAGGTGATGAAATAGACGCAAAAAAAGCTTGTGAAAGACAACTAAGACAGAAATACAAGTCCCTTGGTGCGTTGAAGATTGTAACTGACCGAGGGCTACAGGTAAATGAATGCATAACTTCCCATGTCCTTGCATTGTTGTTCTGCAACTAGCGCAGTTTTCTTTCGTGGATCATTTGCAACCATTGGAGGTCTCTAAATGCTTAAAAAGGACTGATCTTTTACCTCGATACAGTTAAGATCAGCCACTATAGTTAAGTAAGTAGAAGAAAGATGTAAGCTTATTTTAAATTTGGTTATGAATCTGGGTGCGTTAGTCCGTATAACTCTGCAAAGATGATATAGTTGCTTTTTCATTTTTCTTTTTTTCTGACAAAGATATAGTTGCTTTTTCATTATATCTTAAAACCATGTAGGTGGGAGATTTTGCAGTCGTCGATATTTCTGCTACAACTATAACTGAGGACGGGTCAACGGGTCAAGCGATTCCAGATGCAGAAAGCAAAGGTTTTAGAACTGTTATTATTTCAACAGAGCCATATCTCCTACTCCATTAAAATCATCGTTCCTGTTTGCAAACGAATGCTGAGATTTGCTGTTATGTGTACAGGTTTTCACTTTGACACTGAAGAAGGGAATAGATTACTTCCTGGTTTCCTTGATTCAATCATAGGAATTCGAGCAGGCGAATCAAAGTCATTCACGCTTGTGTTTCCTGAATCATGGAAACAAGAAAGTCTCCGTGGCCAACGTGCTCAATTCACTGTGAGTTCGTCTTCCTATACCAAACATGAAGGAAAAGATGATAATATTTGGGAAAGCTAATTGTGTATGTTTTCTTAAGGTTGACTGCAAGGAACTTTTCTACAGAGATTTACCAACTTTAGATGACTCACTTGCTGATAAATTGCTTCCTGGATGCACCACTTTAAAGGAGGTAGTCAACACATGGATTTTATTTTCAACAACTTATACAAAAAAGTGTATCTTCTCTCAGTGTAATTCGCTAATGAAACAAGTAAACAGGTTGAAGAAACTCTAACTAAAAGATGTCAAGAGATGGAGCAGGAAGCCAAGGAGCAAGCGACAGATAACGCCATCCTGGACCAGATTCGAAAGGTCATCATCTTATTCCATATATCATTTGAAGCAGTAACATTGTTATTCTCTGTGATCGAAAACATCCTTTGCTTCTTTTGTTATAGATGGTTGAAGTAGAGATTCCTCGATCTTTATTTGAGGAACAAGGAAGACAGTTTTATGGAGCTAGGCTTCTAGAGATTCAGGCAAGCGTTTTCGATGACTGTTGTTGATCTCTATCTCTTACTCTCTTTTACTGTCAGTCAGATTCTTAATGCTCAATTACATGGTGGCGCAGGGAAACATGAAGCTCACGGAAGAACAATTGGCTTCTCTTTCAAGTCAAAAAGCAGTAAATGAGTTTCTAGAAACACAAAGAGAGAGCATTGTCAACATAATCAAGCAGAATCTAGCTGTTGGAGATATCTTCAAGCGTGAAAACTTAGAGGTACTTTATGTGCTTAATACTCTTGTTTCAGATAAAGAAACAAAGGAATTTTAGTAACAAAACATTGTCAAAATACTTGAATGCAGTTCGCGTCAGATGAACTAGTTAAAGAGGTTGAGAACTCGATCTCAGAATTCAAGAAACATAAACAAGAGTACGACGAGGAGCGTGTGAAAGATCAGGTTAGTTCTCTTGTGAATCTTAGTAGTATAATTTCTTGAGCCTATAGAAAATAGCTGAAAGAGATAGGTTCTTCTTGAATTGGTGGTTAGGTTCAAGAGATTTTAGAAGGAGCAAAAGTGCTTGAATGGTTGAAAGAACGAGCCGAGATTCAATACATTACTCGTTGATTAGCATAGGTATGTACGTATGGTTGGAATGTTTTGTTTTTTTGTATGAGCAATTTGTTTTTGGAATTATGATTTTTCTCATAAGAAGAGAACCTTTACTATATTTGATGGTTGTTGTTTGTAAGATTAAATAGTTGCAATAGATTATTTTCCAAAAACATTGCTTCTTATTTTGTAATTTTTGTTCACTTTTTGGTTTTATAATTAATGTGTTTTATTGGTATAGATGGTATAGATATAAGTATTTACGTCGATTTCATATTGAATTTGCCAACTAACATTGACTATGACTTGTATTTGATTTTATTTTGTCGCAGAACTCTTCTTCTTTTCTAGTTTGGTTTTATATGACGCTTGACTAATTTTCCCTCCGACATCATTACTTTTGCTACTAGTCTTAGCTGTATTTATGAACTACCCCTCATGATCCATGTTAAAACTTAAAAAGTAAATTAAATTTCACCAATCCTAGTATTTGCACCATTTTCCCAACTAATAACAAACAATTTAATAAAAAAAATTCTAACTAACTAATGACAGAGTTTTTTAAAAATAAATCGGAGACACTGCTAATTTAAAAAAAAAAACAAATTTATACAAGTTCGGAAATTGTTTTTTTTTGTTGACACAAGTTGGACAATTCTCCGGAGAATTTTTCATGTCAAAAAGATGTCAACGTTTGTTTTGAGTATTTCAAACTACAGTTAATTCTATTTGACTTTAAAGATATTTGATAAATAAGTTATGTTTTATTTTTGTCGACTACTTCTTCCTCTCTCACATACGCCTAATTAAATATAATAGTAGATTGTTCAAAATTTCTGAAAATGTTTTATTTATCCTCTAAATTTCGATTGATTGGGACAATAGATATTAACAGCCTAGAAATTTTATAACAATGGTTATTGTAAAATGAAAAGAAAATATATAGTACTATATATTTGCTATAAATGTAATGATTTCTCTGGTCCCTAAAACATGATAAGTCAACAACTTTGGTGTAATTGTTTTTGTTGAGCTACACATAACAGTTACCGCTTTAAATAACCATAAGTTAACTTGGTTAGAAAAACCAAAAACTGTTGGCGCATACGCATTTACTGTAGTTCCGAGAAGAATCATCTGTAAGTAAAAAAAAAAAAGTAGATAAGTTTGTGTGGTCAAAGAAGCAAAGCACCAAGTCAAGGAAGAAGAGTAAAAACTAAAAAAGACACACGTCTGTCTGTGAACAGTGTCTTTTTTTTTTTGTCAACATCTGTGAACAGTGTCATGTTTGTAATAAAGCGGAAAAACAAGGGGTGAATATTATTTGCCATTTTGTTAATTGGAGTTTCCTTCGTACTACAAAAAAAAAAAAAAAAAAGGAGTGGGTCCTACACCCACCTCTCCGTCTCTTCCACCTCCATAGATAGATTTTTCCTTCCTTTGCTCTAATAAGATTTTCTCTCACTCTCAATAGTGTGAGTTTTGTCATACACAGCTTCAGATCTAGAAGAAGAACACTAAAGAAAGAGTGTGTGTGAGGAGAAAAACCCCATTTCAAAAACCTAGAACTACAGTGTCAATCTTGGTAATTAAAGTTTTGTTTTTTAAACTGTTAGATTTGATCAATTTGTCTGTTCGTTTAGTTTTTGATTGCTTTGGTTTTATCACCAATGCTGTTTGATTCTCTTGAAGTTCGTGTTTTTTCTTTTCACAGAGATCTGCTTCTTCTTTTCGTGCTTTTACTTCTACTTGATCAGATTTTAGGTTTTGCATTCTTAGCTTGACTTTTCGTACCGTTTTTAAAAAGTGTTTTTGAGCTTCGGAAGTTTAAGATTTTTGTTTCTAATCCATAGGTTTTGTTTAAATGTTTGGTCTGTGGAGTTTAATCTTTGGTTAAGAGTGAAAAAGATTGCAACTTTGATTGAGATAAAATATTAAGAGTTTCTTTGGGTGTTTGTTATTTAGTTTTATTTCATTGCAATTTGATGCATGAGTAAGATTTAATACAGCTGATGTTCAGCGATGTACATTAATGACTCTGGAGTTCTCTGTGTAGTACATTCTTAGTTTAGTTATCGTCTCTAATTGGTATTTGTTTTTAATCTTTTCTGTAGGAAAACTTCTGATATCGCTACGATGGCGGTCACAGATGCTGAGAGTCCTCTTCTTGGGGAAATTACTTGTGGTACCTTACTGCAGAAGTTGCAGGTAAATTCTTGCAACCATCTCCATCTATGTTGCAGGGATTTACTCAATCTTGTGTAATGTCAACTTTTTAAAAACCTTTTTATTTGTAGGAAATTTGGGATGAAGTTGGTGAGAGTGATGAGGAACGAGACAAACTGCTTCTTCAGATAGAGCAAGAGTGTCTTGATGTTTACAAGAGAAAAGTCGAGCAGGCTGCGAAGTCCCGAGCAGAGCTTCTTCAGACATTGTCTGATGCTAATGCTGAACTTTCCAGCCTCACAACATCTCTTGGAGAAAAAAGCTTAGTTGGCATTGTAAGTTTTCTCCCCAAGTTTAGAAGTGGAAAATGTAATTGAAGTGTTTTTTTTATTTTTTTTGTAAGTGATATATGTCTTTTGTTACTTCTGTTGTTGCAGCCGGATAAGTCTTCAGGAACGATTAAAGAACAACTTGCTGCTATAGCACCGGCTCTTGAACAACTGTGGCAACAGAAAGAGGAGAGAGTTAAAGAATTCTCTGATGTACAATCACAGATTCAGAAGATATGTGGAGAGATTGCTGGTGGTTTGAGCAATGAAGTTCCTATAGTTGATGAGTCTGATTTGTCACTGAAGAAACTTGACGATTTCCAGAGACAACTCCAAGAGCTCCAGAAAGAGAAGGTAAAATATGAGTTAGGAATCTTGGGATGTCGCTATATGTTGCTTATGTTTTCCTTACTAACGGCTTTGTCTTGGCAGAGTGACAGGCTGCACAAGGTGCTAGAGTTTGTGAGTACTGTTCATGATCTATGTGCTGTTCTTGGTTTGGATTTCTTAAGCACTGTCACCGAAGTTCATCCGAGCTTAGATGAAGAAACTGGTGTCCAGTCTAAGAGCATTAGCAATGAGACACTTTCAAGGTTGGCTAAAACCGTCTTGACACTTAAAGATGATAAGAAGCAAAGACTTCAAAAGGTAAAGACAAATTTCTCTGGATCCTTAAACTGTTTAAATTGTTTTTGATAAATTACTAGTGTTGTATATCAAATTGATGGAGAGCTTTAAAGTTTGATTATCTGAGCTGAAACATGCTAAGATCACGAAATTTATTAATGAATCCTTGTCTTTTTTGTTGTTGCAGCTTCAAGAGCTGGCTACTCAGCTAATTGATCTGTGGAATCTGATGGATACTCCTGATGAGGAAAGGGAGCTTTTTGATCATGTTACCTGTAACATTTCATCTTCAGTCGATGAGGTCACTTTGCCAGGTGCTCTTGCACGTGATTTGATTGAGCAGGTATTTTATATTGCTTTCATCAATCTCCCAATGTGTTCTGAAGAATCAGTTATTGCTTGCTGAAATTCATGTAAAACTTGTGAAGGCTGAGGTGGAAGTGGATAGGCTTGACCAGCTGAAAGCTAGTCGAATGAAGGAAATTGCGTTCAAGAAGCAATCTGAGCTTGAGGAGATATATGCTCGTGCCCATGTAGAAATAAACCCGGAATCTGCTCGTGAGAGGATCATGTCTCTGATTGATTCTGGAAACGTTGAGCCTACTGAGTTATTGGCAGACATGGATAGCCAGATAGCAAAGGCTAAGGAAGAAGCATTTAGTAGAAAAGATATATTGGACCGAGTCGAGAAATGGATGTCAGCTTGTGAGGAAGAGAGCTGGCTAGAAGACTACAATCGGGTATCGCATATTTCTCTCAATCACATACTCTGGTACATCATAACACATTAAATTTAAATTGGATCTTGAGCATTTCTATGGTTTCGTTTTCTGAGAACAGGATCAGAACAGGTACAGCGCAAGCAGAGGCGCACACTTGAATCTCAAGAGAGCTGAGAAAGCTCGGATTCTAGTTAGCAAGATTCCTGGTATGTAGAATAACTAAGATATACTTGGAAACTTCTCTTATGCATTCATATCTTATAAATATTGGATCTTTTGTTTTGTCAAAGCCATGGTTGACACATTGGTTGCCAAGACCCGGACTTGGGAAGAGGAACACAGCATGTCTTTTGCCTATGATGGCGTTCCTCTGCTAGCTATGCTAGACGAGTACGGTATGCTTAGGCAAGAACGAGAAGAGGAAAAACGGAGGCTGAGGGTAAGTTCATCATCATTTCTACTCAATTATGATAAGGCGAAAATTTCAGTCACTCCCTAAACTTCTCTTTGTCTTAATGAACAGGAACAAAAGAAGGTTCAAGAACAGCCACACATAGAGCAAGACTCTGCCTTTAGCACCAGGCCAAGCCCTGCAAGACCAGTGAGTGCTAAAAAACCGTTGGGGCCACGAGCAAACAACGGAGGAGCCAATGGAACACCAAACAGGCGTTTATCTTTGAATGCAAACCAGAACGGAAGCAGGTCTACCGCAAAAGAAGCAGGGAGAAGGGAGAGTCTCAATAGGCCGGCTGCTCCTACAAACTACGTTTCCATTTCGAAAGAGGAAGCTGCTTCATCTCCGGTTTCTGGTGCTGCAGATCATCAAGTTCCAGCTTCACCATGATGATAAAAAAAAAAGGGAAAAGATCTGTAATTTTCAGTGTTTGAGTTGGTTTTAGGGAGAAAAGGCTCTATGAAACACCTGAAAGAAAGACAAAAAAAGACATTTGAGAGTAGAATGGTGTACTAGAATGTGTATGTGTGTGTGTGTCTTGTTAGTGTTGTCTTGATAGTTGGTAATTTGGTATCATCTTGACTCAAAAGACAACCTATTTAGTATTTATCTGCAAATGGCTTATCTAGAATTATGGGAGTTAATGTAAGCAATAGGCAAAATCATAACTTTCTTAAAACTGTACATTGTGTGACACGCGCTCATGTACGCCTTGATCAGGGATTTATATAGGCCTTGAGATAGAAGAAAGCCCATAACAACCTATAGCATCATCTTTGTCCAAGTTCAGTAGGCAAGGCGTAATAAATCAGTTTTTTTTCAGTTCTACGAAAAATGTATCAATGTTATGAAAACTGTGTTCCAACCAAAACCGAAAATAATTTGGTTTGCTTTGGTTCGGGTTCTCTAAAATCGAAATTATATTTTCAGCTTTTTTTGTGAAAATGTTTTTTTTTTTTAATAAAGATTTGTTATTTGGTAATAGGTTCGGTTAATTTTGGTTTTCTTCGTTTCAATTATGCTTGGTTATGTATGTAGGTAAGGTTCTATTCAGATTTTTTTCAGTGTAAAATCATTCTTACGGTTCAGTTTATAAAAGCTCGCTCCAGTTTCGGACAAGTGTCCATGACTCGTGTGAAGGGTGAATGTAGGAGATAGAGATGGCAAACGGTGGCATTCTCGCGCGTGCATGTCCGCCACGGAGCATCAAAATGTTTCGGTCTTCTCTTCTTCCTAATTTTTCATTTCTGTTCTCGCTGCAGAGTGTGTGAGAGAGAGAGAGAGAAATGACGACGATGGAGAGAATGGAGAGAGACGCAATGGAGACGGTGGCTCCCTACGCTCCGGTCACTTATCACCGCCGTGTTCGTGGTGACTTGGATGACACGCTTCCTAAACCTTGTACTTGTTCCTAAACCTATCTTATACATAATTTAAATAAACTCATGATGTATGACTCGTACGGTACGTAACAAAATTTAATGAATTAGATTTGCCGAGAGCACTACAAGCACCGGACATGGAGCACCCGCAAGGAACACCAGAGCATAGACATAATGGCCTTAGCGTTCTTCAGCAACATGTCGCTTTCTTCGATTTGGATGATAATGGGATTATTTATCCCTATGAAACCTTCTCTGGTACACACCCTTCAATCTCTCCATATAAAGAGTTAATGTACAGAGCGGTTTATACATTTACTGGTTTTTGTATACATATACGAAATTGATTGCATCAGGGTTCCAGTTACTCGGTTTCAATTTACTAGCGTCGCTCATCTTTGCTGCTGGTATCCATATAGCTCTTAGCTATGCTACTCTCCCGGTACATTACATATGTTTCGGTCTAACTTAATTTAGCTTTCCCGAGCCGGACCTGGTTATGATTGGTACGTTGATGATGGATGAAATAGGGATGGTTACCGTCTCCCTTCCTCCCTATATATATACACAACATTCACAAGGCGAAGCACGGAAGCGACTCTAAAACATATGACAATGAAGGAAGGTTAGTAACCGCGTAACTATGACCCATTTTTTTTTATAAATATAGGAATGCGATATAGCGAGATAAAGCTGTGTATATATGTATTTATGCTTTGGGAAGGTATACACCAGCAAATCTTGAGTTGATGTTTAGCAAATACGCGAAGACCGTCCCTGATAAGTTGAGTCTTGGAGAACTATGGGACATGACCGAAGGAAACCGCGATGCCTTTGACTTTTTCGGATGGTATATACTTGTTACAATGGTCGAATGTGGTTATATATGTCCCCTTTATAATTAACCAATGTTTTTTGTTTTTTAAAGAGGTGTATTAATTGGTGTGTAGGTTAGTTAGCAAGGGGGAATGGGGAATATTGTATGTGTTAGCGAGTGACGAAGAAGGATTCTTGTCTAAAGAAGCGATAAGGAGGTGCTTCGATGGGAGCTTGTTTGAGTATTGCGCCAAGAACTACGCTGAGATCAAGGAATACAAAACGTACTACTGATCATCATGATGATGATGATATGGCAATCTTAGCTAATTATTCGTAGCAATGCTCGTAGACTTGTAAACTAGTGTGGGAACTGGGAAGCACTTGAATTAATTCAATAGTGGTTATATTATATATGAAGTAAAACGGTTTATGAGACATATACCTAGTTGAGAACTATATATATTTTTATATAAGTTGGAAATGCATGTTTGTTTATTATGCGTATATATATATTAATATTATTCATCTGCATTCTCTTTAACTGATTTGAATGGATCCGTGGACCCAATGGCCTCGTCTGTTGTTCGATTCTGGTGTATAAAAATTCGAAATTTAGGTGTGGATATATATATACATGTTTTTAATCTATTAATCGTACTGGTGGTACATCATAAACGCAGTTTAAAGTATGCATATACTTTTCAACGAAGAAAAAAAAGTATGTATATAGCTAAAGTTAGTTGCCCCAAAAGGACCTCCTAAAAAAAAAAGTTAGTAATGGATGAACTTTCCTTTGGATGACGATAGTGGATACATGTGGATTAAAGGTTTATAAAAAAGATTAATGGGTGGATACATATAATTGAACCAATATATTCGAACTCTGATTCTTTAAAAAAATTAGAGTCGATTTGCATAAAAGAATTATAGTAAACTCGAGATGTTTTACTATGGTTCCAGTTTGGTTCGGCTAATTTTGTTCGGAACCCGGGATAGAAATTCATAGAATGGAAAAAAACCTCTTCCTTTTTCGTAAGTATTTTTTTGGTACGAAGACTTTATCTGATATATTTTAGTTTACATATGACATGATAAAATAAGAGAAGAAATTAATATAGAACAAAAAGAAGCCCTAAGAAATGGGAAAAAAAAAAAAGTTAAAAAAAGAGCAGACGAACATGTTTCTTTTAATTAGTCTTTTTCATTTCATTTGGTAGTGACGTTTTAAGTAAAAGATAAAGAAGCGACGATGTGGAAGAACTGCAAATTCACCAAAACATCTTTGGCATGGCTACTGGCTCGGCGTTCAATTCGTGAGAACAGCTCATTGCTTAGCTCTTCGCCTATGTGAGCTTCCACGAGCACTCCAGCCACACTCCGACAACTACTAGCAAAGGCACGACCCACCTCTGATGCATCATCCGGCTTGCTCACTACAAGCGGACTCCCTCCTTTGTAAACCACCAGCTTCTCAATTGCAAATGAGCCGTTGGCTTCAACTACTTCCTTGAAATCTTGCAAGCTTGGTGCGTACACCGGGATATTGAATCCGTCCCGTTTCTCAGCCGCTACCAAACCCTAAAGATAGAAATTAAAAATTTATACATTTTACCAATTCTTGTTTATAACATATTAAGATAAAAAGTTTGTACCGAAATTTTAAGTAAGATTCAGAAATTTTAACCAGTTGAACCAATGTCAATTACGTCGATTCCATTAAATGCAAAAAATAATCTACGACTATGTTTTTAGTAATTCAATATGTGAATTTATTTATATGTACTGGAGTATTTTAAAATAAGTTAAATTAAGTTATATGTAAATTTGACTCACTATCTTTTATATGATTATCTGACTATATATATGTTATAAATTTATAATGACTTTAACACATGTAACTTTACTTTCTGGTACTCCTTATCTAACGGACTAAAATGATTATGTTAGAAAGTAACGCGCGTAACAATTCTTGTAGAATCTTTTTGTATGTTTTCTTTTTACCGTACTTCAATAATACGGCCTGCCGATTTTGTCTCTACAAGGTCATCATGTCGCAATGGATGGTTCATATTCACTGAGGATCGATGAGAACAATCGGACGGATAGGATTGAATGTTACATATAAAACGAGGAGTGATGAGAGTTTACACTAACGTGTCTGTTTAGTTATATATGGATCGATTTACACGCAATAATTTCTTTTAAGAAAATGTTTACTGTCATTTTAACTTAATAGTTACAATTAAAAAACTTGTGGATAACATTTGATTTTATATACAAAACTAGTAGTATACTAGGTTTGATGACTTCACGAGTGAAAGTTTAAAATATTCTGGTTAGGAGCTGCTGTAATTTTCTTAAAATAAGGTTAGCCACATTTCCAAATAAATTCCTAAATTGGGTCAAAGTAGATATATATCCTAGTGTTATAAATAAGTCTTTCTTTTTTCCTCATTTCTAGCGTTTATTCATAAAAGCCAAAAGGACATAGGTTAATATATAGCAGTATAAATTTAGATCTCGAGGTTAATAATTTAGAGTTGTAAGATTAATTAATTACTTGGGGAAAGAGTAAGATTAGTTAAGGTCGTACCTCGCGGACAAGGTCGTCCCAAGCATCCTGAAAATGAGTGCCGAAGAGTAGACCGGCACCACCCTGGTCGGTGGGGTCCACTGAGGTACGACCGAGACAAACCAGAAACATGGCCCCACCTCTCTTAACCTCCGCTGCTCTTGCCCTCAAAAACTCAGCCAAGTCCGCCTGAAACTGTCGTTTGTATGCCGTCGCTGTCTTCTCTCCGGCGCCGTGTATGAAAACTCTCCCTCTATTGTACGCCGCTGATCTCCTATCCGTCACACTTTCCGGCACCTACCATTTTTCCATTTCTTTATATATAATCACAAGTGTCTTTTTTTTTTGGATTTTTGGTTAATATTAGTTCAAAAGAAAAAAAATTACAAGTTCATAAAGTAAACGTCCCATTTGACATTAATTAATTAATTAACCGTTAAAGCATAAATCAGAAACACCGGACGCCGGACGCCATGACACGTGTAATAAAGTGACATAGCACACGTTACGACGTTGCGTTACGTAGAGTGTGTGTACCTGAGAGAGCCAATGCAAGGAGAAGGCAGAGTGGAAAAAGTCAATGGTTCTCGCCGGAAAAAGTCGTCGGTAAAACGATCCGGGAACACCAGCGACGAAATAGGAGCGGTTCCCGTCGGCAGCAAGGCACTCCTCCATGCAAGAGTTAGTGACAAGTGGTGGAAGAAGCTGAAAAAGTGTGTTGAAGTCGTTGCTTGGGAGATCGGAGAAGAAAGCTGTGAACTCCGGCCGGTCGATTCCGGCGGAATCAAACCGCTTGGAGATGTGTTTGACTATGAAATCGATTATGTGGACGGTGTTAGCGCCGGAGGAGCAGCCGAGATCAACCGCCGTGAACGGTGGCGGACTGGCGGAGGAGTTTAGGTGGACATTGTCAAGTGTTTCCTCTAAGAGGTGAAGCATCGAGCGTGCATGCATCGCCTGCAAATATTTAATGTTTATACTTTTCGTTAATTTAAAAAAAAAATTTGAGTTGTCGATGTCTATATTAGTTCTCGTGATTTACTAAATATATACATTTCCATGCACGTCGACGCTGGCTCTATTTGTCTCAACATTATAATACTCATTTTGTTTCAATACATTATACATAGCTTAATTTATTTATTGATTATTATTTATAGAAAATCAATAGCATGATTCTAAAAAGTGTCAAATCCGGTATAGTCAATACAAACCAAACCAGAATCATATCAGTGAATTAAATAAAAAAAATGTAGAAGAGCAAATAAATCGATTCGATAATCAAAGAAACTGTAGTTGAAAACTATTGGAACTAAACTTAAGAAAATTTTAATTTTAAATACATATGATCTTGCTAATCTTGAGCAACCCTTGGTTTAAACATACTCCCTTCTCTTGAATTTCCAAATTTCGGAATTATTAGAAATTTTCTATATGGAATTATAAGTAATTAGAAAAAAGAAAGATGTAGAGACCTGAGCTTGAGAGTTATTGGCATAGCTGTCTTGTCCTTTGCCACCTTTCATGCTGAGAAGTCGCTCGAGCTTCATGTTACATACAGCAACGTTGTCTCCCTTAGAACTCATTCTCTCTTTCTCACTCTCTCTATCTCTCTGGACCTCTCCTTCTCTCTCTCTCTCTCTCTCTCTATCTTTCTCTGCACCTTGTTTTTGTGAATGAGACAAGCTCGAAGAGACGACACATATTTATAGAAAAAAAGGACAAAGAGATGAAATGATAACTGTGTGAATTTAGTTGAATGGGGAAACATATTATTAAATGTGCCATTACGTACATATTTTGTATATACTGATTATTCATGCAAAAACAACGCATCATTATGTTTGTTTCCCAAAAAACAAAATATAATTATGTGGTGTACTTGTGTCACATGATATATTATATATACATGGTTTATCATTTTGTGCACTGTAGGTTGTAATTTTTGTCAACTACATTTGGTGTAGGGCTAATTGGAGTAAAGAGTAGAACAATATATATGGTCGTCATATATATATGATGTACACAATAATCAATATGATGTACACGTATAATTTATAAATATCTAATGTGATATTTTGTTGTCAAGTATTTTTGAGGTTGTGATTTGTGAATACTTAAGATGAAAATATCTAGTCATTTCTGTTAAGTATTATTGCAATTGTTGTTAACTTTTTTAATATCAAAATAGCATTTGTTCGCATATGTATCTACTATCTACATAAGTACATTAAATTTGAATTATCCTGATGTATTAATTTTAATTTGTATAAAGCAACAATATTTTGGTCATAAACTACAAATATTTTCGGTATTAGAAAATGAGGTCTTTTTGGTGGTAATATGTAATTATGAAAAGAAGTGCTATTGTTAATTCAATCTTAATGTAGTTGTAGTAATTAATTTGTTTCTATTGGTTGTGATATTTACTGGATATATATATAGTTGATTATTGTGTTTAAAACCTTTAATTAGTAAGTTGTGGAAACAATTTTGGTTTAATGGTTGGTTGTTTCTACACCCGGTCCTGGATTCAAATTTGAATGCAATGCTCGTAGATTGCAAATGCAAATTTTGAATGAGTTTGACGTGTTTTTTGTTGATTCGTCAATCATATCTCAGCGGATAATTAGATATATCAGTGGGTGGTACGTAGTTCCTTAATCGTAATGTAATATGTTAAGATTTCGTAATGAACATGATTAATGATATAATAACAAATATGGTACAAAAAGTATGTTTTGTTGATTATAAGGTTAATTAGGGTTGTTTAATGAGTCTTAAGAGTAAGAACTTATTGGTTGGCTTTAAATATTCATGATGAGAAAAATCAAAAGGGAAATGAATATGTTTCCATATGATACCACCCGAGGGGACATTAGGAGTATTAAAGCTATGATACGATCTTAGTTAGATTCATGCATGTTTCAAACATTCTTCATCCATTGCTTTAATTCTATCCGATCCAATATATATCGTATTATTCATATTCCAAGTATTCGTCCTAACGATTGTCAGCTTATATTTATATATATATATCAACTAGCCCAAAAATATGGTTAAGGCGATGTCATTAAAATTTTCGTTCTTTTAATTGACACCCGGTTTCAATATGAAACGGTCGAGTAATTAATATTTAAGGGAAATATATAATTAAATGATTAAACCTATCGAACGTAAGGTCAGGTGATCCAAAATAAGGTGTTTAATGTACACAGACAATTAATGTATAATCAAACTTTTTTTTTTGTCAATGTATAATCAAACAATTCAAATCTAAACTTACAATTACGAGAACGTACAATTTGTTGTTCTTACATGGCATACTCATCTGAACACAAATTAAACAGACATGAGACACCTCAGCTGGCTTAGTTCTCAAAATCTTTAATTATTATTAATTAAGCTTTAAATCTCAATAAATAAATAGTTTATTTATTGCGTAATAATGTAATTAAATATCTTTGTCGTTCATATGCATGAGTAAATGTAAAAGTAGCATATAGGAATAAGAGTGGGTAAGGCACAAGATTGACGCCGAAAATTCATGGAATCCAATGGAACAGAGAGAGTGAAGCAATATAACAAAAGAGAGTAGTTTCTTCATCATGTTGCCGGTTTTTTTTTAACCTCTATCCATTTCTCTACATTTTCATCATCCCTATCCTAAAAACTAGATGTTATTATTTTCTTATTTCCCACCAAACATAATTTTGGTATCCCAATTTTTTCTACAAGTTTTAGATTTGAGGTCCCTTGATGAGGTTTAGACGGGTTTAGTATATATTCTTATATATATTAAAATGTTGATTTTGGATTTCCTTTGCATGTTGCTGCACTTTTGGGTTGGAAATGATCCAGATTTAATTTTCATTTCTTTATGCTCTTAAAAGTGCTATGTAAACCAAAACTATAATGATTTAGGGATTTTTGTAATATTTTTCCGAATATTACAAAACTGAATAAATCAATTAGGATCCGTAAAGAGACGTGTACGTCCTCTGTATAATCTTTCATCATAATATATAGAACCCAACCATGTATCGCGTGCATAGAATGAATCTCCATCTTTAATGTTGGTTTGTAATGTTTTTCATTTCGATGATTCAACTTTCTAAGATCCATTGTATATAAATAATGTGATATTCTTTATATTAAGTTTATACTTTATAGTTTGAAGGGGTGGATAAATATCAAATACTTTAGAAAATTGTGATATATGTATTTCACCCGTATTTGAATCACATTACCCTAATTTGATACAAATATTTCACATATCTGATAAAATTCAAATATCTGTTCCAAATGATCCAACAAAAGTATTATACTGTAAAACTAGGTACTACTATTTGTAGTACATAAAACATGAAAATAGCCTGTATATTTGTATTCAATCTTCTGAATATAAAAAATTCAAGACAACCGGAACGAGAACGATCAGATAAGGCATTTCAAATTTTTTGTCCATCCCATGTTGTTATGTACTAATTTAGATTTATAGTCTTTTGGCAACAACAAAAAACCATAAAAATTTCAGTATCCTTAATTTACAATCATTAATACTTTAAGGGTTCTTTAGTCATTTAATTGAACTATAATTAATGGATCTTAAAAAAAAAAAGGGAGAATGTCAGTTGAGTAAGGCGATAGTTAGTGGACACATATGGATAGGTTTTTTTTTTTTTTTTTTTTTGATAAACACATATGGATAGGGTATTGCATGAATTTCGTAGGTAATATGATGTTTAGAAACAAAATGAGAGAGAATAATTACCAAAATATTAAAAAGGAATAGAAGATACTAGTGGGTCCAATATATCTTATATTAAGCCAACAACCAAATTTTCACTAGCATGCCACAATAGTCGTGAAAAGAAAGTCCTACTATTCAATCCTTCTATTATCCATATATCTATGCACTTTTCTTTGGGCAATTCTAAGAAAATACTACATTTAGGGGGGTTGTAACTTCAAAAATGACCACCAAAATTCTAAAAGTTTTATAATACTACAAACTTTAAGGTTTAGGAGGTTTACTATTTTTTTTCTTTTTAGTCGTTTACGATATTTGTAGATTTTTTGTTTTGAATATTTTCTTCATAAGTAACATTATTGAATATTTTATATTGTTTTTAGCTGTTGTCATTCTTGTTTCACCAAATCCACAGTTATTAATTCGAAATTTTCTTTTCCATTTAATGTTGATGTTTTGGTCTTTTTATTTATTTATGTTATGATTAAATTTCTATTCCTAGGTGTTCTTCTAGCCTTATATTATTACCTCTTTTATTCTTGCTATATTTGTTTATACTTTTTGTATATATATAATTATCACATGAATACTCATATTTCTTTTAAGCACAATTTAACAATTATAAAATGAGCTACAAAGGGTAATGAGAAGAGAGATGAGCGATTATTGACTAATGATATGTGATGTATATTTAATTTGGAATTTGGATTTATCAATGACTACAAACTTTCAAGTAACGAGAGTGTCACAATTATACGAGTTGGTCACGAATTTAATATTCATACATGAATAATTTCCTTAACCAATATAGAATTTTATATTGTTACTAATTAGTGTTTATCATAATCACCCTTCCTTTAGATTTAATCTTTGAGACCTTTAATTTTTTTAGTTTTAAAAATATGTATATACATAAACGTCATTGAAACAATAATAAATTAAATTTCAAAATACAAACAGTCACAAATTATTTTTTAGTTTGTGTAAAAAAGGTTAAATATTTTTTATTTCGAAACTGAGAAAATACAAGTACTATGTAGTAAATAAAAAAAAAAAAGTACTATGTAGTATTAAACTCAATCTTATATAGTAATGTTTAGATATCTTTAATGGAGTACTATTTCTAAGCTAAAATGATGTTGATTGGAGACATGAACGAAACTAGATGTTTAAAATTAATATAACTAATAGACCAGTCAATTAAAGTTAAATAAATAATCAACCTCTTCACAAGGCAATAGGCATGTAGGCTTGATCAAGTACTAATGCAACGATTTTTAACCGTTAATCGTTAATATGATTTGTTAATTCTCAGACGAAATCATGGGTTCTTGTGTATACCTAATTCTGCCACAACCACTTACTGAAATACTGATACTTTTTGTTTGCAAGTTTAAACCAGCTACAGTATAAATTTAGATTTTGAATCAGAATCCAATAGTTTGACCCCAAAGAATAGAATCCAATATGTATGGAATGTCAAATTTAGATTTCTTTTTTGGTGATGTATAACTGTGGACAAGCGTTGAATTAACTTTAAAACATTTTATCGATAAATGATCTTCATACCTCTCAAACTATAAAAAAGAAAAACACAATTCTAAATATAACGCATTTTACAACACTTAACTTATATTAATAAACCGTATAAAAACTTGATATTCAGATGCCAATACAGAAAATGACACACTATATAAGAAAATCACTTGGTCCATAAGACCAAAGGCAATGACACAACTAATAGGTGAGTGTATGTATTATAAAAAAAAGAAATATTAGAAAAGTTGTGTCAATGAAGAAATCGGTTGTGAGTGTGCAACATGTTGCAACATTTTTGTTCTCTCTCTTTTTCTCTCTCTTTTTCTCATTAAATTTTAATAATACAAAAATCTTTCACAACCACTCTTCCAATGTTACCATTGATGCTCTAACAGTTAAATAAAAGAAATAAAACAAAGAAATATCTGGTCAGTTTTTGCTATTCACATGCAAATATTTTAATATATGTTGTGTAATTTACAATGTCCCCTAACGTGGAAAGCAAATTGGTTTGATAACCAGATAACCAGGAAGTCTGTTTTATTAATAGTTTTTGAGTCTTTGACTCTTTTCATTTATAGTTACCGTGATCCTCGTTGTCTCACGTAACACTAGGCCCCAATATGCGCTCTTTAATTATTTTAATCTTTAATTTAATTGCATATGCATGATGTTTAACTTTCACATTAAACTAACCGATGCACCGATCAGTTTATTGAATTTGAGCAATCTGTTAGTTAGTTTTGAAGAAAATGTATCATATGAAACATTTAGTAGCATACAAAATTTTATCGACATATTTCTATATACTCCATATAGTTTTTTTTTTTTTTTTGGTGTGGGCTAATTTCTATATAGTTCTTTTTTTAAAAAAGAAATAATAGTGAAAGTGATCAAGAAATACGACATATTTTTGTAGCCAAGAAGTAAAATTCAAACAACCAAAAATTTAAAACCATCTCCTAGCTAGAACTTTAACTATTCTATTTGGCATCAAGGTTTAATGATTAGTAATGAAAATAATAATGTTCCAAATGCTAAAAGAGCATCAATATAGATAATAGAACTATGTCGGCTTGTGATTATTGAACAATTTATTGATATATTTGTAATGGACTCTTGCTCATTAGAAGACAACAAAACGATTAACGGTTAGTTAGGGGAGTAGAGACTAGATTTACGTACCAATCGACTTTATATTCAATTAATATTAATTTCTTTGCACTATATATAAATAATCCTAGTATTTTACCCAAAAATATGTTTCGTACCCGAAGACATCGTCCACAGATTGCGTATGGCTTATCTTCTTGCGCATTACGATTTTTTTTTTTTAGCTTTTACTAACTGAAAATTGGTCACCAAACTTTAAGAAAAGTGGGGGTTTCCAAAGTATTTTGCTAAATTTAATAATCAAAATAAACATAAAAGGAAAGTCTTATTAGGTCAAAAAGTAAAGAGTCTTTTCTTCGAATCTCAACATCCCCTTTACACTTTTGCTTTATTTCCTTTGACTTTGACCTATATTTACTTCCTTTCCCCAATTGTTAAAACACAGATAATCAATTTTACTACCATAAACAACGTTTTGTTATAAATGTCATTCTTGATCTACTTTCCTACTTTTTTTTTTTGGTCAAAGCCTAGTACTGTAGTTACTTTGTTATATATATTGGGCCAATAGTCGAATTTAAAGGGAATCTGGCCCAAATTTTTTAACTGGGTTTAAAAATGTAATCTGAAAACATTCGCGGCGAATTTAGAATTTCATAAAAAGTAAGGACCGGATTTGAAAGAAAAAAACAGAGCAAAGGAGAGAGAGACTGAGAAAGAGAAAAAGAAGAAAGAAAGAGTTGGGGAAGAAAACACCCCTTCGGAGAGGAGCAAAGCCTCTCCTGGGGAAGAAGAAGAAGAAGATATTTTTTTTGACAAGGGTTTCGTGAATTTTCGTCTGATAATCGAAATCAGGTTTTTGTTGTTTTATCCATTAGTTGTCTGTGAAGAAAGGTGGAAGAAGAAGAAAGAGAAAGGAACAGAGAAAAATGTCAGACCTAGACCAACAGATAGAGCAGCTTAAACGCTGTGAACCTTTGAAGGAATCAGAAGTGAAGGCTCTCTGTCTTAAAGCTATGGAGATTCTAGTTGAAGAGAGTAATGTTCAAAGAGTCGATGCTCCTGTCACTGTAAGTTTTCACGGTTCAAGTTAAAGAATTTATCACTACTTATGGATGAAGATTGAGTTTTGGAGAGAACCCATGAAATTCAAAGCTTGTGAGTTGAGGAATCTGACGAAAATTGAAATTGGGTTTTGGGATTTTGGGCATAATTGTTGCTCAGGACAGTTGTAGTTAGTTTTGATTGTGAATTTAGAACTGTTATGCATAAATTAGGGGTTTTTAGATGGTTTTGCTAGGTATTGGTTTTTGAAATTTTAGTTCCTATGTTTTAGGGATGCGGAATCTTCGAAATACATTGTTGACTATACTCTGCAACAATTGTTTCTATGAATTGGGTGGTAATTTCTAGAAGACAGTGGATGAAATTTCTCTGTTGCCTATCTTCTTTACAAGTCTGAATATTCCATCTTGCCAGCTGATTTATCCTTAGATTTTTTGTTTTATTTTCATGGATTAGATATGTGGCGACATCCATGGGCAATTCTATGACATGAAGGAGCTTTTCAAAGTCGGGGGTGATTGCCCTAAGACAAATTATTTGTTTCTTGGAGATTTTGTTGATAGAGGTTTTTATTCAGTTGAGACATTTCTACTTCTTCTAGCTCTCAAGGTAATACATAGCCCAACAGTGTTTTACTTTGGTTTGCTCAAATATATGAATTCTTTGGCTACTCTTCTCTCTAAATTGGTTCTAGTGTCCCTCAAGTTGGTTACTTTTTTTAATTCTCAGGTTAGATATCCAGACCGTATAACACTCATTAGAGGGAACCACGAGAGCCGGCAAATTACGCAGGTGAGTTCAGTCTATTTTAGAAAACTTTGATGTGTGTGTATATTTTTAGACTATCTAAATGTCTACTTTTAGTAGGTATATGGATTTTATGACGAGTGCCTGCGTAAATACGGCTCCGTAAATGTCTGGAGATACTGCACAGATATCTTTGACTACTTGAGGTACACACCCCTTTTTCGGCTTTCATTTTGGAGGTCCATGTAGATATTATTTCGGTTAATGTAACGGGAAATTCCTATCTTTTATTTGTCAAAGTCTTTCAGCTCTTGTCGAGAACAAGATATTTTGTGTTCATGGAGGTCTCTCTCCAGCTATTATGACTCTAGACCAGGTTGAAAAAGTACTGATATAATCAGAAAGTTCTAGCTATAAGGATATACCTGACTAGTCCGTTCATACAATTATTTTGGCAGATCAGGGCTATTGATCGAAAGCAAGAAGTACCACATGATGGTGCCATGTGTGATCTTTTATGGTCTGATCCAGAAGATATCGTGGATGGCTGGGGATTGAGTCCCCGTGGTGCCGGATTCCTTTTTGGCGGCAGTGTTGTCACGTCTTTTAACCACTCGAACAACATTGATTATATATGCCGAGCTCATCAGCTAGTTATGGAAGGTTACAAATGGATGTTCAATAGCCAGATAGTCACTGTTTGGTCTGCCCCAAATTACTGTTATAGGTAATTAGAGACTGACAACCTTACACATATGATCTTGTTTCCTTTGCCTTGAATGTTCATGTTACTTGTGTTACTCTTTGAATGTGCTCCAGATGCGGTAATGTAGCCGCAATTCTAGAGCTCGATGAGAATCTAAATAAGGCGTTTCGTGTCTTCGATGCGGCTCCACAAGTAACAACCTCACCTATCTAATTTCCTGTTCAAATTCTGGTTTGATTTATCAGACATAATATGACTATGGATGCAGGAATCGAGAGGAGCTCCAACCAAGAAACCTGCACCTGATTATTTCCTGTGAGACTTAAACGGTGAATACAGAAACTGGAACTCAGAATTGGTTCTTTCTTCTCATTGCAGAGCAAGAAAACTTGCCAAAATCATCGGTGTTTAGGTTGTTGTAAAATGCAGAAGAATCTATAGTCCAAGTGTTGCCAAAGAGATCTCTAGACAATCCTTTTAAAGGGTCTGATTGAATACAATGTTTGTGTCTTAATAGCTTCTTCCTTCTTTCTCTTTTGTGTGTAATCTTTACAAAAAGAAGAAGAAAGTTTGTGAAAGAAGAGCCTCCATGGGTCTATTGAAGCCCTACTGAAGTACTGATTGATTGATACACAAGAAAAATGATCACTTTTACCATGGAAAATAAATAAACTAAACAATTCAACCAAAAAAAAATAAATAAACTAAACAAATCCCGCTCAAAGCCAATACTTATCCTAAAACACCATACAGTAGCAAATATCACATACACCAAATGAAGACGCATTCAAAATAAACAATGATATTATAATGATCATCTCTAACCACTAACAAACTGTCTCTATTCTCTTGGTTTCATTTCCCTTCCCTCATAGGAGGATCAAGTTTCCACAAGTTTATTTCTCTTGAAGATCCCCGTGATAAATCATTGAAGCCAAGTTCCAAGTTCCAATCATGTCCAGCTAGAATGTCTGAAAACTGGTTTACCAGATGACCTTTTGGGAGTTTCCTTAGGTTAGTTCTGATTCAGGGACATTTTGGAGAAAAATCAAATGTAATTGATATTTGAGATTGAAGATCGTTACATTTTTGATGCTTAACAACGAAAAGGCAAAAACAAAACTAAAAAAAAAGTCTACGGGGAGAAGATGATTTGGTAGAGATAGTTGCTGGAGACTGCTTCTGGTGAGGCAGAGACATTCCTTTGTTCTCTTGTTGACCTGATGATCCCATTTTGTCGAGGAGTTTAGCTGCTCTTGGATCAGTCAGAAGTGTCTTCTGGAATGACTGTGAGAAGCCTGTGGCAATTATCGTTACATGAATCTCTCCGGTGTAGCGATCATCCACAACAGCTCCAAATATGATGTTGGCTGATGGGTCTGCCAAACTTGTCACGACCTGCAAAAACCCCCCCACAAACATGACAAGACTTTGCCTTATTATACGGTAAATGACACAATTGAAGTAAAGCCAAGTAAACCAGGACAAAATACCGCACCTGTGATACTCGATTTACTTCCTGCAAAGTAATGTCTTTTCCACCAGTGATGTTGTAAACGACACCAGTAGCTGATTGTATAGATGATCCGATCAACGGAGCCAAAGTTGCTTGTTCAGCTGCTTCTTCTGCTCGGTTCTTGCTAGAAGAAACACCCACCCCGAGCATTGCAGTTCCAGAATCTTTCATAACCGCCTTCACATCCGCAAAATCTACATTGACCAGTCCAGGTATCTGAAAAAGAACAACAAATACTGTTTCCTCAGAATGTCTGGGGATCAATCAATGAGCATTCAACTTGTTACGCTTTATACAATACACAGACTCACAGTAATAATATCTGAGATTCCTTGTACTCCTTGGCGTAAAACATCATCTGCAAGAAGAAAAGCATCCTGAAGAGGTGTCTGTTCATCAGCAATATCTAGCAGACGATCATTTGGAATCACAATAAGGGTATCAACGTTCTTCTGCAGCTTTTCAATAGCTTCCAGTGCCTAGAGAAAACAACCAAATTAGGCATGGATCCATAACAAGACTTAAGACTTAAACCAATTCAACTTGAAACAGTGTCAACACATTACCTGCAAAGACCTTTTACGTCCTTCAAAGCTAAACGGATAGGTAACAACACCAACAGTCAAATAACCAGCCTCCTTCGATATCTGAGCTACAACAGGTGCAGCACCAGACCCTGTGCCACCACCCATACCAGCAGTTATGAAAACAAGGTCTGATCCTTTAAGAGCATTAGCAATTGCATCTTTTGATTCTTCTGCAGCTTGTTCACCGAGAAGCGGGTTTCCACCAGTACCTATTAAATCAAAAAACAGAGACGCAAGTTTGTTGCTTTTGAGTGCCAAAACTCACACAAAATCTTCACAATTAAGTAAAAACTTTCAACTAACCAAGCCCACGAGTTAAAAGCTCTCCAATTTGAAGTGGGTTCTCAGCAGAAGACTGTAACAGAGCTTGAGAGTCTGTGTTTATCGCATAGAAATCAACACTCTGGAACACGAACACAGACAAAATCAATCAACCCAAAATGGGAATTTTCCATATCAAATCAAAGCAAAAACTTGAAAATTTCATTTCTTTTCTTCTTCGTAGAGAGAAAGAGACTGAGAATGTGACCTGCAAACCGCTCGAAATCATCCGGTTAACAGCATTGTTACCACCACCACCGACACCAACCACCTTAATTCTGGCAGACTCCATCGGAGAGAAGGAGCATCTCAACCGCAACGACTTAGACCTTGTTGAATCGCTTCTTCTTTTAGAGAAGCCGCCATTGAATTTACTGATTCTGGTACTTGCGCAAATACAGCTACTATGCAACGAATGGGATATCGATTTCGCAAGAAACGATGAAGACGATGAAGAAATCGTTAGCTCATTAAGCTGCGCTAACGGAATTGTCGCCATTGTTTACTTCCTCTGCTTTCAGAGAAGAAAGCGAGACAAAAAAGGTGGGTTTTTTAGGGTTTTAGTGTCGTCGACGAAGAAAATGAAAATATCAACAGTTCAGTGTTTGTTTCTCTCACAAAGGAAAGGTGAAGAGATCGAATAGGACCCTCTTACTATAAGTCACACAAACGACGACGTTTCACATTGATTCATAAACCATTCAGAACCAAAATGATACAATAAAGATTGAGAATTTTCGTCAAGTAGAAGATGAAGATAAGTGTAACTATTTCGAAAAGCTTATTTTAATCAACAATGCATTGTGGGACTGTTCAGAGTCATCTCAAAAGGGAGATTCAGCTTTGTTTTGGGTGAATGAATGAGAAGTGAATGAATACAAGAAATCTCAAAATAGTAAAGAGGCCAAAAGGTTTTGATTTGTTCACACCGAGAAGAATTACAAATAGGAAAGCTGTTTAAAGATTGAAGATACAGAAGGATCAAGATTACTCGACTTTGCGCATGCTTTTTCTAGTTTGAGGTTCTTGTCTGAGTAGAGGATTCTACTCTGTTTCGCTTAGGATGGGGACAATCAGAGGATTCATCTGTGCAATATATACAATTGCCCACCTACCACAGTCAAGAGACAAAAACGTAAGAAAATGTAACCAAGCAACATAGAATCAAACTCGGTATACACACTCAAAGAACCTTGGCAATGATCATGAGTTCAATAATGAAACTTTCAGCAAGTTCAACTAAGACTGGAGAAAGCAGTTGACTATACTTTGTTTTAAGATATCTTAGAGTATAGGATTTGTTTTTGATGCTTTATGGATAACAGTGATGAAGGAGAAGAACATTAACAGGTCTTTTGACACAAAGCAAAATCGAAGACTAAGAAAAGCAACGAATGAACAATAGGCTGTAAACGTAAGCCAATAGCTAGAAAGCAACGGAAATAGTATATGATCAAACATTAACTTACATCATCCAACAGCAGACCGTCGCAGTAATGACCAAAGTAAGATGTAACCTGTTATCACAAAGTTAAAGATAAGATATTTTACTCCATGGTTACAACATGAGAGTCAAAGCAAAACAGTCAAGAAGAAACAAGGAAGACAGATTCAATAACAAAGCCTGAATCTTGATGAATGATACAAACAACTTCAACGAATAACACATCCATGAACTTTCAGAGCACAAGAAACGAAACCGTGACAATAATATTTCTACATTCAATCAAGTTCCTTGAAGATATTACCACAACAAATAACCAATTCAAAGAATTTGAAGTTTCCTCAAAATGCATTGAACCTTTATGTTTCCTATTTCAATCCTCAATTCCAAAAGTAAAGAGTAACTATTGATTCCAGCATTCAATCTTCTAGAGAGATTAAAGAGATTCACGCTCCATTGAATCAAATTACCCAACTAACATTGACGCAGCAATTAAATATAACCATTCTTACGACCAATTCATACCTTCGGATTAAGTAAACCAAATCAAAATATAAAATTTGCAAAGCAAGGGTCGCAAGGAAACATACAGATTCGTGGAGGGACCTTTGTTGCAGCAGATTCTAGCGCATAAAGCAGCAATGATCCCAACGACGACGAAGATTAGGGTTGTTATAAGGAAACCCATGTTTGATCCTGATCTGATAGAGAGAAATCCTGCGAAGAGAAGTAAGTATTACACGTGATTTAGGGTACAATAACCTCAACGCGATCGATTCAATTCGATCGGAAAAGACGCAAGAGGAGAAAAGTGTCTGGAGATCTCACAGATATGAAATGAAAAGCTCCTCGTGGAGGAGGACGATGTTCTTCGTGCGAATCCGGTGAATCTGTAATTTGGATCCGTGTGAGTTTGAGATTTTTGTGAGGGCAAAATAGACCAATCCAACTTATCTTTAACTGTTATGTCAAAGTCAAACAGACTAAATTATCTTTTGGCTTACATTACCATATTACATATAAAGTTTAAAATATTTCATATCTATATGAATTTACAAGTGAATAATTTATGCAAAAATGTACTTTGTCATGTTTTTGTGAAATGTAAAATATTTTTAAAAATTATATAATGATTAAATTGTCCTTCTTATCAATGATATTAAAAAGAGTATATAGAAAAATGAATTACATTCTCATTTTAAAATACTACTGCATATTTGCACAAGTTTTTTTTAATAACACATCTTATGAAAACAGAGGGAACAGTGTTTTTTGCTCTTCCAATTTCTATTTCTTTAATCATGTAAAAAGTAACATAGCATTAGTCATAGTAATGTCATAGTAAAAAATAAAGACAAAGGTTACATAACTAATGAAACAGTTTGAATATTTTTTTACTCACTGAGGTAAAAATTCTAAACAAAGGAGGAAGATGAATAGAAAGGCCGGTTTTCTCTTTGCTCTTATCTTATTCAGCTCATTTTGCTCTCCAATTGGCGTCAGAACCATACTTGCTCCATCTGAGAAAGCTTCTCTATACCATCCGGCGCGAGAATCTGAAGTCGGGTTCTACATCCATCGCCCACGCAAACTTCTCCAAAAGAGACTTGGTGAATATCTAGAACAAGAAACATTTTTTGAGTTTGTAAGAAAAACTAGTTTCTTTTGTTCAGAGAAGAGACCCATCCTGAGAGTTTGTTTCTGGAAAAAGTTTTTTACCTTTTCGATTGGTACTTCATGACGTTTGCACCATGCAACCGTGATCCTAGGATCCAGGTAATTGATCTTTGACGTGCCCAGTGCCACGGTTTTCAAGTCTTCTTTTGTATGCATGTCTCGTTCCATTTTCTCGATCTTAACATTCTGTTGAGCAATCTTCTTCTCCCACCTGCAATGCAATAAAGGACGTAAATGTTAAAGACGAGATAGATATCTAGAGAAGTCTTTTAAGAAGTAAGAGGGAAAGTTATGTTACGCGTTTGGATCTAAGTTTCTAATCTTCTTTCCATCGGAACCTTCCAGTGGTGGTTTTCCCTTTTTAGCCCGGTCAAGATTCGTTTTGAGCTCTTTAAGACCCTCCTACAAAAATATTAAGAAACAAACAAACAGAAGGATTTAATGAATCCAGAAGAAAAGCATAGAAGTTCGAAAAGTTATCAACAGCTTAATAGGAGATTTGTACTCTGAGTTCTTCTATTCTGGCAGCCAATTTTTCAATCTGCGCACCATGTGACTTTGAAACAGTACGTTGATGATTACAGATTATGGCAACCTGAAAGATACATATGGTTATGCACAGAACAAGAAATAACCAGGAGAATGAATAATCTTTTACCTCTTTGTTTGCTTTCTGGTAAACTACTATTTTCTGAGGAACATCGCCATCTTTGGTTTCTTGACTCAACTGTCACAAACGTAAAAAACGGAACATAGTTGTGAAAAATGTAAAGGAAGACAAAAAAAAGAAATATGAATACTTGTTATTGGATACTAATGACTAAATTGTTATTCCAATGTAAACCAAATTCCCAAAGGATCCAAGAGTTTGAACCTACCATTGCATCCAAAGTGATGGAAGCATTATATGTACGGAATACTTTAGCTGTGAGACCAGGCACAAGTTCCTTCAGATGAGCATTAAGTTTACTGGTGTCTAACTCATCAAAAAGATCATCCGTTTTGGATTTTCCTGGATGGGGCAAAAAAGAAAGCTAGTTTTTTCAATCAGTCACAAAAAAAGAAAGAAAGATAACTTGTGAAATATAATGAAGCCCATTCTCACCCGCCTGGAACTGTCCAATGGCCTTATAAACAAGAGGCTCAACCTCAACTGTGTTCACATACTGGATTGAATCTTTACCAAGAAAGTCAAACTGTGTACATATGAAAAAAGAGGGAAATGTGTGAGACTATAAGTCTTCTGCCCAGGATTAAACACATGTTATCTACTTTCACAAGTGAACTCTTGTTATATGAAACCAGTGTAAAACTTCCAGAATCAAATTAATACCTTTATTTTTATTTATTTATTTATTTTTTTTTTTGAACAACAAAATTAATACCTTTATTTTATTTGGAGGAATACACTCCACATTTCCAACTTTCAATGTACAACAACCAACAGTGTCGGCCTCATCATCATCCTACCAATCAAAAAAGAAAATATGAGATTTCTTCAGAAAACTTTTTGTTTAGGCCGCCATTTATTTGTTAGAAATAATTTGCTTTACATCTCTTTTTTTAACTTGCAAAATACTAGTTCAAAATTACCTTCTCATTTCCAGCCCTAAGCGCCAATTTATCAATGAGATATGTCGCCACAGCAATTTGCCTCGTTGTAACATTCTTGGCGGTAAAATTCTTCGTGTATGTTGTTCTTATATTATCTATATGGTCCTGCAGTCAAAACAAATCTTGCTAAAAAGGAGAAACATTGAAAGAGTAAGCACTAAGCACGCTTCTTAAAAATGAAAGCTGCTTACCGTAAGATTCCTGGCTTTCTCGTATTTCTCTTTGTCGCTCAGCCCTTTCAGAGCACTGCTAGCTGCCAAAAATACATACTTGAATTCCCTCGGATTAATAGGATCATTCCAGAAAGCTAGCCAGGTGACTGTGTTGTCATGCTTAACTTCTTTCCAGCTGCAAAGTCACACAGCTCTCATAGCTTAGTACGATCATTATATAATGCTTTTCTATTTTGGAGGAAACCATGCAAGAAACAAGACCTTTCACCAGGGATTGGACATTCTGGTATAGGAGCACCTTTCCCGATATTTAAGGTGATCTCGCATGGACGGATACGCCTCTTTAGTTTTCCCATCTGAAAATCAGACAGTAGATGGTTTTGAATGAGAAAACAGAATAGACCATGCCTTAACTGAAGCCACCCAAACCCACAAAGTCAAGGTATGTTGTTTACAAAAGTTAGTCTCTGAGAGACAGGACTAACCTTGGGATGTTCTCCACGGCCTCTGAAAAGCCCAGGCGGTTCAACTCGGAAATTACCAACCTGAAAGTAAACAGAAGTCTAAGTGAGGAACTGTGTTTTGGGAAAAATGACAACGCTATTGGGAGACTTACCTTCTCTTTGACACCATCAACAACAGCCCACATGTATTTCTCCTCTTGCTTCAGTTTCTCCTCTTTCAAAGCTTTTTTCTCCTGTAGCATGTCAATTAAATTATGAGACACGGTCCCTTCGTGAAAAATTTTAACAATAAGAAAACCAGGTCTGAGACACCAATATAGTCAGCCATTACACTAACAAATTCGAAAGGAGTTACATATTTCATCTTAACCATAAGATAACATCAACTAAGATCAGTATCCTTGTAAACAAACAAAACCCAAATGCAATATAATGGGAATTAAAGATGGAAGTATTTGTGAGAGAACCAAGGAAGAACAAGGAAAAAGATGAAATTCTCTTTTCTAATTACCTCTGTGCTCATTTGCTTCTTCTTCTCTTTCTCTCCCAAATGCCACTCATATATGGGAGTAAAGTCGCAATCATCCAATTTCTGTATCACATGTTTCTTGCCAAGCAGTGCTCGCCAGTCATTCCAGAAATTCTCCTTAAATTGAGGTTTATTATAATAGTCCGTCTCTCTCATCACTGCAAACATTGTCGCAACCTGTATATATCATCAACATAGCATCAGCATGGATAATAATGCTTTCTTAGCATGACATAAGAAAGCACTCTAGATATCGAGATGGACGAAAAATACTTAAGAAACTCGTATATAATATTTATCAGTAAGATTGAGGACGTGGATGGAGAGGAAAACCTCTTCTTGTTCAGTAGTTAGGTCAACAGGCTTCCCCTTGTACAAAATCTTAATGCCATGAGGCTTGTATGGTGGTGGAAATATTACACCGTTGTGCACCAAGGTAGTCCATTTCTTCTGCCCATCTCCAGAGGAAGGTAGCGATTTCGAAGACGTGGAATATTTTGAGTCCTTCGTTACTTTCTTAGAGTTTTTGGTCATTGTTCGGGACCGAGGAGAAACAACTCTTGTCACTTTTGGCTTTGCAGCTAATGAAGTAGAATTTCGGTTTACTGCTTTAGGCTTTGCAGAGGATATTTGACTGTTGGACGAATCTGATTTGAATCTCTTGGATATTGGTACATCATCATCATCATCAGTTCCATCTTCTCTGGTAGATAATTGTTTATCTTTCACTGGTTTAGGTGAAACCAAAACCCTTCCCTTAGCATCTAACTCTGTTTTGACAGAATCTTGTTTCATTTTCACTGAAGTAGGTGAAGCTGATACCTTGACCTTCTTCAAGGAAGATTGATCTGCAGAACTATTCTTCTCCAGAGGTCTCTTACCTAATACCTTACAGTTCGGTACTTCATTCTTAAGTGCGGAACCATTCTGATGCAACTTTTTAGCCAAAGGTTTCTTTTCATCATTAGATACCTGTTTGCCACCTGACATCCCACTACCAATCTTCTTCCGGAGCATTGATGAGATAGGAGTTTCATCATCTGACTCATCCTTTATGATTCTGTTTGCTCTATCAAGAGGTTGAACACAACTCTTCTTTGTTTCTGACTGCGGTGAAGAAACCTGACGTGAAGAGGTTGGAACTTTATTTGGCCGACTGGAATTTCCGGATAAACTTAAAGATCTGTTATCCTCAGAACCCTCACGCTCACTTTTACATTCAGAATGATCTTTATGTGACTGGCTCCCATCCTTAACAGTAGAGGGCGTATCCTTCCGCAATGGTGACTTTGCAGGTGAAGCCTTAGATGAACATGATGGCGTAGATGATTTCATTGTGGAAGTTCTATTCGAAGGAGTGGTTCCATTTGGGCTAGTCACAGGGGATTTCATAGGTGATACCTTGGTGGAAGGCACTGCCTTGCTTCTCTGAGCATTGGATTTTGATTGATTTGAATTAGAAGCAACAGTACTATTCCTCTTGAACACTATAGGCTTGTCATCATCGCTGTCTTCATACACATTATCCACCGCATTCATAGGTGATACCTTGGTGGAAGGAACTGCCTTGCTTCTCTGAGGATTCGATTTCGGTTGATTTGAATTAGAAGCAACAGTACTATTCCTCTTGAACACTATAGGCTTGTCATCATCGCTGTCTTCATACCCATTATCCACCGCATTCATAGGTGATACCTTGGTGGAAGGAACTGCCTTGCTTCTCTGAGGATTCGATTTCGGTTGATTTGAATTAGAAGCAACAGTACTATTCCTCTTGAACACTATAGGCTTGTCGTCATCACTGTCTCCATACCCATTATCCACCGCATTCATAGGTGATACCTTGGTGGAAGGAACTACCTTGCTTCTCTGAGGATTCGATTTCGGTTGATTTGAATTAGAAGCAACAGTACTATTCCTCTTGAACACTATAGGCTTGTCGTCATCACTGTCTCCATACCCATTATCCACCGCATTCATAGGTGATACCTTGGTGGAAGGAACTACCTTGCTTCTCTGAGGATTCGATTTCGGTTGATTTGAATTAGAAGCAACAGTACTATTCCTCTTGAACACTATAGGCTTGTCGTCATCACTGTCTCCATACCCATTATCCACCGCATTCATAGGTGATACCTTGGTGGAAGGAACTACCTTGCTTCTCTGAGGATTCGATTTCGGTTGATTTGAATTAGAAGCAACAGTACTATTCCTCTTGAACACTATAGGCTTGTCGTCATCACTGTCTCCATACCCATTATCCACCGCATTCATAGGTGATACCTTGGTGGAAGGAACTACCTTGCTTCTCTGAGGATTCGATTTCGGTTGATTTGAATTAGAAGCAACAGTACTATTCCTCTTGAACAATATAGGCTTGTCGTCATCACTGTCTCCATACCCATTATCCACCGCAGGTTTTGAAACAGTTTCAGTGCTCATACCCGATGGAACAACGTTGACAAGGGCTCAGACCAACTTCTGACCAAGAAGCAAACGAAGCAAAAAAACAAACCACAAAGAAATGTCAGAGCTTCCAAAAGAAAGGCAAACAAAGTTAACAAACACCATTACAACTACAAGCACTAAAACGACTACACTACAGAGAATGAGTACTAGGATTCATAGAGATTAAATCCTAAACCAAAGAAACAACATTTTGACATATATATATATATATATATATATATATATATGCATTACAAAGATTTTAGATGAACACATACTTTGTTAAACAACACAAATTGAAGAATTTGGTGTAGTGGGAATACCAAATACCCATTTCAGAACTCGAAACCCTAATATCTGCTATAACTGGGTAATGGCGCAAATTGAGCTTAATCCAATCAAATTTCGGAGAGTTAACTTCGGATTAAAGAAGCTACCTTCTTCCAGAGATTGAAGAAATCGTCCGTTTCTCTGTTCTCTTCTGCTCTGCTCTGAAAAGGAAGAAACCCAGATATGCATCAAGACAATGGTCCGAAGGGAACTTCAACATATCAGTTCAATTCCATAACATAGAGATAAAATCAATCGGGTCATAATTCAAAAATCTAATATGTCAATGAATTGAATACGAGCAAAGAATGATATAATTCAAGCTCTCATTTGTACAAATGAAAACTCGAATTCCCAAAATGGAACAAGAAACCCTAACTTTGAAATCAAACCTGAAATTTGTAAAATTGAGCTCAAGTTTCAATCAAAATCTGGACGTATATTATCAAATTGATGCAACTACCTGTGGCTACGATGAACTCGGTGATGAAGCAGATATGAATCGCAGGACACGCCTCACGGATTTCTTACCAGCCTTTGATTTCTGTCCGTTTTTTGTGTTGCAGAGGCTAAGTTAACGAAAGACTCCGTATGGGTCAGCGAGTCTTGACCCCTTGACTCTATTGGGTTACGACGTCGTCTTAGCGGAGTTGGGATCATTTTCTTCGCAACCTCTACTTGGGTTAGCTAAATGAAGGCCCACTTTGGGAGATCCATATGAACTGTTTTGGAAAATAGAAGACATGTATTCCAACTGTCCATTTTGAATATTTATATTTAGGAAAAAAATGTAACTTTTTCTGTAAAGTCGGATGCATATGCATGTATCAACAATTGTTGAGAATTTAAAGTGTGTCAACTTGAGATTATTACATGTGTCAATAGTAAAAAAGTTTATTATTTAAATTTCTAATTTAAATCTCATCTAACATTTTAAATAATGAAATCTATCTTTACTTTAAATTCCAATATTGTAATATATAAATATAAAAAAATTTAAGAAATTTAAATTTTAGTTTATAGTAAGAAATCTAAAATTTCCACATTAAATTTACTTTCCTAATTATTTTAAAATTTTCTAATTTATAACATGATAATTTTTTAAGTTTATTCTTTCTTAAATAAAACAAAGGATAAACAAAGTTTTTTTTTGACACAAAACAAAAAAAACTAAAAAAAAATAAGGGTATTTATAAAAAAATTAGAAATGAAATGATCATCCTATATACAAATTTTTGTAATAGTTACTACATTTAAGAGGCCGGAGTTTGTGGTCTGCTGTTTTAATAAGTTGAACCAATATTGAAATACACGTAACACGTACATGTACATGTATTTCAAAGTGTATTAGTTTTATTTCACATTTTTCGAAATCACGTTAGAACACACATGATTATCAGTTTATCACCCAAAAAGAAAACAGATCTTGCCCTTGAAGAAATCAATGAACAACAAGGTTTCATTAGCTCGTCTCTCCATGACGCCACTCCTTGTAAACTGAGGAAAAAACAACAAACCACCGGTAATGACCACAAACCCCACCTTGAGCAGCCTTGAAACCATCGGACTCAGCCTCCACCGCTTCACCAAACTCGTCCTCTTCACCACTACTTCCGTGGCAGTGCAAATCCCATGTAACACAAAGAACCAACTACAACAATAACAGTATTGGAATCAGTCCTTCCTCTGTGTACGTACAAAACGAATAAGAATACTCAGAACTCTTCAAACGCATCTCTGTAAAAGCCTCACTACCACTCTCCAAAGTAAAAATAAAAAATGATTATTTCGATCACAAATAGTCAATAGACGAAAAATGACCTTATATTAAAAATACATCATCGTCTCTTTTTTTTCTCTCTCTTTAGTACTGTTTTGTTATTAGACAGACATACACATAAGTACAAATGTACATTGAATATTAAACATACAGTATATATTGGAGATTTTGTAAATGTATTTTTCGATTTCACAAATTGTCCAAATTTTTTTAAATTTTTTTTCATTTCAATTTATTTATTTATTTAAGTTTCCATGTAATTTACTTTCCACAATATCAGGATATTCCCAGACTCCCAAGAAAGTAAATAACGAATGCTTGAGATCAGTCAACAACAAAGATTCACCGGCGAATCTCTCCATGGCGCCACTCCGTTTGAACTGAGGGAAATACAACCAAAAAGCGCTCAAACCAACAAACCCCACCGTGAGAAATCGTAAAACATTTGGTCTCAGGCTCAGCAGCCAAGGGCCCACGAACGTTTTCCTCTTCACATAAACTTCAACCACCGTGCAAACTCCTTGAAACACAAAGTACCAAGTAACCTAGCTCCCATGTAGGCGCTTCACGGGTTACATGGAAGAAAATCATCTCGTGAAGTAAACCGGAGACGAGGAATGACGCCAAAACACCGCTGATTTTAGCCCATTCGGAGTTCACACCGCTACTTACTCGCCTCACAGGGATGAAGACGCTTGACCGGAGAATAGCTGAGACAGGGACATTCCACCGGCGACCCCAAAATTCTTGAATAGAGGTGGCTAACTATGGTTCGTTGAAAAACGGCTCGAGGTCGAACCCAAGAGTAGTAGTGAGCAAAGCTTTGAGGACCGTCAAGGGGATGTCAAGTGCGAGATATATATGCAGTCAGAGGATAGAGAAACAATTGCAGAATTGGGTGCAAATATTCTGTGTGATTGTACACTTGTAAAACTACACCAAAGACCATGACTTTGACCGCAAAAACCCATTTGGGGAAATGATATTGAGATTTAGGGTTTCGTAGCGGAGTGATGGGGAGACATATGAAGCAGAGGAATTGGATGAGATTTGGGGGGATTGGGAAAATATGAATTTTATCAAAAGCAAAGAGTATGAGCTTCGCAGTGGCAATCCATGTGAAGTAAGCCGATGCGATGAAAGAGAAATGCGCAGATGAGAAAAACAGAGGAAGAACAAAAAACAAAGCACATACAGGAAGAACAGAGATTAATCTAAGAACACCAGCTTTGATTTTTTGTGATACGTAGTAACAATAAGATACTGAGATTATTACAGAAGCGCAAGCTTTAACGAAGTTTTTGAGCTCTTCGTCCATCTCTCTCGTATCATTTTTGTTTCTTGCGTTATTGAAATTTTGCAATCACCGAGCTAAGTTTTAAATTGGTTATTGCGTGGATAATAAGTTAGGGCATGTGCTTGTACAGTAAACCAAGTTTGCTTCTACGCTCTGTCCTATGAGGCTGGTTTTCAATCGGATCAGTGAGATCTACGATATAACAGAACACACTATAAGCTCATTCTTATATTTCCAATTCAAAACAAAATCTTCAAGTCATTACACAGTCGGGTTGCAAGGAAAGAAAAAAGCGGTATGTGGAAACCAAATAGATTTTTTTTGATAAAAAAAAAAAGTGGAAACCAAGAGACATATGTCTTGTGATGTTCTCTTGATTTGATTCTATGAGGTAAGTAGTAACAATAAGATATAGTGATTATTGTAGAAACCCATACTTTGATCAAGCTTTTGAGTTCTTCATCCGTCTCTCAGATCTTTGTTTGTGTTGCTGCGTTTTTGGCAATCACCTAGGTTTTAACTTGGCAACTCTTTATTCGTCTTTTAATGGTAAAATATTTTTTTATGGAGGCAGCAGAGTCCATTAATATGGAGTCCTGGGGTTAGTTGTTGAGCATCTTTGTAATATTTTGAACCAACAAATAGTAAAATATCTCCTTGGGATGAGGATCGGAGAATGGATTAAGCTTTCGTGGAACATCACTTTGCTCGCGTTAAATAGTCTCATTGTTCAATTTATAACACAGTTCAGAAGTAATGTAACTAAAATTATATGCGTTAGAAGATAATTATACTACATAAACAGAAAAATCTATCAAAGGGTTCTTAATCCTTCTTCCAATTTTTCCCCTACACTCGCATGACAGTAGCAATTTCAAAAACGTGTACTAGAAAATTGAAAGTCACTTTTACCAATTTCTCCTTTTTACCTTTTTATTTTAAAAACTTGAAAGCCTCTCATGAGAGCGTGCAAAACTGCAAAATATGACAAATTATTAAAAAAAAAATGTACACTGAATATTAAACATACAGTATATATTTGGAGGTTCTGTAAACGTATTTTTAGATTTCACAAATTGTCCAAATTCTTTAATCTTTTTATTCCAATTTATTTATTTATTTCAGTTTCCATGTATTTTACTTTCCACAATATCATTCCCCAACTCCCAAGAAAATAAATAACTTATGCTTGAAATCATTCAACAACAAATATTCACCGGCGAATCTCTCCATGACGCCACTCCGTTTGAACTGAGGGAAAAACAACCAAGCATGTTCGTAACCAGGGTAGCAACAATAATATTTCTAAGGATTCGGGGAGAACGGAATGACTTCTTATTAATGACGAGCGAAATATAACAATGACTTAGTCCCGATTCGGCAGTTACAACGAGTTCTGCCGAGCCGCGGATGTTTACGAAAATAAACAAGAGAAATTTTCTAAGTGTTTGGGCTGAAACTCTCTCTTATTCTCTGGGTAATGACCAGCAAAAAATTGGATCCCTTGCACAATGGTTTCTCTCAGTATTTATAGGAGAAGAAAACCCTAAAGCTTCATTCGTCTTCTCTCAAAAATGACGATTTTGCCCTTTCGGGTCTTAATGGACTTGCTTTAGGAGAAAAACCCATCAAGACATTAAATTGCTGTTTCGGGCCTATTAACACACAAGGGCAAGGCCCATATCCAACAAAGCAGCGCTCAAAACCACAAACCCCACCGTAAGCAGCCGTGAAACAGTTGGTCTCACCACCAAACGCCCCACGAACGTTTTCCTCTTCACAAAAATTTCAACCACCGTGCAAACTCCATGTAACACAAAGTACCATGTAACCTCCCATGTAGGCGCTTCACGAGTTACATAGAAGAAAATCAGCTCGTGAAGCAAACCGGAGACGAGGAATGACGCCAAAACACCGCTGGTTTTAGCCCATTCGGAGTTCATTAAGTGGCTACTTACTCGCCTCACAGGGATGAAGACGCTTGACCGGAGAATAGCTGAGACAGGGAGATTCCACCGGCGACTCCAAAAGTCTTGAAGAGAGGTGGCTAAATATGGTTCGTTGAAAAATGGCTCGAGGTCGAACCCAAGAGTAATAGTGAGGAAATCTTTGAGGACCTTCAAGGGGATCTCAAGTGAGAGATATATATGCAGAGGATAGAGACCCAATAGTAGAATTGGATGCAAATATTCTGTGTGATTATACACATGTAAAACAACACCATAGACCACGACTTTAACCGCGAAAACCCATTTGGGGAAATGATCTTGAGATTTAGGGTTTCGTAGCGGATGGATGGGGAGACAAATGAAGCAGAGGAATTGGATGAGATTTGGGGGGAGTGGGAAAAGATGATCTTTATCAAAAGCAAAGAGTATGAACTTGGCAATTGCAAGCCATGTGAAGAAACCCGATGTGATGAAAGAAAAATGCACAGATGAGAAAAACAGAGGAAGAACAAAAAACAAAGCACATACGGGAAGAAAAGAGATTAATCTAAGAACACCAGCTTTGATTTTTTGTGATACGTAGTAACAATAAGATACTGAGATTATTACAGAAGCCCAAGCTTTAAAGAAGTTCTTGAGCTCTTCTTCCATCTCTCTCATTTTTTTTTTCTTGCGTTAATAGAAATTTGCAATCACCGAGCTAGGTTTTAAATTGGTTGTTGCGTGGATAATAAGTAACCATCTCTAGTATTTGTTTTTCTTTTTGTGTCTGAGTTTCCTTGTAAGGTTTTAAGTTAGTTTTTGTGTGCGTGTATGATGAGTTAAAGCCTAAAACCCAAAATAGAAAGTTAAGGCATGTGCTTGTACAGCAAACCAAGTTTGCTTCTACGCTCTGTCTTATGAGGCTGGTTTTCAATAGGATCAGTGGGATCTACGATATAACAGAACACTATTAATTAGTTCATTCTTAAATTTCCAATTCAAAAGAAAATCTTCAAGTCATTCAACTCAGTGGGGTTGCAAGGAAAGAAATCCGCGGTACGTGGAAACCAAATAGAATTATTTAAACTCTAGACTGTGATGATCTCTTGTTAAAAGAAAGCAATCAACTCTAGACTCTAGTTAACCTAAACAAAAATAGTTTTACTAGACAAAAAGTTCAAACCAATTCTTTTGATAAAACATAAATTTGATTGAAGAACTGAGTCCAAAATAAAATCGTACCAAACCGATCTATAACAAAAATCAATTCGAATTAAACCGAACCAACTAACTAACGTGCGCTTATTTAACACTCGTCATAAATATTGCCAACAAAATAAATAACTTGTGCTTAACGAAATCAACTAATAACACAGCTTCGTATGTGAATCTCTCCATCACGCCGCTCCTTTTAAGCTGAGGTGTAAACAACCAACCACCAGTCACAAATACGAACCACACCGTGAGCAGCCGCGAAACCGCTGGACTCAACCGCCACCGCTGCATCACCGTCGTCTTCTTCTTCACTGCCAATTCCGCCGCAGTGCAAACGCCATGTAACACAAAGAACAGAGTAACTTCTCCTGTGGGCATCTCACGAGTTAAATAGAAAAATAGCAATTCGTGAACCAAACCGGAGACGATGAAGGCAGCCAAAATCCCTGGAAACAGAGCCCAACCGGAACTCATTCGGCGTTCAGAGACTCGGCGCATTGGAGCGTAAACGGCTGGCCGGAGAATCGCTGGAACCATGAGATTCCACCGTCGACCCCAAAAGTCTTGTAGAGATGTGGCTAAGTATGGTTTATTGGACTGTGGCTCGAGGTCGCAGCCAAGAGATATAAAAACCAAAACTTTGACGAACGTTATAATAATCTCAATCTCTAAGTAGAGATGCACAAAATAGAGACCCAATAGTACAGTCGGAGAAAGATTCTGTTTATAATCATACAAACGTAATAGTACACCAAAGATGGCGACTTTAATGGCAAAAACCAATTTGGGGAAATGGCTATGAGATTTAGGGTTTTGTTGAACCTTGATGGGGAAGCAAGTGAAGCAGAAGAATCGGGGGAGATTTACGGGAATTGGGATTAGAGGACCTTTATCGAAGGAGAAGAGAATGAGTTTGAAAGTAGCGAGCCATGTGAGGAAAAACGCTGAGATTAAAGATAAATGCAGAGAGGAGAAAAACAGAGGAATAACAAGAAACAGAGCAAGGACAGGGGAAATAGAGAGTAATCGAGGAACACCAGACTTGATTCTAGGTGGTAAGTAGTAACAATAAGATATAGAGATTATTGCAGAAACCCATACTTTGATCAAGCTTTTGAGTTCTTCATCCATCTCTCAGATCTTTGTTTGTGTTTCTGCGTTTTTGGCAATCACCTAGGTTTTAACTTGGCAACTCTTTATTTGTCATTTAATGGTAAAATAAATACAGTAGAACCTCTATAAATTAATACTCGATAAATTAATAACCTCTATAAATTAATAAATTTCTCCGGTCCCGAGTTGGGACCAGTGTAAATTTTGACATAATTCGATAAAATAATAAGATAATAATTTTTTAGAAAATCCTATGTAAATGTATGGTCCCATTAACATTATAAATTAATAATTTTATAAATATATCAAAATATATTTATAGATATATTATATATGAAAAATATTTAGTAAAATATTACTCATATGTTGTTTTTTTTTGTTGAATTTGCATTAATTTTTGTTAAAATTCCTTTATAATATTTTTAATGCATCGAAAACTTTTGATGTTATTGGTTAAACATGATAATTATTACCTTATTTGTAATTGATTTGAGAAGAGTATTGATTATAACAAAAAAAACTTAACTTTTTAAGTATTTTTTTTTAAATTACGAAATAAGACAAATCTCTCTATAAAATTAATTTATCGATAAATTAAAACCTCTATAAATTAATAAAATTTCACGGTCCCAACGTTATTAATTTATAGAGGTTTTACTGTATGTATGGAGGCAGCAGGGTCCATTACATAAAGCGGGTCAGAAAGTAAATTAAATACAAGAATGGGTAATATGGAGTTTTTTTTTTTTTTTTTTTTTTTGACATCACATTAATATGGAGTCTTTGGGTAGTTGTTGAGCTGCGTAGTTAATGGTTGTAAAATTTTCAACCAACAAATAGTGAAATATCTCCTTGGGATGAAGATCGGAGAATGGATCGTGCAACATCACTTTGCTCGCATAAGATAGTCTAATTGTTCAATATATAACACCGTTCGGAAATAATGTAACGAAATGATATGCGGTTGAAGATTATAGTACTACATAACAGAAAAATTTATCAAAGGGTTCTTAATCAAAACATAAAAAAAAATATTGAAAAACTAAAAAAAAGTACAAGTTATAGATTCAAATTTGAGATATTAAATCTAGTTCTATCTATAGGAATAAATTTGGTCCACGTGATACATTAAAGTTGTCCACAGTAATTCCAAATATTCATTTACCTTGTTTTTGATAAAGATTTTCCTTTTTTAGTTGAAAGCATCAGCTAGTATGACATTTTAATACTACTTATATCTAACAATATATCATAAAATGAATCCAAAGTTATTTGATTACTACACCCATTAGGCCATTACATTATCCAGAAGTGGTATCTAACGGATGAACCTTTGCACTGTTCCGGGGATTGCAAAAGACACCAACCGCCGCCAAGATAACTATGATTATCGGAAAAAGTAATAATGCTATGGTGGCGTTATCACTGTAACTTGGATCCATAACTTCTGCAGTAATCTAATATTTTTTGTTCCTTCTTCTCCCTTGTATACAAAAAAAAAAAAAAAAAAAAACAGGTAAGTTAAGTTTTAGGAAAATGGTGAATTAGGAGAACTATAGTTTGGTTTTTATACCCTGTGTAGTTAGTCATTGAATAACCTACAAACATAATAAAATTAAGAATATAGCATGTTTTTGCTATATATTAAATGGTTAATAACTAACTACACGGGGGTATTAAAAATTAAACTAATTCTCCACATAAAGGAAAGCATGCTGACTTGTGTCAAAGAGACAGAGAAATATGACAATAAATACGACCCTTCTTACTAATCTTGATTATTATCTTAATTTAACATTATCAATTGGTTAAATCTTGCAATACTATACAATAACATATAATCAATTCTTAATTAATCAATTCTTTTAAGTCAAACTTACCGTTACGCTAATTAAAATGTCCATTTTTCTCAATATTTTCTTTCATACTGATATATCAAATCACGTATCTTTCGGATCCCTCAATATTTGTTGACGTTCCATCTCTTATAATCTAACCTCTGGTTTTGTTCCAATATAATGACTTTGTCTTTCTCTGTACTTTGAACACCGCCAAAATCTACCCCAACAAAAAGTATAATGCTTTCAAAAGTAGGACTGTAGGGTCTTGATGTTATACCATAGACGTAATTACGTAAATCTAAATCGTAAAATCATATCTCCATAAGAGAGTGATGGGTAAGAATGCAAAATTTGTAATAGCTCTGCGCTATACTATTATTAAAACCAATAAAAATTTAGAAAATGTAGTTGGTTTCAAAATTAATATTGTTAATCAATAATTAATTTGCAAATAATCATTTACTTTGAAAACACATATATCCAGACGTAGAGTAAAAACAATGACGTTTCCACGATTTGACATTTACCAAACCCGTTTAATCACACAATCTCTCTTTAGTTTTTCTCCGGAAATTCAGCAAAAGTAATATGATTATAATTTAGCTATATATAGAATAACATAAATCTTTGACCAAAAAAATAAAATAGAATAACATAAATCTTTGACAAAAAAAAAAAAAAAAAAAAAACATAAATCTACGGTTTTAGCGATTGATTTCTCCAAAGGTAGAAAAACTTGTGCTTGAAGAAATCAATGGTCAAAAAGGCTTCGTCAGCGAGTCTCTCGATCATGCCACTTCTTATAAGCTGAGGGAAAAACAACCAACCACCGGTCATGACCACAAACCCCACCGTGAGCAGCCGTGAAAGCATCTGATTCATCTTCCACTGCCGCACCAGGCTCGTCTTCTTCGCCGCTACTTCCACGGTAGTGCAAACTCCATGTAATACAAAGAACCAAGTGACTTCTGCTGTCGGCGTTACACGTGTATAATAGAAGAAGATCAGCTCGTGAACCGCACCGGAGACGAGGAACGAGGCAAAAACTCCCATGAACAAAGCCTGATCATGGTTCATTTTCCGTCTAGCCATTCGTCGCACGGGGACGTAAACGGCTGGCCGGAGTATGGCGGGGACCATGAGGTTCCATCGACGACCCCAGAAGTCTTGAAGAGAGGTGGCTAAGTAAGGTTCATTGAACTGTGGCTCGAGGTCACACCCAAGAGAGATACTAAGCAAAACTTTCAAGGGAGCTAAAAGAATCTCATACTCCAAGTATATATGAAGAGAATAGAGAAACAATAGCATAGTCGGAGACATATGTTGTTTGTATTCATACATACGTAACAACACACCAAAGATGGCAAGTTTAATGGCGAAAACCCATTTGGGGATTTGATTTTGAGGTTTAGGGTTTTGTTGAGGCTTGATGGGGAAGCAAGTGAAGCAAATGAACCGGGAGAGATTTGAGGGAAGTGGATAAAGAGGGCCTTGATCGAAGGAGAAGAGGATGAGTTTGAAGTTTGCGAGCCATGTGAGGAAAAACGCAGTGGAACCAGAGAAGTGAACAGAGGAGAAAAACAGAGGAAGAAAAAGAAACAGAGCACAAACGGGAAGAACAGAGAGTAATCGAAAAACACCAGCTTTGATTCTGGGTGGTAAATAGTAACAATAAGATATGGAGATTATTGCATAAACCCATACTTTGATTAAGCTCTTGAGTTCTTCTTCCATCTCTCGAGATCTTCTTCTTTTTTTTTTTTTCCAATCATCGAGGCTTTGAATTAATACGTTTTTTTTTTTTTGTGTAATTACAATAATCGAATGAATCAAAACACGAATAAAAAATTAGGTAAATATGATTTGACAGCTGCACATTTTTGGCAGATTCGGACAAATAAATACGTACAGTTTTAACTCTCTCTCTCTGCATCTCTAGCAGGAGATCCGGAAAAAGAGTTGGTCTGATTGAAACGACTTGTGATGTAAAAAACAGCAACGAAATATAAACTGAAAAATGGAAAAAAAAGAAGAAAATATAAAAAAAAAAAAAATAAGCACTTCATGTTTTTTTTTTTTCTTTGGAGTATTACGAATTTACGGTTTTTTGCTGGTTATAATCACTATCGAGTTTTCTATATAGACCAAAGAAGTTTCCACGATTTGACATTAACTACTTCTCTTTAGTGTTATTTTGAAATTCCACAAAGTAATATGATTTGATAATTTAGCTATAGAAAACACATGCATAATAAATCCATGAATGAATTCAAAATTTTATCACCCAAAAGTAAAAAACTTGCGTTTGACGAAATCAATGGACAAAATGGCTTCGTTAGCGAGTCTCACGATCATGCCGCTCCTTATAAGAGGAGGGAAAAACAACCAACCACTCGTCACAACCACAAACCCCACCGTGAGAAGCCGTGACACCGCAGGACTCACTCTCCACCACCGCTGCACAAACCTACTCTTCTTCACCGCCACTTCAACCGCCGTGCAAATTCCATGTAGAACAAAGAACCAAGTGACCTCTCCTGTAGGTACCTCACGATTAAAATGGAAGAAGATCAGCTCGTGAGCCGCACCGGAGACGAGGAACGTTGAGAAAACTCCCAAGAACAAAGCCAGATCGGAGTTCATTTTCCGTCCCGCGATTCGCCGCACTGGTGTGTAAACGGCCGGGCGGAGGATCGCAGGGACCATTAGGTTCCACCGGTGACCCCAGAAGTCTTGGAGAGAAGTGGCTAAGTATGGTTCATTGGCTTGTGGCTCTAGATCACACCCAAGAGTGATAAAGACGAAAACTTTGACAAGCATTAAGATTAGCTCGAGCACCAAGTATATATGCAGAGAATGAAGAATCAACAGCACATTCGGAGACAGGTATTGTTTGTAATCATATATGTGTAACAACAAACCAAAGATGGCAACTTTAATGGCGAAAACCCATTTGGGGATCTGATTTTGAGGACTAGGGTTTTGTTGTGGCTTGATGGGGAAGCAAGTGAAGCATATGAATCGGGAGAGAGTTGGGGGAAGTGGAGAAAGAGGACCTTGATCGAAGGAGAAGAGGATGAGTTTGAAATTGGCGAGCCATGCGAGGAAAAACGATGTGAGACCAGAGAAGTGAACAGAGGAGAAAAACAGAGGAAGAACAAGAAACAGTGCACAAACGGGAAGAACAGAGAGTAATCGAAAGACTCCAGCTTTGATTCTAGTTGATAAGTAGTAACAATAAGATATAGAGATTATTGCAGAAATCCAAACCTTGATGAAGTTCTTGAGTTCTTCCTCCATCTCTCAAGATCTTATTTTCTCTCCCAATCTTCCAGGGTTTGACTTAATATGATCGTTATCTGTATTTAAAATAATCAGACGAATCAAACACGATCTCGAATAAAAAATTAGGTAATAAGATTTTATCTGTAAAAGATTCGGATAAACAACCATTTTTGCCCATTTCGATTGTCCAGGAGATGCGGACAAAGGATTTGGTCTGTGTGAAAGTCGTCTCACAAGCCCTTTTACATAAGCGTTCATGGTTCAATTCTTCTTGTGGAAATGTGATATATCTTTCTTTTTTTTTTTTGTGTGTTTAAAAAAAGATATACCTTTTGGATAACCTTTGTATATAATAATATTCATATAGTAAAGAAGAACATCAATTGAAAAAGAAACTAATTGGTTCTATAAATTATGAAAATTTTATATTCTTAAGGTTTCTATTGTTACTACTTGTACATCATGATCCAAAGATCTATCTTCTAGCCCCAGCTTAGGAGTGTCTCTACTTCCCAAGTGTGTGGCCTAAACTGTTATCACAATGATGAGGATAAAAAGAAACGTTTCTTCAAATTAGGCGTTACATTAAAATACCGACAACTTGCGTTTGACAATGTCCATAACCAACAAACATTCATTTATCACTCTCTTATGCACATCATCTCTCAACGCTTGAGGGTAAAACAACCAACCGGCCGTAACGAGCACAAACGCCGTAACCGCAAGACACGAGACCGCCCGATGCAGCGGGGGAAGCCACCGCATCCTCTTCGCCGCTATCTCCGTCGAAGTCACAACTCCATGCAACACAAAGAAACAAGTGATATGCCAAGTGGGAGATTTACGGATCACATAGAAGTAAATCAACTCATGCATTAACCCAGAGACAAGAAACGTAGTCAACACTCCAGCATAAAAAGCCAGATTTAGACCGAGTAATGGTGCAGAAAGTCGCTGAACCGGGATGTGAACTGTTGGACGGAGTATGGCTGGGACCATGGGGTTCCATCTACGGCTCCAAAAGTCTTGTAAAGAAGTGGCTAAGTAAGGTTCACTGAAGACCGGTTCGATTTCACAACCAAGAAGCGTAGAGAGCAAGGCACCGACGAAGACTAAGATAAGTTCTAACTCAAGGTGAACATGGATTATAAAGAGAGTCAAGAAAGCAAACCGAGGTAAACGGTGATGATAATTGTTAAAGTATATAAGTAATAAGACGGAAAATATCAAAACTTTGAAAGCAAGAACCCATGTAGACATAGGTTTCTTGTGGATTCGATTTGAAGAAGAAGGGTTTTGATTGGTTTTGATGGGGAAACAAGCGAAGCAGAAGAAACGGGAGAAATTTGAGGGAAGTGGGCTTAAAGGTTCTTGATCGAAAGCAAAGAGAAGGAGTTTGAAATTTGCGAGCCATGAGAGGAAGAAAGCTGAGATGACGCAAAAGTGAACAGACGAGAGGAAGAGAGGAAGAAGAAGAAAGATGAGGAAGATGGGAAGAAGAGAGAGGAGACGAATAAAACCTTTGGAGATTTTTGATGAGATGTAGTAACAGTATGATATGGAGATTAAGGCAGAGATCCATACCTTGATTAAGTTTCTCAACTCTTCTTCCATCTCTCTCTCTCTCTCAGTCTCTCTTTCTTGATTGCTAATAGTATTCAGGATGCGACTTAAATATTAACAACAACCTCAAGAACATGACCTGAATAAGGGATCCCCATGAATAATGTCAAAAATCCATAAATGGTAATACGTTTCACATTGTCAAGTTTACGTCATTTATATTTTTGGATTATTCAAAAAACTTTTCGTTTTTTTGTAAATGAAATAGAAGGATAAAAATTATAGGGTATTGTTGTTTCGTGTATTTTAATTGATTTGTAAGTGAAATCTTGTATTATTCCATTGATTAATAGTTTTGAAATAACATAAGGATTTTAACAAATTTTCAAGAATTTATCAGGTATAAAAGATAAACAAACTTTAGACAAAAGTTTCGTATTTAAAATCTATATTGCATTTTTTACATTATAGAATTAAAGAAACCCAAATATATTTGAAATGTTCCAACGAAGCGGCATGATGAAAGTAATATTATAGAGGACTTGCGTCAGAGATATTGGAAGAGTCTGTTTTGCTTTAATTCTGTTTGTTACTGAAATTTAGAGATTACAATAGAGCGCTTTTGAAAATAGAGCTAAAGATGTTACGTCTAAGATCTTGTGACAAACTACATTGGAGACCGTCCTCGATTGTCTCCTTCATCACGAATTGAGCTAAGTCGGCTACAGACATTATGTTTTAAATTCTTCTAAGAAACATACTGTAATATACAAAGTAGATTTTCATTTCATCATTTGTTTTGTTGGACACATTACTGGCAAACTTACACTGGCTTACGAAAAAAAATGCTACATTTCAATCTTTTGAGGTTTACTTGCTCGTGACTTCATTATTTCTTAAATTCTGCAAGCAATATTATTAAATTTGTTGCGCTTGATTCAATTTGATCTCATGTCAACGAATGTCACCCACTAAGCAACGTGTCTCACACCTCTACTCGTTTCTAGACAGAGAATCTTAATTTTCATATCAATAGAAAAAGAAAAAAAGAATCATGCAGAAGTGAATAACTTGTGTTTGGCAAGGTCTACAGCCAACAAACATTCACCAATCGCTTTCTCATGGACATGGTTTCTCAGCAATTGAGGGAGGAATAGCCAAACGCCCGTCACACTCACAAACGTCAGAACTGCAAGACCGGAGACAGCCCGGTGTGGTGGCCTCCACCATAGTGTTCTCTTCACCGCTATCTCAGTGGCAGTGGCAGCACCGTGCAACACAAAGAAACAAGTGACTTCCCAAGTTGGAGGCTGAAGGATCATGTAAAAGTAGAGCAGCTCATGCATCAAGCCCGAGACAAAAAACGAGGCCATGACCCCGGCAAACATAGCCCCGTTTGGACCGAGTAAGCGTTTGAAAAAAAGCTGAACCGGGATGTGGATGGCTGAGCGTAGGACGGCTGAAACCATGAGGTTCCATCTGCGGCTCCAGAAGTCCTGTAGAGAGGTGGCTAGGTAGGGCTCATTGAACACTGGCTCGATGTCACATCCAAGAAGAGTAGAAACCACCGCCCCGACAAATACCAAGACAAGTTCCACCTCAAGGTAAATATGGAGACAATAGAGAGCCAAGACAACGAACCGAGGCAAACTGTCTCTGTATTCATAGACATGTAACACGACGCCAAGGGCCAAAATTTTGAGACCCAAAATCCATTTAGGCATATGTTCATTCTTACAATGACGATTCTTGATAGCATTTGGAGAAGGGTTTTGTCTGATTTTGATGGGCAAACAAGCGAAGCAGATGAAACGGGAGAGTTTTGGGGGAAGTGGGAACAAAGGTCCTTCATCAAAGGCAAAGAGAAGAAGATTGAAGTTTGCGAGCCATGTGAGAAAAAGTGCTGAAATGCCGCAAAAGTGCACACAAGAGAGGAACAGAGGAAGAACAAGAAACAGAATGCAGATCGGAAGAATAGAGAGGAGACGAAGAACACCTTTGGAGATTTTAGATGATATGTAATAACAGTAAGTTAAGGAGATTAAAGCAGAGATCCATACCTCAATTAGATTTCTAAACTTTTCTTCCATTTCTCAGATCTGTCGTTTGCTAATTCTGTGAAAGCACCAGACTTTGACGTGGTCCTGTAATTACCAAAAGACGATAGAAGCCGACCTTTTTTTTAATTATTATTAAACAGCCAAAAGGTCCACTAGCTAGACATGAGTGGCAGAGAAAAATTCTAGATTTCTTCTATTCTTCCTACAACTTTAATGAGTGAGACACAAAAATCGAGCAAACTAAAAATGCTGAGACAACAAGGATAATGAGAGCTGGTCTAGTCATTAATCCAACCGCCAGATCGACTAACATAAGGGTAGTTCGGGCCAGGAGCAAAACCCATTGGACTCATTTCAAAGTCACTAGGTGGTGGCGGTTGCAGCGGAAAGCCATGAGGATCAAAGAGATTGTGTCCACTAGGTTGCATTGGAGGCTGAGGTGGAAAAGAGCTCATCCTCTGGTAATTCATTTGATCAAAATGAGGCGCATAGCGCTGTTGCATTGGGAATGCATTGTCCATCAGATTTGGAGGAGGAGGAGCTAACATGGGATCCAAGTGCCCTCCATACCCCAGCGAATACTCTCTTGGATCAACTCCTCTATCAAGGTTAGAGTATCCTCGGTAATCAAACATCATCTCGTTAGGACCATTCCTTGTAGATGGTGCCAATGGAAACTGATCCGGTATAAAAGGAGGATCCGGCATTCTGTAGCCTCCACCAAAACCATACCTAGCAGCAAGACCATCGTCGAAATGGGACATACTTACACCATAAGATGGTTCAAAAGCTTCAAATGGTTTCTGACCCGTATTTGCTGGTGATGGACGAACAGTGTAGATGTCCTCTCTTGAAGATCTTACAGAGCTCGGCCTATTCCGCGTTTCTTCAGGTTTTCGAATGCCCTGCACTTTACTGTCGGGTTCTCTAATATCCTTTCCCAAGTTACTTTTTGTCCTTGTTATTACAGGCAGAGATGCTTCTACAGACTCGTGAGATCTTTGAGGTGTTGTATTGGAAATTGATGTGCAGACAGCATATATATCATCTGGAGAAGACCTAGCAGGACTCTGCCGCTCAGATGTCATTTCAGGAATTTTTACGTTGATGCTCTCCGATGCTCTATTCAACTCTCCTCGATCCTCTTCCATGTTATTGCTCTTCCAATCCACATTTTTAGAATCCATCGACTCCCCAAGCTTCCTAACAGAGTAGTCTTTGGTCTTTTCCTCCTTTTTCAGCTGACTTCTCCTTGGCAAGTGATCTGACTGATGTATACATGCTACAGTTTCCCGTGCTTCAATTTTCTCAGAGAGTAAAATGTTATTAACACATTCGGCTACCTCGAGTTCATCTTCTTCAAGTGGATGCAAAGATGCGTTTGCTTCTTCTTCAATTTTCTTTAACTTTAAGCTCCCCATATCCCTAGACAAATGATAATGCTTTTCCGCTATTTTCTTGTGCTTGGCGGCAAAGTCGGACCGACTCCAGAGAGAAAGTGGTGGTGGAACATTATTCCAGTCTTCTACTTGTTTGTCTTCGTCATTGACAGAACCAGGCAGGTAAAATGACTGAAAGGAATAAACAAGAAGCAAAACTATTAACTGAAACTCAAGAAAGGCTCACTCTCTCAGAAAGCAAAATCAAGAGGGGGCAAACCAAAATAATTTACATTTCCAGATAGGAACGTCTCATCCTCCCATATGAGCACATAAGATGACTTCTTTTTATCTAACCTGTTGAGAAAAGTGACATCTTTAATAAGAGAGAGGAGTCGTTATTTTAGTAGTTATCGAATGGTACAGAGGAGCAGATGAGATAGATGGAAAATGAAACCTTTCAGTCTCGGGAGGAACAATGAGAATGAGAATCTTTGGACGAAACTCAAGAGCCTTAGTAATAAACTTGTTTGCAAGAGACGCATTGACTCCAAATGGCGGATTTAGCCCCATAATCTACTCATAATGCCAAAAATCCAAATAATCAGATACGAAAACTCTTTCAAGGACGCGGGAGCTTACACAAAGTACAGATTAAAAGGAGAATCTTATCATACCAGCTTTGAACCTGGTTCCAGCTCATCTTTGCTAACAGTCATCCAATCCTTTTTCTCAAAATTGAAACTATTCTGAAAGTAAGATAAATAATTCAATGAGTAATCCTAGAAGACTGATGAATAGAACACACCACAATCCAGCATATGTTGCTGCCGTGCATCAGTTATAAGGCTTTACAACTTACGACTATAGCCGGTACACAAGTCATTACCTTCGCTTGAATAAGATCGTAATTTTTGTATAAACACTTCTTCCCCGTTTCTTCAAGCTTCGCTTTCATCAGACAGCTAAAGTCATTAGCACCACAACAAAAGTCGACAATCTGTTGGAAGAGATACCAGAAACCAGGCATCATTGTTTATGCACAAGAAAATGATCATTATATTAAGTCATACTTAAGAAGTTAAGAGAAGTAAACAAAACGATAATGTTCGTGAAAAATCTCACCATATCACCATCTTCTGCATACCAATGGAGCCTATCAACAATCTGTATGACAAAAAAATTAATAGGGTCTGATCAGGTATCAAGTTTCAGATACAGGAGTTAGAATGTGAGAGTGTGTAAACAGCAGGTGATGGTCACTAGTCATGCAGGTGACAGAAAGTGTAAATTAACAGTATAATAATCCTCACAAAAGACAGATTAGTAAGCTAATTGAAAAGACGTAAACACCCTAATTTTTAAAAGTCATTTCTCCTTGAGAATTGTTCTTTCATACTTGTTGACTTCAATTTTAAAATGTGAACCGAAAATCCTAGTAACTTACAGGATGCTTAGACCTTAATCTTTTTTGAAAGAATAGTTTACCTGTTGAAGTTTTTCAGGATTAGTAAAATGACGACCAAAGGAGGTATATCGTGCACCATGGAGAAAAGGAGCAAGATAAACTTTGAGCTTATCCTGAAGCAAAAGAAACAAATATCTAGCGGATTGGCAAAAAATACTAGTTGCAAGCAGAGATAAAAAATGATGCAGAAGTATCTTTTGTGCTAGTGCATAAACAGTAAGAAAGAATCTACAACAGACAGCTGCTGCCATGTCTAAGAAGCTACCTTCCACTTGAGGATTTGGCTCAGAACCTCTGGCTCACAAACTGCTTTTGCATCCTCAATGTTTCCTCCTTCCTCAAGCTTTTTTAGAGCTGTTCTGACAGCCTGAGGAATCAAAATTTGAAGTCATTAATAGAGCGCTAGGAGTAGCCAGATAGGGATCGGATTCAGCTTTATTAGCCCACCTGAACTGAGCCCTCTACCTTCCCCATAGTGATTGTCTTGTCCACCACATTCCTTGTGTGGTTTGTATGCGTACTAGATAAAACTTTGTATTTCTTTAATATAGTATCCATAGTTATTTCTTCCTTAGCTTTTTTCATTACCGCCAAGAGCCTGCATTAGCAAAAGCAGATACGATAGAAAAAAATTATCAATAGGTCCTAACAGATTTTAAGGGAAAATATGGAACTAAAATTTCAAACAACAAAAATACTAACCTTCTTTGGGAGTCGTTGTCTAATGTAGGAATTTCCCTTCCTGGCTCCTTGGAGGCAATGGAGTCAATCTTGTTGTGCTTGCTATCTACTGAAACTACGTGCGGTTCCTGGATGTGATTAAACAACCTTTCACCCAGTGAAACCTTGCTTTTATCAGCTTTATGTGCCTCTTTAACTCCCAGCTTGTTTTTGCCAGCTTCACATGCCTCATCCACTTCCACCTTATGCTTGCCAGCTTCACGGGACTCTTTAAATTCCATCATCTTCTGGGACTTTTGTGGCACCATTTTATACTTTTTGGATGGATCAACTTCCTTTCGTTTCCTAGAATTGTCTGGTACAGCAGAGACTAATCCATGCTTCTTTGTGGAGACACCATCTTTTGAAGAAGGAGACGAACTTCTAAATGATTTAGGAGAAGCTTTTCCACAAGTATCTTGTAAGGCAAGATCCTTAACCTTAGGTCTCATTTTGTCTCGTCCCACATGTGATTCCAGTATCCTTCTTTTCTCTGTCATGGAAATCTTCTTCTCTTCGGTATAAGGGAAATTTACATGGTCCCTAACCGGTGTCAGGAGTTCTTCATTTATCTCATGTTCTCTAGGCAAGGGAAATCATTCAAAATAAGTGTCTCAAGCAAAGTAATTTTGAATTTCCAAAGAAGATACACCATATATAAATCTTACTGGCAATATATGAGTACACGGTTGTGCAAGAGTCCGTCCCATGCCCTCGTTAATATATCCTCGTCCTCAATATCTTCAAAAGAAATTTCCCTAGAAACCAACAAAACAGTTATTAATATAGTGTTCTGGAATAGCAATAGAAAATGGATGACTAATAAATGAAGGCATACCGCGGCAGGCATTTTCTGTGGTAGGACTTTGGACAACGCCGACAAACAGCAAATTGCAAGTTAGAATCTGTCTTAACCTCTCCGTTTCCACAGACACTGCATTTGTGCAATGGGCATGTAAACTCTCCTGCAATGATTTGTCTCTCTAGTGCTTCAGAGTCTGCTTTATTTCCTAAACGTAATCGTCTTGTGACACAACGAGGATGGTAAAAGTAGCCGCAGGTGGCTGACACGCATTGGAAAACCTAAGAACACATTTAAAATTAAATGCAAAGCTCATCCAATTAGTTGACAGTAACCATTATCAACAAAACTCGTATGTACAGCATTCAACATTAGAGATCAATAATTTCATACCTCTGCTGCCCCAGCAGAGTTATCAGAAGAGCCAAGGTTCTTGCAAATAAAGCATTGATGTATCTTTTGCTTACAGTTTGGGCAAAAGTATTTCTGAATTGCCTGGAAAACAATCCATAAACAAAAATAACATTAACTCCATGCCTACTCAAGAAAACCAAGAGGCCCAAAAATATTCGGAACTAATAAGAAAATAATATATATATATATATATATATATATATATATATGTTACATACTTCCACTTGCATCTTGGTTAAGCCAAGAGATTTACAAAATGAATCTTCACCATCTTTTTTGGTAGCATGGAATGATCTTAGGCAGCTTCCTTCACAACTGCAGAAAGCAGAACACAAGACTTATGCATCTGATTCAGTGAAATAACACTACATAACATGAAATAAAAACAGTGGATATATACAGAAAACACATACTAAATGCAATAATAGCAAACGACAGTGACAACGCAAACAAAAAGTCGAGGCCTTACTCTAACAAAGAAAGTAAAAGGTGGAAGACCTATTCTGCAAAGAACTTCCAGAGAAAATCAAACTACAAGATCAATAGCCAGCAAGGAAACATACCACAAAAGCTCGCCACCATTGTCACAAATTGCACAAACAGACTCAAAAAAATCATCGTCTTCATCATCCAATTCATCTTCATCGGAAGCTACAGAAGTGTCATCATCTCCAACTATGAAATCATCCTTTGCATTTTCCTAATAAGTAACAGCATTTTCGTAGCAGAAATTAAGACCGTGTGAAAGTAGGGAGAAAAAGGGGTAATGCACATTAGGAAAAGAGTACTCAAGTGGGGAAACAAAATTGAACCTCATCAGGTACTCTCCTTTTGGTAGGCTTCTTTGCGAGAAATGCAAGTATAAACTAGTCACACAAAAAAGGAAAAAAAAAACTCCACCAAATCAGGAGAGAATCATAGTAAGAAGATGATACGTATACAGAAAACATCCACGCCACAAAGCAAACAAATATGGGTATCACAAGCTCTCAAGAAACAGACGCTACAGCACCTATAAGAGATTTGACCGATAAAACAGCCCACACACCAGAAACTCAGAACATTCTCCCTACTAACCTTTGATTTCGCCAAATTTACATCTCTTTTAGCAGCTTCAGCGATTAAGTCAATGTGATCCACCAAATCATTCTGCGATGGCTTCACGTCATATGACCTACCAAACAACATCCAACCAGAGGAGTTAAAGCCAAAACAACGACAATTCCAAGAGAGAAGAACAAAAGACCTGAAAAGTACCAGTCACCTCAAAATTTTAGTTAGATGCTCCTGGAGAGATTTATCCGACGCTTGTGGATTCCTCCTAAAAAAGCGAAGGGAGTACAAGGTTACCAAAACAGTTCTTATCAATTCCGCATAGCTTTTCCTCGGTTCCTCAAGCTTAATCCAGACATTATCCTTTGTAAGAACAGAAATCTCAGGTCTAAAGTTGGCAAGGTCGAATCTCCAAGCCTTAACAAGCTTATGCAGAGGCAAAAGTCCATTATCAGATCTTCCTCGCAAGTATAAACCTAAAGCACTTCCATCTACTTTCTCCTTGTCGCTCCATTGAATAGGCAGACGCGCAAACGAGACAGGCTCTTTACCATCATCTTCAAAATAATAATTAGAGGCTGATTGAGGAACAGAGTAGTCTTCCTCTTCATCGTCATCAACGAACGCCATCAATCCCAAATTCCCAAACCTAGAAACGTTTCAAACACAATCAATCGGAGATAGAACTATATAATGTTGAACCGGGAAACGTAAAAGGGAAATTTCCAAAATTACAACTTCCTCCTAAACCCTAAAGCAAATCGGAGAATTGGAAATTTGAATTAGGGTTCGTCTTAAGAAACCAAACAACATAAAGCCCAAAAAACAAAAGAAGAAGAAGAAATGCAGTAGACGAGAGGACACGAAATTGTTTTGAAATTCCCCAAAGATTCGTACACCCAAAAAAAATTAAAAATTGAGAAAACGGAATTGAAGAAGAAGAAGAGAAGTAAAACCTTTGAGAATTTTCGTCTCTCTGTGCAGCAGATTACTAACGGAATCAAATCAAAAGAGAGTAAAAGAATCCAAGTCACAATGCGAAACTGATTGAGAATTTTGGCAGGAGAATTTTTGATGTTTATATATTAGCGGTACGCCTCTGGGAAGTGTGCGCTAATCGCTATCGAGGTTTAACCAAAAGATAATTCCCTTTTTAAATAGGGAAAATCCCAAAAAAAACCACCAAGGTGGCAACCACTTCCACTTTAAACCTCTAAATTTTTGTACTCCCAACTAAAACCCTCAATTTGACAACTTTGTTAAATCAAACCTTTAGAGTGGCTTTTGTGTTCGTGGGCCCACAATAATCACTGAAACCGTTAATTCCGTTAACATAATAATTCACTCCATTTAATTTATGTGTGCTATTTTTAAAAAAATTAAAATAAATGAAATAATGGAAATTCCCAAATCGATTTTGGGGTTCGGGTTTGTGAAAAAAAAAATCCCTCTTCGGTTCTCTTTTCTTCTCTCTCCCTCTTAGTTCGTCTCTCTTCCTCTTCGATTTGTCGTTCTTCTTATTCTTCGTTCGTCTCTCTTCTTCCTTTCCGTTTGTCTCTCTTCTTCCTCTTCGTTCGTCTCTCTTCTTCTTCTTCAATACTCTTTTTTTCACAAACAGTAACCCTTAAATCGATTTGGAAATTTTTTTTCATTATTTTAATTTTTTATTACAATTATTTTATTATTTTTAATTTTTTAAATTTTTTAAAAATAAAAAATAGTACACATAAATTAAATGGAGTGAATTATTCTGTTAACGGAATTAACGGTTCCGGTGATTATTGTGGGCCCGCGAACACAAAAGTCACTTTAAAGGTTTGATTTAACAAAGTTGTCAAATTGAAGGTTTTAGTTGGAAGTACAAAAGTTTAGAGGTTTAAAGTGGAAGTGGTTGCCACCTTGATGGTTTTTTTTGGGATTTTCCCTTTTTAAATATATGGCAAATTCTCAATATAATTCGTTTTACTTTTTTTTTTTTCTTTCACTTTTAAGTTGACATTTAATATATTCATCACATATCCTTTTTTTTGTCAAACTTTTTTTTTTGTCAGACAAATTCATTACATATTATTTCAACACAATTACGAATAAGAGCAAGAATACTATGGCCCCGTTCGTTTCCTTATCTGGATAAAATTTCTAAACGCAGCATCTGAACGCAGTAATTGGACGCAATAATCAGAAAATGTTCGTTTGTGATTTTGGTTCACGCAATTATATCTAGATGCAGTTACGTTCTTTTGGTATTTTTGTATTTGTATCTAGACGCATCTTATGTCAAATGATAAAAATTCGAAAAGTTAAAAGTTTAATTTTGTTTTCTAAATTTAATTTAATTTTTAGTTTTTTACTTTTAAAATTTTAAAATTATTTTCCCGCCAAAAACGTGTTTTCACAAATTTTCCCGCCAAAAACGTGTTTTCACAAATTTTTCCGCCAAAAATGCGGTTTCACAAATTTTCCCGCCAAAAATACGGTTTTACAAATTTTTCCCGCCAAAAAGCGGTTTCACAATATTTCCCGCCAAAAATGCGGTTTACAAATTTTTCCCGCCAAAAATCGGTTTCACAATATTTCTCGCCAAAAACGCGGTTTACAAATTTTTCCCGCCAAAAAAGCGGTTTCACAATATTTCTCGCCAAAAACGCGGTTTACAAATTTTTTCCGCCAAAAAAGCGGTTTCACAATATTTCTCGCCAAAAACGCTATTTCACAAATTTTCCCGCCAAAAAACGATTTTACCAAATTTTCCCGCCAAAAACGCGGTTTCATAATTTTTCCCGCCAAAAACGCGGTTTCACAAATTTTCGCGCCAAAAATACGGTTTCACAAAATTTTTCCGCCAAAAACGTGATTTCACATTTTTTTCCGCCAAAACTGCGGTTCACAAAATGCAGTTTTTTAAATTTCTGAATTTTATAATTTTTATAAATTTTTATTACTACTTTTCTATTTTTTATTAATTTTAAAATTTTTAATTTTTGTATTTTTTTTTAATTTTTTAATTGTTGTAATTTTTATTTTTTATTTTAAAATTATTTTTAATAGAAAATGGCAAAACTGTAAATAATATAAGTTTTTGGATGAGTTTAGTGTAACCAGACGCACCAAATAAACGCATCCAGAAATTTTCTATTTTGTGAATGAGTTTTGCATCTGTATCCAGACGCAGCAGCTAGCTCATGTGCTAAATAAGCACTAACGAACAACAATGCTCATCTGCGTCCAGATACTGCGTCTGGATCAGGAAACGAACAGGGCTATATTAATGTATGTGGTCTTTTAAATAGGGGTGTAAATCAGTTACGATTTACGTAAAGAGATCTTTTAATCGAACTGCTGTACCTATAAATGAAATTATGCAAAGTGGCAAGTGCCCTGCTCTTGTAGCTCGTTGGTATGCAAAGGCATTTTTAAATGCAACGTGAGACGAGTTCGAGCCAGGCATAGCTAAAGACAAAACAAAGCAACAATCAACAACACAAACAACAATTAGCTGGTATAATCATTTGAGGTATTCTAAAATATCTCTTTTTTATTTAAAAAAAAAAAAAAAAACTGCAAGTCAACAAAGATTGATATTTCCATAACTTTTTTGTTAAAGACAAGTACAACATTAGTATATTTAATTATTAGCTATATCTTTAATTATTCCGTCTTCTAGTGCTACAGTTTTAATTCACCCTTTTTTAACTGTCATCAGCCCAATTATATAGTTTTCTAAAATGACATATTCTTTCTATAAATTTAGAATAATGACATTTTCATGTACTTCACAAATTTTTTTTTTTTTTTTACCTTTGATGTTTCCTTTTTATAGTGGTAACATATACCATTTTTATTATTATCAGTTTATCACACAAACAGAGAAGATGTGAAAATAATACAAAGCAACTCTGTTCAGGCCAGACATTTCAATCTTGTTACTCTATTCAATGGCTGCTTCCTCTGAGATAGAGGTTATATCAGACAAAATGTCTGCGTCATTGTCTTCTTCGATGGTTAGGCTCGAGACTTCTCCGTTTAAAGAAGAGACTTCGTCTTCTCCGGTGACAGATGGAGCTGGTGAAGCATCAGTGCTCGTGCATGTACTAGTGCATGTCGTGGTCGTGCTATGAGTCGATGATGAATCCGAACTCGAACTTGAACTCTCTGAAGATGATGATTGTTGCTGAAGGCTCCAATACATTATACTTGCCGTTAAGATTAATATCATCTTTTGATTCACCTGCAACACAAGACATTAAAAACCTCAGATTTACATTTTAATGTAATGTTGTGCCCGAAAGTCGGCTGTTTCGGTGGATTTAGATTATGTTCTTTACCTCTATGATATCTTCAGGCAACAAGAAAACCGAGCAACCAAGCTTTCTTGCTACGCTGACAATGTATGTAGCATTCAATCTCTTCTCATCGTCTGTAAAAGTTTCCATAGCCAAAAAGAACAATTAAGCGAATTGCGGTTTAAACTGAGAGGAGGAAGAGAGTGAAGAGGTTGTAAGTGTAGTTAGAAGAGAGTGTAATGGACCTGATTCACCCTTGGTCACAAGATTCCAGTTAACAACTCTTGGCTCAACCGCCCAAAGAAGATCTAGGAAGAATAGCCCGCTGGATAGACTCTTGTCCTATTGAAGTTTAGCAAGAAGAGGTTTGATTCAACATATTCAGTTGATTATTTTTGAGTTTTCATGAAAGTAAAAGATGGAACCTTGAAGCTTTCGATCTGTGATTTCCGTCCCATGATTCTGACTTTCCTGTTTGCCCAGCTCAGGATTTCTGAGTCGGTCATGTCTTTTCCTCGTGTCCGAGTTCTGAGATTCTTGAGAAGTTGGAGCATATGGGTTCTCATCAACTGCCATAAGAAGCCTGAGACATATATACATAGATACACCTCCAGTGTTATAAATTTTCTAAGAATGTAGTGCATCTTATAAAAATAAACAAATTTTGTAGCAAGCTAAGCAGAATAATTACCAAGGATAAGCTTTTTATTCCCTTGAACTATGTCATTTCCAGCTACATTTACAAGCGAGAATCTCATCTCTTTCCCAATCTTGACGACTTGATTGCAATTCTCTACTTTTCTAAACGGCATTTTAATTGGTGGTTTTGAAGCATGCTTCCAGTTAACTGAGCCTGGATAGACCTTATCGACAACTTCCAGAAGAATCCATCTGCATCAGAAATAACAAGTATTAAAAAGCTTCTTATATTACACTTCAGGACCAAAAGCTTTTAGAATGTTTTCCATATCAAATGCTTACCCGTTTCTAACATCTTCAAACACATGATTGACGTAACTCTCAATCCCGAGGCTGTTAATCCATAGCCGGTAACATCTTTCGTCTCTGCAAGTCTGTAAATCATCAGTCATCATCTCCGCAAAGGAGAACCTGCCATCAGTGCTAAGGCCATTCCTGCAGCAGGCACAGAGAAGCTAGTGTGTAAAAACAAGCGCATAAGGAAATAACCAATCTTTAATGTTCTTTTACCAACCTTTCGTGAAATATCTGTGCCACAAATGCGAGATTCAAATACGAAGACCCCTCAACTATCTCTTCTGCAGTCAAATACCGTTTGCAGTTCATTCTCTCTGCGTGTTCAAGGACCATGTTAGCCCTTTCAAGATCATCCTCTACATTTACAGTATCTGGATCGCAGTGCTCTGGTGCTAGAACATTGAGCAGGTAAGCATAGGCCTGTGCGTCCTGCATATTCAACAATATCAACCATCAAGATTAAGAAAAAATACTAAACATTCTCATAACTTATGGGTGAGATTTTGTTTTTCCTATTCAAACTGATATTGCTTCAGTGTGTTGGAGAAAACTATGTGTCAAAAACACTTGGTGAATCTATTAATCTCTTAAATGAAGCTTTTGAAGGGACAAAGAGGAGACTAGTTCCTAGAATTGCTACTTGGAAAGCCAAATATACCTTCAGATCCGAAGAAAAATTTCCAACAGTTTTTTTGTAACCACCTTTCTTGAGATGGAAGTTCATCCATTTGAGTAAGACTTTCTCGGGGGGTAATCTCAGAAATTCTTCTATATCCTGCAACAAACAGAAACTCGCTATTATTATTTACGACATGCTTATAGTTTGGTCAGAAATTCTCAGAGAGATTAGCAGGTCATTACGTCGTTGTCCTCCACCAACTCAACAAGCTGAGGCATCTTCTTCAAACTAAGATCAGCGAGCAGTTGAATCTGCAGTTTCTAACATTAGTTAGTAAATCATCAAGCAAACACACAAAGGCAGATGCAAGTAGCAAACTAGTGTGGACCTTTATGAGTTGTGAGATTAATCCAAGCACCAGATGAGGCTGCAAAAAAACAATAAAAACCTCTGCAGTCAGAATCTTCAATATGCGTCTCAACTGATATATTATGTAGTAATAAAACCTAAGCAAGCAAAACATACTCGTCCTTCAGCCAGGTCTTGAGTCCCAATATTAACCACACTGCAGCCAACAGCTTTTGCAGAGTTGAGACAGAGGGTATGATTCTCATTTCTCTCCCACGGGTTAAGTACCCTTTTCGTGTTGATGGCTCGTTCATCTATTGTACCAGGAACTGCTACATTTATAAGCTTACTGTGCCAAAAATGGAAAAAGAGAGGACAAGTCAAAACATAGAATACTAATGTTGAGATGAAATCCAAACACAAAATTTTCACATTACCATAGAAGTACACCATCTTTCACAAGTTCATACAAATCATTCGAATCCGGATCTAGAGGAAGAAACTGCATCAAAAACGGGTCATCCCCAAGATATCTATTGATGTGATGAACAAAAGAACCCTTCTCTGACTGGTTTATTGTATGAAGAGTCGTTGTGCCAGCTTTAAGAAAGGAAGATGAGTGCTTAAGACCACCAGATTTATCAGCAGCTTTATCTCGCAGGTTTAGATATATCTGCACACAATTACACATCACACATCCATCGAAGAGATTCACCAGGAAGAAACAAAAGAAAGATCAAACTGACCTTGAGAAACGATTCGAAATCAAGATCATCGGTTTCGTAATCAGAACCCAAACCTCCCAAGATTTCTCTGATTTCTTTCTCCTTAAATGCTGAACTCAGTGACTTCACTTTGACCAATACAGATGGAAGATCCTCTAATGTAACCTTACCACTCTGATTCTTCAACGAAACAAACTAAAAACACAAAATCCAAAGTTTATATCCAGATCAAACCAAGCTTCTCTTTAGATTGCATCTACGCAATGAGAAAGAGAGTGACTTTACCTTGGAATTAAGACTCCGAAGCTCGACTTGTGTAAGCTGACTTTGTAACCATGGATCCGAAACAATAACACCTACGAAACCAGACATCTCCCCCGTTAAAATTCACGGGGAAGAATATCTAAAAATCTCTTCAAAATCACACCAATGTAGAAACCTCTCCCTGCAAAAAAAAAGAATCACTGTAAGCTTCAGAAAAAAAATCAAAACTTTGGGATAAAACGAAAAGAAACCAATTTTATGGATCCAAAGATTCATCATTCATACTTAAAATAGAAATGTTAGCTAATCAAAACATTACAGCAAGATTCAAACTGGATATAATCAAACAGTTTTCCAGATATGCAAAGTCCAGAAATCTAGGAAGAAGAATAAAAGAAACAAACCCCAATGTATCGAAATAGGAGTCAAATGTATTGGTTTCAATGAGATTCTGATTTGAGAAACAATCAAAGTTCTTCTATGTGTATATATTTTATATCGATGATAATGTTTCTTCCAGAAAATTAGGAAAGCAAGAATCGAACCGCAATGTGAACACGAAGACAAAATCACGAGAATCGAAACCAATGTGAAGAAGAAGAAGATGATACGGAAGAGAAGAGAGAGAGAGAGGATCGTTATTTGCTTCGTGTGAGAGCAAAGAGGAGAGAGACAGAGAGAGGAGAGAGAAAAGGAGTTGTGGTTGTGAAAATTGAATGCTTCGTTCGGAATCGCGAGTAGGGTTTTTGGTTAATTTATATATATACTCGCTGTCTGATGACGACATGTGGAAGAAACGGTGGACCTCACGGTTTAACGACTTGTGTACGTGTCATTTCTATATGGGGAAGACCCCAGTTTTGTCTGCTTTCGGACACTAAAACGTTTCTATTTTTTTTACTTCGTTACATAAATACAAAAATGTTACTACTAACCATTTAGCTGAATGATTTTGGGAAGATAATCGATAATCTCAAGTGATCAAAAATTTTATGCCAAATAACCGATTTTTTATGTTTACTTATTTTTGGGAATATTAGATTTTATGAAGGAAACAACGATCTTCTCCACCGACGTTTTTATTATTTTGCTGATATTTTATACCCATGTGTGCTATGCACGACGGCCTACAATATAAATTATGTACTACTTAGTAACTTCTTATTCTGTGTGATGTGGAAATTTGGAATTAAATCTTTTTGTAATTTTATTATAATATTTTTTAACTGAAATAATATTGACAATCAAGATTCGGAAGATTTATAAATTACACGAAAAAAAAAAGAAACGAAACCACAGAAAAAAACGACAATAAATTTTTCTACATCTAGAAGAGAAAATGATTTTCAATACAAAATACTAATGGTTGACAGAAAAGTAAGGTGATAATATACATTCGACAGTATGTTATATGAGTCTATGGATTCTAAGATTTACATTGCTTTGGCGTCTAAAATGGTCAAATAACCATCTCTAAATAACCATTTTAAGATGTTATTTTGAGTTTTTACCTTGAGCTAGCCAAAAAACAATATGTTATATTACTGTTTTATTGCTATCGATGTTATTGAAATAAAGTTTAAATCTTATCCATGTTTTTTCCAGATCAGACATAGACTTCATTAGTCATGCATATTACTTCAATCGACACATTAGTTGTGTCTTAACTCTTAATAGAGAGTCTATAAATACAAAATCCTTAACAATCAATCTTTTATTCTACAAGCGAAAAGAAAAAGCAAAATTAAAACAAAATTAAAAAGCCAATAATCACCAGATGATACAACAAAAATAAGACTACCAGATGCATGTCAGATTGTCAGTGCTAATGATACATCGAAATGATCAAAAGGAACAAAAGAAAAGACAAAAGAAAAGACGACATTGGTCACGCAAAGAGCTAAAAACTCCTGTCATTCACCGCCCCGAAAGTATGGCATGCAATGCAACTAAGTCTTTAATTTCACACATTTGTCCATTTGCTCACACATCTCAACTCAAGACACTCCTGATTACATCACCCACACTCATCTTTACGTTACGCATTACCACCTTTCAGTTAGCATTTAATTTGTAACACTTGTTTATAACAAGCTCATGATCCTAGAGATTTCACAATTAGAGCAGCGAGAGAGGAGAAGAGAAAATGGGTAAGAACAATAGCAGAATCCTTATGCAGCTTGCTGCGTCTGTAATGGTTTTAACCGTTGCAATAACGGTGAAAGAAGCTACAAGCATGACCATTTGCAACATGGACACAAACGATATGCAGAAATGTCGTCCAGCCGTCACTGGAAACAATCCGCCACCTCCGGTCGACGAATGCTGCGTAGTGGTTCGAGCCGCTGATCTGGAATGCCTTTGCAGATTCAAGTCTTATCTACCAATTTTAGGAATTGACCCATCTAAAGTCGCGGCTCTTGTAGCTAAATGTGGCGTTACAACAGTCCCTCGCAGTTGCCAAGGTACAAAAACGAGCCTAATTGAATTTGTAGTAGCTAGGATCTCGAAAATAAATAAAGAGTCTTACGTTTGTCTTTGTGCAGCTTGAAGACCTGAGGTGGAGACAAGTCTCTAAGGTGCTGTAGACTTCACCGGATCTTGTTCTGCATATGATCTCAAGTATCTGAATTTAGTAATTTACAATGTATTTTTATCGTTCTGTTTCAAAATAAATCACAAACATGTGATGATTTTCGATTCACAAGACCATTGTGTACATGGAAGAACCGTGTTCTATACGTTAATGAAAACGGTAAAGTAAGAGTTCTTCATCACTATCCTAAAAACTAACTCATCATGCCTCTTCCCATCATGGGGGAACCAAACTCAAAACAACTGAAAAAACAGAGAACAGTTCACTTGTCATGATTATAAATCATTATTTTGGGTTTGAAATCTGATAGCTAACTTGTAGCAATAGAAGATAAACAATTTTCTCCAGTAGCAGTGGAAAGTGTTACACACGCTCTCTTTAACTCCGTCGAAGTTAGTGGAAGCAGATTCAGTAATGAGAGAAGAGAAAGCTCTGTTTCTAAAGTTATTACTTGCATTGCTTATGTTGTAAGTTGAAACATATATATATTTTTTTTTTGGGATGCCATAGATCTGTTTTTACACGCTAAGAAGACAAGTCTTTTGATCTTGACAAGGAAAAAAAAATACAACGACCAAAAGCCATCGGACACGCAAAAGGAGCAAGTCAACTAAAGTCTTCCACGTTTGTTTACATTTTAACACAAAAGACGACGACTTGACTAAAAAGACTTGTGAGTCTATTGGGATATGATACGATCCTCATATTGATCGTATCTTCCTCTTTCTGTTTCTGTATATTCGCCTCTGTTTATAAAGGCAATTCGTATATACTAGATTAGGAAACTAGGTCAATTGATCTCTGTATATATATTGGCTTAAGCGCCTCCTAAACAAACAAGAAGAACTTTCATACTCTTAAGGTTCTGACATGGTATCAGAGCAATAGCCGCATACAAAAAGGCTTGTTCGATCCTCTCTCTTTCTCCTTCTTTCCTTTCTTGACCTTGCTTTCGTCTGTTCTCTCTCGACGAATTCTTCTTAAGATGTCTGGTGTTTCGAAAAACAGTAGCGCAAATGATGATGATTCAGCAACATCCGGCGCTCGAACCAAAACTGACAAGCCTCGGAAAACTATATCTCCGTACGACTTGTCCTCCGGAGATAATCCGGGTAATGTAATCTCTCAACCGGCGTTGCGTGGTCCTAACTACGATGAGTGGGCTGCAAGCATACGCCTTGCCTTGCAAGCACGAAAGAAATTCGGGTTCGTTGATGGAAAGATCTCACGTCCCGGCGACGAATCTGAAGATTATGAAGATTGGTGTGCTAACAATGCCCTGGTGATTTCGTGGATCAAACTCACCGTAGATCCCACGTTGAGGTCGAATCTTGCTCAATGTCAAAACGCGTCTGAGCTGTGGGAACACATCCGTGCCCGTTATTCAATTAAAAGCGGACAGCGAGTTCAACGCTTGAAGACTGAACTTGCAACTTGTCGTCAAAAGGGTTTGGCGATCGAAGCGTACTACGGTAAGCTTATGAAACTGTGGGCTTCGTTGAATGATTATCAACAAGCTAAAACGATGGAAGAAGTTAGAAAAGAACGTGAAGAAGACAAACTTCACCAGTTTCTAATGGGACTTGACGAAACGTTGTTCGGCTCGATGAAATCAGCTCTGCTTTCACGAGTTCCTCTGCCCACTTTAGATGAAGCGTACAACGCTGTGTCACAAGATGAAGAATCAAAGGCTGCAAGCAGAATTCTTGAAGAACGATCTGAAGGTGCAAGCTTTGCTGTTCAATCTCAATTCCGACCAAAACAGAGTGGTGACAATCGGAACAAGTCAGTCGTGTGTTCAACTTGTGGTCGTACCGGACATGCCGCTGATCAGTGTTTCCGCAAAATTGGTTACCCTACATGGTGGGGACAGCGCCCTAGACCCAAGACAGGAGAAACTTCCACTCAAGGAATTCTCTCTACTTCGTCAAGTAACAGGAACAGCTCGGTGGCTCGTGTGAACCATATTGCAGCATCAACGGCTTCGGCTCACTCCATCACAAACGCAGACCGAGTCAGCATCAGTGGTTTGAGTGATGGACAGTGGAAGTCTCTAAAAACGTTCCTTGCTGAACGTGAGCAGTCACACAACAACAAGTTGTCGGGTACGTTTTTCTTAAACTCTTGGATTGTCGATACAGGAGCAACCAATCACATGACTGGGTCTTTGGATTTTTTGTCTGATGTTCGAATCATGCCTCCTGTTCTTATAAAATTGCCTGATGGTCGTTATACACAATCTACTCAACAAGGAACAGTTTGTTTAGGATCTCACCTTAGTCTTCAAGAGGTTTTCTTTGTGGATGGTTTGCAGTGTCATCTGATTTCGGTATCGCAACTAAACCGCGATAGAGCTTGTGTCTTCCAGATAACTGACAAGTTGTGTGTGATCCAGGACCGCATCACGAGGATGCTGATTGGAGCAGCTGAGCAAAGAGAAGGCTTGTATTTCTTTCGGAGTACGGAAGCAGCGTCGGCGTTACATATTTCAGATCTCACATCTCCAAATATGTGGCATCAACGATTGGGGCATCCGTCTACGAAAGCTCTTACTTTACTACCTATTTCTGATTTTAGTAGTTCAAGTTGTTTTGACAATAAAGCTTGCGACATCTGTATGCGAGCAAAGCAAACAAAGGATGTTTTTCCTACTAGTTTGAATAAAACAATGGATGTTTTTCAACTTGTGCATTGCGATCTTTGGGGTCCCTATCGAACTACTTCCAACAGCGGCTCTAGATATTTTTTAACTATAGTTGATGACTTCTCTAGAGCACTTTGGATCTATCTACTTCCTGACAAAACAGCAGCTCCTACTAAACTCAAAAACTTCATAGCTTTGGTTGAGCGACAATTTGACAAGAAAGTCAAAGCAATACAAAGTGACAACGGTAGTGAATTCATTTGTTTGCGAAGTTTTTTCGAAGCTAATGGCATTACACATGAAACATCATGTGTCGGAACACCGCAACAAAACGGCCGTGTCGAGAGAAAGCATCGACACATACTAAACGTTGCAAGGGCTCTACGTTTTCAGTCATCTCTTCCGTTAGAAATGTGGGACGAATGCATTCTTACTGCAGGATACTTGATTAACCGCACACCATCTGCAGTTCTTGGTGGGAAGACACCATTTGAGAAGTTATATAATCGCTCTCCTCCGCTAGCTCATTTAAAAGTCTTTGGATGTTTATGCTATGTGCATAACCAACATCACGGTGGTGATAAGTTTGCCACACGAAGCAAGAAATCTGTATTTCTAGGCTACCCAAATGGCAAAAAGGGTTGGCGTGTCTATGATCTAGACACACACACTATCTCTGTTTCTCGGGATGTCGTCTTCTGCGAGACACAATTTCCGTTTGCTGCAGCTACTTCATCTTCTTCTGAGCTCAGCCTCCCTCCGCCTCTTCGTCAGTCCTATGATGACCCCATCTCCGATGACATTGAAATTCATGACTCGTCTCAAGTCGAATCTCCGATCTCTAAGATGCTAGAACCATATGTCGCGTCTTCCTCTGATCAGATTCTTGATTCTCCTCGAATCGAATCTGCCGCCATTAATATTCCTGAAACAGAGCCTCCGCAACTTCCAAGCGCTGTCTCCGAAACTCCGATTCTTCCAGAACCAGAACCATCATCGCCGGAAATAGCTTCCACCAGCTCGGCAATGTCTATCTCAGATGATGGTGATGCTTGTCTTGACCAGGTCATCTCTGATGCAATTCAAAATCCAGTTCTGTCTCTCTCCGATGATCATGCTGAACCAGATGTTGAAGAACTTGGTGTGGGAAAACGAAAAATCAAACTGCCCACACGTCTTGCAGATTATGTTCTCAAAATTACCAGTGCACTAGGTCTGAACGCGAGTGATAACAAGTATCCGCTTTCCGATTACACATCTTCAACGAGGTTCTCTGCAAAGCATCAGGAATATGTACTCACCATCACAAACAGTCATGAACCACAACACTACTCTCAAGCTGTTCTAGATGAAAAGTGGCGTAATGCAATGCGCACTGAAATTGATGCCTTAGAAGAAAATGGTACTTGGACCATTGAAACACTACCTCCTGGCAAGAAAGCAATCGGATGCAAATGGGTGTTTCGACTGAAATTCAAAGCGGATGGCACCCTTGAACGATATAAAGCGAGGTTAGTGATTCTTGGAAATAATCAGATTGCTGGTACATATTTTACCGACACGTTTGCTCCGGTCGTTAAAATGACTACCGTACGCACACTCTTAGAAGTTGCAGCCGCCAAGGATTGGCCCGTACATCAAATGGATGTACACAACGCTTTCTTGCACGGTGACTTGGATGAGGAGGTTTATATGCAGCTACCTCCTGGATTTCGTACAAACGATAAAACTCAGGTTTGTCGTCTTAGGAAGTCTTTATACGGTTTACGTCAAGCTCCTCGTTGTTGGTTTGCCAAATTAAGCACATCACTTAAAGACTATGGTTTCACTCAATCTGTGGCTGACTATTCTCTTTTCACATATGCTCGTGGATCAAAGAGAATCTATGTCTTGGTATACGTCGATGATCTTATCGTTTCCGCAGACTCGTTACAATTACTTGATGAATTCAAAGCTTATCTCAGCTCTTGCTTTCATATGAAGGATCTTGGTGTTTTGAAATATTTTCTCGGTATTGAAGTTGCTAGGAGCTCCTCTGGTTTTTATTTGTGTCAACGGAAATATGCCATGGATATCATCACTGAAACCGGACTTATCGGAGTTAAACCAGTGGCTTTCCCTCTTGATCAAAATCACAAGTTAGCTCTTGCCACTGGTGATTTGTTACCCGATGCAGAGAAATATAGGCGGTTAGTGGGCCGTCTCATATACCTTGGTACAACTCGCCCAGACCTTGCCTACTCTATTCACATTTTAACTCAGTTCATGCAAGCACCACGAACTGAACATTGGGACGCTGCTCTTCGCGTGGTGCGCTACTTGAAACACAATCCGGGTCAAGGCATTCTTTTACGGTCTGATTCTTCATTACAGCTTCAAGTATGGTGTGATGCTGATTTTTCAGGTTGTCCGTTAACCAGACGCTCCTTGACGGGCTGGTTCATTCAACTAGGAAACTCACCAATTTCTTGGAAGACATGTAAGCAAGATACTGTCTCGTTATCGTCGGGTGAGTCTGAATATCGAGCATTGTCAACCACAGTTAAAGAGGTCTTATGGTTGAAACATCTGCTCTCCTCTTTTGGTGTTGATCACACAGACCCGATCACGGTTCACTGCGATAGCATGGCTGCAATACATCTAGCCGCTAATCCAGTCTTTCATGAAAGGACCAAACACATTGAATGTGATTGTCATTTTGTTAGAGATGAGATCATTCGAGGGACCATTGCAACTCGTCACGTCTCCACCAAGAATCAGCTTGCTGACATTATGACCAAAGCACTTGGAAGCAGGGAGTTTGAGGAGTTTAAAGTCAAGTTGGGCATTTGCGATCTCTATGCTCCAACGTGAGGAGGGGTATTGGGATATGATACGATCCTCATATTGATCGTATCTTCCTCTTTCTGTTTCTGTATATTCGCCTCTGTTTATAAAGGCAATTCGTATATACTAGATTAGGAAACTAGGTCAATTGATCTCTGTATATATATTGGCTTAAGCGCCTCCTAAACAAACAAGAAGAACTTTCATACTCTTAAGGTTCTGACAGAGTCTACGCTTTTACTACCTTTCCCTTAGCTTTAACGTTGTTCTATAATAAGCTCATTAGATTAAAGAGCTTCAGAATTGCGTTGGGAGAGAGAGAGAGAGAGAGAGAGTGAAGATAAAAAAGAATAAAGAGAGAGAATGGTTAAGAACAATACCAGAGTCCTCATGCAATTTGGAGCTCTTGTGCTGGTTTTAACCGCTTCAATAATGGTGAAAGAAGCTACAAGCATTCCCATTTGTAACATCGAAACAAACGACTTGTTGAAATGTCTTCCAGCCTTTACTGGAAACAACCCGCCACCTCCGGGACCTGATTGCTGCGCAGCTAGCAGAGCCGCTAATCTACAATGCCTATGCCCGTACAAGCCTTATCTCTCCAGTTTCGGGATTGATCCATCTAAAGTCTGGCCTCGTCTGACCAAATGTGGTGTGAACACTCCTCCCTCATGTATATAAGGTAAATATAAAAGTAACGGCAGGGTTTAACTGTTGTTTTTTCTAATAGTCTCACGTTTGTTTTGTTGTTCCTTGTGTAACACACAGCTTGAAGAATTGAGTTGAAGACAAGCCGGTATGCCGCAGACTTTGTCTCGACCTGAAGCTCTCAAGTTTTTTTTTTTTGGTAAAAGAAGCTCTCAAGTTATAATATGTCTTTTAGTGTTCTTATTCGAATAATTAAATCACCAACTTTACATTGACTTTTCAGTCACCTTAACTATATAGGATAAAGTGCTGGTTGTTTTCCGCTAAATCATTTGTGTATTATTTTCTTGATTATCCCTAAAACTGACTCGTCATGCCTCATCTCTGCAAAGAACCCAAATCATAAAACTGCATGACCTCTATGAGACAGACTTTTAATTTTCTCTCCTATGATTACATGCACCCGTTCATGAATGTAACATAATTGATTTATTTATTGATGTACCGCATCTTTTTTGAAGTTTCTTCAGATCTTCTAAGCAATGTGATTTCGATTGTGACAAAAAAAGAAAGAAAAAAAAAAAAGCAATGTGATTTCGAATAGGAGAATAGGGTAATATGATTAGTGCTTACTGCTTTCTTTCAACTCATGAGTATTTCATTTTCAAAGTCCTTCGTGACTTGTTTTTATTCCCGAAAATTCCAGAAAAAATGTAAAATACCACGAAACAAAACTAAAATAATCTCTAACAAAAAAAAAACTAGAATCATAGAAAAGAATGTTAAGTTTTAAACTACGAGTCTACGAGGGTAACGGTTTGAGTATTTCTTCTCAAACTTTGTACTCTCAAGTCTAAATTTAGTTTCAAGTTTAAGGACTGAAAATGAAAACAGACAATTTGGAGCCTAATATGGGCTTAAATGAGGATAGTGTCTTTCGTACCACAAAGGTTTTTCCTATCTTCTTCTAGTTTCTTTGTATTTTGAAAGATTCATAAATTTTTCACTTGTAAAAAACTCCTTCTAAGGAAACAACACCCAAAATCATACATAGTTATATTAATTTAAAAGATGAAAATTTTTCATTTTCACAAATCTTAACAAAGTGGCATGATCATGATCACTTAGTGAACATCTCACGCGCGACACACCTTTAAGATAACTAGTTTTTATTATATTCATCAACGAATATAGAATATAACGTGGATAACTATAACTTTTTATCCCATTGTAAAAAATATGTTAAACAATTAGTATGTTATATAGGGAGGATTACTTAAAAATTCAGTTTCTTGTAGTATATTGTAACTTGATAGGCTAAAGAAAAAAGAAAGATAAAACTAAAAAAAAAGAAAAAAAAAGAAAAAGAAAGTGATATAAATGCTTATTATCATATTATGTGTTTTATAATCTATATATAAATTGCAATGAAATAGTAGTTGGTACAAAACAAACGCAGTAATAATAACTTTTATTGAGAAGTGTAGTGTAACAGAGCACGCCTTTATCGAAGTACAGATAGTAAAAGCGATCTTCAAGTTTTCAACGTCAAGTAGAATTTGAAAGTTTTATTGGTAGTGGGTGATGTGTATATATGTACGTAGAGTATTATAGGATTTGGTTTGGAAAATCAGAAAGAAAAAAAAAATCAGAGAAACATGAGAAGAATATCGTCAAAGTCGTTGAGAGGTACTGTAGCTATGGCCAAGGCTTCAAAGTCAAAGGGTCGTGCCTTGGCATCAAGCCAGTGGTATTCGACTATTCCTCCTCCAAAGGACGAGGATCTTGAAGAAGAAGAAGAAGAACAAGAACAAGATGAATTCTCGCTCAAGAACAAGGTTTTCGTTGAATTCCCCAAGGGTTATCCCGGCGGCGGCGGCTTTTTGGTGGATAAGAAGGAGAACGACAAATCCACTGCCTCTGAGAAAGGGAGCTACAAAAACTACGAGTACGGACAGGGGAGCGGGAAACCAGATTACGGCGGTGGTTGTAGTGGGTGTCATGGATGCAGTCGTTGCCTGGGATGTAGCGGTGGGTGCCGTTACCGCTCCGGTGACTCCAACTAATAAATGTAACTTTTATTGTTATTAATTGCGTCTGTTTGTTTTTTCTCTTAATTAGTTTTTAAAATGTTGTTTTCCTTGTCAGCATTATTATGTGTGATGCATGCAGTACGCTTAATTAAAGTTAAAGTTAATCAAATGTGAAATTTAACCTAAATCCAGATATCTTCACAATGTAACTTATATTGTTTATGTGCAGTTACTAGAAAATGATGTAACTGGGTTATGTTATGATGTGCGATAATCACTACAACCAATGTAAATATTTGTATCAATCATCACAAATGGTGTTGATAATTAATTGTCAACCGAAATCTTTGATTTAATACCAGTATAAATTTTGTTTGTGACTTTTTCATGAACAATTTGGTAAAGTATATATAAATATAGGAAGTGAATGTCCAGTTGTTTTTTTTTTTTTTTTTTTAATGTCCTTTAAATGAAAATGTCACACATAATAAACCTTTAAATGTCCAGTTGTTTTGAGGTTTATATAATATAATTAACCAAAAAAGAAAATGTCACACATAATAAACCTTTAAATGTGAAAATGTCACACATAATAATATAATTTAATGAAAATGTCATGAAAATATTATGAAAATGACATGAATATATAATGAAAATGAAAATGTCACACATAATAAACCTTTAAATTTCCAGTTGTTTTGAGGTTTATATAATATAATTAACCAAAAAAGATGAAAATGTGCTCCTAAATGTGGAGGCAATTAATGTATATATTTCTTTGATGAGCGAGACCGACTCATATTTAAAGGTTTAAACCAACGGAGATATTCAAATCGAAAAGATAGGTTAGGTATAGTATAAAAGTAATTCGAATTATTCGATTAAAAATCATAGTATAAATTACGTTTTAATTAATATGTTAACAATTCAAGCAGAATAGAAAGAGTACTTTATTTCAAGTTCTCGAGGAATAGGAAGTAGTGTACCATCCTTTCTTAAGTTTAGAAATCAAAGAAATACTGCTCACTTGATATGATTCGCAAACAAAAGAGTGACTGGATTTCAGGCAACGAGCAATCTTCAATCATGCAGAGGAAAATAAATAACCTAATGAGGAAAATGAAAAAACATACAATATCGGACATTTAATGGATACAATATTTTATTTATTTTCTAAAGCCATATTCGATAAGTTATATTTTCCAGCTTCACACGTGAGTTCTTTAGAGATACAATGATAGGAATAAATAAATAAGGATAAAAACTCTTTTTTATTGACTTTGGATCAAGGATTACACCACCATCGATCGTACATAATTATATTAATTTAAAAGTTCAAGTCTTCATTTTCACAAAATCCTGACAAAGTGGCAGTATGTTACTATGTTACATAGGGAGGATTACTTCATAAAGTTGAGTTTCGTCAATATTAGTATAATTTTAGACTAAAGGAAACTATAAGATAAAACTAACAAAATAAAAAAACAAAAAAAGATAAAGTGATATAAATGCTAACGGGTATTATGTGTTTTATGGAGTAATATAAAAAAAAATTACAATGAAAAAGAGTTGGTAAGCAGTAAATACAATAATAAAAACATTAATTGAGATTTGCGCAGTGTACAGAGCACGCCTAATCAAAGACGATATAGACAATATACCATGGATATAATATCTTATTTCATAGAAAAATTATTTTCCAAAGCCAGATTCGATAAGTTATATTTTCCAGCTTCACACGTGGGTTCTTTAGAGATACAATGATAGGAATAAACAAGGATAAAAACTTTTTTTATTGACTTTGGATTAAGGATTACACCACCATCGTACATAGTTATATTAATTTAAAAGTTCAAGTCTTCAATCTCAGAAGACCCTGACAAAGTGGCATAGTGATCACTTAGTGTAGTGTAATCCTCCTTATGTAGTATGTTACTATGTTACATAAGGAGGATTACTTCATCAAATTCAGTTTCGTCAATATTAGTATAATTTTCAGACTAAAGAAAAAATATAAGATAAAACTAACAAATGAAAAATAAAGAAAAATAAAGTGATATAAATGCTAAAGGGTATTATGTGTTGTTTTATGGAGAACAATATAAAAAAATACAATGAAAATAGTTCGTAAGCAGTAAATGCAATAATAAAAACGTGAATTGAGATTTGCAGTGTACAGAGCACGCCTATATAAAGACGATATATACAATATATCATGCCCTCGATCTTTATAACACATCAATATCTCTTACCAGTTTTAGTTTATGTCTTGTAAAAGCCAAAGGTTTCCTGCAGTGGAAATGGATGATGACCCAGAAATCAGAAATAGATTTAAGGAAAGCATTGAGTTGTATCTTAAGGCAGAGCAAATCAGAAAGAAAAAAGAAAAAAAAAAATCACAGAACCATGAGAAGAATATCAAAGTCCTTGAGTGGTGTAGCTATGGCCAAGGCTTCAAAGTCTAAGGGTCGTGTCATGGCATCAAGCCAGTGGTATTCTACCACTCCTCCTCCAAAGAACCAAGATCTTGAAGAAGAACAAGAAGAAGAAGAAGAATTCTCACTTGACAAAAAGGAATTCGTTGCTTTGCCCAAGGATTTTCCCGGCGGCGGCGGCTTTGTGGTGGATAAGAAGAAAGAAACTAAAAAATCAACCGGCAAGTCTTCCTCTGAGAAGGGACAGTCAGAATATGGTGGTTGCAGTGGTTGTCCTGGGTGCGTCCGTTGTGGTTGTCCGGGCTGTAGTGGTGGCTGCCGTTACTGCTTCGGTTGCGATGCTTGTCAGTATAAATTTTAATTTATTTTTGTTTTATTAAGTTTTTAATGTATTTTTGTTTTATTTTGTTGTAAAATGTAGTATGCTTTTCTGTCTTAGGTTTCAATGTATTTTTTTTTTTTTTTGTGTGTTATATGTAATGTGTGATCCATCTAATACTATTGTTTAATTAAAGTTAAAACTATGTTATATTACTCCAAGAATAATCGTTCTCAAACAATTTAATAATGTAATACAAATTAGATGTAATTTAAACACTATAGCAAAGTCTTTGTGGGCTGATTTTAAACATAAGCCTTTTGCTGACCCAAGAAAAAACATGAGCCTTTCAAATGGGCCTGAAGAAATGAAATGCGTGCAATTTGAATTGAATGATGTACAGTATGTAGTTGGGTACTTATTAGTTGGGTTTGTGCGGAAAAAGGAATCCAAAGGAAAACCATTATGAAAATGTAAAAAACCATCCATATGAGAAGTTTCTTGTTGACAAAACAGAGAAGTTTCCATTTCTGGGAAATGGAAGAATAAGAAAACAATTTAGGAAAATTTTCTAACTATAAGAGATAAGAGCAATTAGGGTTCTTTGGACTTAAGGAACGAGAAGAAAGACAAAAATGGCTCTGTTTTTCAGCCGAATCTCGAAGCTCTCTGTAAGTTACTCTCTCGAACTTTCCCATGTCATACTTTCTTTAATTCTTGGTAACTTAGTCCGATTTTGGTTCATGGAAATTGACAGTTACGCGGGGACAATGCTCGTTTCTTCTCATCATTGCCTGAGTCCCCATGTTTGGTGCTAGGCACTAAGAAGTTGCGAGAGTCTCCAGAGGAGGGCATAATCGCTCAACAAAAGTTATTCGACCCGACAACGGGAAAGAAAGCTTACAGCAAAGAGAAGAAGTATCCCAAAGAGATCCTTGGAGAACCTCTTCTGGGAGCATCGCAAGGTTGGGTCGCTTATCTGGTGGAGAAAGACAATACCGTGCATCTCACGGATCTTCACAAGCCATGTGTCTCATCTTCAAGAATCGTATCGTTACCTTCCATCGGGTTTAGACCCAGCACTAATGCCACGGAAGTGTCTCTCTCTTCTTCTGATCCTGTCCACGATGACTTTTCTGTGGCTGCAAAGTTCAATCAGTTTCACGTAAGTGTATGCAGGCCTCGTTGGGACTCAGAGTGGACTCACATCGAGAATACTGGTTACAATATTTTACCAGCCTCTGAGCTCATGTATTCCAAGAGAGACAAAGCCTTCCATTTTACGAGTTTTAAGGGTAACTACATGGGCTCGGTGTATCTCAGCAACAACAACGAGATCAAGTATAAAGACCTACGCCTTAGAAACCTGCCTAAGATTCCACAGGCTGGTTGGGAGATGTTGGATAGATGTTCCATGACCAACCACTTAGTGGAATCTCCCTCTGGTGAACTTTTCTTCATCAAGTGGTACGTATTTTTCGATTGTTTTTTAGAGTTCAATCAAGGTATAGAGTAAGAGATATTGAGCTACTTGTTTCTCTGTCTAGGTACACACAGTGTATTCACAAAGAATACGAAGATGGGTATTTGGAACTTATCCACACCAATACTGAGCGGTTCATGGTCTTTAGGCAAGATGGGATGAGCAAAGACTTTTGTTACACTGAAGATATTGGAGATCTCTGCATCTTCCTTGGCAAGAGTGAAGCCTTCTGTCTCTCGGCAAGCTTGTACCCGGGGCTCAAACCTAACTCCATCTATTACCTTGGCCCTAGGCATGGTTCTTACGATCTAGCTTCTGGTACGAACCGTAACTTCTTTTTCGATCGCTTTGGTAAACCCTCGCTGGACCATGTCCCTTCATGGATCTTTTCAACCTCTTCTCTGAGCTCTAGCTAGGATATCTGGGCCTGCCCTGTGCATTTGTGTCTTGTGTTGTTCCTTTATGGATCCTTGTACTTGTTAAGGGTTTGTGTGTGATTGAAGATTTGAATTTTATAATATATTTATGAACGTTCTTTGGTGTTCTGTTATTATATTCCTTCCCATGGATTGAGTTAAAATCCTTATGTATGTCACAAGGCCTGGCCAGAGGTGCTAGTTAAGTTTCAAACCTCATAAATCCCTTAGATCATTTCGTTTTCACCGACTTGTAATTACATGACAAGAAGACAGTCATTTAATTTTTACACAGAAAACTACATCACTTCACAAGGACAAGACAAGATGAAACGACCAAAAGCCATCAGTCACGCAAAAGAAACAAGTCCTGTATTTACCAACCGGAGACTATAAAAGTCTCCTTTACACATTTTAACTCAAAAGAAGACTTGTCTAAAAAGACCCGTGACTCTTTGCCTTTACTAGCTCTCACTTATCATTTACATTGCTATATAATAAGCACTTACATGTAAGAGTTTCACATATCACAATAGAGTTGAGAGAGCGTGAAGATTAAAAAACAAGAAAAAAAGAGAGAATGGGTAAGAACAACACCATAACCCTCATGCAATTTTCAGTTCTCGCAATAGTTTTAACCGCTGCAATAATGGTGAAAGAGGCTACAAGCATTACTATTTGCAACATCGACACAAACAACTTGGAGAAATGCCGTCCAGCCGTCACTGGAAACAGCCCTCCACCTCCTGGACCGGACTGTTGCGCAGTGGTCAGAGCCGCTAATCTACAATGCCTATGCCCCTACAAGCCTTATCTCTCCAGTTTCGGGATTGACCCATCTAAAGTCAGGCCTCTTGTGACCAAGTGTGGTGTAAACAGTCCCTCCTGTTTGTAAGGTAAATTGTTAAGTAACCGCAGGATTTTGATGTTCTTTCCAAAAGAGAGAAAATTCTTACGTTCGTTTTGTTGTTCTATCTGTAATACGCAGCTCCAAGAATTGAGCTGGAGACAAGCCACCGTAGCCGGTCTGCCGCATACTCTGTCTCAACCTGGTGGAGCCTTCTAAGCTATAATATGTCTTGTGCTGTTTTGATTTGAATAAGTTATCAGCTTTCCAATGCTTTTTCGTTCACCTTATCTACAAAAAATGAACTATGTTCTACATATGAATGAAGTCAATAAATTACTGTTGTGTTCTACTTTCTTGATTATCCAAGAAAATTTGAGTCCTTGTGCCTCTCCCCTGCAAAGAAACCATCAAACCAAATCATAAATCTACAAAAAAAAAAAAAAATAATAACAGAGAGAAAAGATTGCGGAAATCGCATGGTTAGCAAGTTAAGAGTCAAAGAGGTAGAATAAAGAGGAGGTTATTGGGAAATTTGTTCCATAAAGGTGGCTTAGCTTTGTATATCAGTTTCATTGAATAGACAGGCCTCATGTATGTATCGTCTATACTAGAGTGCACTCGTGTCTATACATGATATGTATTAATGTTCTGATCCAAATAAATCACAAACTTGCAATGATCTTCGATCACCTTGTGTATATAGAAGAACCATGTTCTATAAATACATTAAACAAAACGTTAAAGATACTATTTTTTAAGCTACATCAACTAGCCTACTTTCTTGATTATCCAAAAAAAGTAACTCATCATGTCTTCCCCGCGTAGAACCCATATCAACTCTGCAAAAGAAAAACAGAGAAATGTTTCTCTTATCATGATGAATATTGTATGCACCTCTGCCTCGGATTTACTTACTAATCCGGTTTAAAGTGAGGAGTGTTTGTTGACCAAAAGAGGAAAAGAAACCTGAGTAGTAACTTGTGGTAATAATGGAGGTTATACCTAGCATTCTGGTTGGTTTTCTCGACGAGGTCCACCGAAGATAGGCCTCATGTATGTATCGTCGAACTTTCTCCAGTAGCGGTGGATAGTGTACACAGGTTGTTCCATCAGAAGTGAGATACTATCTTTAGCTCTGTTGAAGTTGGTGGAAGCAGACTCGTCAAAGGAAAGAAGAGGAAGCGTCGCATCTTCCTTCGGGGAGCCTGGCTCAGTACGTTTATCTCTCTTTCCGGTGTTGTGACTTGTATCATGAGGAAGGAGATAGTTCACAAGTGGCTTTGTGAGGAAACCAAGTACCTGTTTTGTTACATGGCAAAGAAGACGGTCTTTTGATCTTAACACAGAAAACAATAAGCAGGGCCATATACTAAGGAAGTAGTATTTGTTTTACCAGAGTAGTAAAGAGGACAACAATATACTAAGGAAGTAGTATTTGTTTTACCAGAGTAGTAAAGAGGACAACAATAGTGGTGTTGGTGACCATAGCAGCATTCACAGGATCCAATGTAACACCGGAGTATGTGAACTTGGCACATCAAACATATACCAAAATGAGATATAATGGAAATTTAACTAATCCAATGTAAAAGCAATACCGTAGAGACAATATGAATGTGCAAAGAGAAAAAACCTGCTTGAAAGCCAGAGCAATTGAGACAGCACCTCGCATTAGCCCTGCCCACCAAATGATCACCTATAAAGTATAAAAAGATGCAAACTTCACTACAGAAACTTTGCCATTATTAGAACACTAATTTTAAGATGTTGAGTCAAGCTGTAGTGTTTCTGATAATGTAACTGAAACAAACAGAAGCTAAACCTGATGCTTAAATGTGATGGACTCGTTTCTCTCAGTGTGTCTATTCATGAAATTTGTAAAGACCGAGAGCGGAAACACAAATGCTGCTCGCCCAAGCAATACTAATGCGGTTATGACACTGGAGACACTCAGAGTACCCCCAACGCTGCAAGAAGATGACTAATGTTATAAGTCTTCATTAGGAAGAGATAACTTGCATGTCATCACCACAGCTTAAGCAACATGATGAAGAAATTGTTTTGATAGAACGCCATAAACGCTCTACCTGATATTCGACTTTTATACCTTAAGCTGCTTGTCTTCCACTTGGTAAGATCAAGAGCATCTGTTCCAACATACAGAAATATGAATGTCTCTGCAATAAAGGACAACATCGCAAATACATGCCTGCATAATAGAGACGGACAGTAAGACAAAAGCATTTCCTGCAACTGAGACTTCTAGAGAAAAAAATAATTGTCTGAAACAATGCCTGGAAGTGATTCTTGAACTCTCTGTCACGTTATATGAGGCATAATGCGACATCAAAACACCACAGAAGAAAACAGTGAGAATCCCACTTAATGAGAAGAGCTGCAAGAGAACATATGTTGAGTTAAAATATAGAAATGCTGCATTTGGAGACCAGTCTATGATTCAAGTTGGAATTTAATTAGTTGTCTATTGCATTAATGGAGGAGTATTACCTCAGCCAACATATATGAAAGGTAAGCCATTAGAACCATGATAGCGAGCTCGCGTGTAGTTGAATGTCTGTCACCAACCATATAATTAACGAGATAAACATAAAATCACATTTTAAGCACGCAACTGAAATTATTGACAAAAATTAAGTCAAGATTGAGATGAAAATTGTGCAAGTTTTGTGTACTTTTACCTTCCAAAATACAAGGTTTTAAGGACGAAAGACGTTAGGAGCCCCACCTGTAAGACATTCACGTTTCTAAGAGAACTCATGATATGATTCAAGCAGAGTAAAAAATTATGCCAAGTCAACAGCTTACAGCAATTCCAAGAATTGTGCTGGTGAAGAAGAGGTACAAAAAGTTTCCAAATACTCGCAGAGCCGTCCAACCGTTGAGGCTATCAAAGTGAATCTTTTGCACGGCGTTGAACAGTACAACTGAGGTTGCATCATTCACCACTCCTTCTCCAAAGACTAAGCTGTATAGCAATGGAGTTTCATCTTGATGGAGTATCTGTAAAGTCAAGATGCAATGTTAAAAAAACTTCTTTATATAAACAAGAAATTGTAGGATAGATAGTCTTTTAAATCAAGAACAGAACCTGTAGAGTGCAAACAGTATCAGTTGACGAGAAAATCGTTCCAATGGCTGAATCAAAACAAGAAAACATTCACTCGTAAATGACAAGTAATAACCATATTAACAAGATGAAAAGAAACATAGTTTCAGTGAGAGATCTCACCAAGATAGTCTCGAGCACTCAACCCCTTAAATCCCAACTTGGGAAACAACCACCAGGTCCCTGGTTCAGATTATAAAAAAAACTTATTTAACTTTGAATCATATGGTCAAGTCATACAAAGATTGATTACTGTAAAAACACTTTACCAAACGAAATAATGACAGTCGAGATGAAAACTCCAATCACTCCAAACGACATGATGGTTAAAAAGTTGTGAAAAAACTTCTTTTTCTTGACTTGGAACCTTCCCACAAACCAAAAAAAGAAATCTTCAATAGTGCAGAATCATCAACACAGGATAGTTACCAAACCAGAGTAAGCTTACCCAGCATTGAAAATGATTGGAGGAAGAAGATAAATGAAGAAGAGTTCTTCATCAAACACCAAAATGTGAGAACTTTTTCCTTTACTAATAAGCAATATCACTGTTCCTGATACTGCTCCCTGGTTACAACAAAACAATCAAAATAGTCACAAAATTGTTCTTAAAGAACAGAGAAGTCCAAAACTTTATGGAAGCTGTAACAAAAAAAAAACCAAAATTAATTCAAGAAACTTACGACTAAAATAGCGGTAATGGATTCATTAACCCATCGGTTCTCTTCAAGTAAGTGGCCGATAACTAAACAGAGACATAGAATGGCGATAAACACTGAGATTGGTATCACCTGAGGATGTTCAGCTGCTAGTTGATTCGTCAAAAACTCTGTAAATCCAATATCCATTTTTTTTAATAGAATCTCGAGAATGTTTTAGATTTCGTCGATTTGGAAAAGGCACAGAGAACGATAGAGAGAGAGAGAGAGTCAGAGAGTGAGAGATTTGAACTGCGCTAAAGAAGGCGGTGGTTACAGGTGGGCGAGGAGACGAAGGACACGTCACACGTTGCATGTTTCCAACGTCACCAGTAAACCCACTGTATCGTGGGCTTTTTAGGCCCAAAGCTAACGTAGTAAATTAAAATTTTGCAATTTGTTTAATTCATCATATCTTTTTGGAAAAATATATACCTGATTTGATGGAATTGATGATCAAATTAGGTACCACCTTAATTTGTCTGCACATTAGATCCAATATATTGAAATTTAGTACATTTTTTGTATAGTTAGTGTAGTTAGATTTGCTTGTTGCTGTTCATTAAGGTGTAACTTGATTTTATAGTTAGTATAGTATAGTTAGATTTGTATATGTATATTAGTATATACGACTTGTTCTTACAATATTACAAGAAGACTTACAGTCTTTTGATTTTTACACAGGAAACTACACGATCACTTCGCAAGGACAAGACAAGACAAAACGACCAAAAGTCTCCCACATTTGTTCGTTTCTTTACACAGTTTAACTCAAAAGACGACTTGACTAAAAAGACTCGTCAGTCTTTGCTTTTACTAGCTCTCACTTATCATTTACGTTGCTATATAATAAGCTCATTACATGTAAGAGTTTCACAAATCACATGCAATAGAGTTGAGAGAAAGATAGTGAAGATAAAAAAAAAAAAAAAAGAGAGAATGGGTAAGAACAACACCAGAACCCTCATGCAATTTGCAGTTCTCGCGATAGTTTTAACAGCTGCAATAATGGTGAAAGAAGCTACAAGCATTCCTCTTTGCAACATCGATACAAACGACTTGGAGAAATGCCGTCCAGCCGTCACTGGAAACCGCCCTCCACCTCCTGGACCGGACTGCTGCGCAGTGGCCAAAGTCGCTAATCTACAATGCCTATGCCCCTACAAGTCTTATCTCTCCAGTTTCGGGATTGACCCATCTAGAAGAGTCAAGCCTGTTCTGACCAAGTGTCATGTAAAGAGTCCCTCCTGTTTCTAAGGTAAATTGTAAAGTAACCGCAGGATTTTGATGTTCTTTCTAAAAGAGAGAAAATTCTTACGTTTGTTATGTTGTTCTTTTTGTAATACGCATGCAGCTCCAAGAACTGAGCTGGAGACAAGCCACCGTAGCCTGTCTGCCGCATACTTTGTTTTAACCTGGAGCCTTCTAAGCTATAATACGTCTTGTGCTGTTTTGTTTTGAATAAATTATCAACTTTCCAGTGATTTTTCGGGTACCTTATTTATATAAATGAACTATGTTCTATTTTTTTGATAAAATAATGAACTATGTTCTAAGAACATATTAATGAAGTCAATAAATTAAGTACTGGCTTTTCGCCAAGTCCTTGTGTTCTTCTACTTTCTTCATTATCCAAGAAAATTTGACTCCTTGTGCCTCTCCCATGCAAAGAAACCAAATCATAAATCTCCAAAAAAAAAAAAAAAAAAAAATGAGAGTAAAGATTAATTGCGGAAATCGCATGGTTAGCAGCAAGTTAAATTGGAGTCAAAGACGTACTGTATATGGGACCAATTTTGAGTTAAATTTGATTCAGTGACCAATATTAGCGCCACGTTTGTTTTTCACGACCATGTTGTGGGACCTACCTTACTTTCAATCATAGATAAATTTGTTGTTTCGAATAAATCTGCTTATTATGCTATCTAACTTTTCAAAAAATGTATTTTTTTCACTTTTTTTTAATTAAAGGATGGATCGAATATGCAATCGAGTATCATACATATATACAGTAGCCATTCTAAACCCCTCCCCATTATAAATTGTTGACCTTTTAACCCAAAAACAACTTGATACAGGTGTACTGCAATTGCATTGCATTATCGTACACGCTTCTTGTTTTTAGGAGCTTCCTTGTTTTTAGCTGGTTTTGGAAAAAAAGTAGCTCGTACTCATTAAAAAAGAAGTAGGTCGTCATAAATGTATAACACATAACTATATAAAACTACACAAAATATGCCTAACATACTCATAAAAGTATAAAACTATCGTTCGGTTTCTACACCCAATAACAAAATTAGAATAAAATCTTACTAAACTTTCGCATGAAAAATTTAAATTTCTTTTTCAAGAAATTTAAACTCTTATCAAATAGTACCTCACGGTTTTTATTATTTATATGAAGACATATACTATATTATATATATATAGTATTATTTGCCCAATATGACATTTATAAAAATATATTTTTTCGGCCAACTAAATTTATTTAGTGATGCTCTCTTTTCTTTTTTATTTTTTTGGACAACGTTGATGCTTTCTTTTGAAAGTGGAAAATGTGTCAAACCAACATGTCAAAAATGAAAAGTTGAAAGGTCTTTTTATTTTCTCTTTTAAAATAATCAAACGATCATATAAATTCGAATCCCACAAACCCAAAAATAAAAGCTGTCTCTCTCTCTCTCTCTCTGAGTAAATCTCGTTCGGTCGAAGTTGGTGAAGTCGCCGCCGGGATACCTCAGGTGTACCGAATGACATACATGCGAGATAATCCAGCAATGCATGGCTTACAAGCTTCAAAGTTTCTACTTTTAGCTCTCGTTTTGATCCATATACTATCTACTCAACTCGTTGCTCAAAGATCTCCATGGCAGACACTCACTGGCAAGTGTCTTCTATCTTCATCTCCTTCTATTTTTCAATCTCTTTCACTGTGAGTCTGTGAATTCAAGAAAAGGTGCTTCCTTTATCACTCACTCCGATTCGTAGAATCTGGGGATAACCAAAGAAATCGAAGATAAATTTGAGGTTTTTCTGAGTATCAATCCAACGAAAAATCGAAGCTTTTCTATACATGTTGTGTCTTGAGTTTTCAGGGTTTTAGCCATTTAAGGAAAGTTTCCTTTCATCAGATTTTGTTACTGACTGTGAATCCTTTTCTTGATTGTCATTTTTTGTAGGAGATGCTCCTCGAATCATTGCTCGTGGTGGGTTTTCTGGGTTGTTACCAGATTCAAGTCTCGATGCTTACAGTTTTGTATCGCAGACAAGTGTGCCTGATACTATTCTGTGGTGTGATGTGCAACTAACTAAAGATGCAATTGGGATTTGCTTCCCTGATGTGAAAATGATGAATGCTTCCAATGTTCAAGATGTTTTCCCTAAACGGAAAAATTTTTACTTGCTTAATGGAGTCCCTACTCAGGATTGGTTCACTATTGATTTCAACTTGAAGGATCTGAAAAACGTTTTCTGTAAGTTCAATGTCAATGTCGTACATCTTTCTTTTGTCCTTTTGCTAAGTGTCAATTCTGATCCATTGGACTATTGGATTTTAGTTCTAGATATATCATGTGTTAACTATTTGGTTTGTCTATGTTTTATGGGTAATTTGTCTGCACATTAGATCCAATACATTGAATTTAGTACATTTTAGTATAGTTAGATTTTCTTGCTGATGTTCATTAAGGTGTAACTTGATTGTATCTTTTTACAAAAATCATTTTCACCTGTGCAGTGATCCGAGGAATATTATCACGGTCAGAGGCATTCGATGGCAACAGTTACGGGATTTCAACAGTTCAAAATATAGCTAAGGAGTTGAAACCTGAGGGCTTTTGGTTAAATGTTCAGGTAATTCTCATATTAGTAAGTTTCTTGCTATTTTCCTTTTTTTGTTGCAGTGAAAGATCTCAGCTCACTCTAACACGGCTGCTCTTTATTCAGCATGATGCATTCTATGCGCAACACAATCTGAGCATGAGCAGCTTTTTGCTATCAGTTTCCAAAACTGTGTTTATTGACTATCTCTCTTCCCCTGAGGTGAATTTCTTTCGGAATATTGGTAGCCGTTTTGGACGTAACGGGCCAAAGTTTGTGTTCCGGTTTCTCGAGAAAGATGATGTTGAGGTGTCAACTAACCAAACCTATGAATCTCTTGCGGGAAACCTAACTTTCATCAAGACGTTTGCTTCAGGAATCCTTGTTCCCAAGTCTTACATATGGCCAGTCGAAAGCCAGTACTTGCTTCCCCATACATCCTTTGTTCAAGATGCTCACAAAGCAGGATTAGAAGTATATGCATCAGGTTTTGCAAACGATTTTGATATTGCATACAACTACAGTTTTGATCCATTGGCTGAGTACTTATCTTTCATGGACAATGGGGATTTCTCCGTGGATGGCGTGCTATCTGATTTTCCACTAACCGCATCTTCGGCTGTTGGTAAGTAATTCTCTTCTTCTGTATCACATCTACATTTCACATATTTCTTCTAAATACTGCTAGAGAAACTTACAACCACACAAGTGAAACCAATTTTCAATTTTCCTTTAAATTTTCTTATTCCTCAGACTGCTTCTCCCATCTTGGAAGTAATGCTTCAACACAAGGTATGTGAATTATTCATATGCAACTGGCTACATTATTAATGCCATGTCACAATGACTAACAGTGTGAATTGTAATCTTCTATATGGTTCATATTAGTGGATTTTCTTGTTATATCCAAAAATGGAGCAAGTGGAGACTACCCTGGCTGTACTGACTTGGCCTATTCCAAGGCTATCAAAGATGGTGCTGATGTTATTGACTGTTCTCTTCAAATGTCTTCAGACGGGATTCCGTTTTGCTTAAGTTCAATTGATCTTGGGGAGAGTACGAACGTTGTCCAAAGTACTTTCAGAAATCGTTCTGTAACTGTTCCTGAGATCGGCTCACTTCCTGGAATATACAGCTTTAGTCTGGCATGGTCTGAGATTCAGACCTTAAGACGTGAGTTTCCCATATAATTTTCAAAATGTCTTCTTCTTTTCGCATTCTTACTATATGCAGTGTGTTGTGCTGGTAGATCCTTGAAACCTTTTTTTTGATGTTTGAACACTTAATGCTCCTATTATACATGATGATAAGAGTTAAGGGAAGAGAGAAGCTCCAAAAGTGTTCTTATGATAACCGAGTTAGCTGATGCTTCTTTCAGGGTGTAAATGACAGATTCTAATAGTTACTTAGAGGCTACCAATAGATGCAAAATATCGTCTTGTTGCAACTTCATGCCCCTTGATATTAAAAATATTGTCTGTCTGTTGATAATTGTTGATTTATATGCATCTATCTCAAAACCGGTTATGTCTATGAGATGTTATTGAATATATTTTTCGCCCATCTGTTTGCAGCTGCTATTGAAAACCCGTACAACAGGGATTTCAGCTTGTTCAGGAATCCAAGGGAGAGAAGTTCCGGGAAGCTTGTTTCACTTTCTGATTTCTTGAACTTGGCAAAAAATGCCAGCTCTCTCGCCGGTGTTTTGATCAGCGTGGAGGTAAGTTCTACAATCACTTTTAAACTTCTATCGATTATTAGCATAAACGTGATCTTCGTCATTTCGTTTGATGGTTACGACGACTATGATTTGTTTCATTCAGAATGCATCATATCTGAGGGAGAAGCAAGGGCTCGATGCTGTTAAAGCAGTTCTCGATACACTCTCAGAAGCTGGTTACAGCAACAGGACAACAACCACAAGGGTTATGATTCAGTCAACTAACAGCTCAGTCTTAGTTGACTTCAAGAAACAGAGCCGGTACGAGACAGTGTACAAAGTCGAAGAAGCCATCCGTGACATCCTCGACTCTGCAATTGAAGACATTAAGAAATTTGCGGACGCTGTTGTCATTGGGAAAGCATCAGTCTTCCCCACCAGCGAAAGTTTCACCACTGGACAAACTAAACTAGTGGAGAGGCTGCAGAAGTTTCAGCTTCCCGTTTATGTTGAAGTGTTCCGTAACGAGTTTGTATCTCAACCATGGGATTTCTTCTCTGATGCAACCGTCGAGATAAATTCGCATGTTACTGGAGCTGGTATCAATGGAACCATCACTGAGTTCCCTCTCACAGCCGCGAGATACAAAAGTAAAGTGAAAATCAAAAGAATGGCTCAAAAAGTTTTTATGTTTTCATAAAATTTTAGAATTTTGATTGTCTTTTTGATGTTCTTTCTCAGGGAACTCGTGCTTGGCCCGCAAAGACCCTCCTCCTTACATGATCCCAGTTCAGCCTGCTGGCCTCTTAACCATCGTGAGTCCTGCTTCTTTACCTCCAGCCGAAGCACCAAACCCAGTTTTCACAGATGCTGATGTCACTGAACCACCATTACCTCCAGTCACAGCCAGAGCCCCAACCACCAGCCCTGGACCTCAATCAACAGGTGAAAAAACTCCCAACGGACAAACCCGAGTCGCTCTATCTCTTCTTCTTTCTGCATTCGCTACGATCCTCGCCTCTCTTCTACTTATGTGATCACATTGGTCCGATCACCCGCGCCTGTAGGATTTCTTCGTTCCGAGTCCTCGGAAATCTTTTCCTCCTAACAGTTCTTGGGATTCTTTGCAGTGATGAATTTCTGTTGGGGTTTAGTCTGTTCATATTCTTCGTTATCTTTGTAGAATTTCTGTCCCAAAAGAAAAAAAAGAACAAAGAGGTAAAATTCTTGGACGTAAATTTGTATCATTGGGGGGGATTCATTTGTTGTTGTAACATTATTCACTGTAATCTTCTTTTAAGTTCTTGCGTGTGTGTGTACTTGTAGTATTTATGAGACTTTATCTTCTTGGAATCAAATGTGATATCGATGTACTCATGACACCTAGCGTATGAGGACGAACATGGAAAACACTGGTACTGTTCTTGTTACCCAACATTCACATGAATGTGTATACTATTGAAGAATCGAGTACAATAATTGGATACTGGACATGATGTGTTAAGACAAGTCTGAACACAGCAAAAGCATTTAAAGCTTTACGACCCAACTGTTTCACTTTGGTCTTTATAGCTTAACGACACACTTTGTTCGAATGAAGCATGCTTTAAAGAATTCAAATTACTTATGGATCCAAATAAAATCAAATGGGCTTTTTAGTCTATAAAAAACCCAAATTGGTGAAAATTAAATTATTAAACTATAATTTACAAACTTTTAGCCAAAAAAAAAAAAACTAATTCAACCAATCCCAAAATCTTCAGATCCTTCGATGAAGCTCTCAAGACTGGGTTTAACAACGACGAGGGAGATCATCTGGGGATACTTGTTCGTGATCATTGGTTCTGTTTCCTTCTTCGGATTCATCTTTGCAGCCATGGCGTCGAATGATAGGCACTACTGCTTCTTGGTTCCCTTGACTCTACCGATTATAATGGTTGCTGTCTATTTTCATTGGCTTAGCATGAAGCTCTTCAAGCACGCCTGATTCATCCATCGATTCACCATCTTTGATGATCTATTGTGAGTTCAATTTCACTCTCTATTAACAATTCATTCATTACTGGGTTAACAGAGAAGCGATGGATGTGAATTTGGGATTCAATTGACACAACAATTTTGTTATCATGGATTCGTTTCTAGAGTTTGATGTATGTACTCCGATCAAATTAATTTTGGTGATTACTGGCGAAATTAAGGCTTTTTGTAAACATATTATTATTAGTATACAGATGATGAAGAACAGCTTGTATTGCACTGAGTGACTCTTATTCTCGATAATATCTTCAAAATTGCTCAAACTTCTTCTATCTCTTGATACATTTGGATATCGTTATCGTTACCAAAACTTGGATGCATAATGAATTGTTATTTAGTTTCAAAAGACAATGAACTTAGCTTCAATGCTGGTATCAATACGTTATTTGCAAAACTATATCATATAATTTATATATCCAGTGGCTGAGAACAGTGTGAAGTTTCTCTAGATACACTTGTTTTCTAATTTTCCACCAGCTAAGTAATATGTTCATGTAGCATAACAAAAAGAAAACAATCTAATGTAGTTTCGACTTGAGTCGACGAATTGCTGGCTATCGCGGACGGAAATTGTATAATCTTCTGGTCATTGATGAGGTAAAACCAGGACTGTCCTTGATCTCTAGTGGAACTCTGTAATCAGGATCTTTAAGATTGTCTTCATCATCGGTTAAATCTGTATCAATCCAAGATGTCCAATCTACCTCGCTCTCTGTATCTTCTTCATCCCACGAGATCTCACTCTTGCTTTGCATGTTATTAACCTTATCAACTAATCTTAAGAGGATCTGGTGGTTTAGTACTTCATAGTCCCTGCAATTCAGTCAAGAGTATAGATCAGCTTCTGAGTTTTGTTTTGTCAAAACATATCTAGTTTTGCATTTTGGTCATACCTGTATGTAAAAGCTGCATAAAGAAGCTGAGCTGAAGCAATAACAGCAAATAAAGACCTGACAAGGTGTATAATCCATGCTTGGCGTTCTGTATCATCCACGTAACGTAAACTTGCCACTTCTAATGCTAGGGTAACGCACAAACCTGCATCAGCGAAATGGAAAAGGTTTGTTAAACTAATGGATTCTAGTGTTATAAATATGGTATGAGATAGAGATTTGGAATATGATACTTACCAATGTAAAGCCTTGGTCTTATGATGTAAGTTTGTTTTGTACTTGTAAACATGTAAATGACAAAGATTGACAGGAAGTAGATGACGAAGGCTTTTATCACTCGGGACTCGAGAAGCATCGCATTGTGCAGAGCAAACAACTTATCCAAAGCCACAAACATGTTTGCCTGTTTCGCCTCAAACGCTACCTGCAAAAACAGATTGTTATAAACATCTGTTTAATGTGATCTTGTTTCTGCTGCGTTGAGAATTGATAAGGTTTAGATGACTGACCTGAGCTGCCAACATTGATTTTGAATTTTCAAACAGGTGGTCATGAACTTGCTGAAGCTGTTCTTGCCGCTTTGCAAGATCTTCTTGTTGCTCTTGACTAAACTCCTTCAAGCGCTGCAAGGTATTCCTATAGAAAAAAACATTGGTTAGCTCTTGGAGGAAAGCATTGTCTTTTAATATTTCATGCTTTAATGTCTTTGAAATTTACCTACTCTCTTGCAGTGCCTCAGATTGAAACCGGGTAAGAAACTGAATACCATCAAGAGCCACCGATTGCCCGTCTAAAAGCTTCTGCTGTTTATCCAATGAAGAACCAGTCATAGTTCCGATATCATCGGCTTTACTATGCAAATCATTCATTTTGGATGATACTGACTTCCCAAGCTCACTTAGCTCCCCCTCAATATGCCTCGTATCGCTTTTCAACTTCTCAACTCCTTCCTGGATGTTAGTATATGCATCATTGAACATCTCCATTCCATCTTTCAACGTTTCTTTCATCTTCACTTGACCGTCCATTAGCGCCAGTTGTGATTCTGCAATGCTCTTTTGTTCTTGATAGATTTCCACAGCTTGTTGAGACAGTCCATTCATATGAGTTCCTATGGTGTTTGTCACATGAGCCACGTTTTGAACCCGAACATCTATCGACCCTAAAGAATCATGAATCATGCTCGAGCTCTTCATTAAATCATCAGATTTACTCTCCAAGATATCCAATTTCTCTTCTGTATCTTGAGCTGACCTCTTCAGCTCGTTCACAAGCCTCTCTATGTCATTTTTGAACGCAAAACTCCTGCCACACAAAAAAAATAAAAATAAAAAGCAATTGAGAATCCAGTTCGCAACAAATAGTAAAAAAGCTTTCATAGTTTCATGTTTGAGATTTTTTTCTTACTGTAATTGTTGGCAGATGGTGTTGGTTTCAAGCATGAACTCGAGATAGATCTTATGCTCATGATCATTTAGCTTCATGAGACAACTCATCATCGTTGAGTCATCGTTACAAGTGGGAAAAGCCGGTCTTCCCGAGTCTTTGAGGAAGCAATCGCTCAGATGCCAAGCAAATCTCTTTCTCTTTTCTTCTGTGGCAACCATTTCTTTGCAGCCAGAGAAGAGGTAACCATAAGCATTTTGCCAGCAACTGTTTGGACCCACAAGCTTGTTATTGGCGTCTTCAAGGACTCGAACCGCCTTCTGATCACTGAAAACTTCCATGGAGAACTCGGGGTTGGATTTGTGAGACCGAGAGAAAGATGCAGAGTCTGTATTTTCTGCTGAAGAAGGAGAAGAAGAGAACCATCCCCAACTGTGGCATATTATTGGAGAATCTAAAAGTATGATCAATAGAAACAGAAGAAATCTTCTGCCTAAACGATCCATTTAATCGGTTTTTTCTCTTTTGATCTTCTTTTTCTCGAGGAGATGTGTGAGAACCTGTAACGAACAAAAGAGACAGAACATTTACAGTCTGAGACTTTTGTATATATAACGGATAACTTGGACCGCAAGAAAAGGAAACCCCTTGAACTTCCAGTTAGATAAATGGAAATTTTTCTTTTTGGGTATCGTCTTTAATAAAAAGTTAACAAATCAAGTGTCAGATTAAAAAAGAAGAAAATAAAACTAATTAAAATCATCGTTCAGGGGGTTTCCTAAAACATCTTTCTAAATAAAGGAAGAATCTCTGTATCCACTTTCTTTCCGTTTTCTGAGATTAAATTCATGCATTTTAAGTCGTATCAATGAATCAATACTGTAATTACTAAGATATAAGATCGGAGAGTGGTTTTAAAAAAAAAAATCACAGGAAAAATACGTGACAAGGGTTAGATTCAGAAACGATAATAGGAGAAAAAACAAAAGAACAAAGAAAATCTAAAAATAGTTATATTACTTTGAATCAAAGAAGAACCTCTAAGTTTTTGTCACTCAAAATTTCATTACAGAGTGGCAAAACAAACTGAGTACAAAAATAAACACGAAAAGCAATTTCATTTCTAAAGAATAATTTTCTCAAAACTGAAAAGTATAGTTATAACCTTTTATAGTTACAACTTTACATGAATCTAAACAAAACACTTTTATTTCATCAAGTTTCCAAACAATAATTAAAGGATTTTAGATAAACAAAATTAAGCAAGGCTTACCGAAACAGAAGAACTGCAGAATTTTTTTGAGTCGGTGATTTAGAGGAAAGTGAGAGAGGAAAATTAAAAAGTAACTGAACGTGTTTGACAAAAAGATGGAAACGTTTCGCGAACGTTTGGTTTACTTCCCGGTTTGTTTTGATTTTGGGTTATGTGATTAATTTATTTTCGGTTCGGTTTAATCTGGTTCAATGGTATAAGCTTTTTGGTCACAAGCAAAATGCGAAACAATACAGAGAGAGAAGAGTTGAATGATGGAATCTTGTGCTTTAATAAAATCTCCGCAGACTCTCAAAATTCAGATTCTTCTTCACGTTTTTCACCTTGAAGAAGAATTTGACGGCGAAGTAGCCGATGAAGTTTCGCCTGAATCTTTCTCCGGCGATTGATTTTACTTCAGAATCGGGAGAGAAGAAAACTATGGAAATCTAAAAATAGCAAGAGATTTCAAATTCTCGCTTTGCTCAAACCGCAAATCAAGGAAACGAGAGAGAGAGATGAGTAAACGAAATCCGAAGATTCTGAAGATTTTCTTGTATATGTTACTTCTCAACTCTCTCTTTCTCATCATCTACTTCGTTTACCACTCATCGTCGTCTTCTTCACCGGAGCAGTCAAATCCTCATTTGCCTTTGCGATTTCACGTTTCAGTGAATAATCAATCTGCGATTCAGAAACCGTGGCCGATCTTACCTTCTTACCTCCCATGGACGCCGCCGCAGAGGAATCTACCAACTGGCTCTTGCGAAGGCTACTTCGGGAATGGATTTACAAAGAGAGTTGACTTCCTTAAGCCGACGAGAGGAGGAGGAGGAGGAGAAGGAAGCTGGTTTCGATGTTTTTACAGTGAGACGTTAGAGAGTTCGATTTGCGAAGGAAGGAATCTGAGAATGGTTCCCGATCGGATCGTTATGTCGAAAGGAGGTGAGAAGTTGGAGGAAGTTATGGGGAGGAAAGAGGAGGAGGAGCTTCCTGAGTATCGAGAAGGTGCGTTTGAGGTGGCGGAAGAGGTTTCACGGTTAGGTTTTAAGAGACACCGTCGTATCGGCGGAGGCAGCGTGATTTCTCGGCGGTTGGTGAATGATGAGATGTTGAATGAATATATTCAGGAAGGTGGAATTGATAGACATACAATGAGGGATTTGGTTGCTTCGATTCGTGCTGTTGCCACTAAAGATTTCGTTTGTGAAGAGGTTTGTGCACATCTTACTGTTTGATCTGCTTTCGTAGATTCTATCAGTGGACTCTTAGATTGTGTTTTTGGTGAAAGATGCATAGTTGGAAAGTTCTTTCTTTGGATCTATAAACCTTTTGGTTACGAATTTGGAAGATCGAAATTCATTCTACATATGCAGTTATGAATCACTGACATTGATATCTTTCTGTGCTTGGATTGAGAATTTGAGAATTAAGCTTTTCACTGTTCATATTAGGTTGTGGTTTTTGTGATTCTTGAAACATATGTAACGTTCTTGCTGATTGATATTTGGTTTGCTTTTGGTTGGTCTCAGTGGGTGGAGGAGCCAACCTTGCTTGTTACTCGATTCGAGTACGCGAATCTCTTCCATACGGTGACGGATTGGTATAGCGCTTATGTTTCCTCTAGAGTCACCGGTTTGCCTAATCGACCACATGTTGTTTTCATTGATGGACACTGCACGGTACGCCTCCTCTTCTTGTTCATGGCCATGATCCTCTGATGGCCAGGGATATTCCAGTTTCATTTACTCCAACTATCTTTAGACTTGCAGTTACTGTTGGTTATAGTATTTGGATTTCTTCTGTGTTTATGGTTTTAGTTGCCCTCCAGTAGGAGTTTCATGTCCATGTTGTGAACTTTTTTGCAGACGCAGCTAGAAGAAACATGGACAGCTTTGTTTTCCGGAATCAGATACGCAAAGAATTTCACCAAACCGGTTTGTTTCCGCCACGCAATTCTTTCACCGTTGGGATATGAAACCGTGCTTTTTAAGGGATTGAACAGCGAAATAGACTGCAAGGGAGAATCAGCTCACAATCTGTGGCAAAACCCAGACGATAAAAGGACAGCGAGGATATCAGAGTTTGGCGAAATGATCAGAGCAGCTTTCGGGTTTCCTGTCAACAGACACCGCTCATTAGAAAAACCACCATCATCATCATCGTCCTCTGTTCATAACGTTCTCTTTGTCCGACGTGAAGATTACTTAGCCCATCCTCGTCACGGCGGTAAAGTCCAGTCTCGGCTCATCAACGAGGAAGAAGTGTTCGACTCATTGCACCATTGGGTCGCATCTGGCTCCACCGGTCTGACGAAATGTGGGATCAACCTTGTGAATGGCTTGTTTGCACACATGTCAATGAAAGATCAAGTCCGAGCCATTCAAGACGCTTCAGTGATCATAGGAGCTCATGGCGCAGGACTGACTCACATTGTATCTGCAACACCAAACACAACAATATTTGAGATAGTGAGCGTTGAGTTTCAAAGACCTCATTTCGAGCTTATAGCTAAGTGGAAAGGTTTGGAGTATCACGCGATGCACCTGGCGAATTCACGAGCGGATCCAACGGCTGTGATTGAGAAGCTAAAGGAGATTATGAAGAGCCTTGGCTGCTAAATAAACAAAAAATGAATTCGGGATATTTTTTGATAATTATTTTTGTATTAATCTTTAAGATGGGTTAATGATGTCAAGTTGTCGTCTGTAAATTGGCTTTGCCTTTTGTACTAAACAAACTCTCTAATGGTTATTCATTATTATTTTAAAGAATCTTTTTTCTAAACTTTTTTCACATATTGGATGAACAACAATGATACTACATGGTTTTTCTTAATTTTTACATTAAAAAGATTGAAATTTAGACTCTTAACTCTTTATAGAAGCTATATGTTAAAATATACTGTGGAGGGAAACGAAACAGAGACTTTTATTCAGTTGAAATGGAAACAAAAATAGAGTTGTAGCGGTCAAAAGAAAAAAAGAAAAAAACAATGGAGATGCGGGGTATCGATCCCCGTACCTCTCGCATGCTAAGCGAGCGCTCTACCATCTGAGCTACATCCCCATTTGTTAAATGACACATAATTGTACATTATAAATTTCACAACGAGCTATTTATCGAATTATCATTCATTGCCGTTTACAAATCTATATATATAATAGGAGATATATAATAGGAGAGTTGTCTCTCCTCTTAGAGTGTCCACATAGGCGACACCTCAACGTACACGTCATCATATATTTTTAATAGGTATAAAATGTTACTAAAAAGATTCGAACCTCTTATCTTATCAATGTAATGAGTGCATTCCAAACCAAATTGCCATTTAGATCGTTTTGATTGATATCAAAATTTAAACTATATATCTTACTTTATAAAAGTTCCACCACAATTTATTTACTAAAAGAAGAAACATTTTAAAAAAATTAATCCACATACTTTTATATTATCATCTTTTGATAAACTAAAATATTTGTTCACAAACAATAACGTGGTTTAATATAAATAAAAAGTAATATAATAAAACACACAAAAATACGTGATAAAAAAATAGGACAAAAATACAAATAAAAGTTAATGAATTAATCAAACACAGCACAAAAATATTTAAGATAAAAATATGAATAGAAATTAGATGCATATAGATAATTTTCAAAAACATATAATTTATATATGAAAAATAGAAAACATAAAAAAAGTTATCACGCTAAAAAAACATTAACTTTTTAAAGAGTTATAAAATATTTAGATTAAAAGAAAAAGTTTATATGATAGTAAACTATAGAATTTAGATTACACGAAATAAGAATATCTATTTTTCAAGAAAAAGTATGTATCAAAAATCGAGATAAAATATATATAAAAAATTATATAATATATTTAAGGAAAGAATTGTGATTTAAAAGTACAATTATATACAAGATTTCTTCAAACAATAAGGTTAGAGTGCAATATTCCATGGAAAATGCAATGTATGAGAATAAGAAGAATTCAAAGATAAAATTTAATATGTAGGAAAAAAAACATTTTATAATAGACAAGAAAAATAAAAAATAAAAATGAAATAGATAAAGAGAAAATAATTTAACATAAGTTTACAATGAATCAACAATCCAATCAATTATTTTAACGAAAAGAACGTGAAAAGAGAAAATGTCGCGAGGTGGACGACTGCATCTTAGAATATGACGAAAAAAATAACACCGAAATAATTTTAAGAGAAATTGACTAAATTCAAAAAAGATGTATGAATATGATATGGTCGAGATTGTTTTCTATTTCCTTGAATTTTTTAACTAATTGTTTACCACGTGTTATCTAAGAATTCGTTATTTTCTTCAAGAGAAACATTATTTTCAATAAAATCTATGTTATATATCATTTCATAAATAAGTTTATGTCTATATAGATTTATATTTTAAAATTCACTATATTTATATTTACGGCTTATATTATTAATAGTTTCTAAGTACAATCCCGCGCATCGCGCGGGGTCACAAATCTAGTATAAATAGGGACGTAGAAATTCTCACATAAGTTGTAGAATAAAATTTTCTAAAATGAATATTTTGTGTTGATTAAAGATATTTGTATACTAGTAAAATAAGTTTTTTTTATGTTATGAACAGTTATATACCTTTTTTTTGTATAATGAATTTTTACTTTATATTTTTTTAGATGAAATAAAAACGCTTTTTTTTTTAACGTCTTCTTTATTAGCTTTAATGAGAGATTACAAATGTATCAATGAGCATAAAAACGCTTAATTGATAGTTTTTAGTTGTAAAATGAATTTTTTTTTTTGCATAAAAACAGAAAAAAAAAAGTAACAAGAAAATTTTGGTGAAAGCGTAAAAAAAAATCACTTTACCAAACCAAACCAAACCAATACACGCTGCCACATAACGTTGATAAATGATAACTTCCCTCCGACGTCATTTCAAACCAAATCCTCTTCACATGATTCGACATTGTTGCTCGCCGGTAACGCCGTCTCGCGTCGGTAACTGCGGCGGTGGAGAATACAACATTTCCGGTACGTAATACGGATAATAATAATACGGAGAGGCCACAGGAGGTTGCTGTTCAGTATACGGATTTTGACGGTAGTACATATACTGCGTCGTCGGAGACGGCGGCGCCGTCGGTTGAAACATCGGCGATAGATACGATGGCGGCAAATCATGATAATTGTATGAAATAGGCACGATTTCGTATGGATTTTGAGGGTTGAAGGGAGGAGGATTAACGTGACCATAATCCATGTGGATTAATTGAGCATGTTTCTTGGCTTTACGAATCCTCAGAATCACCTCAGGGCTGATTTTGCCGGAAAGATAGGCTAATCCTCTCGTTGCGTCGATGGTGTATGTTACATCTGTTCACAATCACACCAAGACCAAAAGAAAAAATCAAATCAAATGATAGGAAAAATTAAATGATAATAGTAATTAGTTACACAAGTTCAAATGTTAATTACGTGGATCTTTGGTTCAATTAACTATATGTCTATGTCTAATAGTATAGTCTTTAGAAGAATAATTACATAGAACAAATAAGCAATAATTAAAAATGAGAAAGAACCTCGAATGCCTTTAAAAAGCTTATGCATAGATTTGTCCCATCCACTAGTCTGAGTATCAAGCCTTAGAACGCAAGTCTGCAAGAAAAAAGGAACAAGTCATGATGATGATGATGATGATGATGTGTAATGTCATGATGATAATAGGATGATGATGATGATGATGATGATGAAAGAGAAAGAAGAGAGACCATTTGAGAAGAAGAAGAATCCATCATGACTTTGTGTTATTACAATTGTCGTTAGCTACTGTTCTAAAGCACTTTGGTTAGAATCGAAGGACTGTTTATAAAGAGCACAAAAGGGTTTGGTTTGATTCAATGGATATAAGAGAGTCGACTATAGAAGATATTTTCTTTCTCCGATTTAATTTGTTTTTTGTTTATGGTAATTAGATTAATGGTATTAAATCCGAGTACTAATTATAATAATCTGGACATTGCATTATATGATAGTACCATTTATAAAAATGCAAATTGATTTGCTACTGGATCTGCCTTCACACTTATCTCCAGAGTTTGTGGTCAATGAAAAATGTATAACACCAAATCTTTCAAAAGTATTAACTAATATAAAAGGAGTTTCATATTAATTCAATCAACTTTATTTCATTTTTCATTTCAAATCATCTTTTTTAACATTCAAGAAGATAAAACTACAACTCAAGTATTTTGAAAATCATATGTTAAACAATTTTCTAAAATCCGAGTTGAACATGCTAAAAGATTATTATTGAGGATCTAATGTTTAAAATGCCAGTGATCAATTACCATTTAGAGACAATATCGAAATTGCAAAATTTCAACTAACGTTTCCAAAACTTCAGGTCCAAAAGGCACACCTCTTTTCTCATTGGCTCATTTAGCAAAACCATTTCTCATCTGTTTTCAACATCTACAAAAGGCATAAGAAGTAGGATAGGATAAAGTCAACGAGTACGAGGAAATGAGAGCTTCTTGGGTTTCATTAAGGAGTTGCAGAAAGAAGAGAAAGCTCCTTTGATTTCATCATGGATTGGGAGAGCCAACGAGAGCGGTAAATCATGTTGGAGACTTCTGTTTTGGTGTCTCAACGAGACAGAGTGAGCCAAAGCCGTTTGCCTTTTGTTGAGTCCTTCAAGGATGAAGGAGAAGGCACCAAAAGTGAGACAGCTTTGTAGCATTGATTGTGGTGTACCTGCAAACACAGGATCATAGGGAGTGAATAGTTCATAATCAAATTCCTACCAAACTTAAAGGGCTCACATGGTTCATCATCTTAATTGTAAAAGGAATAATACGAATAATATACTTGCAAGTGCGAGACTATGAATTCAAATATATATATATATATATATATATATGTTCTTACCGGGGAAACTAAGAGCAAGGCCAGTGCAGCACCCAGCAACTCCAACGTTAATGGCTGCATATTGAAGATCATGTGAACATATAAGCACAGACATGCTCAGAGTTCATTTGAACTAGGAGTGAGAACAGAAAAGAGGGAGAAATGTTAAAGAGTCTGTCTCACCGTCATCTTTCCCTCGTATTTGCTTCAGAAGGCAAACAACTAAACTGTGTACTCCAGATAAAACCGCAAAAGTCTAACAAGGAACCACAATCCATTCAGTTGCCTTTCAAAGATTAGCATACAGGAAATAATAACCCGCCCAGTTTCAATGAACATACTCAATTCATAAGATAGTAAGATTTATGCACCTTTGCAGACTGACCCGCATCCACAAATGATCCTTTAAACCCTTTCTTCTTAAACAATCCAGAACCTGAACTCCAACTTATATCCATGAGATATATTGTTCAATCATACAAAACAAGCACAAAAACTGATTCTCCAGTCGTCAACACTAAAAAGCTAAAGCTAAATTGACTGCAAAACAAAACCAAACTTGAGGAAATGCTATTTTCTATAAAAGCTACACCAATGAAGTCTACACAGACCACTGTTGTTCCTTAAGACCTCATAAAATCCAGATTTATTGAGAAAATTTTGGGGCATAACTCAATGTTTGATCAATCCTTTAACTCATCATTAACATAGTTGAAACAGAAACTTCATGAATCTAGAGCTTAATAGAAACTTCAAAACTAAGTCACTACGAACACTTACGATTGCTCAACCTCTAATTCAATTATTTTGATTGAAATTCAAATTAATCTCACTCGCGAGGAAGGAAAACACAGAATCATCCACAACAACACACAACAAATAACTGAGATAATACGAAGAAATTGAATAGGAATCGAAATCATCACCATAGCCAAATATAGAGCCCATGACGGCGCCGCTAGCAGCATCTCCGGCAAAACGTACGAGACAAACGGCGGGAGAAGGGATTACCAATGCTTTGGAAGAGTCATGATTGGTCACTTCATTAGCTTCATGGTTAGGTTTTGGATTGGAATCAAGACTCGTGTCGACGTCGATGGCGTTTGAAGAATTCTCGGCCGCCATAGCTGAAGACCTCTTTGAAGCTGAAGATACTTTCGTTTTCTACCTAATCTTCAAAAAAAAAAAAAAAAAAAAAAAAAAAACAGATACAGTTTGTTTATCTTCTTCTGGTTTGCTTTTCAACCTGTAGCCAAACATTATTTTACTACGTGTAAATATGGACCTCAATTTTGGCCCACTACACTAGGAATTCTCATATTTGTGTATAGACCCTCCTTATTTTATAGATTTTAGAATTCTATCCCTATATACATACATACATACATACATGCGGTATTAATCCGGTTAGTAATTTTGAATACGAGAGCGAATCCAAACTACAACAATAGATTTTGAGCACGAAGAAGTAGAAGATTAAGCTAGATTTGAGCATAACCTACTCTATAATCTTATATTTTCTATAGAATTTGCGTTTAAATTGACATTACTTATAATATACTAGTGTTAAGCTCGTGCTATGCAATGTAATTAAATTTGAATTTGAACATACATATTGCATTCTAAGGCATTAAACATCATGGATGTCTAGTGTATATGTATGCAACTTCTTCTGTGTTATTAGTTTTACCAAATCACACATGAGTCCATGACAAAAAGCTCAACTTTTGAAATCTAAAACTTGAAAACAGAGGAAGTTGATGAATCACTTTGGTGAACTAAAACTTATATTACAAGGAAACTGATCACACATCTAATGGCCATACAACAATGGAAGATGTCAAGAGTAAAAGACAACAAAAAAACAAAAAAACAAGACAAGTAAGAATCTTTGAGGAGACATAAGAAGATGAGATGACCCAAGATGGGTCTTGTCTGAAACAAAAGGACTTGACTAAAGAAGTTTTTGTTCTCAATAATGAATGAAATGATCGATTCGTCATCAATCAGTAATGGTCATGGTCTTGATAAATGGCTCCAAACTCAGCTCTCCATGCCTGATCGTCTGAATAATCGTCATAGCTCACCACACCGGTTCTGTGTTCTGATACATGTTCTTCTTCCTCTTGCTCATGCTCCTTGAACCATGGCTCTAATGCAGACCCTGGTAATTTGCTTTCTGCAAGGTATTGCTTCATTGTGCTCATTTCTGTTTTGTGCTTACTCTTTAACTTCTCCATTTGCTTCTTCAACTTGTCATTCTCCTCTTCAATTAAGCTGAAACGTTCCTGCAATTTTGGTTTTGAAATCAAACAATTGAGCCAACCACAAGCAAAAAGTTTTGTGGGAACCGATAAAGCAGAACCTAAGTCTCCGCAAGGTTTGTATTAGTTGGTGAAAATAAAAGTTACCTCAGATGATTGTACAGCTTGCTCAGCTTCTCGGAGTCTGACAAGTAATTCTCCAGCAGCTTGGACAGCTTCAGCAGTATCTCGCAGCTGAATTTTGAGGGCCTTGTTCTCCTTTTTCAAGAACTCTCTTTCTTTCTCCTTCTCAGCTCTAATGGCAGTAAGCTCAGCGGAGAAAGCTTTTGCAAAACGCTTCCCATGGCGACCTTTCACAGCAGCTTTAGCCACTGCTTTCTTCACATCGACTATTCCTGCCATCGTCACACTATGCCTCTCAGCTAATTCATCATACTTCTCCTGCAGTTCCGTGTACTGCTCGATGAATCTACTGTGACCAAACATAGCTCTACCAAGAGCGTCATTTAACTCCTCTGTCGCCATTTTCTCCTTTTTGAGCTCTATCTCTAGATCCTCCGCGTGTCTACGGTGGTTATCAATATCCATCCTTAGATCATCTGTTAAAGATATCCATTCACTCTCCATCTCTGTCCACCTTTCACGTTCTTTTTCTAGCGCTTCGTTGTTGATCTCAGTGTTCTTGGTAAAATCAGTGCTTTTCCTCATTTGAAAGGACCGTAACAGCAAAGAGGATCTCAGATTATCCGTTGATTTTGTAGGCTGCAGCTTGCTTTTTAGCTCTGCAATCTCCTTTAAAAGAGCTTCCTTCTCACTGAGATCAATCCTTACCTTCCCAAACTCTTCACTACGTTGATTTGTCTCATATGTTTCCTTCACGACCTCTGTCTCATCTTCTCCATCATCCGATTTCAATAGCTGCACAAACAAACAGATAAGCATAGCTAAGTTGATTACTTATGTCTTGAAAACAATATACTAATGTGCTTGTTTCTTTGAAATGTAACTTGTTGACTTACCTTACTTGACTCCTGCACAGTGTTCTTTTTGTATTGGTCTAACTGAAGAATTATTAAAAAAAATTGTCAGAAAACTCAAATTCAACCCTTTAGCATTCAATAGTCTCATCATAAGTTGATAAATTATAAGATATTTACCAGACAAGTTAGCTGCTCAATTTTGGTAGCCTGCTCCACACACATGTTCTTGAGATGCTTCTCCTCCACGCAAGCTTCTTCTATTGCCTTAATTCCCCCCTGATAATATAAGGTACAAAAATTGTCAAAACAATTAGCCCACTAAAAGCTGAAGTGAATGAAAGAAAATGCATCTCAGGACATACTTCAGCTTCTTGGTCAAGTTTCTGTCTGCAAGAAAGACAGAGGAGAATCGATGATCCACCTTCTTTTGGTTTATCTTCCTGTAACAATTTAACCGAAGCACTAAGATTTTCGGTTTCATCGCAAGGCTTCAGAGACAGATGTCCAAACGAGAAGGAAACAGAAGATCTGTTTGACAGCGAGCTCCGTTGGTGACAGTCTATGATATGCAGTCCTCTCTGGAGACTTGCAGCTAGAGAATCTGTAGGGCTTAAATGCTTCTTGGACATAGAATGGCCAAATTGTTCGACGTTTTTGTTTCCAATGTTGGAGCCAGCCTGGTTGGAGCTCTCGGTTACATTCCTAGGACTTGCCTGAAACTTTGTCGACGCAGCCACGCTCTTCCTAAAATTCCTAATCTTTGGAGATTCTGACAAAGGTGGCTCTTCAAGGATACGTGTCTGATGTGGTAAACTGATTGAAATCCCATTTCCCACAGTGCTTGGACAACAATCAGCCAAGGCACAATCTTTGTGATCCTTGTGTTTATCAACAGAGCAAATCTCATCTCCACTCATTGACTCTGCTTCACAGCCTGAGGCACTTGCAAAGGAGGATTGAATAGAATCCCTCAACTCATCAGTATCAGAGTAAGTGTGAAACTTGTTGATATGTTTACTCAGCTCCATTACGTCATCATCATCATCCTCATACATTGTTTCATTCTCTGAACCTGCTTTATTCTCACACGACATGACTAAAGACTTGTTGATGCTGTTTCTCAATTGACTCAAGCTCTCCCTCACAAAATACCCATTCTTGCTTGCATCAGGTTTGTACCCATCAGACTTGGTTCTTATTAGTTCCTCCTATAAACCACAATATCAACATTATACACAAACACACAACAAAACAAATACGCAGCCAAAAAAAAAAAAAAAAAAAAAAAACCTTTAGTTCACGAATCTGGTCACCCAATGAGTCATCTTCCTCAGCAATCTCATTAACCATTGAGTTAGTTCTTGTGACGAGTACGCTCTTCGCTTCAAACTGTTGTAATTCAATTTTAAAAATTCAGAACACTTTAAATCCAAAGGAATTAAAGACAAACTCAATGTCAACTCAAAACTATGTAAATCTGAAATGCATCAAAATGGAATCTACCTGAGTAGATTCTTTGGGGGGAATCTGAGTCGCAGAGGGAAACACTTTCTGAGGCGACTTTTTCTTCAAGTGAAGATCGTTGTTGTTGTTGTTGTGATGATGATTCGTTTGTATGTTTGGTTCACAAGGAGGAGCGTTCTCGTCGTTGGATCTGAAACTCTTGGTATCTGAATTTTGAATTGATTTCTGCTTCGCGTAGATGGATCTGGGAAGCAAATTTCGGATAGAAGAAGTCGAAATGTTTCCTAAGAAGCGATTCTCTCCGATCTTCGAAGGTGACGTCATCGTTTTCATACAGAGATTGAGAAACTAGAAGATTTCGAGATTTAGAGAGAGAGAGAGAGAGGTTTTTGAACGTTATGTGTTTAGACTTTAGAGAGAGACAGAGGACGACGATAAAGGCAGCGATTCGACCGTTGGAGTTTCAAAAATGGGAAAAATACAAAAAAAAAAAGAGCAATTACGATAGAGAGAAATTTGGGACCACTTTAAAAATCGATGGGCTTCATGTATTGGGCTTTTTGATGGGTGTTTAACGTAAAATGGCCTTCTTATACTTTCGAAATTTTCTCAATTTCATATCAGCTGGATTCCAAATAAACAAATAATGTCACCATTTTTGTTTCTTCTTGTAGTAAATGTTGTATTTAATAAATATATCAGTCATATGATTTATGAATTGAATAGCTGCACTGTCCAAGTCGACTTAAAAATTTAACACCCGTGCACAATTCAATTTCGAATTTTATTTCAATAGTTATAACGATTCCTATGATTACAAGTAATTAGGTGAATTTTTTGTAATAGATAAAAATATTTGTGGGGAATAATTAAACAATAATTTGGGATTGGGAGAAAAGTTGATTTGTACGTTAATAAATGGAGTATAAGATTTTAAGCAACTAAAAGAAAAAGAGTAGGCATCGAGATGATAGTGACATTTTTTTTTATGTTATAATGTCAGCAATTATAGTTTGAAAATTTTGGCACGAGAAGCATATAACCAATAATTGTAAAAAAAAAAAAAAAGAATACACTTGAATAACTACAATATATAAAATTAAAATGCACTTGAATAATGACAATATATAATATTTAAAATCAGCACTTTTTGGATCTTTTTATTATTTTAGCTTTCTTGTGGGTTCTACACATGTTCAATTTTTTCACACTTTTAAATATCATATCTAACTTTAGTTTGTGTACTCATGCATTCATATCCACTCATTTTCTTAAAAAAGTAATATTTTATTTATAACTTTATATGGTTGAAGAAAATAACTTACATTTCAATTTCACTTATTTAATTTATAATTTTGATACCATTTTTTAAATACTTAAACATGTTTGTATTTATTTAACTGTTACAAAAAGAATGATATATTATTTAGAGCTCTACATTATTAGATTAATTTCACGCTAAATATTAATATATTTATGCGAACACTAATATATATATATATATACTAAAAATGTATTTAATAAAATAACACATTAAATTTCAATCCAAAATTTTATCTTTATTTTGTAACAAAAAAAATACACATCATTTTCTAACTTATTTAAATTTCACTTAAAATTTTCATCCTATTTTTAGCAAAAATATACATTGTTACTTATTTAAAGTTCAATATTTCCATTACTATCTACAATATTAACCCATTTATAAATACAGAAAAAAAAAAAGGAATCCAAAGAGATTTGATTAAAGATCATGTGATAATCACTTGATATGCTTTGCCAAAAACTGACGTGTGGGCCCCAAAGCCCATTAGCTCCGAATAAGAAAATAATAAATTGAAATGAAACGCTCTTTTCTATCTTTTCTTCTTCCTTTTTTTTTTCCCCCAATAATTATACAAATTTACAAAAAGAACCAACAAGACTCCATTAACGCTTTTGCCAGCCAACAAAAAATAAAAAAGCTCACAGCTTTCCATCTTCCCAAACAGCTCTCTGTAAGTGAATTCATCCGCGTGAAGAAGTCTTATTGTAAAGCTTTTGCGATCTTTCTTTTTTTTTATAATGGTCATGAAAAACAAAGAGGTAAATAAAGCTTATAGCTTTCAATCTACTTTTCACAGCCGAAACAGTTGAAATTTTTAGTCTATGTCCCACCTTCTTAGTGGTCCGCCATTGAAGTGACTGTGCTAAACCCTAATCTTATCTCTCTCTCTCTCTCTTTTTTTTCCGCCGACCCTCAAAGATTCCAATCTTTTTTTTCAACTTACTAACAGTTTGCATTTAAAACTCTCTTTGAAAATTGTCTTGTTGGTTTCTAACTTTCTTATGTAAACCCACCCACATGCTTGTTGTTTTTTCAATCATCTTCTTACACGACTAAGACTTGTCTTTTTTTTACCCCTTTTTTTGTTTTTAAGTTTCTTTCTTTGTGGGTTGCTGTTAGAGACATCAACGGATCAGAGCTTCGTTTTTGGATTTTAGGCAAGTTTTCTTAAGTAATTACTCCTTTTTTTTCTTGGTGTTGGTTACGAGCTCTGGTAGCATTTTTGAGTTTGTGCTCTCTTTTATGATTGGATCGAGGAAGAAATATTGAAACTTTCAGTTTGGTTATCCGTTGTTGTCACTAAGACAAAGTCGGTTCCCTTCCTTTATTGTATGAAACTGCTCATGATTTGTTTGACTTGGTTAGAGTTAGAATTTGAAGACTTGTTTCACCTAAACATTACTCTAGTTAGACTGGTTTTAAAATTTATTTCTTGTTGAATGTGTTTTGTGGTGAGATAAGCTTGTGAATTGTTGTCTGAATTTTGATCTGTGGATTTTGGCTGTGTCGATTGTTAATAGGTCCATCTTGAATTTTGAGTGACTGTATTATGAGTTGGAATCCCAGGGAGGAATGTTCATTGTTCTTGAAATTCCCTCTATAGTAGCTCTGCTCTGCTTAGTTGAAAAGAGAACTCTTCCAAACTAAACTATGATTTTAACATTAAACTGTCCTTTTTGTTGGTGTTTGATCTCTCTGTTTGTAGTTCTTTTCTAGGTTAAATCAATAAACATTTCTCTTAAAACTGTTACTCTACATTGAGTTTGAATTATGTTTAGTTATACTTCAGGGGTTTATTCTAGATTTCTTTTTCTTTCCCAAATCTTTATTTTAAAACATTATCTTTCGGTTTACATTACATTCTGATATATTTTTACAAGATCCCGTAAACACGTTCTTTCGGGGTTCAGTCTTTATATCTGCTGAGGCTGTTAGACGCATTTTAGCAAAGCACGACAGTTTTTGGCTTGCATTTATACGCGCAATAATAATTATAGAATTGCCCTTTGCATGCTAAAGAAATATTCAAACACCATGGCATGGTGAATAAATTGATCAGCTTGGTGTTGTACTTATCATGGACACAGAGCTCACATTTTAGAGTCATGTCTCTTCTGGATATGCAAGTTGCCAACAATAGATTCCATCTACATTTACTGATACTAATAGGCCTTTATCTTTTGCAGGATTGTTTCTTAGGTTTTGCAATGGACTCCCCACAATCTGTTGTTTCACCATTCAAGATTGGTGAGTCAGAGAATGAGAACTCAAATTCTGTGCAGAGCTCTGGAAACCGATCGAATGGCATAAATTCCAATGGGAAAGATTCTAAAAGTTGTGGCCAGCAAGACCTTGTTGGTACTCTTGATGTTTATGTCCATCAGGCAAGGGATATCCATAACATTTGTATATATCACAAGCAAGACGTTTATGCCAAGCTTTGCCTTACAAGTGATCCTGAAAAGTCTGTCTCGACCAAAATCATCAATGGCGGTGGGAGGAATCCGGTTTTTGACGACAATGTAAAGCTTGATGTCAGGGTTCTGGACACTTCCCTGAAATGTGAGATTTACATGATGAGCAGGGTGAAGAATTATCTTGAAGACCAGCTGCTTGGTTTTACTCTTGTTCCTATGTCGGAACTGCTCCTCAAGAATGGGAAACTCGAGAAAGACTTCTCTCTTTCTTCCACTGATCTGTACCATTCACCGGCTGGTTTTGTTCAATTGTCACTCTCCTACAATGGATCCTACCCTGATGTGATGGCTATTCCCTCTATGCCTTCATCTGTATCTGTTGATGAAACTACTAAGAATCCAGAGGGGTCTGAATCAGTTCCGGGGGAGTTGGATAAGATAGAGTTTCCAGATCCTAATGTTGCGAATGAAAATGAGAAAATGGTTACTGAGTATTTTGGGATCTCCTGTTCCACTATTGACTCAGAAACTTCTGACAGCTTGGTTACTTCCGATGCTGAGAATCATGTGACCAATTCTGTTACTTCTGTACTGAAGCCAGAGTCACCTGAGAGCAGCAATGCAACAAATGGAGCTGCTTCTCCTCACGCTTCAGCTCACTCCGCCACAGAAACACCAAACCATGAACATCTCTCTGTCGTGAACTCCAAAGCGAGTTCCCAGGAGTCAGGGAGCGAAGCTTCAGGTGAGACATCCGAGGAGAAGATTGTGAAAGCCGTCCTCACTGTGAAGGTTGAGCCAGAGTCAAAGGTGGTGCAGCAGGATATAGTCGACATGTACATGAAAAGCATGCAACAGTTTACTGATTCACTGGCTAAGATGAAGCTTCCTCTGGACATTGATAGCCCAACAAAATCAGAGAATTCAAGCTCTGATTCTCAGAAGCTGCCAACACCAAAGAGCAACAACGGATCCCGTGTGTTCTACGGGAGCAGGCCTTTCTTCTGAGCATCTGTTTTACCAAGTTCAGAGGAAGAACGCAGGTCACTTTTAGACTTTTCTAATGAAGAAAGACTAATCCTAATGATGTAATTTTATAATGTACTATTTGATGTTGTATCTCCTATCTGGTCAGCCTGATGCTTTAGTTGATGTGAAGTTATTATTATGTATCACTAGCCTTTACTCTATTAGAACTCTGTCCGCATTATATGAACTTCTGCTGCCTAATCATATATGTATTTTCTGAATTACTGATTTTACATCCACAAGAATCTTTATAGCGTAGTGATCAATGCTAAGATTGCTTAATTATTCGTACAATCATCATATGGTTTGATTGTCACTCTCTGGAGACCCACTTTGTCTATGTGACCATCAAAGAGGAGGTCCCATAGGTGGGGAGAGGCAAAGGATCCAATGATTTAGCTTTCTGAAAAAAATCTTGAGAACAAATGTTTGGATGTTCTTTGGTTAGTTAGTGTGTCTTTTTCACAGGATCTGGAGGTTGCTTTTCTGTCTTTATACCATGTGGTAATAAAGATAACGGATCCAAAAGTAAATTGGTAAAGATTCAAAGTATTATCATAAGGCAACAGACTTTAATGAAAATGGTTTTGCCTAATTAAACTACTCTCTCTTACTGTTTATTTGTAGCTTACTACTAGCAAGCATTAGAGAGGAACTTGGATCACTTCATTGGCTCTGGTGATCATATGCCGTTTGCAGATCCAGGCGATGGACCCATCGTCTCTGTATCTAACTCGCCACAGGCCAAACTTTTCTGCAATATCCCTCCCGGCTGAGCAATTCTGTTCCCTCAAATAATCGATGAGCCATTGTTGAGCTGCTCTTTGGTCTTGTTCCTGAATATCTCTATCTCTGCCTCGGTTCCTACCCAATGCAGCAGCGACCCCTACGGCTCCTGCAGCTCCGGCCGCTCCAGTCATGACAGCTGGGTTGGCTAGGTGGGCGATAGCGTGGCCCAAGTCAGGTATCATGTGTCCCATCCCAGCTGCCCAGTTTGCTCCTATCCTCAATGCAAAAGTCACCAGCTTCATGAAGTTTGTCATGTATGGAGCCAAGCACTTCACAGCTTGGTTGTCTATCTGCATTACATCACACCCAAGCTGTTCTTCTACGACATGCATTTCCCGTCTAAATTCGCATAACATGTGTATCCTTAGAGCAACCATGCCAGGAACCATTGCTGTGATCAGTCTTCTCCCGTAGTTCTCTGCTCTGATGAAGTAAAACATGTTTGGAACTTTCCTTTCATCCCTCTGGACATTGTAGTTAACAAGGTAATTCACTTTGTGATGAAGCTGGATCAGAAGTCTGTGCTCATAGTATCTCAGTCCTTGGATCTCTTGTTTCAGGTCTCGTATCTCTTGCTCGATAATCTTCAGTCTCTGAAGTACTGCTTCTACTCCCTTAGCGATTCCACCGAAGCTAGGATCAACTTTTTCCAGCTCATTGGTCACTGGTACATGATTATCTGCTTCGGGGTTTTCGTCGGTGGGAACTTGTAGTTCTTGGGCTAAGTTGTGCAGATCATGGTACCTTCTTTGCAATACCTCTCTGAAATCATCATCAGAGAGGAGGTTGCGGGCTAAATCAAATCCGGCTCTTAGAACAGTCTTACCTGAATCTAGAACAGAGTCCCAGGTGTGTTGATAGTCATACATAGTCTCTGCAGGAACTGATGATAATGCTTCTTTTAGTCTCTGGAGGGAAACAAACTGACTTTGTCGGAATCGTGGTGGAGTCAAGTCCTGGACGCATTGTGGTCTTATGATGTTCTCAAGGAGGATTACACCTTGGCAGCTGCTCTGGATAGCCGGAATGATTAGCTGGTGAATGAGCCTCAGAGTTTCTGTCAAGCTCTTTGTTGAACAAGCAAGAACATCAATGTAATTTCCTAACTGTCCCCCAAGCTCCACTCTAATGTTAATGCCATGGATCGTTATAGCGATGAGGTGCTTCTCAAGACTATAAGTCGCCCCGTGTTGGTTCTTCAGTTCCATGATTCTGTTGTGAAGATGCACCTGTGCAGGCAATATGAACGATTGGTAAGGTTTGAGTTAAAGAGATGAAAGTATCAGAAAAGTGCTTTTGAGCCCTTGCCTGTAAACGAGGGAAGAATCCAGCTGTGAGGAACATGTGACTTGAATCATCGCACTGGAGATGCCGGCCTGAATAAACACAGTCGTGTGTGTTTATCTGCCATTTTTGAGTCTTTCCTCTGCCTTCTTCGAGAATCGATGGGACTAACAATGAAGAGTCTGGACTGGAAGGGTCTTGTTCATAGCAAAGTTCTACTTTCTTCATCATCTTCACAAGGTCACACGCATCAAAGTGCTCAAGTACCTTTGAGGTCATCCCTGGAATTGGACTCTGTAAACTACTTCTCAAAATCTTCTCTAGCTCCTTCCTGCCAACTAACCCATTTCTTTCCCCGGTGCTTTGCTTTCTTACATCAAGCTTTATCAACTGAGTAAGTACCTCCCCACAAAACCATTCGTAGTCTAGTATCAAAAAGCCCAACTCATCAAAGAAAATCACCTCTCCCATTTGGTGGAGGCATGTGGCTATAGCTCGCCGTCTTGTCTCCACAATCTCAATGTTCTCGTTGCGAGACTTTATTCTCAGGGAAGGAACCTTAAATTGGCAGAGATCTGCAAAAGCTTTCCATCTCATAATAGGTTTGTTTGAATTCTCTGATCTCCAGTCTGATAAGAGCTGTACCATATCATTGCAGAGCTGATAAACCCGAGGAACTCTTTGAAGGATGGCTTTGCTTGTCATCCGAATATGATGTGTGAGTTTACTAACCGAAGGAGAGGATCTTGCATCAACTGTGAATACGGTGGGATAGAAATCCACTAAAGCTTGAAACTTATCTCTCAGTCTCTGAATGCAACCCACAGTTGCCTGAAAGCTTTGAGATTGCTGATCAATTTTCTCAGAGTGCGTGAGAACAATTGTGACATTTGGTTTCATGCATTGTTGGACCGCTTTTCTCGAGTTGGAAACGATGAATCTAAGCCAGTACTGAAGCTCTTCTTCTACTTCGGCTGGTGTTTTGGGTTCTTTATTGCTCGGTTTCCTAAACAAGCTCACTATGATCAAGAAGAGAGATGGGCTTGGGAACATAAGATCATGAAGAGCAAAGAACTCATGCTGCCCCGCAAGATTCCACATCAAGATCTTTGTCTCCTCGTCCTTGAATGTCTTTATTTTCATCCCACCAATTGTTTTAACCGCTTGCTCCACAGGATTCATTAAAGTTCTCACATTCTCCACATAAGGAAAACCAGACGAAGAGGAACTTTGCAGTATAGAGTTGCAGAGTGTTGTCTTTCCTGCATAGTCTTGTCCACAAAGGAAAGCTCTAATGCTCTTTGGCTCAGTAAGTGGCATATCCTTGAGTGAATCATCCGTCTCTGCGTCGTCTATCTTCCTACCATTGTGTCCCAGCTTCTGATATATCTCATCTGCTTTCCCTGAATCTTGAAGCGGAGTTCTTGCTAAATCAATTTCCTCAATCAATGGGTTAATCTGTAATGTCTCTGTGATTGCCTCCAATACTCTATCACCTCTTACCCCTTTGCAGCCTTGTAACGAAAACCGTCTTAAAGACGCGTTCTTCTGCAAGCTCTTGAATATATGTATGAAATCATCAGGTCCCAGACTCGCATCGTCGTGAATCCCGAGATGAACCACAGTCTCATTTGTTGTCACCATCTTTAAAACCGCGGTAAGTCCATCTCTTCCGATCTTTGTCTTGGAACCTCCAAACACAATTGACCTCAATGTGATGTTAGCTTGTAACTGCAGAGCAGAGAATCTACTGAATGGACAAAGCAAATCCTCGACACCAACGCTCCCAAACCGATTTCCATCAACATACAAACTCTGCAAGCTCTTGTTCTTAAAAAGTCCAGCTGCAACATAAACAACCGCTTTGTCTTTAAGACCGGTTTTGGAAAGTTTCACTTCTCTGAGAGTCCTGTTCTGTTCCAAAACCCATCGAAACTCCTTCGCCCACCTCGAGTTTAGCCTCGCACCCGTCATATCTAGAGACCTCACGGTTGTGTTCATCCCCAACGCTGCAGCGACTCTGCAAGAACCAGAAATGTCAATCTGGTAAATCCTGAGAGTGTTGCTCTCAGGCAAGAACTCAACGACCTTTGAGCTTCTGTCTCGTTTGTGATCTCCACTCCACACATGAACCTCCATTTCTCTGTTCATACCCAAAACAGCAGATATCAATGGCGTCGCAGTGAAGGGACTGGAGTCGAAAATGGAGAAAAGTTTCAAACTTGAGTTAGTTTCAATCATCTTGGAGAGCTCTTCAGCTCCTTTTGACCCAATTGAGTCTTCCCAAATCTGCAATTCCTCCAACGAATCGTTAGCTTGGAGAGCTGAGCCGAGAAGCGTAGCTCCTCTGTATCCAATTCTCGACTCTAAGAACATAATCTCTTTCACACAACTGATTCTTTTCAAAATCTCTGAGAGCTCGTTCAGACATTGTTCACTGAACCTGTTCTTTCTGAAAGCAAGCTGCTTTATCTTCGAGGTGTTGTCTAACAACAAACCGAGGCTCTGCAATAGCTCGATTTCCCAAGAGATTCCTTCGAATTCCAAGTTCCTGAGCGATGTCTGCGTCTCTAAGGACGTTGCTAGCTCGATGAAGATCTGGGAAAGTGAAGTGAGGTTGTCTCTGGTGACGTTGATGTTCATGGAGTTCTCTGTTATTAGCTGACAATGCGTGGTTTTCCCAAACGAGGAAAAGGATAGCGTTTGAAGATTAAAGCAGGTTTGTTGTGGATCTTTGATTGCTTGAAGAAACCATGAGAGGTCTTTGAAGCTTTGGTCTGGCTCTGACTCCATCTTTAGGCAGAGAAAGAGCAGAAGAAAGGTAAAGTTGGAGATTTTGTTTCTTTATTGGTGTTTTTTTTTTCTTTTGAAAAATTTAGTACACAATCTCGATATTGATGAGTTTGAAAATGTTGGGTTACTTTTATTTTTACTAGTTTCACTGTATTATCTAGACATTCTTACTAGTTTAAACTTTTAATAAGAATTTGACAATTAGTTCTCTGGTAATGTTTTGATAATTTACATATTAATTACATTATGATGGAAACTTAAATAAATTAAAGTTTAAAAATAGCTAGAATTTTAAAAATTATAAATATGTAAGTTGTTTTTATCATACTGTGATTATGAACATTAGAATATGGTATGGATAAGAAACAAATTCACAGATGCCTTATCAACAAAAATAAGTTTCTCTTGACCATGGAAAAAATGAGAAAATAAGAAAATTTCATAACATATATTAGTAATCATCTTACAAAGATGGTTTTTTTTCCTAATTTGGCTAAAGATTGTTAAAAATTTCACGTACAAATAGTTATGCAATGTGAAATAAAAATTTAGTTTAATGGAGTTAATAAACAAAACAAGAAAAAACAAAGTTTTTACAAGAAGGAAGCCTAAAAGTCGCAAAAGTTTTGGACCGACTCTTGTTAATGGGACCTATATGTCTCTACCGCATGTTCTGTAATAATATGTTGATTTCATTGTTTACTAATTCTAGTATGAAAACTTTTTTTTTGTTATTGAATTTTTTTCACACACAAATAATAAACATAAAATAGCTTTCAAAAAAACATTAGGGATACATGCAACAAAATAGTCATATCCCTCTCTTACACAATATTTTCTCCCACGCTAATTAAAACAAAAAAAAAAATCAAAGTTTTCATGAACAATTCGATTTGTAAATAAGAAAAAAGGGGAAGTAAAATTACAAAACAGAGCACAGAACTCTGAATAATCTTGATCGAAAATTCTACGATCTTTTGTTTGGTTATTTCTATGAAAGAAAGAGAAAAAAAGGCTTTTGAGAAGAACTTTGAAAGCAAATCTTCATCCATCTTGTTGTATCTTTGGCTGCTACGATCTGATCTTTATGTAAGAAGAAAAAAAAAACTGTTCTTTTGTTTTTGTTTTTTTTTTTTTTGGTTTTTTTGGTCTAACAAAGAGAAAGCAAACCAGAATCTTTGGCAAAGACTCACACTGTGCTCAACAAAGTTGGTTTCTTTGTCATGAGTAGAACCTTCAAACTCTGCAATTGAAATTTGGTTGTTTTCAATCTACAACTCTCTCAACTTTTTTTTTTTTGTTTTCTTGGTTTTTGATAACCTATGCCGCAATACCTAAACAAGTAAACAAAACACAGATCAGAATATTTCGATTGCATCAAATGAATATTAAAAGTCTTTTTGAGAAGAACAAAGTTAAGTTATTTTGTTACCTCTATTAGTTTGTCTATTTCCAATATTGTAGCTTCCATTGTACCCTTCTGAGTCATTTGCAGATGGGTCTGAACCTACATTGTCAATGTCATAACCGTAAGAGCGAGACAAAGTGTCTAGCTCGTGAGAAGAATGAGGTGGTAGCTGCTGCTGCTGTTGCTGCCACGTTGAGTCGCTGTAAACCGAGCTGCCTCTGTACAATTCCCCTATAGAACCTTCAAAACCGTTAAATGGGGACGAGGTAAGTCCAGAACCCATCCCAAAGTTTCTTCCATGACCATTGTTATTATTACCAACAGCAGAAGAAGGAAGTCCCCAATTCTCTCTGTTGGTGTTTCCATTTGAGACATTCAAGTTCCAACCGGGACCTACAGCATCGGTTCTGTTTCCCCACAAGTCTCTATTGGTCGAGTTGTAAGGAGATTCGGTTCTATTGTGCCCGATAGGAGAGGTGTAACGGTTTGGGGAAGCCCCGTTGAAGTAAGGGTTGCTCGGAATCCGGTTATACCCAAATGTAGAAGTTGTCCCATCATAGCTTGGATTCAGATTCAAACTCAATTCATTATTCAAACCGAGGCCGAAAGCAGAAACCGCATTTCTACCACTACCAATAACAGGACTAAACCGACCACCAACAGAGCCTAGATTGTTATAAAAACCAGGACCAGGAGCAAAGTTATTAAAGTAACTATTAGCAGACATCCTATTAGACCCGCCTCCATAGTTAACACCGCCAGGAAGCGGGCTTCGGTTATTAGAGACAGGCGAAATCTCCTTAGGTACAGCTCTTTTGACCTCGACTAGTTTCCCATTGAGCTCATGAAAGGTCTTATGAAGAACTCTATCAACAGCGTCATCTGAATCAAAAGTGATAAAGCCAAACCCTCTTGGCCTCTGCGTGTTATGATCATACATTACCACAACATCAGCAATTGTACCAAACTGATCAAAGTAGTTCTTGAATTCCTCCTCGGTAATGCTAGACGGTAAACCTCCAACAAAGATCTTCTTTGTCCTTCCACCACCACCACCTCCATGGACAGGTGACATAAGGTGGATAGGACTAGAGTGTCGTTTTAGCACCTGCTGATCATCCCTAGGCACGGCCTTCTTCGCCTCAACCTGAAAAAAACCGATACAGATCTTTACACTTTCAAAATAACATTGCCACAAACTAAACCAAATCAGAATCATTCAAAAAGCAAATGCAGCTAGCTACTGAGAAAGCTCCCATAAGATCTCCAAGATCTGAACTTTTCTACTCAAAAGATTAAGATAAGTTTAGAGAGGGATTCCAATGACTAACCGTGCGGCCATCGATGATGTGTTTATCCATGATCACTCTCTCTGCAACACAAGGATCTGCAAAAACAATGAATCCAAAGCCACGTGCACGTCCTGTGGCACGATCTCTCATGATCACAGCTTCAACAACATCACCATAGTTACTAAAATAGTCTCTTAACCTTTCTTCATCTGTATCCCACGAAATCCCACCAATGAAGAGCTTTCCCAGATCCGATTCCATCTTTCTCTGCTCCTATTCAGAGAAACAAGAAGAGAACAAAAAACAATCGATTAAGGTGAGAATCACAGCGAGAAATGAAACTGAAAAATCAAAGACATAAAACAACATACTTTTCTTGTCTGCAAATCTAAGACGGAATCAGATAAATTTTGTTGTTCTTGTTGGTGGTGTTGTCCTAATCAAATTGCGAATTTGGGTGATCTTCAAATCTGAAAAATAAAAATAAAAATGCATCATCAAATCACAAAACCAAAAACCCAGAAACGTGAAGAATTATTAAGACGACTAAAAAAAAAAAAAAAAGAGAACTTTGAGAAAGTAAAAAAATTAACCATATTTGGAGATGACCCAGATGAGGAAATGTAGAGGAAAAAGATGAATAGAGAAACAGAGGATGTTTTGTTCATCCTATAAACAACATCTACTCTCTCTCTCTCTCTCTCTCTCTAAGGCCTAAAGCTTATTTAAAAACCTTTCCTTTAAATTTATCTGTAAATGGTTTCCTTTTAATAATCCATTAAGAAGAGTTCTTTCTTTGATAATTAAAAAACGATAAAGAAAAGAAAAAAAAGATAGAGAGAACAAATAGTAGTCTCACATATAATAATTATTAATTATTATAGGGCAAAAGATTTGAGATTTGGCTTTCTTATGGTTTAAGCATCTTTTTTTTTTTAGGGGAAGGATTTGTAAGAGAGAGGTCCTAAACAGAAAATGACAGAGGATGATGACGACCTCTTTTAAAAAAAAAAAAAAAAGATTATAAAATTTTCAAATCTATATATAGAAAAACAAAATTTCGATGCAATTTTAATATGTTACAAAAAATAAATGTTGCAACTGAGATAGTTGAGACTTGAGAGATTAATTATAAGTATTCTTTTAATTAATAATAAACTATATATTATTACTATCATGGTCATGGAGACCCATAATATCATTATATGTTACCTAAATTTGCCAATAAACGATAGCTAACTTTTTAGACTTTATTTTAGTTGTCTTTTTAACACAGTATACAATATTGTTTAATAAAGTTGATGATTTTTGTTTAATATTTAAACAGTGTATTACGGATTTACGGAACACCAATTCTAACTCTACTGAAATGAGTCGATGACGAAATATCTTTTTTTGTTACAAACTCTATGAATGTTTTTTTTTCTTTCATTTTTATGCTTTTCGTAAATAATGTTTTTGTAACATTACCATTCTAATCATTTAAAAACCAAATGAGTATATATAATTGTGAGTAAACCAAATGTAATAATACTTGGGCACCTTACTTTAACGTAGTGGTCAGAGATTCTGAATTGTGTCCTGACATCTTAAAAATTCAAACTTTAGTGCAATTTCGAATAAAATAATAATTAACTGTATAATATAAGAAAATAATCGCTCATTGGAAGGAGAATATAGGGACCTAACATAACTTGTTTTGTGTGTAGGCAAATTCTAGCCTAAAGGATCTTTCTGGCATAATGATGTTTATGGACTATTTAAAGGATGCATTATAAAAGATAATCAATCAACTCTTCATAGTTGAAACATTTGGAGTACATTTGACAACAACAAAAATTTGGAGTACTTTTGATGATTCTAATAGACAACTCGCTTTAGTTATTTTCCATATATATCTCTTAAATTATCATTATATCTTGTGAATAATCAGGAAATATTCAAAATTATGTTTTTTTGATAAAGTTCATGACAGTGCAATTGCATTTCCATCAAAATTAAATAAATTTTTATATAATAAAATATCAAATAAATAGGTAATTTCTTGAGTAATAGCCTGTAATTTTTTTTTGTGTAGGTAAAAGAAATTTTGAAAAATGAATAAATATAATTATAAAATAAAAAAGAGACGAATAGATATGAGAAAACGAGGGAGGAGAAGAACATAAAGGTGGTCTAAATAATAATTTTGTACAAAAATAATTTATTAAATTAGAATGTTTATACGATTATATTAGATTGAAACAACTGTTTTCTTGGTGTAACATGATGGTGGTGGTGTGAGGTGTGATTATGCGAAGGACACCAACTTTTTGGAATTTTAAATTTTCATGCAAAGTTGTCGTTTTTAAGATTATTATATCTTTTGTTTTTAATTCCCTTCTTCTTTTAAAATTGTTGCAAGCTTTATCAACTTGCAAGGACAACTTTATTAGATTATTCAAGATTTCCTTCTTACCTAATTTTGTTATGATACCATACATATTTTCGCACCTTTCAGCTTTGATTGTTTTATTTTCACATAGTTTTACATAGTTTCATACCATACATATGTATCGGAAATTCAAGAGTTTTAGATTCACATATCCTACTAGATTCTGACCAAATTTACAATATGCATGAAAAAGTTCACATATGGACCATGGTGTAAAACCAAGAACAGTGAAAACACAAACACAAAATTCAGTAAAGGTTTAATAGCACGACTAATCTTCAAAAATATCACTTAAAAAGTACTTAGATAATCTTTAAAAACAAAAATGTCTAACAGAAAGTATTCGACATTAAAACCTACCTTAACGTGACACTAACCAATCTTTAACACTTGAATAAGATGCACACTGAGATCAAAGAACTTGAAGTGTTAGGAATTTCTTTCATTTCCGTAATTAATCTAAAACATAGTTTATGAATCACACATGTTTTTTTCAACACATTACACATGTTCCAATGAGAAAGCTAGTATTCGCTAATAGAAAGTTAGAAACTGAATGCAAAAAAAAACTTCTATTGATTGATTATTTCAACTAGCCATAACACAAAACTTTTTGTCTTGTATTTATACTGATACAAGAAACCAATAACACTCTAAACTTAACTAAATATATACATGAATGTGTCTTCATTTGCTTTCCTTGAGCTCCAAATTTAATTTAGTTCAACTAAATCTTGGTTAATATCTAGAAATAAGGAAAAATATATTAAGATATATAAGAAGTTTGGTGTGAACCTGGGCGCCCAAGAAAGGCGAGAGTCATCCAAAATCCAAGTCCATATCGTCGTATAGTACTTTGTTTCCCCAACAACTTTGAGCGTGACAACAGTTTCAGTCTTTCAAATCAGTCTTTTAACCATATGTATTTCATTTTTTCTCCTTTTCTTTCAAATCTTGGTTATTAAATACTCTATTATTATTTTTTGGTGATAATTTTAGACACTTTTTTTTTTTACTAAATCGTTCCCGCCTGAAGATATAACATATATGGAGTAGTTGTTTCTGTTCAATAGCTAGCCCATTCATTTTCTTTATGTAGTTAGGTAACCAAGAAGTTTTGGGATGAGTTTAGACCTCTAATTTTTCCGGAATAGATTTCGTAATCTTGATAACTCTTTATTTTTAGGTGATCAACTAGTGTACTAGTCGATTTTAAACCTAAAATCGAAAATATGAAAGTATTAACATTTTTTTAACAAATATATAGCCTAATAATTTATACTAGTATCATCATCCGGATTTAATTAGCTAGATATAGTAAAATGTGTATGTTTGAGTTGTTTAAAAAGAAGAAGAAAAATTACTTACCTTCAAAGAAAAAATATACACTCTTATTGACCAAGATTATAAATTTTTTTTTTTGTTTTAAGAACAAAAACGGTCAAAAATAAATAATATGGACCATATTAAAACTAGACAATGTAATGAATTAGTCAGATTATACAAATAGTTGACTATTTCCTAATATATATTGTTAAATTGGCATGCCAATGTCAAAGCATTTTCAAGCTACGAAACAGCTGCAAATAAACATGACGTGTGTAAGAGTATATAATTAACGACTCAATTAAATATAATAACCCAAATGCTTCAATCTGAATAAACAATCTCTTCTCAAGTCCTCTTCAACATTTTGACAAAATGTTATAAAAATGAATTATGCAGATACAAAAGATATACCCTGGCGGTCATAACCACCTAACATATATAGCACAGAGGTCTTGCGTTTTGCAATTGTTAGGAAAAGTTTCAAACCGGGACAAAATCTACGGACCTATCCGTAATAGGACGAATATGAAATGGTTATGTGGTACCCTATACTACGATTATATGTATCAATTATCGTATATTATAAATAAATCTAAAGGATGATGGTAAAATTATTGTTTATTAATTTATTTTTATGGTAGAATTATGTTTATTTCCTTTCACATATAAATACATATAAACTTGGTGATCGTAGTATATAGTTGGAATCTTTCAAGCTTAGCTTAAAGATGGGAATAGGTGGGAGGAGGAGATATTGTAGAAACATCAGAGAAGAAGCCGTGGAAACAGAGTGATCTAAGCCCGAGACGAGAGAGCGCCCACCAAACACCACGATACCACTTTGACTGCAGTAATCAGCATAACCATGACGAAGAAGAAATGGGCATCTCAGATGGATTTGTACCGACTCTCTCTCTCTAGCTCTCTCTCTCTCTCTAAGTTAAGAGGGGTTTGGTAGAAGCAGCTGCTTGGTGAAAAGAGAGGAGAAAAATCGTGCATTTTACTACCAAGTAACGAAGTTATTGGGCCTGGTCCTTTAATGGGCCTGGAGCTTTAATGGGCATGGACCTTTAATGGGCCAGATCGTAAAGAAAACAAAAAAAGTCAACAGAAAGTCAAACAGATCTTTCTCCCTCTCGTCTTTCTGGCTTCCGAGAAAGAAACTCAGAAATGAGAAACGTCATTTACTCAGATTAAGAGAGTTACAGAGAGATTATTCGTTCAAATTAATCGATAAAAATGGCTTGTAGTAGTGGCGGGAATAGCTAGACTTTTAGATTTACTGAAGAAATCTCAAACCAAACACCGTCTCTCCACTCATCTTCGGTTTCTCTTGGGGTATGTAATGTCTCACTCTCTGTATCGGATTTGGATTCTGTTTTGACTTTCACTGGATTGTGGTCGGCTTTTAAAATCGTGTCGAGTTTTTTTATGAATAGGATTTGATATCTTCCTGACTACCCATATGCCATGACAAATTTTTCTGCAGAATATTTAATTAAGTGTAAAAAAGTCTTCTTGATTTCGAAATAACATAATGTGTTGTCTGCTTTTAACAATTTAAATTCGCAAACAAGTTGATGATATTAATATAATTAACAGAGGAAAAAGAAAGAAACAAAAAAAAAGTAGAAGATGAGAAATTTACATAACTTTCACACTTACCTAGTGTTCTCATTTCTCATCTCAGCTTGTTTTATGACCGATGGTAGTAAAATTATTTTACTATCTGAAGAAACTTTTACGTTCTATCGCAACCAAACCATTGTGTCTCATAGTGATGTCTTCGAGCTTGGAATTTTCACACCCAACTCAAGTTCCCCAGATGTGGATCGTTGGTATCTCGGGATTTGGTTCAAGAAAATCTCCAGAAGAACCTGTCTGGGTTGCTAACAGAGCCAATCCTCTCTCCAGTCCTATAGGAACCATCAGAGTGTGGAAATCCAAACTCATCCTCTCCGACCAATCTAATACTCAAGTGTGGTCAACACCTATTTGTCAAAGTACGAGCGGAATAATGTTGTGTGTTATTAACAATGACATTATACACATATATATAGCTAAACATATTGGGCCTATACATATAACCTAGCCCATATCATAATACTCCCCCTCAAGATGGAGCATGGAGATCACAAATGCCCATCTTGGATAAAAGATAATGGAATTGAACTGTCCCTAGTGCCTTGGTGAAGATGTCTGCGATTTGTTCGGTGGTGCGGACAAATGCAGGCTTGATTAAACCATCAAGTATAGTATCGCGAACATGATGACAGTCAACTTCAATGTGCTTAGTGCGCTCATGAAAAACCGGATTGTTGGCGATGTGAATTGCAGCTTGATTATCGCAGTGAAAAGGAATGGGACCAGGTTGCTCAACGCCGAGAAAACCAAGAAGAGAACGAAGCCATTTCACTTCCTTTGTGGACCATGACATAGACCGATATTCAGCTTCTGAAGAAGACAAAGAAACGGTGTCCTGCTTCTTGGTCTTCCAAGAAATAGGAGAACCGCCAAGGAAAAACACGTATCCGGTCAAAGAACGGCGAGAGAGAGGACAAGCGGCATAATCGGTATCACAAAATCCTGTGAGAAGCAAATCAGTGCCAAAGTTGTAGAGAATACCTTGGCCAGGAGACCTTTTCAAGTAATGGAGAACTTTGAGAGCAGCAGCCCAGTGTGCATTGGTTGGTTTTTGCATAAACTGGGAGAGAATATGAACGGAATAACAAAGCTCCGGGCGTGTAAGAGTGAGATAAATCAGTTTACCAATAATACGACGATACTGAGTAGGATCGTCATAGGGATCATCATCAACGGCGTGAGCAAGTCGATGATTTTGTGCCATGGGAATGTCTGTCGGACGACAACCAAGCAAACCAGCCTCCGAAATGATGTCCAAGCAGTACTTTTGCTGACAAAGAAACAAACCTTCAGCATTGCGTGCGATTTCGATACCAAGGAAATAACGAAGAGAACCCAAATCCTTCATATGAAACTGACTAGAAAGATAGGATTTGAATGACGCAATTGCAGTGGAGTCATTACCACCAATCACCAAGTCATCAACATAAACAAGAATATATATCTCTGTAGAGCCACGCACTAAAGAAAATAGTGAATAATCTGAGACCGATTGACGAAAGCCATAATCAAGAAGCGAAGTCTGAAGGGTACCAAACCAGCAACGAGGAGCCTGCCGCAACCCATACAAAGACTTTTTCAAACGACAAACCTTGTTAGGATCGGAGGAGAGAAAACCCGGAGGTGGACGCATATAGACTTCTTCTTCCAAAGTGCCATGCAAGAACGCATTGTGTACATCCATTTGATGAAGTTCCCAATTACGAGATGCAGCAACATTAAGAAAAGTGCGAACAGTAGTCATTTTAATGACGGGTGCGAAGGTTTCATCGTAGTCAATGCCCTCCTTTTGTCGATTACCAAGAGCGACTAAGCGAGCTTTGTAGCGTTCAATCGTACCATCAGAATTAAACTTGATTTTGAACACCCATTGACAGCCAATAGCTTTCTTATCTGGTGGTAAATCAGTGAGATCCCATGTATCATTGTCTTCTAATGCAGTAATCTCGAAACCCATTGCTTTACGCCAAACCTCAAACTCCATGGCATCTTTGAATGTACGTGGTTCTGTATAAGCAGTAACATTGGCTAAGAACACTTTAAATGAATCAGAAAAATTAGCAGAGCAAACGTAATTAGCAATCGAATAATGAGCACCAGACAGAATCGGATCACAAGGAAGCGATGAGAGATGACTGTCATGTGCCTGAGCCGAGTTTGTGACGTACGGTGCAAGCAAAACAGAGCGTGTCTTTTTACGAAGACCTCTTCCCAGTTGTTCAACAGCGACTTCGGGAACCAAAGGAGCTACGGCGGGGGTAACAACTGGAACAGGAGGCGGAGCAATGACCTCTGTTTCAGACGACACCGAGTCTGAAACAGTAACCACAGGAGGGTTGCCTTCAAGTAGCGGTGGTGAGGGCAGAACCGAAGAAGGCACAAGAGAGCTCCCCCTGTCGTCTAACACCGTAGGGGAAGGTAAAACAGTATGATCAACATCATCATCATCATCGAAATCAATTACCGGAGCCGATGCCGGAACGGTTGGAGAAGCCGACGGCATGGAAGTAGAAGGAGAAGAGACGAAGGGAAAAATAACCTCATTGAACACCACATTTCGAGAAACAAAATACTCCTTTTTGTCAATATCAAACACTCTCCATCCCTTTTGGTTATAGGGATAACCAAGAAAAACACAACGTGAGGCACGTTCATCAAACTTTTTCCGAACAACAGTCCCTTTGTGAGCATAACACAAGCAACCGAAAACCCGAAGATGATCAAACGACGGAGGCTGATTAAACAGAAGCTCATGAGGCGTTTTACCATCGAGAACCAAAGAAGGAGTGCGATTAATCAAGTAACAAGCAGTAAGAACACAGTCTCCCCAAAACTCCAAAGGCAAATCGGCTTGAAAACGCAAGGATCGAGCAACATCTAAAACATGGCGATGTTTGCGTTCAACGCGACCATTTTGTTGTGGTGTTCCAACACAAGAAGTCTGATGAGTGATTCCTTGAGAAGCAAACCACGACTTCATGGCCATAAATTCAGATCCATTGTCACTGCGTATCATACGAACCTCGGTATGAAACTGACGAGTAACCATAGCACAAAAATTTCGCAAAAGTGTGTTAACTTCACTCTTAGCCCGCATCAAACATACCCAAACGGAACGCGAATAGTCGTCGACAATTGTTAAGAAGTAGGAGGAACCACAAGAAGACGGAGTGCTGTAAGGACCCCAAACATCAACGTGAATAAGTTGAAAAATATCATTTGCTTTATTATTGCTCTCTGGAAAAGGAAAATGCGGCTGTTTGGACCGAACACAAACATCACAAGGCAAAGAAAACACATCCTTAGATCCAACATCAATAAAACGTTTTAAATGAGTAAAAGTAGACAACGACGGGTGTCCTAAACGACGATGCCACAACTCACAACTCCTCGCACTCCCAACCAAATTAGCTTGAACTGCCAAAGCACCACGAAAAATATACACCCCATCACACTCATCACCGGCTCCAATCAGCATCCTCGTAGACCGGTCCTGCACATAACAAAACTTATCCGTAAATACCGCGATACACGCTTTCTCTTTAAGAAGCTTGGCAACAGAGAGGAGCGTGTTGGTTAGCGTCGGAACGTATAAGACAAAGGATAATGTAACAGAACCGCCAAAGGCTAATTTCCCACACTTAGTTGCCACGGTACGAGTCCCATTTGGCAGAGTGATTGGGCACGACTGAATATCAACAACATCAGTCAAAGAATCGAGAAAACCCGTGAGATGGTGTGAGGCACCAGTATCAATAACAATACCAGAGAGACGAGCTGATGAAGACGGGGTAGGCGAGGGTGACTTCAAGATGTGAACAAGTTGATTCCACTGAGAATCAGACAATGACAAACCCTCACGATCCGAAGAGGTAATCGTGTGAGAAGTCGGAGCAACGCTGTCAGTAATCTGGACGTTGTTAGCACGACCAGCAGCAGGAGAAGAACCGCGACCACGGCCAGCAACAGGAGAAGAACCACGACCACGGCCACGGCCACGGCCGGTGGAGGAATCAGGAAAACCATGGAGCTGATAACAACGACTTATTTCATGACCAGTCCTGCCGCAGTGAGTGCAAGAGAAAGGCGGACGTCCATGAGCAGGAGACGGTGTACTAGACGAAACAACCTGAGCTAAAAAACCAACCGCATCGAGGCGAAGTTCAGTAGCACGAGCGATGCTTTGATGCTTCTCTTCTTACTGAATCAAAGAGTAGACAGCAGAGAGAGAAGGAGGTGGAGACATAGCCAAAATATTCGACCGTGTAGCGCCAAAGCGAGCACTATCCAGGCCCATCAGAAACTGTGACCGACGTTCCTTATCACGACGAGCAATATGTGCCTTTTGTTGAGCACATCGAACATTCTCACAACAGCAAGGAGGGATGGGATCAATATCCTCCAAATCATCCCACATACGCTTCAGCTTCCCATAGTAGGCTTGAATTGACAAGCCATCCTGTTTGCAGTTACCAATAGAAGCGTGCAACTCAAAAATAAGGGGATCGTTCCCAACAGAGAAACGCTCCTTCAAACTTTGCCATAAATCATAGGCAGTGTCAGAACATGAAACCGTAGAACGAAGCTCCGGATCAATGGTGTTAAGTATCCAAGCAACCAACATGGAGTTGATTATTCCCCAAAGTTTATATTGATCAGTACCTGGAGAAGGGCGTTGGAGAAGACCATCAATGAAATTGAGCTTGTTTTTAGCATGCAGAGCGTTTCTCATAACCTTAGCCCAACGTTCATAGTTGGTGCCTGTGAGAACCACCGAAGAGATGACGTTGCCAGGGTCAGCTCCATTAGGAAGGTAGTAATCGGACAGGATACCAGCGTTTTTAATTGTAGCAACGGTGAGAGCTTGATCGTCTGCCATCGCCAACAAAATCAGAAACCAACAAAACAATCAACGACAAAGCAAGGGGCTAAGTTCGTGAGAAACCAGAGAACCAATAACAACAAGAGCAAGTGGCTCAAGAAACGTTGATCAAAACGTCGAGCAAGTGGCCCGTGATCAACAAACAAAGAGAGAATGATTCGAAGAGAGATCGAATGCAATCAAGGTCAAGAAACGAAGAAAAGAAAAAAACAAGAGCGCCGCCGTGAAAAGAAAGTAATGAAATTAGGGTTTTGGCTCTGATACCATGTCAAAGTACGAGCGGAATAATGTTGTGTGTTATTAACAATGACATTATACACATATATATAGCTAAACATATTGGGCCTATACATATAACCTAGCCCATATCATAATACTATTACAAAGGAAAGTGAGAGATCTCCGATTGTAGCAGAGCTTCTTGATGATGGAAATTTCGTGCTGAGACACTCCAATAGCAGTGACCGTGGTGGGTTTTTGTGGCAGAGTTTCGATTTTCCGACAGACACTTTACTCACGGGGATGAAACTAGGTCGGGAGCTCAGAACGGGGCGAAACAGTTTGCTGAGATCTTGGAAAGATCTAACTGATCCGTCAATCGGCGACCATTCATATGGAATGGAACTTTTAAGTCAAAATCAAGGGTTTCCTGCCATGTTCCTTTGGTTTGGTGAATTAAAATTGAGCCGGGTCAGCCCGTGGAATGGGCTAGTCTCTGGATCTGTGTCTGCTGCCGTGCCACAAAACCAACCTTTGACGGATCTAACGTTTACGTTAACCGCGAACAAGGAAGAAGGATCGTTTTCATTCCAGACGTCTAATAAAAAATACACGTCCATACTGAAAGTGAGTCACGAAGGATCCCTACAACAACTTATGTGGAATGAAACCAGCTCGAAATGGGACCTGTTGTGGCGTGCTCCAACTGATATTTGTGATTTTTATAAATATTGTGGACCTTACAGTTACTGTAACATGTCAATGTGTAACTGTATGAGAGAGTTTGAGCCCAAGGACCCGCAAGCATGGGCCTTGAAAAACAGGGGAGATGGGTGTGTGAGAAAGACGGCGTTGAGCTGCAGGGAAGATAAGTTTTTTCGGCTGACAAATATTAGGTTGCCGGATACTACAAAAGCGTTGGTGGACTGGGAAGTTGGTTTCGACGAATGTGAGCAGAGATGTGCAAGGGATTGTAACTGTACGGCTTTTACTACTGTTAAGCAAAGTGGAAGATCGGTTTGTGTGATCTGGACCGGAGAGCTTTTGGATGTCCGACTTTACGAGGCCGATGGTCAAGATATTAACGTCAAATACGGTTAGTTTTAGTATGCATGTACCTTCTTTTTTGTTACCATAATCTTCAGAACAAGGTTAAAACAAAAGGATAAAATACATTCAAAAGATAGAAAATGGTTATGGGTTTATATCAAATCCATCCATAATTTTTTGATGGGGTCATAATATAATTTAAATCAGTAGAACTAGAGCATGACATGTATTGATATGAAATTTTTTACTTATTTCAGAGAAGAAGCAGCACAAAGCTAAATTGATTATAGGTCTGAGTGTTGCACTTGGCTTTATAATTATTTTGAGTGCTATCATCTTTTGTTATTGGAGAAGGAACAAAAAGCGAGCAAGAGCTGCTCTAGAATTTGCAACATTAATTGGTAAATTAGCTATAACCTTCATCTATTTTTTTTTTTTCCTTTTTAAAACAACGTGTATTAATTAAGAAAGAAACCAAAATTTTGCTGATGAATATAATGGTAATATCATTGCAGGACGCTATTCTGAAGAAAACATAATGGAGAATTTGGAACTTCCATTGATGAGTTTCAAAACTATTTCCCTCGCCACCGATAATTTCAATGATTTAAACAAGCTTGGAAGAGGTGGTTTTGGTATTGTTTATAAGGTATAGATTATAATTAAAGCACATACACATGAAAGAATTTTTAATATTTCAGTAGTTTGTGTTTTTGATATAACTTATGAAACGTGTGGTAGCAGGGAAGGTTACTTGACGGTCAAGAGATTGCTGTGAAAAGACTGTCAAAGATATCAGGTCAAGGGATCGATGAGTTCAAGAATGAGCTGATGCTCATCACCAAGGTTCAACACATAAATCTCGTTCGGCTTCTTGGTTACTCCGTTAATGGGGACGAGAAGTTGTTAATATATGAGTTTTTGGAGAACCGAAGCCTTGATCTTTATCTCTTCGGTGAGTCTCGTTATTTTTACATATTCGTTCTAAAAGTTTAATGTCTTTGTATCCAATCCAATTCTTGTAATCTTTTTGTAGACGAAACCCAAAGTTGTAAGCTAAATTGGCCGACGAGGTTTGAGATTGCGAAAGGTATTGCTCGTGGACTCTCATATCTTCACCAAGACTCCGCGGTTCTGATCATCCATAGAGATTTGAAACCAAGCAACGTCTTGCTTGATAAAGATATGACCCCGAAAATCTCGGACTTTGGGATGGCCCGGATCTTTGAAAGAGGCGAGAACGAAATTGACACGACAAAAGTGGTTGGAACTCGGTAATTTGTTGGAAACATTAATTATCATCACATTTGGAAATTACACGCACGCATTTTTAATTTGAAAGAACATACTATCATAACTTTGAGTTTAATTAATCTTTATTTATGCAGTGGTTACATGTCTCCGGAATACTCGCAAGATGGGACATACTCGGTGAAATCAGATGTTTTCAGTTTTGGGGTAATTATTCTTGAGATTATATCCGGTAAGAGAAACAGAGGATTCGCCGAGGCAAACAATGGCCTCAGTCTTCTAAGCTATGTAAGTTGATACATTTTAGAGTCGAGTTTCTTGTGTTATAGTCAAACAATTATAAAGAGATTAATAACTTTTACTAACAGGCTTGGAAGAAATGGACGCAAGGAGAATGGGCATGTGCCATAGATCCCATGATAGATCCATCATCGGAAGAAGTCAAACGGTGCTTTCAAGTTGGTCTTTTGTGTGTTCAAGATCGTCCGGAGGATAGACCAATAATGTCTTCGGTGGTAGTCATGCTCGTAAGCAAAACAGAGATGATTCTGCAGCCTCACCCACCAGGTTATTATGTTGATGGAAGTGCTCCATCGTCGAGCACGACCGAATCTGTCAATCATGCCTCCTTCACAATCATAAACCCACGGTAATACGTTGGAGAACCAAAATGAATTCTCTTCAGTCTCTTTAAAAAATCAGAAGATCAACCAAGCGCGTGGGTGTCACGCGCCCCCAATCTTTTCGCCCAACCCTACTGCAACTCGAGCCTCCAAAATCTCCGCCGCGTTTTTGCCTCTCCGGCCACCGGTGCTCCTCGCCGTGACTGTGAGAGGGCCCAAGGTTCCCTGTTAAGCGTTTGGCTCTTTACCGGTCGGCGAATTGACGAGAGAGTTTTTCAGATCCGGTGGTGCTTTTTCATCGGAAGCTCCTTCTCGAAGAAGTTTTGGCGTCGGCTTGCTTTGAATCTCTTGTGAAAATCGGCGATTACACCTTCTCGGAGCTAGCTCACTATTTCTCCGGTTTGCTTGAAGACGGCAACCGACGCTTTGAGCGGCTTCTATCGGTGCAATATCGGTGGTTTTCAGGCTCCCCATCTCACGGTGGTGAGTATTGCTTGTCCTTCTTCAAGCAACGGTTCGATTCCTCTTTGGCAAGTGGTGGGCAGTGGCAAGGCCTCAAAACCTTTGTTCTCTCCCATCTTTGGCGTGTGGCGGATCTTCTTTGGTGGTAGCTAGGACCGTTTCTGCGGCTCCGTCAAGGGCAAGAGCTTTCTGCTCATTGCCTCTTCGTGTGCACCTCGTTGTTTTCGATCTGTTTTCCTTCTCTCCCGCCCCGTGTCTAGATGTCGTTGGTTTCCCTGGCTCATTGTTTGCTCCGGTAAGCTTTGTCCTCCATAGTTAGCTTGGACTTTTGGCGTGACGGCTTATGGTGTAACAAATCTGCCGCTTGGGTAACGTTTTAGTTTTGGTGCTGTGTTGCCATGTTCTGAAGAGAATTTGTGTGTTGGCTTGTGCTTTAGCTTGTGGTATAGCAAACTAGGTGGTTGGAGGAGCTAGTAAGACCTTAGAGTTGTTAGTGCTGTTATGATTTGTTAGAATTTAGCTCTGTGCTAGCCGACCTCGGGTGAGCTTGGTAGAGTGAGCTTGCGCTTTCGTACTATTCGGTCCGTGAGGTTCCGTCCTGAGAGAGCTCATGGAAAGTTCAAAGAGTAGCTGCCACCAGACGCGAGTGGAGTCGGTGTTCGAGTGATCTGCGTTCTTCGCCGTTGATGGCTCAGTTCTCGGGCCTCCGGTGAAAGGCTTCCAACCGCTAGGTTTTTGATTCATAGAGTTTTTGCCTTCGTTGTTGTTGTCTTGAGCACTAGAGGAGCTAGTAAGACTAAGGGCTTTCGGTGTGGTTTTCTAATTGCTTTATCTGGCTCTGTACTAGCCAACTTCGAGGATGAACTTCGTTAGGGGGAGCTCACCCGATTGCATTATTTAGTCAGAGAGGTTTCAGTCTGAGCTTGCTCATGGAGTATTTCGTCGTTGACGGCTTAGTCTTGGACCTCTATTGAAAGGCTTCTAGTGCTCTTCTCACTTCGTTTTTGAGGCATCTATGAAATCGTGTCTATCCCTCGCCTTCAACAAATCAATTGGCAAGAGCACCAAAAATCGATTATCACTCCGTCTAACTCTATATTCTAGTGTCTTATCTCGAGTGGACCGACTGATTTCCTTATGCTTCCATGTTTTTAGCTTTTTTTGCCATGGAACCATTTCTATTAGGTGTATAATCCAACGATTGTAACCCTAAAACGTTTTCATTTTTAATGAAATATTTACATTTTAGCAAAAAAAAAAAAAAAAAAAAAAAAAATCAGATCACAGTTGAAAGCGCTGGTGCGAGTAATAAGTAACAACTTCTCTACTTTGTCTACTTTGTCACTAGTAATCCTATATTTATTTCTAATATTTTAGCTTTCTATAATTACAAAGCAACAATTTCGTTGAAAAAACATACTGTAATGTTCAATGACTCGGTGACGGTGGCTATGTCAAATCCATGTTATTAAATGGCTTTTCTTGACCTAAGAAATATTGTCCTGCTAGTTTTCGTTTGCACGTGGGGAACTACCCACATTTTCCTTATATGTCAAAGCTTTTTCATTACTAGTATACCAATTTTTATTTTTATTTTTATTTTTTATTTTGTGCTAAATACTAGTATACCAACTATATTTTCCAACTTAACCCTTCAATGTTAGCTCGATTGCGAAAATTAACTATAAACTGAGTGACTGGCTTTTGCCACAACAGAGTAATCGGAATGTATTGATTGATTGACATTGAGATTTAGAATTAGTTGACTAATTTTTTTCCCCTTTTATTTTGGCTTTTGTTGAATAATTCTTAAATACTACTATTGTTAAGGGGCATATTTAATTTTGTTGACCAATAGTAATGCATATTCAAGCTACGAAACATCCTACCAAAAACTAGTTAGGCGTTCATATAGGGTCTAGCGCCTAGATCGATTAATCAGAGTCTAGACGGGGTCTAGGCGTTAATGAATTTATTTATATATTTTTAAATATATTTTATAATTTTATAACAAAATATAATTTATAAAATATGAAATACTAAAAATATTACATATTTGAAATTTTATATATATTTACACTAGTTTATATAAGAACTATATAATTTAGTCACTATAGATAAAGAAAGTGAGACTAAGTAAATCATCATAATTTATAATTTAATAATAAAATATATTTTTCTGATATTTTCTTTTTAATTTTTTTTTCATTTATTCAAAATGATGTTATTTTAGAAAAATAAAAATCAAAATCAAAAAAATAAACCGGCCGATTTGACCGATTTACCTGATTTTTAACGTCTAAACCGATAAACTGATTTGATTCACCGATTTTACGAAAATCGGGGCGCCCGAAAGCTCATGAGTGCCTAGACGGACGCCTAGTCGCCGACTAGGCCGATTTTTAGAACCATAATTTCAATTTTATTGTATTAACGGAGATCTAATTTTTACCACTTTTGGAAATATAGTTAGTAAGATAAGATTTTAATTTTAAAAATTCAAACAAAAATTTCTTCATTTTTAATCATAATTAATTCAAAATATTTTGATTAAAAATTTAAAATCTTTAAAAACGATTTCACCACTTAATATCTTAACAAACGAATTATTTATTTTGTATCTTAACGATTTTAGTATTACACATTAAAATAATTAAAATATATCTGTTAATATATGATTTTAGAAATTTTAATTAAGATTATTAATATTTTAAAATTTTATAAGATTAGAAAAAGGGAATTTATAATGACCTATGATAATGATGCATTCAAATTTCCGAAAATAAGATCTAAAATTTGAAATAAATGAAATGATATTGAAGTCGTTGATTTGTAAGATATGTTGTTAAAGGTATAAACCTACATTTGCGTTTTTTAAAAAAAAATTGAATAACTAATTAAAAAATTATATTTATTATTTTAATTAAGATTCAGCAGACTTGATAGATTATTTGAAATTGAAAGCTATGAGGAAAAGATAAACTCTAATGGAGATTTCTAATATGAAGAAGAAGATTGGATGAGACGTAATTACGGTTGTTTAAACCTGATTTTCGGTTTAATAAATCTAATCACAATTTAAAATCACTGTATTACAATCAGAACACATTGTATTGTTCGTGATGTTTTATAGAGGAAAATATTATTTAGGATGTTTAAAAAAGAGGCAAAACATTTTATGATATATACCGAAGAAGCGGTATAGTTGGGGTAGTATACCAGAGTCGAACTGTGGAATTTCGTAAATGGAAAACTCAATCACTGGCTTAGTTTTAATACTAAGTACTAACACACAAAAATCCTAACAACTTGCAATTTAATATTGAATCCTAATCTATAACCTTTTTGTAGATTGGATGTTAAATATTTATAATAGTTGTACTAATGAAACGAGTCCCTGCTCTGACCTCATATAAAACTAACTCTGAATAGATATATATCCTTTCAAGTTTAAATTTAATAAACCATGTAATACTAGTAAATAAGTAGTAAGCAAAACAGAGAAGATTCTGCAGCCTCACCCACCAGGTTAGTATGTTGATGGAAGTGCTTATGACTTAAAAGTGCTTCTTTCGTCGAGCAATGCAGAATCTTCTTCAACGGTGAACCATGTCTCTTCCTCTCGATTATGAACCCATGGTAATGAATTAATAATAGCAATGCCCGTCATCAATTTATTTGGGATAATTAGAAAGTCTCTCCAAATTATAAAACCAGTGTTTGTTTTATTATTTGTGGGTCATCATTTTCTTGCTGTTTTATATTCCAAAAAGAAAAATGAAAAAAAGAACAAACAAAACACAAAACTGATATTCAGTGTTCTATAAAAACCATAATTTCCAAAGCATGCAAGTCTTTAGCAAACTATGCAGGTGCAAACTTTTCCTCTTCCCTTAGTTACACATTTTCCTTTGTTTTTACGTTCTTGTATGCAATTATCTTCGCATAATATGGCACCATCAGGTTTATGACAGGTCCCAGGCGGTGTAAGCTTGCTAATTGATTCCGTGTCCTTACAATATGATGGAGGTACCCTCTTCTCTCCTTGTGTTATTCCTAATAGATTTGTGATCAATGAGTAAGAGATATTAACCAGAAATTAAAAACAGAATAAAAAACACATTATATTAACTAAAAATTTAAAAAATGAATAAAAAACACATTATATCTACCAGAAATTAAAACCAGAGTAAAAAAACACATTATCTTTAGGAGATCAACAACGATTTGGATTTCAATTGTTTTAGATATCAATATTCGCTTGACAAGTTTTTGCCCTATAAAATCTTTTTGCAAAATCTAAACACTAATGTGAAATGTCAAATGTAAACAAAAGTTTCTCCTTTGGCATGTGTTTGACATACGGAATTTAACAAATGAATTTTAAGATATAAAAGTTATGTATTTGTTTGAACTAAAAAAAAAACACATAATTATAAGGTGAACCATACAAGATAGAGATTGGGGCGTTGGTGAATTCAACCTGTCAAAATGAACAAAAGGATCATAAAACGAGGGGTAAATGAGCTTTAAGGATAAAGTAAAGCTTTAAGCTTTAAGGATAAAGCGTTCGCCCTAATTTCTCTCCCAGGCCCGCTTCTCGAGGCGCCGCTTGAAGTTGCCTCCTCCAATGGCGTTTCTCCTCCGGCGATTTCCTTCCGGCGTCCTCTCCTCCTGATTGGTGTCAGCTCTCTTCCAGATCTTCTCCTCGCAGTATTTTACCGGTGGTAGCGACTCTTTTCTCTTTTTCTCGGCAATTTCCAATCGATGGTGATGAGCTCTCTGTTCGCTCTTGACGGGTTCGGGGCTCTCAGCCTTTCTCCTTCTCGTCGGACGACTCCGTTTGCCTTCCTCGGATTGATGCCTCCTCCTGAGCCTCCTCCACCACCGGATCCACCACAGCCTCCGGATCCAACGGACTCTCTGCCAGAGCAGATCTGCAGCTCTCTGGTCGCTTTTCACCTCTCGCTCTCCCAGGTTTGCTCCTCCTTGTATCCCGCTTTTCCCACTGTGGATGGCCTTAGGAAGTTAGAGGAATGGTTCGCTCTGGTTTTGTGGATGTCGAGTGTGTTACCTCCGGACTCGAAGGCCTCCGATTCTCGAGTTCCCATCTTATTGCCCATTGGTGGCTCCCTTTACGCCTTTGTGCGTTTCCTTACTGCAGTATGCAGAGTCTTTCCCGTCTTCTTCGTGACGGGTTTTGCTTCGTGTTCTTTCCATATGTGGCAGATTAGAAAGAATTGCCTTAGCTGCTTCTCCCCTGATCCTCCGGATTGTCTCGCCAGCTCTACCAGTCCCGTTTTGCTCCCACTCTTCAACAGTCCGGTTTCTCAGATTTTAGATCTGAGTCTTACACGCCCGGTGGCTTGTTTGGGATCTTTGGTTCCCTCTTTTGTGTCTTTTGGTGACGCATCCTTCGCCTTTCGGCGCTCCCTTACTGCAGTATGCAGGCTCTTCCCCGGTTTCAATCCGGGTTCCACTTCTACCAGTCTCTGGTTAGATGTGAAATGGGAAGTGCAGTCTCTGTTTAGGACTAGCCTTCCTCATCTCGGCACATGCTGCCAGTTTCTCTTCCCAAAATTCCCTCTTGTTTGGAGTGGTTTGGATGATCAAGTGTCTCCGGTATTGCAAGGATCTTCCTCCCGGTTGATGGTTTCCTCTGCCCTTGTTGCAAAGCTCGTAGCCCTTTGGGTATGTTCTTTTCCATTGTATTATGCACTCAATAATTTATCTATCTTACAATGAGGACGTTACAAACCCGAAAACAAAGAACATTCGTCTATGCGTGAAGCATGTATCTCTGACGATTTTGATGGAGAGTTGTGAGTCTTATATGTTTTTTTTTTTTTTCGGTAGAAATCTCTTTAGATTTGTGGTTTTATTTTTTATCTGACCATGTTTCATATTTGCAGTTCCCAAAATATTTGAGCTTTGTGAAGGGTGTGGTTGACTCAGATGACCTTACTCCTAATGTTTCCCTGAAATTCTCCAAGAAAGCAGAACTGTAAGTGGTGCAACAGTTAGTGATATTATAAATGAATCGCACCTCCTAACTAAACTATTTTTCTTGATAATATTCAGGTAAGAATCATGAGAAAGAGGCTCATTAGGAAAACCTTTGACATGATACAAGAAATCTCTGAAAGTGAAAACATAGAGGTATGTATTTTATTAGCTTCATTTTGTTATCTTAATCTCATTTTAAGGCCACATATTCATGTGGTACAAACGATTCCAGGATTATAAGAAATTCTGGGAGAATTTGGTAGATTCCTTAAATTGGGTTGTATTGAAGACACTGTATAACTACAAGCGTATTACAGAGTAGTACAATTAGATTAATTGAGTTAACCCAAAGAATATTTGCAACTCTGTAAGTATTGTTGGTGTTTAATTACATAAACTTAATACGGTTAACATATATTATAAAGTTTATGTAAGCACCTGTTGATTAAAGAGATGCATCTCTTGGTTTAAACATCTATTGGTTTAAGCATCTCTTGGTTTAGGCATATGTTGGTTTCATATAAAAACACGACACTTTGTCGAGAACAGAGGAGAAGAAAAAGAGAGAAACAATACGAGAGAAAAACAAGAGACAGAGAGATTGGATTTGATTCAATCTTCTTCTCTAAAATCGATTTCTGAGATTCTCAAAGTAAGGTTTGCTAGAATCTCTGTAAGGTGTCAATTCAGAGATTGATAGTTGTATCCTGCAAGATAGAAGCCCACTGAATCTACATACACCAACGTAGGGGCTAAATTCTGTCTTAGGAGATTGCTTCTGCAAGCCTCTGTCAAACGTTTCTCTGTTTAAACAAGCAAGAAGGAGAAATCATCAAGTTAGTGTTTCTTCTATTACAATTGTATTTCAATTTGTTATTTGTTTGATGAAGGAATCGTAGTTAGATACTTGGTTTGATAAAGGAATCATAGTTAGATATTTGGATTGATAAAGGAAGCGTAGTTAGTTATTTGTTTTGGATCTGCATCTATAATTTGAGACAACAATCTAAGACAGAATTTATTCTGATTTTTTTTTACGTTGTTTTGGGATTGATAGATGGATCAATCTACTGTGAATGTGAAAAATCACATTGAGAAGCCCTTTGTTTTCCGTGGAATTGATTTCAAGAGATGGCAACAAAAGATGTTGTTTTATCTCACAACGTTGAACTTGGCACAATGCTTGACTTCCGATGGACCAGACTTGCCTGATGAAGGTGATATTCCTGACGAAGTCGTAAAAGCATCAGAGGCGTGGGCACAAAATGAGTTTTTGTGTAAGAATTATATTCTTAATGCTTTGGACGATTCTCTCTATGATGTTTATCAAACATTTAGATCCCCAAAAGAGTTGTGGGAATCATTGGAGAAGAAATACAAGTCTGAAGTTGCAAGTGCTAAGAAATTCATCGTTGGAAAATTTCTGAATTTCAAGATGAGTGATTCCAGTCCTGTGGTGAAACAAGTTGAAGAAATTCAAGTTAATGCTCATGAATTGAAGGATGAGGGTATGGGGCTGAATGAAACTTTTCTGGTTGCATCCATTATTGAAAAATTGCCTCCAACTTGGAAAGATTTCAAGACTCACCTGAAGCATATTCATGAATATATGAGTCTCGAGCAGTTAATTCTGAAACTTCGAGTTGAAGAAGAAAACCGTAAGAACGAGAAATCTGAATTCTCTTCCATGGAAGCAAAAGCCAATGTAGTTGAGGGAAACAGTTCCAAATTCAAAGGCTTTAAGAAGATTAAGAACGTTAAGAGAACGTCTATTCCACCAAAGGGCTCTTACTTCAAAAAGAAACCGCAAGGTGCTTGTTGGGTGTGTGGAAAGCCTGGTCATAGAGCCAAAGACTGTCGCCATAAGAAAGAAGGAACATCATGTGGAGATACTAATAACGCGAACCTCATCGAAAATCAGTTCGTTGCGGTCGTATCCGAAGTAAACATGATGACAAACTCTAATGATTGGTGGATTGACACTGGTGCAACAAAGCATGTGTGCTCGGACGTGAGTATGTTCGCAACGTACGAACACGGTTCCGATGGAGAAAAGCTGTATATGGGAAACGCAAGCACAGCAACGATTGAAGGAAAAGGCAAAGTGGTCTTGAAACTCACATCTGGGAAGGAACTTGCACTCACAAACATGCTCCATGTTCCTGAGATTCGAAAGAATCTGATCTCTGGTTCACTTCTTAGCAACAAAGGTTTTAAGATTGTATTTGAATCTGATAAGGTTGTACTCACTAAAGGTGGGATGTATGTAGGAAAAGGCTACTTATGTGATGGTCTTTTCAAACTGAATGTTGTACCGATCGTTAATAAAAACGCAGGTAATAGTTCTGCTTCTATTTACTTGCTTGATTCAAGTGTTTTATGGCATTCAAGAATGGGACATGTCAATTATCGATCATTGGAAAGAATGATGAATTTCGGATTATTACCAAAAGATAATCTTAATAAAATAAATAGAAGCAAATGTGAAGTATGCGTGGAATCAAAGTATTCACGACACTCTTATAAATCTGTGGAAAAATCAAACGTGTTACTTGGTTTGGTACATAGTGACTTGTGTGATTTTCAATCTATACCAAGTCGTGGAATAAAGAATTATTACATCTCTTTCATTGATGATTTTAGCAAATTTTGCCATATCTATTTGATTGATACTAAAGATGAGGCTTTGAATATTTTTAAGAAATATAAAGCTGAAGTTGAAAATCAATTAGATGAGAATAAAGATTCTTAGATCTGATCGTGGTGGAGAATACAAGTCAAATGAATTCTCAGATTTTTGTTCTACACATGGAATCATTCATCAAACTACAGCTCCTTATACTCCAATGCAAAACGGAGTGGCTGAAAGGAAAAATAGAACGCTAAAGGAGATGATAAATTCTATGTTAAACAGTTCGGGAGCACCACGTAATTTGTGGGGTGAAGCTATTCTTACAGCAAATTCAATATTGAATAAAATTCTTCATAAGAAGAGTGATAAAACCCCATATGAATTGTGGAAGAATAAGACCCCTTCATATAAAAATATGAAAGTGTGGGGTTGTCTTGCAAAGGTACAAGTACCTTTACCGAAAAGAACGGTTATTGGACCAAAGACGGTGGATTGCGTATACATCGGTCCTGCGGAAAATAGTGCAGCTTATAGATTTTTAGTTCATAAATCTGATAATGCTGAAGTAAAGATCAACACGATCATTGAATCAAATGAGGCTGAGTTCTTTGAGGATGTGTTTCCGTACAAAGAGCCTATAAAAACAAGTACTAAACGGGTACGTGAGGATGATGAAAGTGCCTCAAAGGTTCAAGAAGAAGAAAATGAACCAAGAAGAAGTAAAAGAGGAAGATTTGCTAAAGATTTTGGTACAGATTTTATGACGTATTTGAGTGAACACGAACCTCAAACGTACAAGGCTTCGATTGAATCGTCGGAAGCACCTTATTGGAAAGAGGCAATTAAAAGTGAAGTTGAATCCATTTTGAGTAATCATACATGGGAATTGGTTGATTTACCACCTGATAATAAACTAATTGGACATAAATGGATTTTCACTAAGAAGTTAAGACCGGATGGTACGATTGAGAAATATAAAGCAAGACTAGTGGCGAAAGGATTTCGGCAAAAGGAAGGTCTTGATTTCTTTGATACATATTCTCCGGTGACTAGAATCACTTCGATCAGATTGCTAATTGCAATTTCAGCCATATATAATCTAGAAATTCATCAAATGGATGTTAAAACAGCATTTTTAAACGGTGAACTAGATGAAGAAATATATATGGAACAACCCGAAGGCTTTATAGTCAAAGGGAAAGAGAAGAAAGTTTGTAAGCTTAAGAAATCCTTGTATGGACTTAAGCAAGCACCAAAACAGTGGCATGAGAAGTTTGACAATACAATGAAGTCGTTTGGTTTTACGATAAATGAATGTGACAAGTGTGTGTACATTAAGAAAACCAAAATTGATACGATCATTGTATGTCTATATGTGGATGATATGTTGATAATGGGAACAAGTAAAGACATTATCAATGCCACAAAGAAGATATTGTGTGAAAGTTTCGAAATGAAAGACATGGGATTGGCTGACGTAATTCTTGGAATTAGAATTAAACGAGAACCAAATGGTTACTCACTTACTCAATCTCATTATGTGGAAAAAGTGCTAAAGAAATTTGGTCATTTTGATGATAGACCAGTAGTTACTCCGTTTGATCCAACGTGTAAACTTTCAAAGAATGAAGGAGAAAGTGTGTCTCAGTTAAAATACACACAAATAGTTGGAAGCCTCATGTACATTACAAATTGTACAAGACCAGATTTGGCTTACTCTTTGAGTCGATTAAGTCGATATTCAAGTAATCCAAACATAGATCATTGGAATGCTTTGGTTAGAGTACTGAGATACTTAAAGCATACAATTAATTATGGTCTATATTTCATGAATTTTCCTCCTGTATTAGAAGGATATAGTGATGCCAATTGGATATCTGGAAGTACGGATAGCAAATCCACAAGTGGTTATGTGTTTACACTTGGTGGTGGTGGTGCTGTGTCTTGGAGATCATCTAAACAAACGTGTATTGCACGTTCAACAATGGAGTCAGAATTTATCGCATTAGATAAAGCTGCGGAAGAAGCTGAATGGCTTAGAAATTTTATTGAAGATATTCCCTTATGGCCAAAGCCGGTAACTGCGCTATGCATACATTGTGATAGTATGTCTGCCTTAAATAGAGGGAAAAATAAAATTTACAATGGCAAGTCAAGGCATATTCGTCGGAGACATGCCACAATACGACAATTGCTTTCCAATGGAGTAATAACATTGGATTATATTAAATCAAAGGAAAACTTGGCTGATCCCTTGACTAAAGGCCTACCGAAAGAGCAAGTCGTATTCACTTCGAGGGGAATGGGTTTAAAGCCAACACAATGAGTCATCACTTGGTGGAAACCTTACCTAGCAACATTGGAGATCCCATGGTTTAGGTTCAAGAGGCAAACTGACTAAGGAAGATTCAAGAGAAGAATACACATTTCTAATTCCTATGAAGTAAAATGTATTTTCATTGACGATCAAAGGGATGAATATTTATTCTTAATAACATTAATATCTTTTCTTAAGTGGGATAGAGTGGACTATTCTTAATTAATGTTACCTATATGAAAGTGGTGTCGCGGTCGCACCTATGAGAATTGATATGGCTAAATTCTCTAGAGCTTTCATGAAGTTAGGATATGTTCAGGACCAAAATGAACACAACCGTATAAACTTGAAATGAGCTGATGATATATGTGTTTCACTTGTTGTCTTGGTTTACTATGAAACGTGGTTAGTTCAAGACAAGAGTTCACTACCTACAAAGTTAATCCGATAAGTGTTTACTAGGAAAGATTCAAGTCCAAAAGACACCTTTACCGATGCATATTGATTTTATTTTCTCAGAAATTGTTGACGCTTATTTTCTATTCAAATGTGGGGTATTGTTGAGTTTGAATAAGAAAATGTGGGGTATTGTTGGTGTTTAATTACATAAACTTAATACGGTTAACATATATTATAAAGTTTATGTAAGCACCTGTTGATTAAAGAGATGCATCTCTTGGTTTAAACATCTATTGGTTTAAGCATCTCTTGGTTTAGGCATATGTTGGTTTCATATAAAAACACGACACTTTGTCGAGAACAGAGGAGAAGAAAAAGAGAGAAACAATACGAGAGAAAAACAAGAGACAGAGAGATTGGATTTGATTCAATCTTCTTCTCTAAAATCGATTTCTGAGATTCTCAAAGTAAGGTTTGCTAGAATCTCTGTAAGGTGTCAATTCAGAGATTGATAGTTGTATCCTGCAAGATAGAAGCCCACTGAATCTACATACACCAACGTAGGGGCTAAATTCTGTCTTAGGAGATTGCTTCTGCAAGCCTCTGTCAAACGTTTCTCTGTTTAAACAAGCAAGAAGGAGAAATCATCAAGTTAGTGTTTCTTCTATTACAATTGTATTTCAATTTGTTATTTGTTTGATGAAGGAATCGTAGTTAGATACTTGGTTTGATAAAGGAATCATAGTTAGATACTTGGATTGATAAAGGAAGCGTAGTTAGTTATTTGTTTTGGATCTGCATCTATAATTTGAGACAACAAGTATATTGTGTAGGAATTCACACGCATTTCTTTTGACCATTTGTTTGTGACGAATTATGTCTATTCTTGCAGGACATGAAGATGAAGTGAAGGAACGGGAAAAATGCTTTTTATAGCAAAATTATTTATGCTTTTTGAACTTTCATCTTTATTTTGTGCCATGTAATTTTTTTCAAATAAATTTACATGTAAACAGAATTAAAATAAATTAATTTTTATATGTAACTAATTTTTATCACTAATATAATTTATCACTTTTAATCATTTTTATCACTTTTATCATTTTTATCACATTTGGTTCAGATTGATGTTAATCAATACTAAAAGCATATTCCTTAAAATATTTGAAAAAGATTGGAATCTTACCTAAACCATTTCAAAAATACAAAATTTAAAACTTGGCCGATACTATGAAGGTCGTCCCAACTTTCACAACTTTCGCAGGTAAAGAAAGATTCTTTCTTCTTTTGATTTGAGTTTGTAATTATTGGTTCTTGCTCAAACTCGAATACATAATTTTACCGTTACCGAATCAGCGACTTTCTTCAAGTGGCTGGTTTCAGTCTCTCAAAAACCAACTTACCAAATTTATATTGTCTAAATAAATTGACATATTATCTCGCGGTGGACCGCAGGTCCATTACTATATCAATGTGTAACTAAAGTGAAACAAGTAAATCATTACCATATAAGTAAATACATCTTAGTTGTTAACATAAGTATTTTGTTAATTTAAAAAAAAAATCATTTAAATAAATAGTTATTAATTACATCTAAATTGAACAAATTAATTATATTATACATATTATTATATCATCTACCACTCTAATTTCTGTTATATTAACCAAGCAATTCTATTAATAAATGAAGAACAACAAAAAAAATTACGAAAATATACACCCGCGGTGGACCGCCAAAACCCAAAAAACTTACGCCTCCGACTCATCCTGTACGTTTAATATTAACCGTCATTCTAATTTCCATTTTTAACATATAAACCAATGAAAATGATTTACAAAAAAAAAAAAAAAAAAATATCGGCCCGCGGCGGCCGCGGGTTAGAGTCTAGTATATTATATAATAGTTGTACTAATGAGACTAGTCAATACTCGTTACTAATGGGAATTGGTCCGGAAAGTTTCAACTATTATTGAAAAAAGAAATAAAAAAACAACTATAACACTTCTTTTAGGATCATCAGGTCGATAGGATCATGTAAAAGGTAGGAGTAAAACATTAAACAAAATATAATTTTACAAAACTTTCTCAAAGATTCAATCCGTTGTATCTCATGCCTGGAGTCAGTTATAAACTAAAAGGAAAACCTATATACGTAATTTCCATGTCTATTCAAAAGTTATGTACAACAAAAATTAAGAAAAGTTGAAAGGAGATAAAACGAGACAATGCTTAAATGTAAAATTACAACTCAAAAGTCTCAAGACCATAGGACCATAACAAAGGGTCATTGTACGCAATCATCAAGAAACAATACGACCAGCTCCATTAATGTCATTGTTTTCGCCGTCTTCGTCATCATCATCTAATATCCCATCAAAGAACGGGTCACAGAGGAGCTCAGCTGCAGAAGGTCTAGCTCTCTGCTGCGCGATGCATTTTTCAATAAAGGCCTTAGCTTCTGGGTCATTTACTTTGTTGAGAGCCTCTGGTTTGAGACCACTGCTCACCCTTTTGTATATTTTGGCGACGCTATCGCATTCGCTATATGGAATCTCGAGTGTCACAAGCTCCAAAACGCACATTCCATACGAGTATATGTCAACCATCTCTGTGTAGTTCTCCTCATACAGCTCAGGAGCCATGAACTCTGGCGTCCCGAGGATAGAGTGAGCTAAATGGTTCTTCCCAACAGTTGCAGCTAAACCCAGATCACCAATCTTGACCTGGTTTTCAATCAAGAAAACAAAAACTCAAATCACTACCCAACAAACAAAAGACTAGAAATTATAGCTTAAGTAAGAGGTTCTTCGTATATGTACCTGTCCGATGTTACCATTGACGAAGATATTGCTGCAATTGAGGTCTCTGTGGATGATGCAAGGCTCGTGTGTGTGGAGATAATCCAAGCCTCTGAGAATCTGTTTTGACCACTTCTTCAAAGCTCTCATAGAGACGTGCCTGTGCTTCTTCCGGTACTCTCTCAGGTTCCCGGAGGTACAGATCTCGGTGATGAAGTTCAAGGTGTTGTTTCTCTCGTCTCTCCACACCTTATACAGGGTGATGATGTTACTGTTCTTGAGGTTCTTAAGCAACCTGACCTCCGAGTAAAGCCTCTCGGTCATGGCTGGGTCGTCGGAAAAATATCTCAGTTTAACTTGGTTCCAAGCCACTTCGATGCCTTCTTCTTGGTCAAAGGCTCTGTACACTTTCTTGACGGCGCCTGAACCGAGAAGTTCACCGTACCGACCGTATCTACCGGTCGGATCGACCTCCACGAAAGACTCAGAGTCCTTGTCGTCCTTGTCTAATGGATCGGAGCTCGCACAGGTCATCTGTTAGTAAAACAGAGTGAAATTCTGATTAGACGACTAACCAGAAATTCACAACGGCAAATAAATTTCAGAATAATGCAAATTTAAACGAAGATACAACCTAGACTTCACTTAGACATTCCGTTTTGCATGTAGTAGTATCAAATCGAATATTAAAAAAAATAAAAACTAGATCTGTAACATCTATAAGAACCCTAATAAAACGCTCCGGAAGTTTCAGACGCCGGAACATAACATATACACATTAAGAGATTAAAGAACATACCATTAAAATCGTTTGTATCGGAGAGAATAATTGAAATCCTTATTAGCTTTTTTGCTGAGCTTTTCGCTTTTCGCTTTGTAGAAGAGAAAACGTAACGGAGCGTGTTAGATTAGGGAAGCTTTTGAAGACCAAAGAAGCGGAAGAGATTGTGTGCGATTTTTTTATATATATAGTAAAGATTTTATTTGTTTAATAAATATTTATTTCTCTATGCGTATCTGGAATTGGACTCTTCAAGGGTTTTACCAAATCGTTGAGACCGACTTTATTAGGGAAAATATAAACACAATATAATTTTATAATACCAAATTATAGAGATTACCATTTGAGTTATTAACAGTTTAACAGGAAAAGTAAAGTTTAGAATCTCAATTGTGTTGATAATAATTGAAATAGATTTGGTAATTTGTGTCAAGAATTTCTTTTGGAGTCAAATTTGTGTCAGGACTTAAAACGCATAAACTTAAAGTCAACTAGAATAAGAATATGATTAATATATATTTCGTAGACTTTACATAATTAAAGTCAAACTTTCGGCGCGTGAAGAGGTAAAACGATCTAGGCCGTCGTTTTTTTTTTATCAGGAGTGTTTTGTTCGCTACTTGGACGATCAAGATTAATTTAGAGAATTTTGGAGGTTTCTCAATTTATTAAAACCACCAAGGCGGCTCTAGAGTTATGGGACGCATGTTTGACTTTATTGTAAGATTTTGAATTTACAAAGAAAACATACAATTTTGGTTGGGAATGATTTTTGTTTTCTCCTCATAAGTTTCATGGTATTAGTTGAGATGAATCTATCTGAATTATAATATTTAAATTTTGGATATTTTCAAAAGGATATCGTATAGTATATCAACCACTGAAAATTAGGTAAAATTTCGGAAAAATGTTATAAATCTTTTCTAGATTATTTTTTCGTATAAGAAACGGTTTTAGATAAACATCAATAGATTCAAGATTTATTTGCCACTTTAAATTTTCTATTTTTATTTAATGAAAACAATATCTAAATAAATAAAAGAAAAATATCTGACCCAAAATCAAATCGTACCAAAAGATCCATGTTAGAATTTTTTCACTTTGGTTACTATTTACTAATGTTTTTTTTTAATTATTTTTTATTTTTATTTTATTTTTTTTGGTAGGATATTTTTATTTTTATTTTCTATCAACATCTTTTCTTTTTTTCATTTTTTTTGTGAAAGGATAATTAGCAATTACTAATCTTTTAGAACCATAATTTTCAGACTCGGTCGAAATCCTAATTAAATACATCTACTTGCTTACATTGTAAATTCTTAAAAATGTAGTTACAACATAATAATATTATTTTTTGATAAATACAACATAATTATATTTAGATGCATAAATTAGCAAGATACGTAAATTATGTTAATAACGTATTAGTATTTTGAAATTTCGTATTTCGTTTCTCCATAATTTTGTATTTCTTATAAGTTTAACACACTTGATGAAATTTATGCAATGTAGTAAGTATATACATTTTGTTTACTTTTATTACAAAATGTACATTTAATTCGAATGACTTTGCCTGAAAAACGTGGCCTCCGCCTTATAGGTGAGTACTTATAGGCTCCCCTTATAAGTTATATAGCCTAGGTGATTTCTGTGACTTAGTTTATAAAAAGAGCAATGGTGCATGTGAACTGTGAAGCTGTTATCTTCTTCGGTTCACGTTAACTCACGTATTAAAGGTTTTGGCCAACTTGTTACCTTTCTTCTATTTATTTCAAATGCATATATATAATATATTTATATAAATATAACAAGTTGGGAAAACATGAAAGAGAATTCAGAATTTATATAAGAAGTTAGGAAAGAAATACGTATTGAAAAACATTACAGATATACAGTATATAATAAGTCATTAAATACCATACCATATTAAAAAGTTATTTAATTCAGTTAATTTGTTTTTAATTCAGTTAATCAAATTAATCATTTCAGATATTTCATTTAAGATTCATGTTAAAATCTTTTGATAAAAAGGAATAATAAGTTAAATCTGTATGTAAATGATCATGAGAAGTGGAGTAGAATACACGAAATCGAATGATGATGTTTGCATTTAAACTTTCTCCTTTTTTTTTTTTTTTTCCTTTCTACATATTCGTGACAACTAAAAAGTAGCAAGAAAGCTGATTCCGACAACGCCCAGGAACATTGCAGATTAATTGAATCAAATTCTAATTAAGAAATATTAATGTATCAAATAAAAGTAGGCAACTGTTTTTGGAAGTGTTAAGCAAATTGTTCATTTAATTTATCGACCCACTCAGCAAGTACTCATTATGTTTATGAGATCATTGGTTGATCCACACATCAAGACACGAAATACTAGAATTTCCAATACAACATCGTGGAAATAATTTATTGAAGAAGTGATAGGTTAAATGGAAAAAGTTAACCAAAAATAAATGATAAAATTAAACCATCCGATGGATTTTTGATCTTTCAGACAATTGAGTTTCGGGGACGGCTTGTTCGTCGGGAAATTCGTGAAGAAACTGGATTTTGATTTGAATATGGAATCCGGTTCGGGTTTTGGTTGATTAGATCAAATAGAACTATAGAAGTCGAGTCGAATCAAATTATTGGTTGGTCTAAATAATTTGGATTATTTGAGTTGATAAAAATTGGCCCAATACAAATAGGCTTCGTTGCCACTGTTTCAAAATGGACCCGATACAGCCGAATTCATTTCAAATTTTCTATGCCTAGTGGACTGTTTGAACTTTAAAGTTAATGGTGAATTTTAACTACAAATCTATAGAAAAAATAATGTAAATCTCGTTACAACTTACTAGTGATTAGAAGTAATTACAGAAACGACAAGTGGTCAACAATCTCACATCAACACACATCCGATAAGGTACCAAGTATTCAAAGTATTGTTCACTCGAAGAGAACTATCAAAGGATTAGGTGAAATATAACTAGGACGCATCCTACTCACACCAAAACATAAAAGGTTTGCGAAAATTTATACTAGTTCTAGTTAATCATTTCCAAATCTTTAAATCATTAGCTGCTCAATAATGACACTGTCTTTATGCCAATTAGTCCAATACCATAAAAATCTCCGTCCATTAAAAATTATAACTTTTTGTCGTTTTTTTTTTTTGGTGGGATTTTTTTTTTTTTGGTGGGATATAACTTTTTGTCGTTTGTGGAGGTCCTCAATTTCCTATTTTATATACTAAAAAAATAAATAAAAACAAATCATGACCGAAAAAAAAAAAAAAAAGAGATTTGATGATAAAAAAAAAGAAAGAAAGAAGAAGAAGAAGAGAAATGAAAGCAGACAAAGAATGGTCCTTTAGATCAGATGTCAACAAGTCAACTTCTTTGTTTCCTTCACTGACAAAAAACACACACAGAGACCAAACTTTTCTCCATCCTTTGATTTCTCACTCTACTCTGAAATGGACCCAGATGTCAAGGAGTTTCGGCTTGATTCAGCCGATTCTGGTGGTGGTGGTGGTGCAAGGTATAAGCTCATGTCTCCGGCGAAACTTCCGATTTCGAGATCGACTTGTACTACTATTCCTCCTGGGTTAAGTCCAACTTCGTTTCTTGAGTCTCCTGTTCTTCTCTCCAACATTAAGGTTAGTTTAGTGTTCTTACTTACTCTCTCTCTCTCTCTGTCTGTCTCTTTCTCTTTACTTTTGAGAGATTAGGTTTATTCTCAATGCCTACCATTTTAAGATCTGAGTCTTTTTTTAAGTGAAGAGTTTATTCAGATTCTTTCTTTTGCTGTTTTAGTGTCCTTTCGTCTGTGTCTTGTTCGATCTTGGATCATTTCCAGAATAAACCCCTTGTCTCTCTTCTTCCATTGATGTTGAACTAAGGTGTTTATAGTGTTTTGATAATGTTCTTTAATCTTGTTTTCTCGTGTTGCTGATTGGAGTTTTTTTTTATAAATGTGACATTTTTCTTTATATTTTTTCAGGCAGAACCTTCTCCTACTACTGGTTCATTGTTCAAGCCTCAAGCAGTTCATGCTAATTCGAGAAGGACAATTCATCAGAATATCTTTGACGAGCAAAAGTCTAGCGAATTTGAGTTTAGACCTCCTTCATCCAATATGGTAAATCTCTAAAGAAATGCTCCATGGACTATGAAGTTTTCGATATCTAGTTGCTAAAAACATTTGAATCATTCTGTTTCGGTTGTTTGGCATGTGGTTTGTCTAAAAAAGCTTTATTGATTTCAAGTTCTATGCAGAGCTGGACAAGCATAGAAGTGAAGCGCCACTCCAGTTTCAAAGTCAAGGCCAGAGTTTCAAACACTCACCTTCTTCAGTTACTGAGCCTGCCGCTTCCTCAACTGAGATAAGCCGACAAACTGTTCCTCATCAGACAACATCATCAGTGTCTGATATTCCCGAGAGATCTGATATTCCAGATGAATCAGTCCAGACATCCCAAAACGAGTCTAGAGGAAGTGCACCGTCGATCTTGGCTGATGATGGCTATAATTGGAGAAAATATGGTCAAAAACATGTGAAAGGAAGTGAATTTCCTCGGAGTTATTATAAATGCACACATCCTAATTGTGAAGTTAAAAAGCTATTCGAAAGGTCTCATGATGGATTGATAACTGAGATTATATACAAGGGAACACATGACCATCCTAAACCTCAACCTAGTCGGCGGAACTCAGGTAGTCTTGTAATGCCTGCACAAGAAGAAAGATTGGACAAGTATTCTTCTTTAAACGGCCGAGATGGTAAAAATACATAATATTGAAGACACCTTTGTATTGTTCTCCTTGGACGTGTATAACTTCATTGTTTCCTTGTACTCAACAGAGAAGGGATCTAGCTTCTACAACTTGTCTCCTCCCGTTGAGCAAAACGGTAATCCTGATGTATCTCCTGTCTCTGCAAATGACGATGGTGGAGACGTTGCAATGTCAAATAGGAACAACGATGACATGGATGACAATGATCCATTCTCAAAACGAAGGTATTTGAATTCAAACAAAGGTTTCAGGTTACTTGCTTTTGAAAATGTGTTTTGACACACACACACTGGATGCTTTCTTGTGACTTTTATGCAGGAGGTTGGATGGGGCAATGGAAATAACTCCACTTGTTAAACCAATAAGAGAGGCTCGCGTTGTTGTTCAAACTTTGAGTGAAGTTGACATATTGGATGATGGGTATAGGTGGCGTAAATACGGCCAGAAAGTTGTAAGAGGCAACCCTAATCCCAGGTTTGTACAAAGCACTTCAAAAGAACCCAGAAACTTATAACTTAAGTTCTCGCTTTCTGCTCGTATACACATTTGCATGCATAACTAGAGCTAGACTAATTGAGTCTATACCTCTGATAGTTGATTATAATGTCTTATGTAAAACTGTATTGCAGTTTTGGTTAGAACATGAAAGTCAGAATGCTCATCTATTACTGTGGTCTAGCTGATTCTGCGCAAAATGTGTTCATGTATAATGATTGGAGTTTTTTGTGTTTTGATTTGGGGTAATGCAGGAGTTATTACAAATGCACGGCTACTGGATGCCCAGTGAGAAAACATGTGGAGAGAGCATCACACGATCCAAAAGCTGTAATAACCACATACGAAGGAAAGCACAATCACGATGTACCAACCGCAAGGTCTAACAACAACAACAACAACAACCATGACATGTCAGTACCTAGATTTAGACCAGGAGAGACCACCGACACAATCAGCCTTGATTTAGGTGTTGGAATTGCATCTGGTGGTGCTGACCGTACATCAAACGAGCATCCGCATCAGCAGCAAAGACAACATAATCATTCTGAATTTGTACACCAAACTCAAACCAATGGCGCTGCTGGATTCAGGTTTGTCCATGGACCTCCCATGGGATCCTACTATGGTAATAGCTTAAACCCAAGTATAAATCATCAATATAACAGTTGAAGAGAAATCTCACACGAGGCTCAGACAGGTGACATCTCTTCCTCTTACCCATATCCACATAACGTAGGGAGAAAACAATCTGATCCCTATAGGAGGTTGGTCTCCACAAGCCAACCACAGTAACACAAAAAGAAAAAGAAAAACAAAGGCTCTTTACTTCCATTCTTGATCTTGATTCTTCTTAGGTTAGGAATGGAATAACATTGTTCTCTGTAATCTATGATCTATCTATATATATGTATGTATATCATGACACACTAAGATAGAAAGTGAGAGATAGAGTTACTTGTCTCAAATCTCCCAACATATTTGTTTGTTTTTTTTTGAACTCCAAAATGTGTTGTAAAAATACACAAATCTTTAAATGTATTCAAGAGAATCTCCTCCTGCTTTCAGATTATAATAGTATTGCAGAGATGATCATCAGCCTGTAAAGAATCTTCTCCATGACTGCCATGGAAGAAACCCACCTGCAAACAAAACACAAACAAACCACTAAAGCTTCTTGTCTGAAATTTTTTTACTTTTCAAATTGTACAAGAAAGGAAGTTACCACATTCAGGACAACGAAAGTATTTCTTGTCTCTAAAAACAAGTCCTGTTCCTCCACATTCTTCACATCTCTTCTGTGCAATCTGAAAACCAAAACTCATTTCAATTGATCACAACCAATTGAAATGGGAGTGTGTAATAATATATAAAATATCTCTCTAGTCACATACTATTCTTTTGCTGAATTCGACACCTGCAACAACGAATGGTATGATTCCAGCTGCAAGATCCATTAATTCATCCGCATAAGCAAAAAAAAACCACATTTTAATTGATTAATCACATCATCATTAATCAGTTAATTACCAATAGTTCCGACAATAATCTGCCACGTAATCTCTGATTTGCCTGTCTCCGCCACCGTGTCAGCGAGTTCACTGAGAGCCGAAGTTGTTCTGAGCCGTCGGTTACTTATCATCAAGCCTGCATGTCTTCTTCTTCTTCTTCCAAGAGAAACGAAACTAGCCGTCGAATTTATCTGACGTGGTCTTGATCCAACGGTCCACAGAGACGGAACTCGAGCAGCAGCCTCCATTGTCGCCATTATGGCTCAGAAATCGAATACTCCGAGGAAGATGTATAACGACCCGTTTAAATTGGGCCACGTCGACGTATCTCGGGTCGGGTTCGCGCCAACCACAAAAATCTTCGTCTGCCTTTAAAAAAATCTCAAACACACTAGAACGACGTCGTTTTTAGTCTGTGAAATAATTTTTTTTTTTTTTTTTTTTTAAAGGGTTTTAGGGTATATTCGGTATCACTCTAATTGGATAATTCTTCTGTGTTAACATTATCTTCTTTCGTTGTGCCGAAAATGGCGGGTTTCTCATTGCACTGCTTTATAAACCCTCGAATTCTCTTTACTCTTCCCTCGGAATCACCTCTCTTTGTTTTGGGTTCTGATAAATGTTCGTCGGAGACGAGACGGCGAGGTAGAAAGACTCGTGGGTTCTTCGTATCGTACGCGCACTCTAACCCGAAGATAATCAATCCGAAGAAGAAGTCGAGGTATGGGCAAACGTTATCTCCATATGACAGTGATGAAGATGAAGAGCTAGATGAAGATGATGATGATGATGACTGGTTACTTAATGTAAGTTTCTTTTTTTCTCTTTTGAATTTATATGATTTGTTTGATTAAGGGGTTTGGGAATTGAACACATTTTTAGCTTTGGTTCTTTCTTGAATTATGGGTTTTTTGGTTTCTTTAAGGATGTGTGAGTAGTGAAAATTGGTTAAAAGAGTGAAATTTTGGTTTTTTCTTGAATTATGATGTTTCTTTAGGATGACTTTGCTGAGGTCTCAGAGTATGAAAAGAAGAAGCCTAAGTCACAGAAGCAGACCATTGCTAAGAAAGGTTTGTGAATTTCATTATAGATCTTGACATATTGTTTGAGATTGATTTGAATCTGCTTGTGCAAAAAAAAAGACTGGAGTTTTCATATTGATGTGGGTTTGCTTGTGAAGGTGGGAAGAAAGGGATGGTCAAAAGTTGGGAAAAACCTGAAGAAAGCGAGACTGATGAAGATGATCTTGATATAGGCATTAGTCCAAATGCCTCTTCTGAGAAGAAGAAGAAGAAAGAGAAGGAGTCTTGGCGTTTAGATGGTCGAGGAAAGGTAAAAGATTTGCTTAAATTCCTCTTATGGAGACAAAGATAGAATTAAGAGAGGAACTTAATTGTTGTTTCTTTCTTGTGTTTCATTAGGTGAGTTCGAGGAAACATGTCGAGAAACTATACCCTCGACTGTCGGAAGAGATTGATATAGATCCAAAATGGGTACCACTTCTGGATTACTTGACCACATTTGGTTTGAAAGAATCACACTTTGTTCAAATGTACGAGAGACACATGCCATCCCTTCAGATTAATGTGTTATCTGCGCAAGAGAGACTCGATTACTTGTTAAGTGTCGGTGTTAAACACAGAGATATCAAGAGGATGCTCTTGAGACAACCACAGATACTTCAATACACGGTTGAGAACAATCTCAAAGCTCACATTTCCTTTCTCATTGGTCTTGGAATTCCCAATTCCAAAATAGGACAGATAGTTGCTGCAACCCCGTCTCTGTTCTCTTACAGTGTAGAGAATTCACTGAGACCCACGATAAGGTATCTGATTGAAGAGGTTGGGATCAACGAAACCGATGTTGGAAAAGTCGTGCAACTTAGCCCTCAGATTCTGGTTCAGCGGCTTGACATAACATGGAACACTCGCTACATGTTCCTTTCCAAGGAGTTAGGAGCACCTAGAGACAGCGTAGTGAAGATGGTGAAGAAACATCCTCAGCTTCTTCACTACAGTATCGATGACGGATTCTTGCCACGAATCAATTTTCTTAGGAGCATTGGGATGTGCAATTCGGATATACTGAAAGTCTTGACTAGCCTTACACAGGTTAGTAGATTGCTGGATTCTTCTCAACTTACTGTCCCAGTTTAGAATACGTATATGTTCTCATAAAACTTCTGAAATTGGTCTTAATAGGTTTTGTCTCTCTCACTAGAAGACAATCTAAAGCCTAAGTACATGTATTTGGTCAATGAGCTCAACAATGAAGTGCACATTTTGACCAAATACCCAATGTACTTGAGCTTGTCCTTGGATCAAAGGATACGTCCGCGCCACCGCTTCTTGGTTGAGTTAAAGAAAGTGCGGAAAGGGCCATTCCCTCTCAGCTCATTGGTTCCAAATGATGAAAGCTTTTGTCAGCAATGGGCTGGAACTAGTGTAGATAAGTACCTCGCCTTTCGCCAGAGACTGTTACTCAAGGAGTTTGCAAACAAATATGAGAAGAGAAGATGATGATGATGGAAATCTCTTGTTCCTGAACTACCGAAAACGAGTCAACAGTTTGGTTACTTTTTTGCTTCAAAATCGGTAAAAGAGATAAGGATAACCTGTGAATGACCAATAGCTTCTTCTGGTGAAACACAAGACAAAGTTTCTGCAAGATTAAAACATCTTCAGGAAAAGAAAACCCAGAGAAGCCGGCTTGGCAACAGACATCATATTTGTTGACCAGATTAGAGTTTCCACAATCTTTTCCGGGTGTTGTCTACATTTCAATTCTGCAATGTTTTTTTGGTAAAGTTTTACTCGTTTTGCTTCCTCTTCTTTCTACTTAATCATAGAGAAGACAAACACAATCTATGTGTAGTGTTTTTGGCCTAGTATATATATAGTTTATACTAAGAACATCTTATAAAGTACTCTTACGTTTGATCCTTCTGCAAATAAGAGATTGAAGGAAAGATTCAAGTGATGTAGATTGTGTTTCACTGTGTTTTTTTATGGAATTACTTGCAACGTATCATTCCCTAATTTTTCAAACAATTATTAGTGAAAAGTTTAGATTGACCTATATATTTTAACATGTCTATAGGTATTGCTATAAATAATTGTTTAGTCTTTTTTTTTCTAGAAAATCAAAATGTAAACGGGGTGTAAGAAAATTTTGGCATAGAAAATATTTGGATTGAGAACTTTAATTCATAGATTGATACCAAAAAAAATGTTAATGTTAAAGTTTAAAATTATAAAAAAAAAGTTGATAAAATAACTGAGACGAATCTTGCCAATAAAAAACCTATGTAAAACCATTTTTGTAAATTTTAAAAGGTATTTATATACAAGTGTTTATATAATTTACCAAATAAACCATCTTTGCATTTGCATATGAACACGTAACTCTTATGAGTAAACGTAACTCTAAGAAATGATTAACACAAACCAATCCAAAATCATGTTTGCAAATTTATTCTTCTATAACCACACCTCTAATTAATTCTTTTCTAATTTGCCTTCCTCTTTTCATTTTCAATCGGTTATTACTTTTCTGTGCACCGAAGAAAAGATGGTGATGATCCATGAATGTTAATATTTATTTCTTGTTACTAAAAGAACTTGCAATAACTCCATCTTTACTATTTAAGTACTTAACTTCTTCCATAAGTTCCTATAGATATTAATGCTTTTAACAATAATTTATTCGTGTTTAAAAATCAGACAATGTTCAATGCAAAATAGTACTATCTTACAAAAATATCTAGTTTCAATTTGATTATTTGATTTTCTAATCGAGAGAAAAGTATTCAAACCAAAATCAACCTATAATCTGGACTATAGACATCTCTAAGACTCTAACTATTCTAATAACGTAATTCCATACTCCGTCTGTTTTTTTTTGTAGAATTTTCTAGTTTTTCAGATATAATAAACAAACATATTAAAATATATTATTTTTTACGATTTATAATTTTCAACAACTCTAATCCAATAATGTTTAGTTATTTTTCTTGAATTCTATAATTTATCATTAACAATTTTACATAGAAATATGAAAAAATCCATCTTTTTTAAACAAAATATTTTTAACAAAAATCCTATAAAAAATCATATATCTAGAGATACCACCACTTTTTCGAAAAAAAAGAAGATACCATTACTTTTATTGATATAAACATAAACATAAAGTGTTAGATTTTTCGTTAATTATCCTCTGTACTTGTGTATTATATAAACACAAAATCATATGATAGATTAATCTTAGTAATGATCATACTCAAATTAATATTTAATAATCACTGTAAAAAAAATATAAGTTTGAACTTATCCTAAAAAAAAGAGGTCTAACAAATAGTCAACTAAAATTTATCCTTTTATAAAAAAACAACCTTATGAAAAGAAAGAAAATAAACATATGTTAATCAATGGAGATTAAAATGTTTGAATTCAAACACGTTTATTTTCTTTTATTCAAATTATTAATTAATTCTTACAATTGTTATCAGAAAATTTTGATTCTTACAATTGTCAGCGAAAAATATTAATTTGTAAGAAGATAATTACAAACAAAAGAAATACAATTTATCAAAAATATTAATATGAGGTTAAAACCCACAAAATTAATTTAATTTTAGGATATATATAATTATATTTATTTGACAGCTATGATATATGTAATTTTTCTTTTATTGATAAATACTATATAGGATATATAATTACGATGATGGTAGAGTTTATCTTTAGAGGGAGTTAAAAAGAGTAGAGAAATACAACAGCATAGAGAGGCTCCTAGTATTTATTAAACTCATCTTTCTCACACGACCTTTCACCTCCAAAGACTCCAACAAAACTCATTCCTACTAATAAAGAAACAAAAAACGTAAACTTTGCCAAGTTTTTTTTTTTCTCTCTTTATTAACTCTCACTCCCACGAAAGAGGGAGAAGTTAACCTTAAAACGTTTTCTCCAGATCACGAAAAAACACCAAACACACACACACTCACCTTTTTCTTTTGATTTCGACTTTTTTGCAGAGACATTCCCCATGAAAGTCGAAGCTTTTATTCTCGCTGTTTTATTGCTCTGTTTTGGAGTAATGCTGTGTTTAAAGAGCTCGTGTGCGTTACAGATAGGTAATGAGTTGAAGAATTATATAAGTTGGGAAGATTTGAGAGTTGTGGAAGATGGAAGAACAGAGACAAGTTTTAGCATTAAGGAGAATAGTAATTGGATGACCACAAACGCAAACGCAAACGCGAACACAAATGCTACGAACGTGAGCAGAGTGATTGTGGTTGATAAAAACGGAGGAGGAGACTCTGTTACAGTTCAAGGAGCTGTTGATTTGGTTCCTGATTCCAATTCACAAAGAGTTAAAATCTTCATTCTTCCTGGGATTTACAGGTAACTTACACAAAAACATTCTGATTTAAGACATTAACCGTGTTTGGATCCAATTTTTTTTCTTTGATTTTAATCTTAAGAAACGTCTTTCAGAGTGTGGGGGTTTTGTTTCCGAAGATATCGTCTCTCTTTCTTTTTTTCTGAGTATTTTTTTATTTATTTATAATTAAAGCAGTTGAAGCTACATTCTTGGGTTAGTGGGATAATCTAAGCATCAGCTTACGTGGGTAGTTTTTTTTTTTTTTTTTGTATTACAGCTCTCTTTATCTCTCCTCTGTCTCATCAAATCGTGGGTCTCAAGAATCTTTGTCTGTGTTATACTCTGTTTTTTTTAGAATCTCTGTCTGTGTTATACTCTGTTTTTTAGGAATCTCTGTCTGTGTCATACTCTGTTTTTTAGGAATTTCTGGTCTGTGTTATTTATACATTTAAGTCTTGGTTGTTGCAGGGAGAAGGTGATTGTGCCGAAATCAAAACCGTACATATCGTTCATAGGTAATGAGAGTTATGCGGGAGATACAGTAATTAGTTGGAGCGATAAAGCTTCAGACCTTGGTAGCGATGGCAAAGAACTCGGCACTTACAGAACCGCCTCTGTTTCCATTGAGTCTGATTTCTTCTGCGCTACTGCCATCACTTTTGAGGTCCTAAAACCATCTCTAAGTCTTCTAGATACATATTTTCTAGAATTTTTCGGCTATGGATTTTGAATTGTTTGTGATTGAGGCAGAACACGGTGGTGGCAGAGGCCGGAGAAGAAGGGAAGCAAGCGGTGGCGTTGAGAATAATTGGGGACAAAGCTGTGTTCTATAGAGTTAGGGTTTTGGGATCACAAGACACTCTTTTTGATGACAGTGGATCTCACTACTTTTACCAATGCTATATCCAAGGAAATGTAGATTTCATCTTTGGCAACGGGAAATCACTTTACCAGGCAAAAACCCATTCACTTAATCATCTTTTATCGAAAACGAGCTGTAAAGTATTGATCTGTGTTTTGGTGTTTGGTAAACAACAGGACTGTGATATCTACTCAACGGCAAAGAGATATGGTGCGATTGCAGCTCATCATAGAGACTCAGAGACTGAAGATACCGGGTTCTCGTTTGTGAACTGTGATATCTACGGTACTGGGAAGGTTTACCTGGGAAGAGCTTGGGGAAACTACTCGAGAACTGTTTATTCAAACTGTTTCATAGCTGATATTATCACTCCTGTGGGCTGGAGTGACTGGAGAGACCCTGAGAGGCAAAGGTTAACAGAAGGATCTTGACATTGAAAACTAATCTCTGAAACTACAGCTTCTCTGTCTAAAAACAACAAAAAACGATTTTCATTTTTTTTGCAGGAAGGTGATGTTCGGGGAGTACAATTGTAGGGGAAGAGGAGCAGAGAGAGGAGGTCGAGTACCGTGGTCAAAGACTCTTACCAGAGATGAAGTGAAGCCTTATCTGGGCAGGGAGTTTATATATGGAGATCAATGGCTGAGACTCTAAAATCCTTTTTAAAACTCACAAAAGGTCCAGCTAGCTAACAGGAGATGATTGACCTAATTATACTCTTATACATTTGTAATTAGTTTGTGTCTGAGCAGAGAGAAAAGAATCTGCATGGTTTTAAGTTTTAACTCATACAAAAGTAAATGAAAACCCAGGTTTTGGTTTTAGAAAAACTAAATTTATTACAAGCTGATACAAAGTGGTTTTACAAGTAGTTTTGTGAGAATAGGCAAAATACAGATGGATTTTCCTTTTCTCCAAATAAGATTTGCATAAATAAACCTAAAATAACAAGTCCTAAATAATCCTATGGTTAAAACAAATGCAACCACCAAAATCATGCCTCTTCAATTTTCTATACAACCTTTACCTACTCCTCTCTCCTCAGCACCAACCAAGTCAAACCCAGAATCACTTTTTCTGCAAACTATGTCAATATATATATACATAAATGAAACATCAAAGTTTCCAGAGATGTGGCACGTACCAGAATTACCATCATTATATATGACTTCAAGAAAGCATCTTTACGTTGTCACCAGCGTGGTAGTAGTTTTTGATAGGGTGAAGACTGATTCTGATTTGCGGGCCTTCTCATCATTAAGGGTAACATCATCTTCTTTGTGGTCCTGCACGGTGTTTTCATGGTTGACATAGATATTAGTTTGGTTACTTCCAACCTCTTTATCCTCTTCTTTTGAAAGTCTGCTTTCATCATCCTCCTTAACAACCCCATCATCTATATGCTCTTTGTTCTGTTCTCCTAAAAGAGAATTGTCCGCTTTATCGCCTTCAGGTATTGCCTCCTCAACAATATATGGCATCGCAATGGGCTTTGCCTTGGCGTCTTTTGCAAGAGTGGAAGACATGGAAAGCTTGGCTTCCAGGCTAATATCAGAAGATACCATAGCAAGTATTTCGGGTTTAGGATCGATATCAACCCAGCTATCTCCCACCCAATCTCTGGAAATCCGAATATCCTTTCTGAGCAATGTTAAGCATAAGTTCTCCCCTAACATCATGAAGACAAAACACATGTCAGTCCTAAGGGAGAGATGGAGAAAGTGGATGCAATTAGAGAGTAAAAGATGAATATAGGAACACACTAAATCATACCAGGGATATATATTTGCAAGTCTTCAGCATCCGGTTTGCCAGTGGCAATTACAACACCTTCCCACCAACCATCATTCCACCATGCATCAACAGCTGTACCAATAGTAGGATCAAAGTATGCCGTTTTAGAATCAGGAGGAGCAGGCCGGATTGTTGGGCGGTTGGACGACCTTATACCAAGCTTATCAGGCATAGCAGATTTAAAAGCCGGCACCCATTCCTACTCAAAACAATGAAAAAGAAAAAAACAATTAGGTGACGAAACAAGATCGTAGTAGATTCCTTTTCCAGACTCAAAATTTAAATAGCCAATGAATGTGGAAGCAAATAGATACCTCAAGGTTTCCATATCCATCCTCGTCCTCTATATCATCATACTGGAGTTTAACCTGTTTCCTTGATACTTCCAGGACAGTGCATCTAAACCAGCAGCCTCTAATACCGCTATCTTGACACAGAAATTCTATTTTTGCATCAGCCTTAATCACCCCATTGTAACAAGGATGTTTCTGAACATCGGTTGGGGAAGGAAATCTTTTGCCCGAAGCATTAAGTTTGAGTCTCTTACATGAAGATTCATAAGTTGTTAACAGATGGTCAGGCATCATTCCTGCTCGTTTTTTCATCCTCCTCTCAACACCAACCATTACATTCTCACCCTCACTCCATTCTTCATCTTCTTCTATACTCATCACACAGTCTACAGGACCAGCCTCCATAGAACTTAAGCAAGACATAATCGGTTGGTCCAAATACCCACGCAATTTACTCAAGTCAAAAGGTTTAACTTTGTTGTTCCTGAGTTGTCGATAGCACATGTGTACCCTTGCCAATAAAGAATTAGGAAAGGAAGCCACACACTCCTCATAATGCTCACGGGTTAAGACAGTGGCAGGACCATCAACACATTCTGCACTGATGACCTGTGAATGAGGGGTGATGAAAACCTCTTTCGGGTTTGGGTTTTTGAGAGCAACTGCACCCTTCACTTCTTTTGTGTAGTGAAACCACCTCACTTTAACCTTTTTTAGGCCACGCTTGTCCTCATACATATCTTCCAGATATGCAACGTACCGATCCTCCCCTTTGCTCATGACAAAGACAAAAGATTGAACCTGAAATCCAAAAGAAGAAATACGCCTAGAAGTGAGTAGCCCTATCCATGATCAAGATCTTAACAGATCCAAACCAAGAGAAAGATGAACATATATTAAATTATGCATGCATTACACCTCCAGAGAAATGATATACTCAAAAGTTCACTAATGCCAAGTTTTCAACTTACCCCTATTGTTGTCCCATTCCTGCAAAATGATGGGTAATGTTTGAGCTGTTTACCACACATCCAAGAAGTTCCTGACCACATAATCTCCCAACTGTGAACACTCAAGTTTATGGGACGCCGGACCTGTGAGAGAGATTTTTCCATCAGTGTTACAGGAGAGTAAAATGCAGTGACAATTGCATGGAGCAACAAGAAGCTAAAAATCACCTCTTCAGTTGCTTGAGCTCGCTGAGCAGTAAATCCATTGCTTAGAAATTCGGGAGATCCATTAGAATCCCCTGACTCACATTTTGGTGACTCTGTAAATGACAATAAACAAGTGCGTTAAAAAAAACGGTTCTAAAGCAAAGAAGAGACCCACATAAAGGAAAATTAATTCATTCTCCACTCAGAATCGCCACAGATAGTACAAGATAAAGATAAATGCATACTCGACCAGTTTCCTTGTGTATTTTGCTTAGACAGCATTGAAGTGAGCCAATCTACAACCTCTCTTCTCGACCTCCATTTGAAGCCAGCATGAATAGAATTCTCAGAACCATGAATACGCACAAACTCTTCAGAGACAACATAGAACATGTGTCTCACACTTCTTTCAGTACCAACCACAGCTAGGATGGATTCACCCGCAGAATCCTTGAGGAAGTAATGAACAACACGGTTCCCTCTCTCCTGTGAGACAAAATGCTCTTTCCACTCGACAAAATGACGATCATTCTCACACATTTTTTATTATATGAAAATGGTCAGGAAAGCATCAAACGCTCTGAACCCTTCTTTAACCTCAGATAAAGAACTAACTACTGAAAGATAACAGGCGTCGATGCAAGTTCATAGTCTTAGTCTTTTATCTCAAATCAAGTTCTAAAGCAAATCCCTAAAAACCACTTCTTTAAGCAATCTCTATACACCAATGACAGTGAAAACCCCTAAAAATCTATTATTCTAATGACCAAACAATACCCCTAAAATCCCATGTGCCGTGGAAACCTCAAAGCAAATCACTCTAATTAACATCTTTTCCAGCTTCCTACAAAACAACTAAATCGTCCAAGTCTCTGTAGATTTTGCAGCTTTAGAAATCAAATAATCCGGACGAAGAAGAAGTTAGGATTAGAGAAAGCGGAGAAGAACCCAGTGAGTGGAAAGCTCCGAAGATCTGTAGAGAGATCAGAGAAGAAACCGTGGAAACACTGATCTAAGCTTGAGAGCGCCGCCAAACACCAAGATACGACTTTTACTGCTCTAATCAGCTGAAGCATGACGAAGACGAAATGGGCATCTCAAAAAAAATTCACACAAGAAGAAAGATAGATGATTTGTACCGATTCCTCTTAAGGTTTTTAGTCAAACAAAAAAGTGAATTAGAAGCTTAGAACAGCGACGAAAACACAAAAATTGACGATCGATTTGGAAGATTCGAAGAAGGAAAAGCTGAAAAGTGGAGATGAAGAGGAAGAAAATGAGTTCTGATTAAGGTAAACTTGAAGAAAACAGGGTATTCCCATGGATGATCTCTCTTCTCTCTCTCTCTCTCAAAGTTAGAGGGGTTTGGCAAGCAAAAGCAGCTGCTTGGTGAAGAGAGAGAAGGGAACAAAATGTGCATTTACTCCCGAAATAATATCAGGAAGTTATTGGGCCGGTTTAGTTATGATCCAATGGGCCTTTAGTGGACTAGGCTACATATATATAAAATGAAAGAAAGTCAAAAGGAAGTCAAACAGATCTCTCTATCTCTCTTGTCTCTCTGGATACCGAGAAACTCAGACACAAAGTGAGAAACGTTCAGAATCATTACTTTTCTCGAGAAAATTAATTTAAGGAAACTGGTTGAGCAAAATCTATAGAAACGAAGGCTACTCAAATTGAGAGGCATCGTGAGATTCGTTCAATAACCTCTGTGTAGTAGTAGTAATGGCGGGAATAGCTATAGTGTTAGATCTACTGAAGAAATCTCAATCCAAACACACTCTCCACTCATCATCTTCCTTCTCTTCCTCCTCCGCCGCCGCCGCCGTTTCTGCTGCCGTCACTGCTCCGTTCGCCTCTAGGTTTCTTTTCGGGTATGTATTGTCTCTCGCTCTCTCCATCGGATTTGGATTTGTTTGACTTTCACTGGATCGTGTTGGGATATAGGTTTATTCGATTAATCACTAGAATCGCGTCTAGCTTTATTAATCATTGTTTCCTGATTAGGGTTACAAGTTTTTATTCACAAGTGATTATCTTTTTGTCCGCTCGATTATATTTTGCAATCCAATTTGTGGTGATTGTGGTGAGATTACAATATCAATGAATAGTCTAAGATATATAGTTTTCGATCTTTCTCTGTTCCATTGCCCTGTTGCGACATTGATTGCAAGTTTCGGTTTCAATTTATCAATGCTGATTCAAATTGTTCATTGTTACAGATCTTTTGAGCCTCGAGTTGCGTATTGTGATGCCGCAGCTGGAATAGATGATGATTACCTTGCTTCTATACGAAAAATGTCTGCGGATGTTTTGCAGCGTGAACCGCTTGCTTATATTTCTAGTTCCAAGGAATACAATATCCAGCCAAAGCCACTTTTCTCGGCCTTTGAGTTCAGGGCACTTGCAATGACTACAGTGAGATCCCTCCTCATGTTCTATTTGCCTCTTTTGGAGCCTAAAGCAATTTCAGAGGACGATGATGACTTCCTAAACAATGCTGCAGAAGAAAACCGCCGCGCAGACTTGATTGTTCCTCTTAAAAAGTCAGCAAAGCAAATTGCCCGTGAGGTTAGTATTTCCAGATCTTTCTCTTGTTGTATAGTATGCATTGAAGGTTCTTACCATCTACAGTTGCTTTGTGATGTCATGGTTTTAATTTTGGTATTATGATTCAGACCACAGTTGTGACCACTCGGAGAATCCTTGAAAGGCTGGCTATGAGTTATGTCTCACAGCGTATGGCATGGAAACTTCTAAAAGGTAACATCATTTTCCCTTTACTATGCTTCCCACAACAAACTTGCGTTATTATAAAAGTTAAAAGTTAGTAGACAGATTTAGCTCGGTGAACTAATTGAGCGGATATTTATATATATGCAGATGTGCCTCAGTCGGCTTTACGCAAGGCTGAGAGAGGGTTACCCACACATGTATACATCTTTAAAGTCAGCCAGACAACTCTTAGAGGTATAACAAATATTTGGTTTTCTTACTCTTCATGACCTTCCCATCAAATGCTCCTTCTTTCTCAGATCAGACATTGTTTAGTTCTCCTGAAGCTTATATACCTGTTCTGTCATTGGATGTGTTTATGCAGGACACTTCCTCGGAATTGCAGCATCATGGGCAGTTCAAGTAGGCATAGAAATCTACAGATGCGTGTTTCGGTATGCTAAACCCGAGGACGAAGAAGAGGAAGCAGTCGAGATATCAGAGCAAGCCAAGGATCTCGGAAACAAAGTTGTGGGTATCACAGTACGATGTGGGGCATCCCTAGTGTTTGCTGCCATTGGAGCCGGTATATGCTCTTGCCTCATCCGTCCCTCCACGGGCCAATGGATTGGTAAGCTCACCTTACCGGTTATTGAAACTGCACAGATAGAATATTCACATTTTGGAGCATTGATGCGTATGGTTTTCGTATGGTTTTCTTTAATGCAGGCTGCACGCTGGGGGACTTGGCTGGTCCGATGGTTATTTCGTTTTGCCTGCAGAAGACTCTTCAAGCTGATGGTTAAGTACTTTTGTGGAGATTGAATTCTTCTACTTGATGGTCCAGATGAAATTATAGAGCTTTGTTTGTTCCTGAAATTTTCATTTCGTCTTCACTGAAACCTTGAAAACTTTGATCAATGGACTCGAGTGATTTTTCAAAAATGTAACTACTTTTGACAATAGTACAATAAGACAGGTATGCATTTTACTGGATTTCCTTTTACTTGTGTAAGTATTGATTTTGATCGAAAAAAGGGGCAAAACATGCACAAAATGTATTAGATCCTTATGAAAATCTGATTTTAAACGAGCTTTTATAACTAAGGAATAAAGATTCCAAGTAGCGATCTATATAAGAGCAATCAAGCTTTTTTTTTTTGACAGATGTAAGAGCAATCAATCAAAACATACCAATTCAAAATTTTTTGCAAAAGTTGAAAATGAACAATGAAAAGATGTTATAAAACTATTTTTTAAAAAGTGAAAACCAAACTCATACAATTCTGAAGATATCAATCAATCTAGGTGAAATAAACATATGGACGTTGCTTTTTCTTATCTAGACAAAAGGAACTCTGTTACCGTTTGTCTCACTAATTCCCAAGCTAAATCTCACACACGGGTTCTAGTTTTTGATCGAGTGTTGGAAACGGTTTCCATCAATAAGCCGACCCATTCGATGTTTTGGTTAAGTGATTGTTGAAAGCCCGTATGGCTAGATAACGACACAATTTTTTTTTTTTTTTAACGACACAAATATTTGTTTACGGGGTTTGGTTTATCCTATATCTTAACGAATCTACTAGAACAAAAAAGTAACTACAATTGTATAATGATATCCAGCACCTAATCATGCCAACTTTTAGTATAAACAACTATCTAATTATTTTTCTTCAACATTGTCTACTTTTTGCGTCATTCCTATCCACAAACATTTTTGGAAGTGAAAAAAAAAAAACTCTTACATACATTTGCAAACGAGGAAACAATATTTCTCAAAATTTTGGTACAATTTCACTCAAATTTTTAAATAACCGAATAAGTCAATAACTAAAACTTTTCTAAAAACGATTATCATTGCTCAAAAAGAGTGATATTTTCAATGAGGCCAAAAAAAAAAGTGTGATATTTTCAATGGTAATGTAAAGAGCGTAATGAGAGACACATCATCGTTACCACCACACAAACACTGAAACTCATATGAATGGTTCCAAATAATTCAATTGTCTTGTTTAGAAATTGGGCCTCCCTCTTTAATATAGATATTAAATACTTCCACCTACATCCTCCTTGCACATCAAGCCACAAATATAACCCAACCGTTTGATTTTTGGCCCCACATTGAAATAAGTGCATGAAGCACAAGCGTCTGGTGCATGTAGCACAACCGTCTCTCTCATTTTGTGACAAATTTTCATATTTAGTCCATATATAATTATATATGATCCAACGATGGCTTTGATTTTTATTGATGAATCATTTTCCCTAGAATTACTAGTAATCACTTGTATAACTTATATCTAAAATTAAGTTGTTTTATTTTTAATCACTTGTATAACTTATATTTAAAATTACATAATAGTTTATATGATAAATAAAAAGATAGCCGTGATCATTATGTCCAAAAACAATTTATATATAATATAATATCTTTCGGAAAGAAAAAAAAAATATTCACTTGTCTTACCTGCCTCACTGTTGGGTAAAATAAATTCACCAGTCGGTCACTTTTGGAATAATGTTTGTAAATAAGAGATTAAGGTGATGAGTGACTTGTTTAAACGGTCGACGTCATTCTCTCATCAAAGACCTCTGACCAGAGGCGATCTTAATTATTGGTTTAACATTAACCGGTTGTCGTTGGTTCGGTCTAATATCCAAGGTAAGTCCTAGTATTAAAACGAGACCGACGTAGAACTCCTAATCCATGAGGAATTATGAATTGAAGACCGACAGACTAAGCCCAATCCAACTAGGATTAGGGTTAGCAAAAATCTATAAATAGAGGGTCCTTAGATGAGGGACGGGACAACTCGACTACCGCAGAAAACCCTAACAAGAGAACTTGCGCCGCTATCAAGATCTTCTCTCTTCAACCGACGCGCATCGACGAAGGAGATTAGCTCTCAATAGGCTTTCGATATTAATTCATTGTAATTCGGAACGATCACAAACCGATATCTTTGATTAATAAAACGATTGATTCTCTCTGCTATTCCGTAGATCTGTCATATTCGAACCGATTAAATTTTGCCCAAACAGTTTGGCGCTAGAAGGAGGGGGCAGATTTAACTACGTGAGATGACGGAAACGACTAACACCGAACTTGCCGCTCAACTTGAAGCTATGGCTGCCAAGTTGGAAGAGACGACACAAAAACTTGCGCAGATCGAAGCAGATAACACCAAGCTGAGGGAAGAAAACGCTTCGCTAGTGACAGCATGGAGAGTTTTGACCGAAGCAAGCTCCAGGTATCGCGTACAGATTCCTCGGATGCAAGATCTTAACACGACGCCTGTATCTGGTGCGACTCCACCACTAACGGTGGATGGGCGAGTACCAAATCCTCGTCACGAGCACGACGAAACGGCTCATGACACTAGGGAAGCCCATGACGGTCTTACCGGTACTGGAGAACACTTGAACCGTCCAAGAGACGGAGAGACCCTGCCAGTGACAGAAGGTGATCACGAACAGTTTGCCAAGACGGCTGAAGCCGCTTATAACGAAGCGATGATTGCTAAACGTATGAGAGCAGTACAAGCGATGATTGAACGAATACCTGAAGTCGCTCAACCAATCCGAAAGAACAACCTACATTCATATGCTGACACTCCTTTCTCCAATGAAATCGCACTCACTGAGATGCCGAGAAAATTCACGTTTCCGACGATGAAGATGTATGATGGAACATCTGACCCGGATAACCACGTGGCGCAATACAAGCAACGAATGTTCACCACGGCCATTCAAAAGGAACTCCAAGAAGCTACCATGTGCAAAGGATTCGGCTCGAGTCTCACTGGAGCTGCTCTTCAATGGTTCATTAACTTGCCGAATGGCTCCATAGGCTCGTTTGCATCACTAACAGATCAATTTATTGAGCAATTCGCGAGCAACAGGAAGTTGGAAAAAACAGCGGACGATCTCTACGAGGTACGACAGAAACAGGGAGAACCGTTGCGTGCCTATGTGGGACGCTTTAATAAGGAGAAAGTATCAATACCTAGCTGCAACATGTCTACCGCTATCTCAGCATTCAAAAGAGGATTGCTACCTGACGGCGATTTGTACAAGGAGCTTACGAAATATCAGTGCAGGACAATGGAGGACGTGCTCTCTCGCGCTTGGGCACAAATAAAGTGGGAAGAAGACTCAGCTTCTCGTCGTCGACACTCAGCACGATCTGATTCTCGTGTCATAAGAAATGAAAGAACGAGTAGGGACGACAGACCTTATCAGAGACCTCAAGACGAAAACACCACAAGTAATAAAAAGAATATGCATCAACCCTTGAGTGGATGTGATGAGAGCCACCAATAAATATAATTCAGAAGGTATGTTTACTGGTTTTTAGGCTTTCAATAATTTTGCCCACTATATGTTTTTCTTTGCTTTAGTGTTTTGGTATCACTTTGCGTCTATCGACGAACATCTACGGACGATATTTTAATAAGAGAATTTTCTACTTATACAAGTCTCAAAACTAGTTTATAACAAGCCACAATGACTGTCATAAGATATGTCCATTAAATATGAGTGATGACAGTCACCAATAAATAAAATTCAGAAGGTATGTCCTCTGAATAAGAGTGACGACAGTCACCATTAAATATGAGTGACGAAGGTCATGATTATATATAATTTGGAAGGTATGCCCTCTCGATAAAAGTGACGTTGGTCACCAACAAATGTGAGTGACGATGATCACTATTAGACATGAGCGACAAAAATATCGTGATTAAATTTAAGAGATATATTCGCTGAATAATAGTGATGACAATCACTATTATCAATGAAGAAAGGAACGACAAAGAGAAGGTACATGCTTGTCTTTTCCTCACGTGGGGTCTACGACTAGAGAAATGGAGGGAGTGACAAGCAAGAGAAAAGGAAAGATATTTCTTTGACTGTCACTCATTAATTTAAATCTATTTTTAATGAGTGACAAACATTGATGAGAGAAGGTTTTTTAAATGGGACTACATTTCAAAGTATGCGACAGGAATAATGACAGTAAAACTCCGACACGGTCATAATATATGAACGGCAATATTGGAGAGCGACCGACATTAGTATGCTAATCTACTCTACAAATTCAAGCAAGAAATTGAAGAGTGGGGGGGGGCAAGTTGTTGGGTAAAATAAATTCACCAGTCGGTCACTCTTGGAATAATGTTTGTAAATAAGAGATTAAGGTGATGAGTGACTTGTTTAAACGGTCGACGTCATTCTCTCATCAAAGACCTCTGACCAGAGGCGATCTTAATTATTGGTTTAACATTAACCGGTTGTCGTTGGTTCGGTCTAATATCCAAGGTAAGTCCTAGTATTAAAACGAGACCGACGTAGAACTCCTAATCCATGAGGAATTATGAATTGAAGACCGACAGACTAAGCCCAATCCAACTAGGATTAGGGTTAGCAAAAATCTATAAATAGAGGGTCCTTAGATGAGGGACGGGACAACTCGACTACCGCAGAAAACCCTAACAAGAGAACTTGCGCCGCTATCAAGATCTTCTCTCTTCAACCGACGCGCATCGACGAAGGAGATTAGCTCTCGATAGGCTTTCGATATTAATTCATTGTAATTCGGAACGATCACGAACCGATATCTTTGATTAATAAAACGATTGATTCTCTCTGCTATTCCGTAGATCTGTCATATTCGAACCGATTAAATTTTGCCCAAACACTCACTCTATATATACAAGTCTATGGTTTTGCCTTTACTAACTATAACCAAGCTCCAAGCTTGCCTTTGAGTTTGAGCTGTCTTGAACTTGCTTCGAATTCTTCGTCTTCTTCTTCTTCTTCTTTTTCTTCTTCTCTACTCTTTATCTCTATTTTAAAGCTTGATCGATCTTTCTTTCCTTTTTCTTGTAAAATCTTAAAATAGGCCGAAACAATGGAAATGAAATGGCTATATACCTCGGCTTTAATTCAAATGTTCGGCTACTCAAACCATATGGATCAAACCAGCAACTGCCAAAGCACCCGCAACAAAATCATAAAGATGATGAAGAAAGAAGAATTCCCAAGTGGATTCCAAGTTCCTCTTCACTACCCTAAATACTCCAAGTCTGATTATGAAGCCATGGATGATCTCCGCCTTGACTTGCTCCTCAAACAATATGGATTCTCCTTCGAAGGATCTCTTGAAGACAAGAGGGTTTTTGCAATTGAATCATTTCTCTGGCCAGATCAGCTTTAGGGTTTATGTTCGTGTTGAACTATATATTATCCCATATCTCTCTCCACCGACGTCTTATCAATGAGCCTACAAAGATAATTGAATGTTTTAGAATTATGTCAAAATACTATGTATATCATCAATCACTGTAAGCAGGTTTATGTGTTATATATTTAATTGTGTTTGGGGAAGTTTTGAGTATGCAGTTTACACATATGTATCAATGTAACATCATGAGTGTATTAATAACATCTTTGAGGCAAAAGCCAATTAAAAACTATACACATGATCATGTTATTACAAATAAACAAAAAAAACCGTTAAAAACAGTACTATTCGATATCTTGTTTTACTTTAGAGTGAGAGAGACTAGTTACCCAAGATGGTATTTACGGTTTAAAAAAAAAAAAAAAAAAAAAAAAAAAAAGGTGGTAATAAATTGCAGTACAATATGAAATGGTAAGAATACGGACATTAATTATTACCAGTTTTAAGTTAAGCGACGGCGGTTCATAGATTCGATTGTCAAAGTCTAAACAAACTATGGAACGTTAAGCGATAGTAGTGCCAACAAAGTTGGTTAAACTAAAAATATTTTTTTAAAAAATTAGAATGGGTATTTATATAAGCGATAGTAGTGCCAAAAATGTTGGTTAATTAAACTAAAAATATTACTAAAAAATAATTAGAATGGGTATTTATATAATTATATTATTTATCACGAGAGAATGGAATGACATTAACAAAGACTCATATTATATTATATACTGTAGTCTATAGATTAACATGACCGCATGTCGGTATTTGACTTATTGGCTTGTACATCACTTGTGGTTGTAAGTGTAGAAATAAAATCAACTTCTTCCATAATGAAAGCGAATGATTTTTTTTTTAACGATATCAATAATTAATGTGTATTTTCAGGAAAATGAGTAAAACAATCTTTTTTCTTTTTTTTTTTTTAGATCAAAAAATGAATATATCAATCAAACTTGTTGTGATTTGTGAAGAAGAAAAAAAAAATTATGGGATTGTGTTTGAGGAAAAGGTAAAATTAGAAGAGGATAATTTAAATTTTTTAAAAAAACATTAAAGTTAAGAACCGAAGAGAATTGGCCAACTGTGATGTGAGAACATCAATGAAGAACAAGTGCGAGATCCGACCACACCGCTTATTCCGATTTCGATCTTAATTCTGGGTATGTCTCAATTCTTCATCTTCCTTCAGTTTCGGACTATGTGTCTTATCGACGATTACTCTTCCCACCCACCCACACAACTTATCTCTTTTCATTGTTAAAGGTTTAATCTTTAGCTGTAACTAACAATTTGTTTCTAACCTCTGAGAAGATTCTTTTCGAAATTAGTAATCTTTGGTCCATATGTTGATTTCTCAGATCAGGTTTTTAGATAAATGATGTTGAGATTTTGGTTTAAGTTTTGTATCCACTTTAAGAAATTGAGATGTTGGAATAATGTCTATTTAAAGATTTGCAATCAATTCATGGTTACTTAAAGTTTCAAACTTTTCAACTCATGTTCATAATTTTTGACAAATTGTGCAACTCCCACAATTTCTATCTCTGTGAATGATTTTGATGTTTAAATTCGAGAATTGACAAGAGATTTGATTGATCTGCAGATATCAGAAATTACTGGAAATCTCAAGGTTATCTGGTTTGATTATAGAAATGTCAAGCGATGCAGCTCGTACCCCATTGTTACCGACTGAGAAGTTAGATCCCATGGCTCAAGACTTCAATCAAAACTCAAGAACTTCTTCTTCAAGAAAAAGAAGATTGCGTCGCTCTAGAAGCGCTCCTCGTGGCGATTGTATGTACAATGATGATGTTAAACTTGACGTGCCGCCTCCTCATCCAAGTAAAATCCCAATGTTTAGTAATATACGCCCGAATCTCAGGCTAGTGATCATGTTCTTGGCTTTATATCTTACCATTGGTACTTTCTGTTTCTATCTTGTGAGAGACCAGATCTCTGGTCATAAGACCAATGCTGTGATAGATTCTCTCTATTTCTGTATTGTAACGATGACAACCGTTGGATATGGTGACCTTGTCCCTCGTAGTTCCGCCTCAATGCTACTTGCTTGTGCCTTTGTCTTCTCGGGAATGGTTCTCGTGGGTCACCTTTTAAGTCAAGCAGCGGATTATTTAGTGGAGAAGCAAGAGAATTTGCTCGTTAGGGCTTTCCATTTGCGTCAAAGCTTCGGTCCTACAGACATTCTCAAGGAGTTGCATACTAACAAGTTGAGATACAAATGCTATGCGACATTCCTTGGCCTTGTAGTCATCTTCCTTGTTGGTACGGTTTTCCTTGTAATGGTTGAGAAGATGTCGGTTATCGAAGCTTTCTACTGCGTTTGTTCCACAGTTACGACATTGGGTTATGGCGATAGGACCTTTAGCACGGAAACCGGACGCCTTTTTGCTTTGTTTTATATCTTGACAAGCACTATATGTTTGGCTCAGTTTTTCCTCTATGTAGCTGAGCTAAATGCGGAAACCAAACAGAGGGCATTAGTGAAATGGGTTTTAACACGGAGAATCACTAACAATGATCTCGAAGCAGCTGATCTTGATGAAGATGGAGTCGTCGGGTGAGACATCAGACGTACTCTCTCTGTTGTTCCCTTCTTCCTCTTCTTATTTTTGTCTTTGTGTCTTGCAGAGCTGCAGAGTTTATTTTATATAAACTGAAAGAAATGGGGAAGATTGATGAGAAAGATATTTCCGGTATAATGGAAGAGTTCGAGCAACTCGATTACGATGAATCAGGAACTCTCACGACTTCTGACATCGTTCAAGCTCAGACGACGTCTCAGATTTAAAGGTAAGCCTCATTACCATCATCATCTTTCGAGGAAGAATGAGAATCTTTGTTAAGTTATACCTGCACACAACAAAAAACCAAAGAGAGTGAACAGTTTTTTGGAAATTTTGTTTGTTTCTGTTTGTGGTTTGTAATGCCATATGCCCACTCTTTGTTTGTTTCTTGAAGCCCGAGTGTACCATTTGCATACATATATATATGGATTTACACGAATATTTATTGATCTGATATGAAGCACTGGTTTAACATTAATGGTGTTATGCTCCACGGCCAAACCTCAAGACTAAAGTCCTATAAGTTTCACTTGCTTCCTCTAGTCTAGAGTACGCTTGACCGAGAATTCATGATTGATTCTCTCAAAGGACAGGTAATGATGATTGTTTTATTGATTTGAAATTTCTAGTATTCTGATTGATGATACAAAACGTTTTCAAAGGGAGCGGTTTCTTTTTCCCGAGAAGCAAAGCAAAGAAGGGCGTTAGAGATGTTGTCGCTTCTCGAACTGAGATTCATGGCAATGTGGATCAAGCCAGTCTCTTGAAACACCTTTTGCCATGTTATTAGTTCCTTTCTCTAGGCGGCCGCCAACAAGCTCTCTTAAGTTAGCCATTTTGTTTTCTCGACCAGAGACACTCATTTTCTGATCGGCTTCCTTGAGCTTCTGCTTAAACCGCTGCTTACGGCTCGATGTGTTACCATCTTGTAACTTGGAGGGAGGAGCTCCATGTGGTCCTAAGTAGATGTTTTCTTCAGCTTTTACCTACAAAAAATATAGAATGAGAGATCAAAATGAAGCTCCTCTAATATAATTATACAAGAAGAAATCAATCACTGACCTTAGGAGAAGAAGGTTTGGATGTTACAACTTCTGAGTCATTACTATTAACCTTCTCTTCTTCTTCAATCTCCAAGCTTGGAATCACAAACCCATCAGTGTCTGCCACCAATCAACAATTTGCAATTCAACAAGAGATATACTCCAATAGTGGAGAAGATCGAGAAACACTCCAATACTGGGATTTAGAGTGAATCTAAGAACACATTGGGGTTGATCCAATCGCATAAACACAAAGAAACCTAATTTTCAATAAGCGCCAGTTTTGAGATGAATGAATGCAATTCAATCGATTAAACCCAAAACTTTCCGGGAAAAGTAAAAAGTAACAGAGAAAGCGACGTTACTTACCCCACTCATCATCGTCTTCAACCTTGGGAAAAGTCGTCTGCATTACAGAAGTATCCATTGAAGACCAACAACGTTCATGGATTCTCAGCTCTTTTGACTTTTTGAGTGTGAATTTTTATATATTAGTTTTACAATTAATTCGATTGTTTCACTAGACGGATTTTTCGAGAAACCTTAAATGCTAGTAGAAGAAGCTTCGGGTCGATGATGATGATGATGATGGTGTTGAGGCGAATCGGATCGGATCCGGATTCGATTATTTGTAATTGACACCGCGGAAGAATGAGGATGTTGGGATTTGTTTTTGTAATCTTCATCGATGGACGATATTTAGCCACGTGTTTTTTTTTCATTCGTGGAAATCTCGACCTTTTCTCTTTTCAGCACATCTATAGTTAATACCTCAATTTTCGACGTTAAAAAAAAAAAAAAGTAACACCTCAATTTTTTAATTAATCGTTTTGAGAATTAATCTTTATTTTTTTCTGATTATTAATGAAATACAACTATACAAGTATAGCTTTCTATTTTATGTAAAACTTGTAGACTGTGAAAATAAAAAGTATAGTAAAAGTTAGAAAGTTAGAAAGTTAATACAAATCTGTTTAAATAATCTTTTGTACATTAAAACTTTTCAACAAGTAATCAGTAAACAGATTTGATTTGAGATATCCATTGTGTATATACACCATCAACTATCATCCAATTCACTTTAAAATCATCAACTATTTTTGTATGGATTATCAAGTAATGTAAATAATCCTCCATCTACCATTACGTGAACGAAATGTTGCTTTATGTTTTGTGAAACAATACTATGTTTTTGGTTTTGTAAGAATTGTAACAAGTTTTGGTTTTCTTTTACTGCTTATTCTCTTTGGTTTCAAATATAGATCATCACGTATAACTGCATTGCATTTTTTTCATAGTTATAACTGCATTGCATTTTTTTCATAGTTATTCTGCACGTCTCTATATGAAATTATGTGTTTGGTTTCATAAGACACAACAATATTGAATATTTGGTTGTTTTTTTTTTTTTTTTTAATTATTTCGAATAAAGACAGTCATGCATGATGCGTATCAATTTTTCTACGCATTTTCATTTGATACTTGTAGGGGTGTCAAAATGGGTTGAAATTTATGGTTTAACTCAAACCAATCCAACCCATAAACTTATTGGGTTAGTAATTTGAGTCTTAAATGAGTCATTTGGTCAAATTGGTTAATGGGTTTAATGGATTGGGTTGCAATTGGTTTGGTTAAAATGAGTTGATGGATTGACAAAAACCAAACCAATTCAAAATCTATTACCAAAACAAACCAGTCTCTCACTCTCTCTCTCTCAAACGCATCTTCTTCGATCATCTCTTTCAATCATCAATCGGAGAGACAATCGGAACTTTAACTAGCCATTGACAAAGCGGATCAGATCCAGAACCAGAAGCTAGATTACAGAGACAATTCGAGATCAAGGAATAAGCAGCGCGAGAAGAAAGTAACGATAGCGCCGGCCGATCGGAATCTGCGAGAGAAGAGATCGGAGTTATGTCACCGTCTTCCGAGTGAGAATCGCCAGATAGGAGGGATGAGAGAGAGAGAGGATGCGAGAGCGTTGCTTGGAGACTGATTCCCACCAGGAATGCATCGGATCTCGATCGGCGGCGGAAGAAATTCCTGACATTGCGGCGGCAGTAGCAGTTGGTGTGGTGGCGGATTTGAAACGGTGAGGAGTAGAGGAAGAGGTGGAGGACGATGGCGAAGGTGAGCCATAAAACTGCAACAAGATCTGATGATAACGAGCGACAAAACAATCGATGGAAGAGGAGCGAGAGTTTACATCATGGAAGGTGCTGCAATATGTGAATAATGTGATCATACACAATATCTATATCAAGCACATTATTACTGGGAACGGTGGATTGATCAGAGACTCAGAGCATCACATAGGGCTTAGGACAAAAAGCGATGGTGATGGAATCAGCTTGTTTGGAGCAACGAATATTTGGATCGATCATGTCTCAATGACAAGATGTGCAGATGGTATGATCGATGCCATTGACGGCTCCACTGCTGTAACTATTTCCAATGATGATGATGATGATATGATGATGATGATGGTGGTGATGATGATGATGATGATGATGATGGTGGTGGTGATGATGATGATGATGATGATGATGATGATGATGGTGGTGATGATGATGATGATGATGATGATGATGATGATGATAATGGTGATGATGATGATGATGATGATGATGGTGATGATGATGATGATGATTTTAGTAGATTAGTTTTTTTTTGTCAAATTTTAGTAGATTAGTTATTAATTATTAGTTTGATGATTATATAAATTATATACAGAATTATTAAATGGGTAAACTCATTTAACCCATTAATCCAATAATTTAAATGAGTTATGGGTTAACTCAAACCATTTACTAAAATGAATTGGGTTGACTCATTATCCATTAAATACTAAGTCAATGTGGGTATGGGTTGGTTTAGTTTGGTTGAACCAACTTGACACCCCTAGATACTTGTATATATCTTTCATATTTTCACAAATGTAGTGTGCCATATTATTTTGTATAGTTAAAAGGAAATATATATGCAATGATCTCTTCAAAAACACTATGACTTCTTTTTTTTTTAGGAAAAACGATTTGCACAAAAACACTGAACTTTTTGAGTCTTTGAGAAAGAAAAAGTAAAAAAAAAAAAAGAGTAAAATTTGCTTATTAAGTTTAACTTTTAAGATAAAACAATCCGATCACTTTTTGACATCAATGATTTCAGGAAAGCACAATAATAATAAGAATACAAGAACAACTAAAACATAATCAATAACAGGATAAGTAATAAAGAAATGGGTCGCTGCAGGATTCAACAACGCTTGTATAGAAGTTGGATATTCACAACAGCAGTATAAGTCGTTAAAACTAAAGTTGTCAAAAAGAATGCGTCGGATCTCCAATTGGGAATCATACAATAAACATGATTACCATTGATTACAATTGAAAACAACTGTAGTATTGATGGGGTCTTTTATAAGACAAAGGTAAGTTTCTAGAGAGTAAAGGGATAATTAAAGTGACAATTCCCTAATTTCTTAAAACAACCAGAGGAAAAAATAATAATCATTTCATGTGTTGAATATTTTTAGATAAATCAAATCGACAATCCTATATAACAAATAAAACGACAAACTTATGAAGGGGATAACTTGTAGAGAAAGATTAAACTATATTTTTCAATCAGACCTGGTTGGGTATTTTCCTCAAACTATTTTACTAATTAGACATCTCAAGACTAAACCATTTTAATCAATTTTCCTCTTGGTTTGATGGTTTGGTATGAGTTTTGGAAGTTGTTAGTTATAGTTTGTTTTATTTCCTTTTGTTTTTGATTGGTTAAGAAATCTTCTTAAAAGATAGTAGTACTACTACTGTATTTAATTAATAATCAATCCTTAATTAGTGGGCTTCACATGGATTTACCAAATTCCAAAGCTTTTTATAGATTTTTCAGAGTGTTTTTTTATACTTTTTCAAATAAATACATGCAGAAACCAAGGCTTTTTTTTTCCTTTTCTCGAAAAAATTAGTTGCAGGTGTAATTATAAAGAGTGAGAAAAAAAGAATAAAGCTTTTTGTTTGGTTCCTCTGAGTTTCTCAGATTTCTCTCCCTCTCTTTCCCTCTTTCTCTCTCTCTTTTAGACTTGTCTGAAACTTTTCAAGAACTCAGATTCGTCTTTTTAAATGAAGATCCAAACTTGGTTTGAAGATTTGAGTCAGACATAACTCAAGAATCCATTAACATCAATGGATAACGAGACAAGCTCGACTTAATTCTCTTTAACTAGCTCTGTTTTGTTTCAACTTTTAGAATAAAGTTTCCAAAATGGTGAAAAAATCTGATGATGAAAAGCATTTTTCTTGGTGCTGCTTTCTTTTACAGCTGTCATTGCTGTTTTTCCTTGTAGCCCTAATTTCATATGTAGCTTTCCTCTCTTTCTTAAGCTCTCATGGATTCTCCTCTCTTCTAATAACCATGGCAATCTTGTTCCTCTCCACTACTGTTTTCTTTCTAAGATTCTTCAAGAAAAAGACAAGACTCTCTATGGCTGAGAGATTCCAAGAAGAAGAAGATGAGGATGAGGATGGGCTTATTGAGATTGCTCTTGTGAGTGAAGCAGAGACTATAGAGGCAATGAGAAACATTAATCAAAGCCGACAGAGTATTAGGATTGGTGAAGATCAAGAAGAAGAGATTGATGATGTGAACATGGAAGAAGATAATCTTATTGAGATTGATATTTCTATTGGGTCTATTAAAAGATAAATGTAATTTGATAGATCTCATGATCATATATACCATTGTTTCTGATGTTTAATTTGTCATTTCAAATGTACAAAGGAAATCCAACATTTAATACCATTGTCTAGATATTTGGTGATTAGGGTTTAGGGTTTTAGGATATCAATCATATTTATTAATAGTATATACATGCACTAATTAATTAATGTTGATGTAGATATATATGTAATTCTTTTGCATTAAGAATGTGCTTACAGGTGTAATAGATTCCTTGAGCGCTCTATAGTTTTGGTCCTCATTTGGTGCCGTGCTGTTTAATGTTATGCATGTGTGTGTGATGTGATTCAGGATATTTTTGGAAATGGATTTAACAATGTTTATGGATAAAATGTTATCTTAGATAATTATAAAGCAAAAGAAAAGACTTGTAATTTCCTCAAATTCAACTAATTTCTCTTCTATGCCTAGCTAGATCTTCTTTGTGCAACTATGTATCTTTCTCTTTATATTTTTGTTCTTCTTCACTATTTATCTTCGCACTCGTATAAATATATAATTTCTTTGAAATTAATTTGCTACAAAATACTAAATTTCTATAACTTTTTAACAACATAAGAATCATCCACCACACCCTTTACTTTCATGTTCTTGATTCATTTATTCTTACCCTCATCAAGAACTTTGTTAATTACCATTCTACATCCTTTTTAATCTGTTATACATAGCAAACATCAATTCTCTGTCATCTGAATCTTGTGTCGAAATTTGAGAGTTTGTTGATGGAGACAATCTTGCAAAAGAATAAGATACAAAGCCGTATATGTAATATGATTAACAAGAGAGTTGGGTAAAACGACGTGAGCAGAATTTAGAAATTCTTTAGCTTGAGCTCATCATACCTCCTCTCAAGGTGTTACAAAGTTTCAGTTAGTAATTATATGCCAAATGACGACCATTCTTCATATCACATCATATTTATCACTTTATATTAATTAAATCAATGGTTATGAAAAGATTATATTTATAACATTATTTTCATTTTAAAAAATGATTAATTAGCAACCTACGTTAATATTATTATTAGAATATAAAATTGAATATTTCATGGAAAAACTATACTAAGAATCATTTTACAATATTAATATTAATCACAACTTCATTAAAAATATTTATATCTTTTTAATGAAAATACTTTTAAATTAATTTATTTGAATTTTACAATTTAAATATCAAAATTAATTTTATTATCAATTAAAAAAATATTGTACCTGAAAAAAAAAAACTGTCAAACACAATAGGATTAAAAGTTATTTTATATTATTAAATACCGATTATGACTTCATTAAAAATGATTTAGATCTAATCTTATCTAATAGGGTCTAGGGATAATCTTAAAAAGTTTGATAAAAAAACAAAACAAAAAAATAATATTTAAAAAAAAAACTTTTTGTTATCCACGATAAAATAACTGTACCGGACGTTGGGTTTGGGCTACCGTCACCGATCCACGAGAGTATCGAACACGAAATCTGAACCGTTCAATTAAACTCACACGTCCGACGTGGCAATTAACTGTATTTAAAATCCGGTTTTGCGTCCGAATCCTTATTAGAAATCGGAGCGTTGGTATTTGTTCTGATTCGAACGGAATAAATAAGTTAAGAGAAAAAAAAAAAAAAAAAGCTCAGTGCTTTGAGCCTTTGGATAGCGAGGTGTGAGATTCCAAAGTCTTCTCCTTTATACCCTCTTGAACACTGTGAGCTTGTTTTGCTTGTTTTAGGGGTTGAATTTGTCGAGCTTCGTTTGAATTCGCATGTGGGGTTTTTTTTTTTTTGAATGTTGTCTTGCTTCTTGAAGTCGCTTTTAGGGTTTGTGTTTCCGTTCTCTTTGATTTGTGAATTTGTTTTAGTTAGTTGAGAAAGGTACGAATTTGGGATTTGAGAGACACTAATCTTGATTTCTGTATGAGTTCTTGGATTTCTCTTGAGTTACGGTGTAGTTGTGGTTTGGATCTAAATCTATGTTTTCAAATTGAGGATAATTTTGGTTACCTTTCTTCTTCAATTTGGACTGAATTTGTAACAACTTATATAGGATGTCTATTTCCTTTAAAAATTGAAACTTTTTTTTTTTTTTCTGTCAATTTCTCGTGTTAGAGGCCATTGAAGTCATATTCAGTAGCTGTATGCAATGAAGTTTATATGTTGCTATGAGTTTGTTTCTTCTCTGAATTCTTGATTCTTGCACATTCAGTTTCTTTGTCAAGAGATAATATTACCATCTATTCCTCTTGTGGAAGTTTTTAACACTAAACTTATATTTTCCACAGCCTTCTGGTGTTTCTGGCTTTAAGATCTACCGAACACTGGGTTAGCGATGGGGGAAGAAGATACAAAAGTCACTGTGGAGCCAACAGCGAATGGGACTAGTCCTCTTCTGAAGACATCAGATGCCATCAGTGGAAAGGAACCGCAGGAGAAAACTAGTGGCAAGGAAACACAGGAAAATAAGAAAGACGAGGATACTGGACCTGAAAAAATGGAGATAGATGATGAGATCAAGCAACAGGAAGAAAAAAAAGAGACGGAAGGTAAAGAGGCAGAGGTTACAGAAAAAGAAAAGAAAGTTGAGACTGAGAAAACTGAAGAGAAAGATGTCAACGAAGACAAGGAACAAGCAGAAGCTGTTAAAATGGATGAAGACAAGGTACAACCAGAAGCTGATAAAATGGATGAAGACAAGAAATTGAAAGTTGATGATGGTGTTTCTGGAGGTGCTACTGAGGAGGATACTGTAATGAAGGAACATGTGGAGGCTGATGACAAGAAAGATATACAAGGCACCGAAAATCAAGAGATGAAGATAGATACTACTGAAGAAGACGAAGAGAAAACTGAGAAAGAATCAAAGGAGGATAAACTAGAAGGAGGGAAAGTAAATGGAAACGAACAAGCGAATAAGGAAGACATTAAAGAGGAAGAGAAGTTGGTTGGTGGAGACAAGGGAGATGATGTCGATGAGGATGAAAAGGTGGAGAAAAATGTGGATGAAAATAACAAAGAAGAGGCATCGAAGGAAAAGAATGAGGGCAAACTGGCTGAAGAGGGGAAAGAGGAGAAAACAAACAAAGAAGAGGAAGTAAAGGAAGCAAACAAAGAAGAGGAAGTCAAGGAAGCAAACAAAGAAGAGGAAGTGGAGGCAGAGACTGAGGTCGATGAGCCGAAAGTGGAAGACAAAGAAACAGAGAGTAAGGACAAGATTGAAAATGAGATAAATGACAGCAAGGATGAGAATGAAGATAAAGAGGAAGAGACAAAGGATGAGAAGGAAGATGAAAAAGATGAGAGCATGGATGATAAGGAAGATGGAAAAGAAAAGAGCAATGATGATAAGGAAGACAAAAATGAAGATATTAAGAAGTCTAACAAGCGAGGGAAAGGGAAGACTGAGAAGGCTCATGGGAAGACAAAGAGTGAGGAAGAAAAGAAGGATATAGAACCTAGGACTCCTTTCTCTGATCGCCCTGTCCGTGAGCGAAAATCTGTTGAAAGACTTGTTGCGGTCGTTGATAAAGATTCTTCAAAGGAATTCCATGTCGAAAAGGTTTACCAATAGTTTCCTTTCTTTGGTTTGTATATAGTGTTTCTTTGTTACACTGTTTATAATTTGCTTTTGGATAATACAGGGTAAAGGGACACCTCTCAAAGATATCCCCAATGGTATGTTCATATTCTAAATATTTCTTCTCAGCCTAATTTGGTCATTGTGTTGAACAGTCTTTTTGGCTCTAGCTTGTCTTAGGATTTGTTCGAGCACATAGTCCTTTACTATTACTCGATTGCTCTTTGTGACTGTGTAGGCTCAGTTTTCTTATCTCTATATTTTCGTTTTCTGGCTTTGTCAATCCTTTTTTTGTGAGATTTGTTTCTTTTGGTTTTAGTGACTAGAGCCTGATTTAAAGGCAAGAATTCCCATGGATTTGAAGTTGATTATCATGATCATATTCTCATCTGCACTTGAAATGAAGTTGATAACTTGTATTTATCTCTGCAGTTGCTTACAAGGTATCAAGGAAGAAGTCTGATGAAGTTTTCAAGCAGCTACACCCAATTCTATTCAGTGGGAGGAGAGGAAAAGTGAGCATCTCTTTGTACCCTTTCATATTAAGCCACTCCGTTAGACAATTTAATAAACTGTCAATCATATGGATGTTCTTGCGGGGGTTCCAGTGACGTTTGAAGTTTTTAGGATTGCATCATGTTTATATGTTAATAAGTCAATCATAATATCCTTAAGATTATAGAGAGTCTGCTAATCATGTTCATATGTGACTGACTTAATTTTCTTGCTTTGACAGGCTACTCAGCTCAAGGCAAACATATTGTGTTTTTCTGGTTACAAATGGCAAGGAGATGAGGTAGGCGAGACAGCACATTAAGATCGTTCTACATAGGCTTGTCTCATATTTCTTAAATAATTTTCTCAAATGATATTTGGCAGGAAAAGGCAAAATCGAAAGTAAAAGAGAAGTTTGACAAAATCAACAAAGAAAAATTGCTGGAATTTTGCGATATATTTGACATATCAGTTGCTAAGACTACAACAAAGAAGGTTATTATGGCAACTCATTTCTAAGTTTTGTTTTTTGGAGTTTCTCTTGCTGTCATGAATGAATGAGCATCATGTTAGGGGTCAATGCCTCTGTATTTTCCCCAATGTAATCACCTTGGCAACTGACTGTCTGGTACTTTTCCTCCAATATAGGAAGATATTGTTACAAAGCTGGTTGAGTTTTTGGAGAAACCTCATGCGACAACTGATGTTTCAGTTAACGAGAAAGGAACGAAGCGCAAAAGAACTCCTAGGAAAAGTTCACCTGCAGCTGGAAGCTCATCTTCAAAACGATCAGGAAAGGTATCACACAATAGCCTAAAACTGGATGTTTAAATCCTTGTGTAAAATGTGAAGACAATGTGTGTATCGGGTTGATGCACATGTAGCTGTTTTTCATTGCCCTGCGTCCTTGTGTTTGGTCCAAGTACCTGAAATCTGATTAGTTTCTTTGTGTTGTTTACAGAGCCAAAAAAAGACTGAGGAAGTAACAAGGACTAAGAAAAAGAGTATACCTCATTCTGATGATGAGTCTGAAGAAGAGAAAGAGGAAGAAGAAGAAGAAGAGAAAGAGCAGGAGGTAGAGGATGAAGAGGAGGAGAATGAAAATGGGATTCCTGATAAATCTGAGGATGAGGCGCCTCAGCCTTCTGAAAGTGAGGAGAAAGTTGAATCTGAGGAGGAGTCAGAGGAAGAAACTAAAAAGAAGAAACGTGGTTCTAGGACATCATCTGGAAAGAAAGAATCAGCAGGGAAATCCAGAAGCAAGAAAACTGCAGTCTCTACGAAATCTAGTCCACCAAAGAAAACTACTCAAAAGCGCTCAGCAGGTAAACGGAAGAAGAGTGATGACGACAGTGATACTAGTCCAAAGGCATCCTCTAAGAGGAAGAAGACGGAAAAACCAGCCAAGGAGCAGTCCTCGGCTCCTTCAAAATCTGCATCAAAAGAAAAGCCAGGTTTGGTCATACCATTCTTTTTCAATAGCCTTTCATAAAGAATGAAGCATATATGAGTACATGCTTTGTCAGAAGCATAAACCAATATTGCAGCCTCTTATTATTATTTTTTTCTAACAGTATGTTTGATCTGTGTTTGTTACTCTTGTTTATCAACTAATAGGAAAAAGAGGCGGAAAAGGGAAAGACAAAACCAAGGACCCTAGTGATGAAGAGTTGAAAAATGCAATTGTTGATATCTTGAAAGGGGTGGACTTCAACACGGTGAGTGATTTGAACTATGAAACATCTGTGTCATGAAAGTGCAGTAATTGAGCATAGAAGATAGACATCTAACAAATGCTTTATCATTTATCTGACAGGCCACATTCACTGACATCCTCAAGCGACTAGGTACAGATGAGATAGTTTCCTAGCAGTTCCGCTCTTCACTGATGGTCTTGCATATGGTTTCGATTGATTAACATGCATTATTTTCACCTGCCTTTCAGATAATAAGTTCAAAATCAAACTCGCCCCAAGAAAATCGTCTATAAAGCTGATGATCCAAGATGAGCTTACTAAGCTAGCAGAGGAAGCCGAGGATGAGGAAGGAGAAGAAGAGGATGCTGAGAATGAGGAAGAAGAAGAGAAAGAGAAAGAGAAAGAGAAAGAGAAAGCTGGAGGATCTTGTGGTGGAGAGAAGGTTAAAGCTTAATCACAAAGCACATAAGTCTAGTCTAGCTGCTTTATTATCTTCAAGGTGTCTCTCTCGTCCATTGCCTATCGTCAGTCATTAGGCAAATATATCAGAGAATGTAATTTGTTGGTTGTTTTTGGTCTGGAATTGTGCTACTACAAGCAGTTTTTTTTTACTTTTGGTAGAGTCGGAGAGAGGAAGACGTTGAGAAGTAGTATTTTTAAGATAAGCAGCTCTGTTTGTGTATACGATTTAACATAAGATAAGCTCCTTTAGGATTCATGCCTTTTCATTTGTGGGTTTCCTTTTTAAGACATTTGCTCAAACTTCCTTAACTTCTCTCATGCTCTTTCTTCTCTACACCATATTACTATGACTATCTTGTTTCGATCTTAGAGTAAGAAAGACCATTGATGATGACATTAATGATCTTTACAGTTTACAATCAAACAAGACCAAGCTGGAGTGTGCCACTTCGATAGATTGCCGAGAAAAAAGGACACAAAGATAATTCATCCAAACTAGTAAACAACACATAACGAAAGCAAACTAAAAGAAACCTATTCTAACGAAATCAAGCACAACAGAACACGGAAGAATCAACTTGGCCAGTGCTAATGAAGAAAATAAGATCTGTATGATGAGAATGTGTTCATAGCTACAGAAAGTTAAACAAACACCATGAAGAAACTTGGCCAGCGCTAATGAAGAAAATAGGACCTGTATGCCATTGATGAGCATGTGTTCATAGCTACAGAAACTTAAACAAAAACCATGAACATGTAAAAATATGACTTTCTATTATGTACGCACTTGAACAAGGAGCTACCAGATTTCCTCTACAACAACAAAAAAATGATCTATCTACTACATCACTTTTGGAAATCACAAAAACACAATCCCAAAGGATGCACATGTTGTTACATTTGTCATGTCTCATGAGCTCTGAAGATCCTAAGGCAGATGAAGGGCTTACAATATGATAGGTACATACAATACAGCCCAAATGGCTAAACATGGAGAAACAAGATCAGTAACACTGGCCAGGCTAACTATTTGGCTGCAACTAATACAACTACACAACAACAAATTCAGAAACAGTTAAAACAAGAACATCTAAACACAAACGGATGGAAACCCGGAAGGCCAAAACATCACCACAACACACTGGTCTTTAGAAGTTTCACATAAATATGGCAAAAAGGTAAGGTGTCTAAAAACTTAAAGAAGGCAAACGTTTGCCAAGTTTCTTTCCACTTCTAGGTAACTAAGCTGAGTTGAAGAAGAGATTCACCAGTGAGAGACTTCTTTCCATCACAAAAGTCTGCCTTTCTCTGAGGTCTTCTTTCTTCTTCCTCTTCTTCCATAAGGTTTTATAGTTTTGCAGGAGCTCTCGAAGTCAATCTACCCATAACGTTATGAATTTAAGAAGACAACAGAAACCTTAGTCAGCAAACAAAAGGGCGAAAGTATAAACCACAATGATTACTATCAACTCAAAAACCATTGTTCTAAGAGAGTATACACAGTTTGGACAATAATACGTCCTTGCATACAGCTAACTTCAGAAAAACTAATCAGGCCAGTCATCAGCCAAATCTTAAAGCAAAACATAAAAAAAATGGTCGAATTTTAGATACATGAGGAATGAAAGATACCATTAGTTTCAACTACTTACTTTTATCCGATATTTATTCAGTAGTAAGCCGCCTTCTTTTCCCATAATCAGTATCCCTTGATCTTGAGCGATGGTTATCCTCCCGAGACAACCGAGATTTGCTGTGTCCTCTGGATGATCGACCTCTGTTCCATTCATCATCATGCTCAGGTTCATCCCTGTGTCTAGTACGATGATCACCACCATATCGCTCTCGTTCTTCTCTATGACGATCCCTGTCCCTTTCTCTGTCACGATCACGTTCTCGCTCACGATCTCTGGAGCGTTCACGATCCTTATGATGATGTTCCCTCTCACGCTCACGACCGCTGTCTCTATCATCACGATGCCTTCTCTCTGGCATATCATAGCCATGACCAACATCTTTCTCCCTCGGTATGTCCCTTTCATAACCAGTATCTTTATCCTCACGATTCCTTCTATCAGATGAACCAGACCATTCCCTTTCTGAAGCTCTTTCTTTTTCCTTCACAGGATTCTGACGAGCCCCTCTATCATGATTAACCTCTCCATACTGATGATCAGATGCAGCTTCTTCTCCATAACTAGATTCCGCAGCCCTTCCACCACCCAAATCTTCACCACCACCCCATCCTCCACTATTAGGATCCCACATTCCCATATTATGCCCTCCATCAACACCAGCATTAGGCATCATTCCCATTCCATTCATCGGCATCCCTCGTCCAAAAAACGCTGGATTCACATGAGGTGCCACTCCAGGTAAACCAACTCCCCCTACAGGAGGAAATGAGGATAAAAGCCCAGGAAACGGTGGACCTGGAGCCCCAGGGAATCCTCCATAGCCTCCCATTCTCGCCATCGGTCCACCAAAAGCTTGTTCAAACCCTTGCCCCATCATTGGTTGATGCATCATATTCATAGGAGGCCCTGTACCCATTCCCTGACCAAACCCACCTCCACCATTACCTATCAAACCCCTTCCACCCATCCCACCAGGCCTATTCCTCATTGGACCACCTGGACCTCTACTACCCATTCCTTGAGCATTGCCTCTACCCCAATTACCTCTACCAAATCCTCTATTTTCCCCACCTTGGAAATTCCCGCCAATGGCGTTGTTATTGTTGTTGGTCACGACTGGCTTACTCGGAGGATCAGCCGGCCCTCCTCTCTTAGCTTGTGCAAGTACAGATTGCGCCTGTTGGCTCCTATTCACTTGTGCCTCTCCCATTCTCTTAACCGAATATGGAGAGGCATACTCAACAACACAAGGCCTACCGTTGAATGCATACCCATTCATCCCCTCTTTGCAAGCCGTAGCTGCCATAGGATCATAGAACTCTACTTGACAATACCCTTTCGACTTCCCGCTAGCTTTCTCATCGAAGAACTTAACCTCCTTCACTGCACCATACTTGCACAACTCTGCCTCAAGCTCAGCATCAGTTGTCCACCAATGCAAATCCCCAACAAAAAGAAAAGCTCCACCGCCTCCTCCACCACCGGTTCCCCCGCCAACAACACCAACACCAGGCATAGCCATATTAGCTCCATTCCCAACCATGTTACTACCAGGTCCAGGAGGGGTCCCGCCATTAACATTACCCATCACAGGTCTCATCAAATTCTCGTGATTTCCCAACACAGGCGGTGGTGGCAAGAGACCCTGAGAAATATTATTTCCTCTAGGAGCCTCAATATCATTTGCTCGATTAGGAGCTTGCCCTAGCTCAACTCTAAGCCCACCTCCAGTACCAGCACCAATTCCACCAGGAATCTCCTGGCTAACATCGCCTACCTTAACCTCTTGAGCTCCATATCCACTAGAAGCGACTACCAAAGCAGTACCACTTCCTCCTCCTTCTGCTTCTGCTTCGTTAGCAACGCTCTCACCAACCAAACCAGGTATCGAAACCTCAGCTTCCGATGTACCTAAAACTGGTTCAACCCTATCTTCCCCCTCGATGTTAACTTTTTCCTTTTCCTCATTTCTCGATCCCGCTTCGTCGTTCTTTCTCATAGTCTGAAGAAACCCTTCTCCAACATTAACATCGTTATAAAGATCCTCATAATCGTCGTCCTCTTCCTCCGCCATAAACCCATCGTCGGCGACGGCAGATATCGCCTCGTTTTGATGGAATTGATCCATCTGATCTCTCCCATCTCCTTCATCCATCTTAAGACTTTCTTCCTGGTGATAAAAAGAAAGCTCCTTTCTTTCAATCGTATTCTCAAATCAGAATACCACAAGCTTACGCTATCACTCGAACATGAACAAATCTCAAGAACACAAGAGATTCTGCAGAAACTTTGTTCCCGGATGCTACAGATGGAGAAAAGGCCTCTGTTTGCTAGAAACCCTAATCTGGGAGATTTGTGAAATTTCTAGGATTTTCTTTTTCATTATTTTTCTCTTTACAATTAAAACTTCTTTTTTTTTTTTCTCGATGGAATCCAACTAATTTCGCTAACGTGCACCGTGCGCAACGCAAAGCGCATTATAGAGCCCTTTCCCAATGAAGACAACACGTGCTACAAATCCAACACGCGTGTATCATGGGCCACAGAGCAAATCAGACAAATGGGCTCACTAAGATGGCAAGGCTGAACTACCTGTCGTTTTAACTTTCGATAACCTATCAAAGGTCATGTCGTTTAATCTTTCCATAATTAAACTTCCTGTCGTCCAATATTAACCGGTTTTAGCCGGCTTAACGGCTACTTCACTTCATATAGTCGGTGAATATAGAGGCGCCTCCAACGGTCATATATCTCGATTATAACAATTCACAACGTTTCGCGTTTTAAAAAAATCTCTCTCTTATAAATCCAATAACCGAAACTTCGAATACTAATTTATTAACAAAACATTTTTGGATATTTGGATTTTCTTTTCCAGAATCAAACAAAACAAGAACAACGATGCGTCGGCTTGTTGTAATTTCCATTTTTGTCTTCTTAATTTCTATTTCTGGTAATGTGCAAGCGAACTATGCACCCGCTCAATCGCCGAGACTCGCCGTGAAACAACATCCTCCGGCAAAATCTCATCGTCTTATTTCTCCGTCCAAATCTCCGACGAAGTCTCCTCAAACGCCCACTTTACATCCTCCGGTTATTCAAAACTCTCCAGAGGTACCATCTCCGATGAAGCAAACCTCGCCTACTATGTCTCCGGAGAAATCCTCTGTATCCTCTCCAGTCTTTGCGACTCCGTCGAAATCCCCTGTTGTTTCTCCGGCGGCTTCTCCTGTTACATCTCGGACCATTGAGTCTCCTTTGAAATCCCCAGTTTTTACTCCGGCGACTTCACCATCTCGGACTGCCCCGTCTCCATCAAAATCCCCTGTTTTTACTCCGGCGAAGTCCCCTGTTTCCTCTCGAACCATTGCTTCTCCTTTGAAATCCCCTGTTTCAACTCCGGCGACCTCCCCTGTTACATCTCGCACAATTGCGTCTCCTTTGAAATCCCCTGTTTTATCACCGACGACTTCCCCTGTTTCATCTCCGACTATCGCCACGACACCTGTCTCCACTCCTGCAACTTCCCCTGTTTCCGCTCCCACTACGATTCCAATAAAGTCTCCAATCTCCGCTCCGACAATGAGTCCCACTGCCTCGATAGAATCGCCTGCCACCGCTCCGTCAAACCAACCACCAGTCTCCGCCGATGCTCCGGAGACTGCAGCAACATCGCCGGTAACAACTCCCGGTATTCCATCAACTCCAGCGAATACACCGGATATATTTCCTTACGGACGAGGTCCGGTTAATAGTTCTGCACCGGCGACGGCGAATTTGGCGCCAGAGACTGCTGAGGTTCCTGCCGGAGCTAAGTCGGCTTCTAAATCCGTTCAACACAATCTTCTATGCACATTGCTGATCTTAGGGGCCACTTTGGTTCTACAGGCAACTTAATCTTTTGTCAGTCTATAAAATTTTTCACTATATCTTGTAATTTTAATTTAAAATTTTAGTTACTTATTTGTATTGATTAGTTTAGAGTTACATAACTTCTCACAGTAGTTTCTGACTTTACTAACTTCCGAATTTTATTGCGATTGGGATCTTAAGATATATTAATATTTGAATTCCACTTCAACCTAACAAAAGATCAAGAGATTTCACCATTTGACAAAAAGATCAATATACGTTGACTGAATAAAAAACAAATTGATACGATGGATTTATACATCTTAAACTTATATCATTTTTTTGTATGATTATTATACCATTTGATTACTTTTTTTTTATCAGCATGTTGGTTTGAACAATAGTTTTTCATAAAAACTCAACTTTCTTATTCCATGAGATAGCTATGAAAAATCCAACTAATAGAAACTTAATTAAATAAAAGTTTATAAAGCTCTTGACAATATGACATAATCCAACCAAGATTCAAACCAAAGAAACAATTGACATTTCTCACGTAGGAACTTTACTTGAATCGTCCAAGTCATTAACTTGTGCAAACCTGAAGGGATAATCTGGGAACTGCTTCATGTTGTTGAACATACTGTTTCCTAAACCCCATTGTATTGGCTCCATGTAAGCTGTCCTCTGTACCATCGGACCGTATGGACCATCCGAACAACTCCCATAAAACAAGTTTTGCCCGTTCGCTATCATCGGCTCTGTCGCATTTGAGAAGGAAGCCACTTCTGCGGTATTTGAGGTCATCTGGTTATTAAAAGGGGAAAAAGAGAACCCGTTGTGCTCCATAGTAGGCAGAGGAAACAACTGATACTGCTCAAGACATTGCTGATTGTAACCGCATAAACCAAGTTGGTCATTAGACCAAGAAGCACTGTCAGGAAATATCTGATTCCTATTCGTAGCCTCCTGAATCTTGTTTTCTACTGCCATGAAAACCGCATAGAGCTCATTTAAAGAACACTTGTCGAGCTTTTTGTCCCATGGATGATACTTCGTCGCATTATTCGATTTCTCCACCTTAGTGTTGTTTTTCTCCAAGCATTCTTGCACGGTGTAAGTCTTGGTGCAGCTGCTTGACGCAGTGTCCCTGTACTTGGTTATGATATCACGGACCTTGCTCTCATCCCTTGGCCATAACTCGGGCTCCACGACCATCTCGTCCCCTGCTCTGCTCGGGCCGTACACAATGAGACAAGTGTCCACGCCGCAGAGTGTTGAGAACTCACTGGCTTTCTTATACAAACATGTTTTCCTCTTCTTGTAAGTCGTTATTCTCGTTTTCTCGTTCGTTATCTTCGCCATCTTTACCATCTTCCGACCCATCCAAATTACCTTGTTTCAATCTAAAGAGCCAAAAAAGAATAAAAACAACAATAGCTCATAATCGTGAAAATTTGAAATACTAATATCATCATTCGGATGTAGGGATAAGCTACCAAAACATACAAAATAGTAAACATTTGCAATGAAAAAGCAATAGTACAAATCACTAATACAAGAATAGTAAACATTTTGTTGTCAGTATATAAATTTGTAACTCATAGCTTTTAGATTCACATATCAACATTTCATAACAGTGTCAGACATTTTAGTGTCAGACTTACATGTGTAGTTGTGAAGAAAGATTCATATCATTTTTTTTTCTCAAAATTTTCACTAAAATGCATTTTAAACTTAATAGTAGCATACTAGCATGTGAACAAGATAACAGCATAAAAATTAAACTTGGCAGGGTCAAAATTCTCGAATTTAAACTAGTACCCGATCAATAACTAAAAATTTTGTAGTCATGATATATTTGTAACTCATAGAATTTAGATTTACATATCAACATTTCATAACAAAGTCAGACTTACATGTGTAGTTGTGAAGAAAGATTCATATCATATTTTTTCTTAAAATTTTCTCTAAAATGCATTTGAAACTTAATAGTAGCATACGAGCATGTGAACAAGATAACAGCACATAATTAAACTTGGCAGATTCAAAATTCTCGAATTTAAACTAATACCCGGAAAAAAAAAAGAGGCAATACCATGCTCGTGTTTTGAACAGAAAGTTTGGCGTATGTGAAGAACTACATATAAATTATATATGTGTTTTACTACATTAATCAATCAAACTCGTAATAAAATAACAGCATATATAACAATTAGAGCCCTCAAAGCTTTCTGTGGATAATTCCAAATCCAATACGCTTAACACGTATAATCAAATAAAATTATATGGAAACCACATTGCTATATTAATATATAAAGTGGATATTAAAAGAAAGAACGAATAATACCTTGTCGAACGTAGATAGCTAGCTCCAGTTTCTGAAGTTTCTTGATTTAACAATGGAGTTCCTCTTTCTGTGTTTATATATTACACACGCAAAAAAGAATATATGGTTTATACTCAAATATCGTTTCCTCCCCTAAATTACGGTGGCAAGGCTGGTATTTTATTTCTTTCCATTTTTCCAAGTAGTATTAAAGAGGATGAGGCTATACAAATCTTTAGTTTCTATGTTCACACAAGGGATAAGAGTTCAATAAAAGGAAAAGCCTTATAATTATAAGCATGATCAAGAAAGAGGATTTTGTTTGTGATTTGGGCCAATTAGTTTTCTCAAATATTCCATTTTTTTGCTTTTATTGAAGATGTACTGTAAATATTCTTACGAGAATTTGGCGCCGGAGACGGCTAAGTAAGGTTCATGCCGGAGATAGGTCGGCTTCTAATTTAATCCGTTCACTACGATGTTCTATTGATCTTCGGGGCCACTTTGGTTGTACAGAAATTAGAAGATTAACCTTTTGTTGTTGATTATAATTTGTATTGATACTCATACTTTATTTTGACAATACTAGGAGACATGGACATATTGTTTAGCTTAGTTTCATAAATTTCCTTGCTGGAGGCGGTTGGGTGTGAACCACCTCTTCAATTACTAAGTGGACGGATAGATGGAACAGACCTTTAAAACAAAAGATTGAAAAAAAGCTAATACTACTATACAATAGTTTGAATGAATTTTTTTTTTTTTTTGTGCAACCGAATGAATTAAGCGTGGTTTTGGACTAAAGTACCTCCATATGTAAGCGTGGTTTAATTTTGAAGTTTTTGTGTTTCCAAAATTTGTTTACTTGGTGGGTATTTTGAAACATATTTTTATGTCAAACAATAAAATTTTGATCTTTTCTTTTCTTTTACATTCAAATAAATCAACTTATATATGATAAACATTAAATAGAGTTTTCGCCACTTGATGAGTAGGAGACCGAAACATGACTTATCGACGTTATCGTGGACCTATATGGCAATGAAGACGGAGATAATGGGTTAACATAAATATGTGACAGACATTTTCGTATACGATTGATTATATATTGTACCAAAAAGCCAAACTACTAGAATTGGTAAGCACTGTTAATGATGGCGAGTAGCATGTGGGATGGATATGTTTTAATGTGTAGAGATTTACAAGCCTATCCACTAAGGGACGAGATATTTCCACGTCAGCAAAATTGTAAATTTCAATGGATTTTTTTTTTCCTTTGTTAAAATTTTTTGTTCAAATGGATATTCCCTATTTAATATTATAATAACACTTTTACCATCTTAAGTACAACATTTTGACTATATGCTAGTCAAGTCCTCATAATTTTATTATTCAATTATGAAAGTCAAATAGAATTTACAGTATTAGCTTCATGTTACACATTAAACACAGTTTGAAAACTCAACTCTGGTTTTTATAATAAAATAAAAACAATTTCAATCATCTTATGAACAAGTAAAACGTTATTTAGTTGTGGTAATTTCACTGATTTATTTCATACAAACACCTAAACTTATTTTAGGCACGTGGTATAAACACAATAGAGAGACACAAAGCGAAAGTTAGGGTCAATTATAGAAACGTTAAAAATACATGGGCAAAAACTAGAAGAGAAAGGCAACAAATAAAAAGAAGAGGGTCAAAAAGAAAATTTAAAATTCAGTATATATTAAAAAAAAAAAACCCAAATAAATTTTGCGTCGTTAAAAAATAATAGAATTAGTGGGCTAAATTTGCATAGTTTCTCTCTCTCTTCTCTCTCTAAAACCTTTCAGAGAGGGAGAAACTTTCGAACAAGCCGTTCTAATTCGTCGATCGGCTTTTGCTTCCGGTGATATCCGGCTTTTGGCTCCGGTGGTGTCCGGCTTTTGGCTCGCCGTTGTTTGGCGCTGTTACTTCCGACGTTGGCTGGCTTCCGTGCCGGCTTTGACTTCTTGATCGGTTTCTTCTTCCGATCTCTTTAGTTTTTGTTAGTTTTCTTTTAATAATATCAATGGATCTGGGTTGGTGATAAAATTTTAAGTGATCTGTTGCTTAAAGTGAAAATCTTCCGATCCGTTTCCTTAAGATCTAGGTTTGCAGAATCTTTTCATTAATAACGCTTCAGATTGAAGGATCGTTCCTTCTGATGCGTTATGGATCGATTGTGCTTTTATTAGCTTTAATAGTGTTTCTTGTTAGCGGAAGACTCTAAGTCTAGATCTGATCCGTTTTGATGAGAAGGCTTGTTATTACTAGTTCTCAAAGATGAAGATTTTGGAGCTCTGACATGAAGCTTATTGAGTAGTGATTCAAGAAGTTTCCGGCGATTCAGAGTTCTTATCAGGCGAAAAAACAACCGGCGGAAATTGGCGGTTAGCCCCTGTTCTTCTTCTTCAGCACACGTGTCGTCGACTTGGATTCTCTGTGGGACGCGTGTCTTCTGAGTTGGATTTTGATCCAACACATTCTTCTCTGACGGTGTTTCCTTATGGGCTTAGTTTGGGTCTTCTTTAAGGCTTGCTTTCGGCTTTGTAAGTTAGGCTTTTGTATGTTTGGGTTTGTAATAAAAACGAAACAATAGTGACAAAAAAAAAAAAAGAAAAAAAAAAAAAGAAAAGAAAAACAGAAAAAGAGAAATAAAAATTTTGCGTTTCAAGTACTCCATCTCCGTCTCTTTTCCTCCGCATCTAAAACCATCTGAGAAATATCTCCGACGAAGGAGGATAACGAAAATGGCGGAGATTGGAGTCATTGGATGTGGCTGTCGTGGAGTTTCCGGCGGCAATTTCTTCCATCCCGGAGGATTTTCTTTGAAATCTTGCTTCCTCGAGCAGAGAACAAAGCGTAATCGAAGCTTTTTCCGAAGCGTTTCTATGATTCCTCCATTCAAACGCGGCCGTTTCATCACTAAGTTGCGTTCCGTCGCCGGAAACAGCCGAATCTTTAGGTAATTAGTTTCTCTCTCGCTTGTTAAATTCAAGGAAAATGGAAACGATTAAAACATTTTCGTTAGTTCGTAGACAGATTCTTTAGTGGAATCAATTTGGGGAAGAAATTAGTTGTCTGCGAGTGAAATTGGATTGGAATTAAGTGATTATATTAATCGATTGTTTTCTGTTGATGAACATGATTACAGTATGGATGCTCGAGAGAAATCACGATCGTTTGTGTTGGTATCATCAAGGCACAAGAGAGTTCCAGTTTTTGTGATGATGCCAATTGATACATTTGGAATTGATGCTTCTGGGTGCCCAAAGATTAAAAGGTTAAGTTTCTTGAAATGTTTCAATGTACCCGATTTATATAACCTTACATGGTATGAAATATAGTATAATTCCATTTCCAGAATAAGACAAGTGCTAATTTCTTCTTTTGGTTCCTTATTTTTTCCATTCTCTTGACAATCAGGTAATGAAGTTTCTATCTGTTTTTGTTTCAGGCTCAAGGCTCTAACTGTTTCTCTTAAGGCTCTCAAGTTAGCTGGTGTTCATGGAATCGCAGTTGAGGTTTGGTGGGGGATTGTAGAGCGTTTCTGTCCTCTTGAGTTTAAATGGTCACTGTATGAAGAGCTCTTTAGACTGATTTCTGAGGCAGGGTTGAAGTTACACGTTGCTCTTTGTTTTCATTCAAATATGCATTTGTTTGGTGGAAAAGGAGGCATCAGTCTTCCACTCTGGATCCGAGAGGTTTGTATTGTTAGAATTAAAGGTATTTAGTTATTTGTCTGCGGCAGATGTAGCAAAGGTTGCATAATTCGGTTTTTGCTTCTCCCTTTGAATATTTTTTAAGGTTGAGAACTGATAGACGTAATCATGGGTGCTTACAATTATATTGCCGTTGAGAGTGCTTTCCGTTGTTAAGAACTTGTACATCTGCTTGTTGCTCCAGTAATATAGTTTCGCTCAGCTCCTTTTCACCTTACAATTTCTAGATTGGAGACGTCAATAAGGATATATACTATCGAGATAAAAACGGATTTTCCAACAATGACTATCTCACACTTGGAGTCGATCAACTTCCTTTGTTCGGTGGCCGTACTGCTGTTCAATGCTATGAAGATTTTATGCTCAGTTTTTCTACAAACTTTGAGCCATATTTTGGGAATGTGATTGAAGAAATAAGTATAGGTCTTGGTCCTTCAGGGGAGCTTAGGTACTTCTGATTTTCTGTGGACTACCAATCGTAAAGACACAATATCTACAATAGAAGTTTCTTACACAGATATCTCTTGCAGATATCCTGCACATCCTTCTGGAGACGGGAGATGGAAATTCCCTGGAATTGGTGAATTCCAGTGTCATGACAAGTACATGTGAGTAGTCATTTATTCAAAATTTGTATTTGCCTGTGCGAATCACACTTACAGATTGTGAACTATGCTACTTGGTTTAGGATGGAAGACTTAATGGCAGTGGCATCCCAAGAAGGAAAACCTCAATGGGGAGGCAGAGATCCTCCAAATACTGGCTGCTATAATAGCTTTCCATCTGGAGTTCCGTTTTTTGAGGAGGGCAACGATAGCTTTCTCTCTGACTATGGTCGTTTCTTTCTAGTATGTTCTCATATCATATTTTTGGCAACTCTGATATAATATCCGCATTATTATGATCTTGACTAGTGTTCAGCAAAAGTGGCTAGTAGGTTGGATTATAAATAACGGTTAAACTGCTCTTAATTGTAGGAATGGTACAGTGGGAAGTTGATTTGTCATGCTGATGCTATTCTTGCAAAGGCAGCCGATGTTTTGCGAAGACGTCAGGAAGAAGAGAAAAGTTCCGTAATGTTGGTTGCAAAAATTGGTGGCATCTATTGGTGGTATAAGACATCTTCACACCCTGCTGAACTAACTGCCGGTTATTACAACACTGCCCTCAGGGATGGTTATGATCCTGTCGCTTCTGTCTTGTCTCGCCATGGTGCTGCTCTGCATATACCGTAAGAGCCTTCTGAAGTTTCGTTTACTATGATATGTACATAATTCATAGAAGCTCCATGAGTTCAGTGTTACTAACGAGATGAATCTTTCATATCTTTTCCAGCTGTTTGGATATGGCAGACAGTGAAACACCTGAGAAATATCTTTGCAGCCCTGAAGGATTGCTTAGACAGGTACTTTCTTTTGTAAACTTTTGATCTAGAATTCAGTTGTGTCAATAAGATTTATGTATGTTAATTGTATTTAGACCAGTCAGTGTTTACTTCCATTGAGACACACTTCAGACTGGTCTAGTCTCTCTGTTCTTACTGTGCTGCAACACTAGCTTCTTCCCATTGAGACAATCCAACATGCCTTAAAGAACATGAAAAAATCAACATTGACAATTTTTTTCTGCTAGATACACGATGTTTCGAAGAAGTGGACAATACATGTGACTGGTAGAAACACAAGCGAAAGATTTGATGAGGTGAGTGATTTGCACATTTATATGAATGATGAGGTGAAACGTGGTGGTTATTAACCGTTTATATATGAATTGTGCAACAGATGGGACTAAGGCATATACGAGAGAACTGTGTACAACCGAATGGCGACACTCTAAGATCTTTTACATTTTGCAGAATGAATGAGAAGATCTTTAGGGTGGAGAACTGGAACAACTTTGTCCCTTTCATTAGACAGATGAGTGCAGATATGTAAAACACTTACCATTGGTGTGTTTGTCTTTTGTTATAGAATTGATCTGTCCTCACCATATTGCTTTTTCAGATATGTGATGAGGAGAAGTAATCAAATCAAATTTGTTATATGAAGTCTGCAAAAAACCTTTTTCAATGGATCAAAAAGTTACATTGTATGTTTTGATCATCAAAAACAGATCCGATAATCACAGCACATGTGTACATATAACTATATAATTTGTTCTTGCATCAAAGGACTTGCCTATCAGCAGCCTCAGCAACAAGGGGCAACCTCGGGATCAGACCAAACAAGCAAGCAGAGAAACCATAGATCAAAGAGACAAGCAAAAAGAGGAACACTGTGCTGTCCAAACTCATCACCACATCTAAACCAAACCCATCTCTTGGATTGAAGCTCCTCTCAAGCAAATCCGGGAAAATCAACAGAACATCAAGCACAATCGCCTGCATCGTGTTGAACCTAACGTACCTACTGAACTTGGGGTTCCTCACAACGACGAAGTAGAGAGTGATGAAGATAAGAAACCCATTGAAGGGGAAGCTCTTGAAAGCTCTGATGGCGGGAAACAAAGGTTGGATGAGAATCTGGAAAGGCTGGTACTGTGTGATGATGAATTTACCGTATTGAATCCCATCGAAGAATGGGTAGAAGTAACAAACGGCTGAGATTATCCGATCTGATGCGTCGACGGAATCATCTCCCTTGGATTGTAGTACGAGTGTGGCGGCTCTTTCTCTGGAAAGTCTAGGTTTTGGGAATTGGGTGTTAGGGTTTAGAGGGAGAAAAGAACGACCGGTTAGGGTTAGGGTTCCGGTTAGAGATGGTAATGGAGCAAAAAGCTGAGATATTGCCATTTTGCTCTGTTTCTGTTTAACTTCACACAAACAGGAAGAGAAAGAAGCTCTCAACACATGATGAGAGAGGATAATAAACTAAACTTCACGCTGTTTGAATATTTTGGTTTAAAACAGTGTGTTGTCTTCTTACCTAAAACTGTAAACGGCACGTAGTTGATCACCCTCTAAACGGCACGTACGTATTTGAACTTGAACTGAGGTAAACAATTTAATAGCCTCTGTTATTGGTTATTGTTATTGTTTTTATTTTTTTTGATAAATATCAAATCCACCACCTCCACCAGTATAAAACGGCGTAAAGTCTTGTGTTGGACCCAATTCTTTCAATTTTCACCTAATTAACGTATTTATTTTTTAGAGCACTTAATGTCTCTTTTGCATATATATAAATTGAACAAAATATAAACATAATGTTCATAGTGAAATTTTTTAGTTAGTTTAAACCACTTGATCATAAGAGAAACATAATGTCAATTGTATGTACGATCTTCTTGTTTCTCTTAACCGCTTCTTCTGCGTTTGCGTTTGCGATTCCTAAACCGCCAGTCGTAAGGCCACTAACAACATCAGTGGCACCAACTTCTTCACCAGCATCAGTGGCACCAAGTACTTCACCAGCTCCTTGCTTACCAAATGGAAATCCAATCGACGATTGCTGGAGATGCGACCAAAACTGGAAAGACAACCGCAAAAACCTCGCGGATTGCGCGGTTGGATTCGGACGCGACGCAATTGGCGGTAGAGCCGGCGATTTCTACACGGTAACTGATCCGGGAGACCACGATCTTCTAAACCCATCTCCAGGTACACTACGGTACGCTGCAACACAAAATCAACCTCTATGGATCATTTTTGACCGAGACATGGTAATAAAACTAAAACAAGATCTCCAAGTAACGTCCTATAAAACCATTGATGGTAGAGGATATAACGTACAAATAGCTTACGGGCCGTGTTTAACTTTATATAAAGTAAGTAATATAGTTATAAACAATCTTTATATTCACGACTGTGTTCCGGCGAAACGGCACGACGGATTAACATCACTGGGAGGTTACTCGGATGGGGACGGAATCTCCATATTCGAGTCGAGAGATATCTGGATTGATCATTGTACGTTAGAGAATTGTTTCGATGGGCTTATTGATGCGGTGAATGGATCGACGGATATAACCATTTCGAATAGTTACATGTTGAATCATAATGAAGTCATGCTTTTGGGTCATAGTGATGAGTATTCCGGTGATCGGGATATGCGAGTGACTATCGCCTTCAACTATTTTGGTGAAGGACTTGTCCAGAGAATGCCGAGGTAAGTAACCTCTTATAATTTCTTTTGTCTTTTCTTAATGTAAAATTTCTAAGTTAACGAATTTTTTTTTGTTTTCTTATGAGCATGAGGATGATTATCCATACCTTAGGTCATATTATGAGTAATGAGTTTGATTGATTTTTTTTTTTGATGTGTTTTATCTTCATACGAACTCATAATACTTTAGTCGTTTAGATGTGTGTTTGTAACTTCTTAAAAGTTTGATAAAAGTTGCGTATCTTAGAAAGTGTACATTATAATTTAATAAACTTAAATATTTGTGTCCCACCGGCTATTTAATAAAATGTGTTTTAGGCGAAAAAAAAAGAGAAACCTTAGGTATTTGTGTTTTAAATACCAATGTGTGATTACGTATATAGTAATAATTAAATACTAACTGTAATTTTTAATGGAACTATGTGTAGGTGCAGGCATGGTTATTTTCACATAGTGAATAACATTTATAGAGAGTGGAAGATGTATGCTATTGGTGGAAGTGCTAATCCAACGATCTTTAGCCAAGGAAATGTTTTCATAGCTTCCAATAATCAGTTCACCAAGGAGGTACGTTCGTCACATATGGTCCACAAAACTAAGAGCGTTTTAACCTAACAATAGTACAATTTAATTCAAAATTTACTAAATTTTTAGAAATCACCAAATCTAACTTGATCTGTCTGTCTGATTAGAGAAGACAAAATCGAACTAAAGCAAAATAACCAGAATCGAAATGAGAATCTGTTTTGGTTTGATGAATATTGTATTCAATGATCTGGCAGGTTACAAAGCGAGAGAGTGCAGAGGGAGACGACAAATGGAAGGAATGGAATTGGAAATCGGAAGGAGATAAAATGCTTAACGGCGCTTTCTTTACACCGTCAGGGAGAGAAGATTCTCCGAGCTATGCGAAAATGTCGAGTATGGTAGCTCGACCAGCTTCACTTCTCAATACCACACATCCATCAGTAGGTGTTCTTAGTTGCAAAATTGACCAACCTTGTTAGAACACAAACATAAGCTTGCCACCAGATCCTGTATTGTCCCTTTTTTTACTTCTTCTTGTTGTTATTGATTTAACACATAGGATTTGTATTGAATGTGATGATCATAGACCCAAACAACAATTGCATAGCTCATTGTCATTTTTTTTTTTTTTTGGGCAAAGCTCATTGTCATTTTTTAACAAAAAGTTTCAATTAAGTCACTGGAGTTGGGTTTATCAGTTTTTTTATTTATAAATACATAATAACTACTTACCAACCTTACGGTCACCAATAATAATTTCATACTCCTTCAACTTCATAATATAATATATATTTTAGCCAAAACAGTGTTTTATTATAAGTAATATTTTAAATTTTTAATACAAAGTTAATTTTCCTAAGGATAAAAATTAATTTACGTTAGTTTTTTATCACTAATATAATTCATATGTACTAGGAATTTTGTAACTTTTTGAAACAAATGTTCCAAGTTTGGAGTCTAGCTCTACAAATGATGCTTCCAAATATTGATGTAATTAGAGATCTCGCTTTTCTATTGTAAGACGCTCATCCGAATTTGGCAACCACCGTCAAACACCACTGACCACACTATAATAACCCAAACTCCAAATGGATTGCATTGCTCAAAGGGGACTTTCACATTCCGCCTATTCAGGTGACGATTCAATAGATCCACTGGAAGATCTCAATATCCAGCCTAATCTCATCTTCACGCCGTGAGTAACAAAGGAAGCATCAAAGTTTCACTTTGGCATTGTATCCCTTCCAGGCAGTCTTTGTGTTTCAACAATTTGGTTTCAAAGCCATTCATTAGTGTCCGCTACAAATTCTTGGATGGTAGTACAGAAACTAGTGTCGTTAGAATTGAAATGGTAATTTTTTTTATGTAACTTTAATGAGGTCATTTTATAGGGGTTTCATTTACATTATTACGTTTGATTCCATCTAAATTATACTACCATTATAGAAGATGGAGTATAATGTTATGGCAGTTAAATATAAACTAGAAACCAGTGCTCAAATATATTTAGTATCTAGCTTTCCCAACACCACTCATTACATTGACCAAACAAACACGTGAAACAAGAACACACGAAATAAATAAACTACCGACTAAATAATTCGACAACCAAATTTTAAATTAAAGAAAAAAAAAACCTCAAGAATGGGGGGAAATAAATAAACCTCATTTACTTTCCACTCCCAAAAGCCATAAATAAAGATTCAAAAAAACGAACAAAAACATAGAAGAATAGAAGAAACAAGAAGTGAACTATAGAAGCCAAGAAGAAGCAAACAAGCAGAGCAAGCTCACCACCAAACCAGCCTTAGCTCCTCCAATGATCCTAACCGCACCAGCATCATCAGCGGTTGCATCATCCGCCACTCCGTCAGGCCCTTCCGCAGGCGAATCCGAGTCACCAAAACCTTCATCTGGCGATGGTGCAGCCTTCTTCTTCTTCCCTTTCGCTTTCCCTTTAGCCGGTTTTGGAGAATCCGCAACATCCCCGTCCTCTGGTGCTGGAGCAGGAGCCGGAGCTTCAACAGCGGAAGCCTTAAACAGCTCTTTAGGCAACAAGACCTTATCAGTCGCATAAATAGCCAAAGGCTGCTCATCAATGAGAGTATCAACGATCTTGACAGTGTTGATCCTTGTCTTGAGCGTAACTTTCTCTCCATCATTCTGTACAGTGAGCTCGAACTTGTTGGCTCCATCAGTCGCGAGTGTGTTCATCGGACCATTGTTGGATTTGAGCATAGCCATTGAGTAATATGTCGGGACAGCGAGGAAATCGAGAAAAGCTTCTTTCTTTGGAGCTGTTAAGTTCTTGTATTTGGGCAAGAATCCTTTCATGGCGTCATCTCCTGGACAGAACACTGTCATGCCTCCTTCTAAACTCTCCTGTTACAACAGAAACACAAACCAAAACCCATTTGAATCTCCCAAAATCATTTTTTCTAGCTAATGAAACAACATGTAAGATGATTATAATGGCAAGTTACTTAGTGGGAAAAATTATTGCTACTTTTCATATTTGAAAAGTTAAACCATTTTTATATATAAAAAAAAAAAAAAAAAGTTTAAAGAATTAGGTTTCGTAGTGCGAATTGGAGAAGTGACTAATAATGTTCCGATAATTGAGGTAATCAAGTCTATGTGTTTGACTATATTTCCTCATTAGTTATTAATAAAGTTACCGAACAGTCAACACCTTTTGACTTTTTTGTTTCAAAACCAATGGCTATTAATTTTGAACATAACAACTAAAACTATTAATACTAATCAGTGTTAAATACTTGAGTCTTTTTCTTTAACTAATTTCTACATTTATACAGCCACATGCATCTATAAATTGATTAATTAATTTATAATTCGAAAACGGAAAATGAAAACAGTACTGTACTATCGTAATTAAACTAATTACTGTCACTATTTTTCTAATTAATTTATTTAATTAATTTCTACATTTATATATACATCAACATGCATCAATTAATTGCTCAATTAGACGGAAAGCTAATAAATATTGAAATTAAATATTTTCTAATTACGTATAATTAGTTAGTAATCAGGGTTTAGTAAAGTACCTGATAGGTTTTAGAAGCTCCAGGGTTAGTGAGAAGAGTCTCAGCAAACACTTTACAGCCATGAGCCGACATTATTCCGGTGATATTCATCTCCGCCGGAGCCGGAGTCGGAGCCGACGCAGTCTCCGACGGTAAAACTCTACTGATCTGAATAATGGAAATGTTATACGGAACTTCTTCAATAGATTTAACAAAGAAAGAAGACAGATCTCCACCGTCGGGACCAAATCCAACTTTACCACCTCTCAGATCCGTTATATTAACAAATCCGGTGGTTCCTGGAGCAGCTCCGGTGGCTTGAAAGAGAGTAGCGGCGAGAGCAGAGCCGTCACGGATCTGGTGGAGTTTTTTGGTTCCGAAGTAATCAAGAAGTACGTGGAGAGAGAGAATGTTCTTGAGAGTTGAGATTGTGTAGCCTTTTGAGGTTAATGCAGACATGGCGGCGTTATCGACGGCGCAAACGGTTATGGTTGTTCTCCGGTTGATTTCGTCGGCGAGGTGAGTTTGAGTTAGGAAATGGCTGAAGGAGGAGAATGATGGGTGGTTTGCTAGGAGGCGCGTGACGTTGTGCGCGTGGGTTTGGATTGTGAGGAGAAGGAGAATGTTGAAGATGATGAGAGAACTCATCTTCTTCGCCATTGTGTAACTGTAGATCTTGAGAGGAGAGTGAAGAGATTTGAGAGAGAGATCAGAGTGAGCGAGTGAAGAAGCTTAATTAAAGTGAGGGGAAGACGAAGATGGTGTTTAGTTAAATGGACGTGGATTATGATTGAAATTACCATTGTGCCATTGTGTATTTATTTTAATATTTATTGTGATGATACTATTTTATACTATATTTATTGCGAATTTAAGCTTCTGGGCTTTGCAAGTTTGTGACCATGTCATATGCTGTTCTTTCCAGCCTTCCACGGTTCCACCTACAGTAGGTGACCTACTATTTTAGAAATTGTTAGATTATTGTAAAAGATTTTTTATGTAGACGAAATTTTATATTAGATGGAACAAGTGCGTGACACATAATGATCCAAAGCTATAAATCAATTTCTATGATTCAGAAGTTGATATATTTGTATGATTATTGTGGTCTAATGAAAATGTCTTTCATAGTTTCATTTGATGATTAATATGAAGTAGCAAACATAAAATTTAAAACATAAATCTTCAAAAAAAAATTATTAAACAGAAATCTTCAGTAAATACGAATTATGTAACTTTTTCACAAAATTTTGGAGTTAAAATTACATAGAATATAGATCGAGAATTAAAGGTTTTTTAAAAGTATGGGCAAATTATATAAGAAACTAGGAATGGGGACAACGAGCCTTTGCACATTACAATAGCCTTAAGAAATTTATTGGTGGAGGAACATGGCCCCAACTTATCGAACCTACTACATCTAATAGTGTTTAAATTGTCACATTTATTTTGGTTAACACTAATTATGATTTCTTTTCTCCTTCGTAGAGTCACAACAATCATGTGATTAAGATTGTGTCACTTGTACGTGTAGCTCAAAATAGAAATATCTCTTTAGATTAAAAACTTACAAAGTTTTAATTATATATCTCAATATATAATCAAACCAGTCACGTCGAGAAAAATAAAATAAAATCAAACATGTCACGTGGAAGTGGGAACTGGGAAGAGTATCTCTTCTTCATAAATTAAGGTATCAGAAACTCATTACTCCATTATTAATAAATTTAAGCCCATTTCACAAGCATAGAATCTTCTTCTATTTCCTTTATCATATTCATTAATTATGAATCATTTAGAAACCTAGATATTAGTAAAACTTGTAATATTTTCAAATAATTTTGTTATTTGTTCGTTAAAAGTTTGATTAGACGGAATCTGAGTCTCTGACTGTGGCCACGTAATAAGTGTCGGTGACAAAGCAAAAGTTTAAACCGCATGAATGCGTGATCGTTACGGTCAGCGAAAACCGGAGATGCCTGAAACTGATGGCGCAGGGGCCAAGGTATCAAATTTACATACATACCACGTGGATGGCTGAGATCTGTTTTCAGATTCTCCACCGACAATCGGTCGGTCCGTGTACTAGCTGGATAGTTGTACTGACTACTGAGTAAACTAGTTGTCTTAAGATCTGACGCAACGGTTTGTTGTCCCTTGTCACTTAAGATACGATGGTAGTTTTGTTTCGTAGTATTTTAGAGTATTTTTTCATTGTTTAAAGGAAATTTGAAAAATTAACTCGACTGATAATTATTTCATTATAAAGTATAATCAGTTTGTTGATTGTTCATTAGGATCTTTACTATCAGAAGCACATCTTTTAAAACTAATTTTTGACATAAATTATAGTACAGAGATTCTTTACAGACTTAGAAATATCAGTTTACCATGGCCCTGTTCGTTTGTTCATCTGGATGGATCCATTCAGATGATCCATTCAGATGATGCATCTGACGATGTTCATTTCATTTTTAGTCGGTTCATCTGACTGGATCATCCGAATGATCGTATGTTCGATTGCTCATTTGAATGGATCATCTAGATGATTTGTAAAAGACAATTACCTAAAATACCCTTGCTTTCATCTACTTATTTTTTTCATTATTACTTATAAACATATTAATTTTAATTCTTAATCTAATATATTTAAAAGTAAATAATTTTCAAATAATAATTTTTTACATTTTATAAATTTATTTTGATCACATAAAACTCATATAAAATACAAAAATTTATAAATTAAAATTCCAATTTGCATTTATAAATAGGTTTTGCCAATAATACAAAATAAGAAAGTCATCAATGAAAATTTGCATTTATAAAATATGTTTGTTCTTTTGTCTTTAACCTCTTGGCCCATTCATACAAAATAAGAAAGTCATCAATGAAACTGAGAATGCTTATGTTACTTCTGTAACTACTGTCCATAAGCTCTCTGTCTCTAAAATATTCTTAAGTCAAACCAAATGCAAAGATCACATATTCAGCATGTATCTTGTCTACGTTCTTCTCTATGTCTCTCTCTCTCTTGTTCTTTTCTTCTTCTTGTCTTCCTTATCTGCAGAGTTCTTCAACTGCACAAAGAAGAAAGAGGGACTATTAGAGGAAATGAAAGAGACCCTTTAGAGGAAAAAATCTGCATGTTAGCCAATCACCATGCCACATGATGAGGTACATATTATTTGACGACATTCAAAGATAGTCATCATTTGCTAACTGCAAAGAACGATACACACCAAAGAAGGTCTATATTGGAGAGAAAAATAAACATCAGAATAATGGGAAAAATCAGCAGCATACACAAGTGCTTGGTGAATATAGAACTCAAGACCCACACTGTAACATGACACAACACTCTTAGAAACACAATATTTGCTATACTTAGTTATGTCCTGTGACTTTCACTAAACCACACATGTGCTTGGTTGAGCATAGGACCCACAAAAAAACACATCTACGGATCTGCATCAAGCAAATACATCAACCTAAAGGTCTAAAGCAAATAAAGCTTTGAATACAGTACATTGCTGCAAATACACCTTAAACAATCTAAACAGTATGTCAAAATGTTCTACCTGCAAATACACCTTAAACAATCTAAACAATCTGTCAAAATGTTCTACCTGCAAATACACCTGAAAAGAAGCAAATGTTTGAATTTTTTAGATTATAGACAAAACCCATTGTGAATCAGTCAAAGACCAGTAAAGAAGCAACAAAAGAAGAGACATTACTAGTACTTTAAAGTTCCTATAGCGTTTTCTTATAGTCTCCTTTACTAATTAAGAGACACTAATTAAACATGTTAAACTAGAGCTTGATCAAACAAGGAGGTTTCTGTACTTAAAACTTTGACATGGAATCAAACATTGGCAAGACTACTAGAAGCTACACTCAAGAACACAAAATCCAGAAACAGATCCTACTACAAGATCACACTGCTTTATAAGATCTCTCTCTGGTCGTCTAGTCTAGTGGCCACCAATAATACCACACGTATTTATCCAAACAAGTAAACACATCATCTGCTTTATACTGCATACTAAACTTCTTATGCACATATCAACAAACAAAAACAAACGAAATCAAAAACAAAACATTAGGATACTAAAAATCAACACATTAGGATTCACACAAAAACAAACGATTCATAGAATCTGTAACGAATCTGAATCAATTCGAATAAATTATTCAATTGAGAAGGATACTGATTCATCAAAGAGGCCTTACCAACCCTAGAAATCAAAAAAATCACGAAATCAAGTAACCCAGAAGCTAAAGGTTGTCGAGATTTAGAACAAAGAGGAGAAGAGAAACACCTGGAGAAAGACGAGGCCGAAGGTGAAGAGGAGAGAAACGCAGCTCCAGTCTAGAAGGTGAAGAGAAGAGGCGAAGAGAGCGCAGCCATAGCTGAGAATGTCGAGATTTAGAATGGTCTCAGAGAAGAAGAGAATGTCGAGATACTGATTTAGGGTTAGGTTTTTTTGTAATTTTGGGTTTAATTAGGGGTAAAATGGTCTTTTGACTTTTTGACTGAATCCAACTCCAGTTGGATGGACCTTCTAGATTCAGTCAGCTGAAATTAAATTTTTTGCCTAAATTTTAGATGGATCATTCAGATGGATCATCTAAATGGTGCGCGTTTTTGTCACCAAACGAACATCAAAACTCATCTCCATCCAGATGATCCATCTGAATTGACAAACGAACAGGCCCCATTTTTCTAGTCATTTGGTGTCAGTCGAATTGTTCGCATTAGTCGAAAACAGAAACAAAAATCATAAGAAATTTTTTTTTAAACATCGTAGCTTAAATGTTTTTGTATTGTTTAGTATTTAATAACGTATGTATCGTGCCACGTACGGTAATACCAAGCTTCTCAATTCTTGAGATTGTGAATATATGTCAAATTTATAATATTTCATACACATAATATCATGTGAAATCCGAAGACATATCATATAGTAACAATGCTAAAATCCGTTGTATCTCATCGTTCCTAATATGTGTCTTATCATTGGCAACAAACACATGGACTCCTTCTCCTTTAATCTGAATCCAACTACATCCAGGCTTTTTCTTCAAACCTTTAGCTTTCATCATCTCTCTCATCTTCGTAACTTCATCCCAACTTCCTTCAACTGCATATGCATTCGATATGGTGACATAGTTCCCGGAGTTTTCAGGTTCTGATTCTAACAAATGCCTTGATAAGTACTCCACAAGCTCAGTCTTATGAAGCTTGTTGCAAGAAGCAACCAAAGATTGGATCATTCTTGCATCTGGCTTGAATGGCATTTCCTCGATTAACCTTAAGGCCTTGTCTGTTTCTCCAGCTGATGCAAGAAGATTTATCATTAGTCCATAATGTTCCAAGCATGGTTTCATACTATGTTTTGAAACCATATCAGTGAAAATCTTGGTAGCTTGGTTAATATCCCCGGCGTGGTTACATGCTGATAAGAGGCTTGTGAATGTTATGTTGTCTGGTTTAATGCCCATATCTTCCAAGCTTCTGTATATAACGATTGCTTCTTTCACGTTACCATATAATGCATAAGCTGAGATCATGGCATTGTAGAGAGGCAACTCGTTGTATAACTTACTTCCAAACACCTTCTCTGCTTTGTTTATATCTCCACATTTAGAGTACATGTCAACCAAAGAAGTTTCAATAGAAACTGAAGAGGAATGCTGAAGATTTCTTATGATGTATCCATGAATTGATCTTCCGAAATGCAATGATGCCAGATTTGCGCAAGCAGAGAGAGCTACAGTGATACTAAAGGCATTTGGTCTCAGCCCGGATTCTTGCATCTTTCTGAGAAATAGAATTGCCTCCTCACTGCAACTATTTTGTACCATACCATTCATCATAGTCGTCCATGAGATTAGATTTGGAATTATGCCTGAGGATTGCATCTGCAAGAACATTTCCTTGGCCTCATCTACCTGACCATTCCTTAGAAGACTTAGAATGACCAAATTCCAAGTGATCACATTTGGTGGTACACTTTCTAGCTGCATCTCATAAAACAATCTCAATGCCTCTCCGCTAAGACCAGACTCTGCATAAGCTGCAAGTAACGTATTCCACAGTATCAAGTCTTTCTCTACTGTGGAATCAAACACTTTCTTAGCATCAACAATGCTACCACACTTGGCATACATATCCATCGCGGTGCTGGCTAAAACGATATCAGATTCAAAACTGTGTCTAATGCAATAACACTGCACCTCTTTCCCAAGATTTAGATTCTGAGTACGTGCAGCTGCGGACATTAATGTCGCTAAAGTGACACAATCATATTTCAGATTCTCTAATCTCATTAATTGACACATGTAGATAGCATCGTCAATTAGCCCTTGTTGAACATACCCGGAAATAAGTAGATTCCATGTAACCACATCCTTTTCAAACATCCGATCAAAAATCATCTCAGCATACTCAATCAAACCAACTTTACAATAGAAATTCAATAAAGATGTCCCCAGGATATTATCCAGCTCAAGTCCATTTACAATAGCAATGGCATGAGACTGTTTCCCCTCTTCAACCCCACCCATATTGGCAGAAGCAGATAAGCAAGTTGAAACAGTTACACGAGTAGGCTCAACACCTTCCTTCCTCATATCAGATAAAAGCCGAATCGCTTCCTCATTCATCCCATTTTGTACATAACCAACCATCAAAGCATTCCAAGCAACCACATTTCTCTCAGGAATTTCATCAAACACCTTCCTCGCATCATCCAAAACACCGCATTTCCCATACATATCAGCTAAACTACTAGCCACAAACACACAATCTTCAAGACCAGCTTTTACCACATACCCATGAACACCTCTCCCAAATCTACTCCACTGTAAAGCACCACAGGCCTTACAAACATTCGGAACCACGAAATTATCTGGAAAAATCTCATTTTCAAGCATCTCAACAAAACCCATTAAAGCTCCTTCACATAACCCAATCCTGCATTTCACACCAATAATAGCTGCCCAAGAGAAAACATTACGAACCCTCAATTTGGAGAAAAGAACTTCAGCAATCTCCAAAGCATCGCATTTGGCGTAGAATATCACCAATTTAGTCTCGATGTACTCGTTCCTGGCGTAGAAATCACCGTTCTTCAAAATCCGAGCATGAATTTGCTTCCCTGTGCATAAATCTCTCTCGTAAACACATCCTTGGAGGATTTCACCGTATATCTCGGGACCAATGCGTAGGTTTCTGAAATCCATCTCTGTAACTAAACTCAGAGCTTCTTTGATCTCACCGTTCTTACATAGAGACGAAACGCGGTGAAAGTAAGATGTGGAAGTAGGATTAAGAGCTTGATCATCGTGATGTTTAGAGGAAGGTTTTAATGATACTGAAAATGGAAGATTAATCGGGATAGTGTTGAAAGGAAGAGAAGCCATTCATGCCTCTCTCTCTGATAACGTCTCTGAAGATAACAGAGCTTTTCGAATCCTCGTAATTATTTATTTTCTTTAATATTTGCTTTTCCCTGATGAAATCACCACCGTTGATTAGTTTACGGCTCGTTGGATCTAGATTGAGGTAACGTATTGTCACGTGGACGGTTGTGATGTATTGCATCTTGCTTGGGTTGGGTTACAATGCAATCGACCCAACCGGTTTTCGATTTTATCTCGGTTTATTATTTTTTGGACTTTTGATATGGTATAACTAAATTTAGTTCGGTTAACATTTTGATATAATTTGATCTTTTCGCAATATTTATTTAGTCCGCAATTTTTTTTCTAACAAAATATTAGTTTTTAAACTTTCAATATCTCTTTTTTTTTTTACGTTGGTTTACATTTTCTTGGAAATAAGAAAAAATTGGTGTTGGTGTTTTTATCCAAAAAACTATAGTGGTGCGGTGTTTTTTCGTTTTGATTTGCGAATAATTTTTGTTTGTTCGAACTAACTGGGTATCCTGGGTGATTCTTATGAACAATAAAGATGAGAATATAATACTTTTTTTTATTGGAATCTACTTAGAAATCATATACAAACAAAAATTTTGGGATAACAGAAAAGAAGGTGGCTTGTGGATAGAATTAATATTTATCTGAAACTATATGCATGCCCTAAAGGACAACAAAAGCATATGCTAACACAAACTTCAAAACATAAATCGGCACGGAAGATGAATAGTAAGACACCGCCGCTCCGGTTACTTGGCCACCACCGGCTCCTCCTCCTCCCTGGCCGCCACCGCCTTCTCCTCCGCCAATAGTACCGTAAGGATAAGGAGGAGTGTAAAAATAAGGATACGGAGGAGGATACGTGGAAGGTGGTGGTTGGTTGCAACAGCCTGACGTCGGAACAGGAGGGCAGTGCGAACGTGGCGATGGAGGTGGTGAAGACGGTGAAGGCTGTGAAGGCTGTGGAGGAGGATTACCGTATGGAGTGTAGCCGGTAGAAGAAGGCGGTTGAGGTGGTTGGTAGCCTGTAGAAGAAGGCGGTTGAGGTGGTTGGTAGCCTGTAGAAGAAGGCGGTTGAGGTGGTTGGTTACATGGGTAAGGAGTGCAAAAACCGGCGTTTGAATCTAAAGCTGAGTTTAGATTGAGACAGCTGAGAAGTGATAGATAAAAGGTAATAAGAGGAATAGAGAGAGAAGCTTGAAGAGACAACATGATGACTTAGATAAGATGATCGATGAGTTTGGTCTTTGGTTTTGAGATTTATAATAAAAAGAGATGATTTTTTCCTGGGTTTCGTATTATCTGCCGCATGGCATAACACATGTCGTAAGTGTTGAAGAATTTCTGAAGAAAACGTTTGTGTCTTTTAACGGATGTAGACAAAATTTTGTCATGTAATGACAAATTAAAACGCATTTGTATTACTTTGGGATTTATATATATGGCGGTACCATACTCATCAAAAGATGTCCTAAAGAAGATGTGTTATGAGTAACATGAGTGTTTATGCTAGTTAGAGTGTTTTAATATGTTGCTTGAAAATGTTGTAGAATTTATATGTCGATTGAGGATTTGAATATTGAAATACGAGTTATTTGGTAGATTGACTGTCCAGTTACCAATTTTTGCATGAGTCACGTGAATTAGCTAGGTTAGCTAGATGTGAATAGCTCCCAAGTACATGTAAGAAACATTTTTGGTTAGCTAGCGTATTGATGTTTTTTCGTACTTATGTGCATGAGTATAGCACATAAATCGTCCCATCACCAGTTGTTTCTGCATGATAGTGATTAGTGAGACGAGAAACTCCTCTTTCGCTTAATGACGATGATTTGTGTTACCTTGACCCAAAATATGAGTCTTCCGTAAACTTTGATAGCTTCAAGCCTTCAAACCCACATATTATATCGTAAATGGCTGATGTATAATAGATAACAAATTTCTCCAAGATTTCAACAATTGATGATGTTAATTAATTTCTTTGATGTTCTATATATCGAAGTTTAATATAGATCTGTAAATAATGATCGATCCGAAATTAGTTGGGTACATTTTATTTAACGTGCATTTGAAAAATGCAATAATAGAAGCATTCGGAGTCAATATGTTCACATCATCGCAGGCATTAAATGGCAACAAGAAAAAAACTCCTTCCCATCATCTAATTTTTTTTTTTGGTAAAAGGTTAAATTCATACCATTTTCTGATTTTTTCTGTACATGTTATTACAACTTATTAGATAGAAAGATAGATTAGAAGGGAAAAAAAATACAACCAAAATAAACACCAAGAAGAGATAGAGAGCGAGACGATGAAGCAGGTAAAGAAAGAAGCCTGTCTCGAAGCGTACGATCCAGTGAAGCTTGAAGCACCTGAGCTGAGCTTGATGTGGAGGTGAAGATCCTAGCATTCCTCTCGCGCCATATAAAGTAACAAGAAGCCTGCAGCACCAACTTGATTAAGGTGGAAGCTTGTGCTTGGTGATCTTGTCCTCCTACTTGAAGCAGCCATGAAGAGATTGCAGCTAGAGTATTTGGCGGTTGGGTCATGATCCTTGAAGCAAAAGAGCGCCATACATCCGAGGAGAAAGAGCATTCAAAGAAGAGGTGGTCATGTGTTTCTAAACCAGCAGAGCACAAAACACAAGAAGAAGGTACATTTAAACCCCAAGTCCGTAATCTGTCTCTTGTAGGCAATCTGCCCCTCATTGCAAGCCAGGTGATAAAAGAGAATCTTGGCACTGCTTCCTTGAACCATACAACCTTGTGCCATGGAATAATAGGGGATTGTAATCTTAATTGCTCCCAAGTTTCCTTAGAAGAGAAAGAATCCATGAAAGTACCAGCCATTCTTTTCCATAGGTAAACATCTGGTCCGTTTGAGTCATTGGGAGGGGTTATAGTAGTAAGCTTTATCATAAGCTGTTGTTGCGCTTCCGATCGTGCCCCAGGCAACTGCCATTCCCCATTCCTTACAGCATCAGCAACCAGTCCCTCTTTCCTGATCCTGAGTTGGCGTGGACCAGTAGCTCCAATAGATCCCATTAAAGGACCTAGATCTGTCCAATTATCAAACCAGAAAGATGCTGTTTGGCCATCTCTTACCTCACATTTCAAAAATTCAATAATGGTTGGCTTGAGCTGGAGTAATTTCCTTATTGTCCCTGATAATCTTGGGGAATCCTCAAGAGTCCAGTAGCTTTTTCTTTGAAATATATTTCCTCTTAACCAGGCAACCCAAAGAGATCCAACATTGGCAAAAATGTTCCAAATAAGCTTTAACTGGAAAACAATGGCAAAATCTTCTAAAAGCCGAATCCCAAGGCCTCCTTCCTCCTTTGGCTTACACACATCCTGCCAAGAAACTCTTGAACCAGTGGCATTGGTGACTTTGTTCTTCCAAAGAAAGGCAGCACAAATAGAATCAACTTTCGCATAAAACCTCTTCGGGAGATTAAAAACAGCACTCCAGAAATTTACCATGCCATAGATTACAGAGGAGATTAATCTTATCTTACCCGCAAAAGAGAGGAATCTCACAGTCCAAGAGTGTAGCTTATTTGTGATCTTTTCCAAGAATGGCTGCAAAGTGGCAAAGGAGATTCTTGCAGGGTTCAGCGGTAGACCCAAGTACCTTGTAGGGAACGATCCTGGTCTGATGCCTTGTAAGCCACTAAGTACTGCAACTTGGATATCCGAGTAACCTCCAAAAAACAGTTCAGACTTTGTCTGGTTCACATCCAGCCCACATATGCTTTTAAAATGCTGCATTACCTCTGAAATTCCCGATAGCGAATGCCTTGAACCGTCTGTGAATATCAGTAGATCATCCGCAAACAACAAGTGAGTTATACGTGGATCAGCGCAAGAAGGATGCAATCTGAATTTGCCTTGAGCTGCAGCGTTTGATAATAAGCTGGAGAGCACTTCCATTACCATTATAAAGAGATAAGGAGAGATTGGGTCACCCTGTCTCAAACCTTTCTGACCTGGAAAGAAACCTGCCAATTCCCCATTAACAGAAATAGAGAATCTTGGAGATGAAATGCATTCTTTGATCCAAGTACAGAAGATAGGTGGAAAGTTTTGTGCTTGCAAAATCTTCAACACAAAGTCCCAGTAAACCGTGTCAAAAGCTTTACGAATATCCAACTTTAGCATACAGCTTTTGGGGCAGTTTGGTTTCTGGTAGTTCTTGATCAGTTCAGAAGCAAGAAGGACATTCTCTCCAAGACTTCTCCCTTTTAGAAAAGCAGCTTGGTTGGAGCTGATACAGTCTTGGAGAAGCGGTTTCAGTCTAAGTGCAATGATCTTGGATATAACTTTGTAGATGAGGTTGCAGCAGCTGATGGGTCTGTACTCTCCAAGCTTACATGCTTCTGGCTGTTTTGGAATTAATGCAATAACTGTGTTGTTGAAGTCCTTAAGGAGCCTCCCATTAACAAAGAACTCCTTTACAGCCTTGCTTACATCATTTCCTACTGTTTCCCAAGATGCTCCGAAAAACTCCACAGAAAATCCATCTGGTCCTGGGCTCTTATTTAGTGGCATTGCAAATACTGCAGCTTTAACTTCCTGGTCTGTCACTGTTTTTTGGAGCTCAGCACACTGAGCCTCAGTACATCTGAAAGGTAAAAGGTTTTGCAATACATCGAGAGAGACTGGGGAGAGAGGCATGTTTGTGCATCCAATGATGCCCTGGAAGTAATCTGCGGCATGAGCCTTAATCTCAAGAGCTGTTGCTATTTTCCTGTCATCTTCATCTCTTAAATAATGTATATGATTCTCTGCTGCTCTTTGAGAGACTGATTTGTGAAAGAAAGAAGTATTCTTATCACCTAGATGCATCCAGTTGACCCTTGACTTTTGCCTGAAAAACTTTTCCTCTGCTGACAATAAGAAGTTCCAACATGATCTGGCCTGGTTTTCCTCCCTGATTGCTGCTTCTGAAGGATTTGTGAGAACTTCACATTGCAGAGATGCTACCTTTGCTGCTTGTTCTTTTACTCTTTCTGAGATACCACTAAAGTGCTGCTTATTCAGACTTCTCAGAACTGATTTAAGCAATCTTAAAGAGCGAGCTAGCTTGAACTGATTTGTGCCTTGTATCTCCTGCGGTTTCCAATTCTGCAAAATTGAGTCATTGTAGTCATGGTGGTCCACCACATGTTGAAAGAATTTAAATGGCTTGCGTGTACGGCGCGAGACTGATGGCATTTGGACCAGACATACCGCATGATCAGATTGCATAGGTTCTAAGAAATCCGCATAGGAGTCAGGAAACAATGTAGACCATGGCTGGTTAATGAGGGCGTGATCAATTTTCTTGGCCGTTGGATTAGCTTCCTGGTGATTCCACCATGTATAGGGAAACCCGTTTGCTTGAGCTTCAAATAAATCCGCATCCTGAAGTGCCAAATTAAAGTCATCCATACCAGTTGTGTCAATATTTTGTGAGAGGTGATCTGAGTGATGGGATATCCTCAATATCTGATTGAAGTCACCTACTACTGCCCAGGGATGACTGTTAACTGGAGTGTTTGAGTTTAGCCATGATAGTTCCTCCCATAAAGGTTTCCTTTCCTCTGGCTCATTAAACCCATAAACAAAAGAAACTGTAAGTGTAATGTTGTGGGCTTGGATGTGTATACCACAAGTGATTAGCTGAGCTGAACTTTTGTAAATCACCAAGGAGACAGAAGGATCCCAAACCACTATAACTCTAGCTGTGCTATGATGCTCAAAGTTACCAAAATAATTCCATCCTGCTGGAATTGCTCTCAAAATTCTTCCTATATTAGCTGGTTGTATTTTCGTTTCAACAAAAGCGCCAAATAGAGGCTTATGGATATTAATCCATTCCTTTGGTGGATGTCTGTCTACTAGTACTATTCAGGCCTCTTATATTCCACAAAAAAAACATCAGAGATGATGATTATCTAGATAGCTTAGCCTTGCGACCACTCTTGCGGCGCTTGACTAAGATAAAGGGAGCTTCTACCAGAAGAAAATAAATTAGATAAAGGGAGCTTTTACCTTTACTGAATGTTTGAAAAACACCCAACACATTTCACTACATTTCACCAATAAATGGGTTAAACTGTATCAATCCATCATCATCCTAGTTTTTAACGTTTTCACAATTAGGGATAAAGGAGTATAAAATGATAATATATTGCATTTTCCAAACCAAATTATATTCAAAATCTCAAAAAAAAAAAAAAAAATTCAAAATCTCAAACCAGTCGACTTGTACGTATGTATATAACTATATATGTACCAAACTGTATTCAAACTGGTTTTGACCGGTAATCTTCAAACCGCTCGTTAGATCAAAATTTTAATCTAAATATTAGCTCTGGTATGAACATGCATCAGCGTAATCAACAGAGGATCAATTTAAATCTAGACATAACAAGAAGATAAATATAATTACATTATCACTCATTATATTTTGGCTTAACTGCGGAAAAAATTATATATTTTGGCTTAACCAGTTGGACTAATATTGTAACAATGTTACCGGACCGAGTTTATGTTTTGTACTATGGGAAAGATGATTTACGACTTTGTTCTAATTGATCACTGTGTCAGAATTTCTTGATTATAAAAAAAGAGAGCAAAGATTGATTATCAACAAAAAAAAAAAAAAGGTGAAATGGAAAAATAAATATGCGAAACATTATAAAACTAAAAACAAATTCTCAAATCCAAAAATACCTTAATTTTGGTTTTTATTTTTAACATCACAAACTTTATTAAAATCTAAATAAGGTAATTTCTGAGAATTATCCAAAAAATAATTTCAGATTACAATAATTAAAAAAAAAAAAGAACTAAATAGATTTATTCTCCTTAAAAAGAAGTCACTGCCAAGTCTATAAGAGAGATCCCTCTGCTTTTATATACATCGAGAGGCAGAGAAGAGGTGTTCTTGTCCTGAAAAGAGAACATATCAAATGTCTTTAGGTTACGCTGAGAAACTATCTTTCATTGAAGATGTTGGTCAAGTCGGCATGGCCGAATTCTTCGACCCATCTCATGTTCTGCAATGCAAGGTTTCTTGGGTTTTTTTTTTTTTTTTTTTTTTCTCATCCTGGGTTTTTATGGGTTTACTCGGATTTTTCTCCAGATTCTATGTAATTTCACGTTGCGTTGATTGTTGTCTTCGGATTGATCGCTTAGGAGTTTAGATTTTAGAGTTGATCCTTCTTGTGTTCTGTCCTAGTGTTTGATTTTGGATCGTAGGTTCATATTACGCTTTATATTTGTCTTTTGGATGGTCTCGTGAAGGGTTATTGAAGAGTTGGAAAATGAGTAGTACTTAATGATTCATATCATATAGTTTAGGTTTTTACAGTACCTGCTTTTGGACTTGCATTGTGTCAAATTAAGAATTGGAATTGGGTATTATTAACAAGCATCTTAAGATGAGCTAGGTCACAATGTGATTGATTTCAAATCAGATTTTGCAGGGAGAAGTTGAATGTTTGTGCATTGAAAGTACCTCTTCTGGTTGCTAGATCTTGCTTTAATTTTGGTGTTTTATTGTCTGTTTCACTATTGTGCTAACTCTGGTGTTTGTCTGATTTTATGATGGGAACTGCAGATTGAAGAACTTGCTAAGCTGATTCAAAAGGTTTGGATTTGTGTGCTCTTTCATTTTTTTATTTGTGCTTTTGCATATTTTTTTGTTTCTTCTTCTTATTTAAGTATCTTCAAGAAGCTGGTTTTTGTTTGCAGAGTAAGCATCTAGTAGTCTTTACAGGTGCTGGCATTTCAACTTCTTGTGGTATTCCTGATTTCCGAGGCCCTAAAGGAATTTGGACGTTACAGGTGGGAGCCGAAGCTTTTTAATCCTCTTTTCTTTTGACTAACTGCTTGAGTGGTTTTGATTTTGAATTGTGTCATTGATTCGCCTGTATTTTCAGTATTTGGTTTGTCATCATCATTGCTTGACTTGATTGCATTTCTTTGGATTTTCTGACTAGTGTACTTGTCTTTTTGTAAAGCATCATCTCCTGCAAGTTAACACTTGTGATCCGTGTTTATTGGTTTCAGCGTGAGGGCAAAGATTTACCCAAAGCATCTCTGCCGTTTCATCGTGCAATGCCGAGCATGACTCATATGGCTTTGGTTGAATTAGAAAGAGCTGGCATTTTAAAATTTGTCATCAGTCAGGTAATCCTCTTTTCCCTATAGATTTACTCTTTACGACTCTGCTTGATCACTGATTACATCTCTAATTTTCACTTATATGCTGGTTCAAAAATTATCAGAATGTGGATGGCTTACATCTTCGGTCTGGAATACCAAGAGAGAAGCTTTCTGAACTGCATGGAGACTCTTTTATGGAGATGTGCCCATCATGTGGAGCAGAGTAAGGCAAAAATATATGTTATTGCCTCTCTCTTACACTGTGACCCATTGCGATGAGAGCTGTCACTATCAAGCCTGTGTTCATTGGACCGTAAATGGTGACAACCTTTCTTGAACTTTTGAAGGTACTTGCGTGATTTCGAGGTGGAAACTATTGGATTAAAGGAGACATCAAGAAGGTGTTCTGTTGAAAAGTGTGGAGCTAAACTTAAAGATACGGTCTTAGATTGGGAGGTGAAACTTTCTTTGCTGTTCGAATACGAAAGCGTTTACCTTGGATCAGAGTCCAACATTAATTTTACTTTTTATGTAGCTTAATAGTATTGAACAGGTAAATCTTATAATGCTGTTCTCTTTCCATGATAGGATGCTTTGCCTCCAAAAGAGATTGATCCTGCAGAGAAGCACTGCAAAATGGCTGATCTTGTACTTTGTTTGGGTACCAGGTAATCAATGACTCACAAGAACTCTCATGTTTGATCATTTAGAGAAACAGTTCCTTCTCTGGAGTCTCTTGCATTTGGACTGTTTCATGAGCCTAAACTCTTTGTGCAGTTTGCAGATAACCCCTGCTTGCAATTTGCCTCTCAAGTGTCTCAGAGGTGGAGGCAAGATTGTGATAGTTAATCTTCAGGTTAATTGTCTCTTTTGTTCATCTGTACGAGTTTCTATTCGTGTCTTATATAAAAATAAACTATGAATTTTATGCGTTTTCTGGACAGTACTCTTTGTTTACTGTATTTTCTGGGACTGTGTAGTTTTTCATCGGGAACTGTTGACTGATTATATTCTTCCTTACAGAAAACCCCAAAGGACAAGAAAGCAAACGTAGTGATTCATGGTCTTGTTGATAAGGTAAGACACATTTGTTGTTTCCACATTTGTGGACAAAACCTTAGTGATGTTTAACAGATTACCTTCAGCACTGCTACCAAATTGGTTCTTAACTTTTTCCCTTCATTATTCTGTTGTGCAGGTGGTTGCAGGGGTCATGGAGTCTCTCAACATGAAGATTCCTCCATATGTCAGAATCGATCTTTTCCAGATAATCCTAACTCAATCCTTAAGCGGAGGTATATTTTCATAAATCTTTCATGGTTTTTATGCAACATAGATGTCTGCATTGTAATTGGGTGTGTGAAACCTTTTTTGATGTTAGGCTTCATAGCTCTCACTCACATGTTTTTCATTTCTGTTACAGATCAGAGGTATATTAATTGGACCTTGCGTGTTGCAAGTGTTCATGGATTGACTTCTCAGTTACCGTTCATCGAATCTATCGAGGTAATCTCTAGAAAGTAGAAACTACTAAACCAATGCCAAAATAATCAAATTCCTTTCTGATATTTTTTTTCATTTGCAATCCAGGTTTCTTTCTCAGATAACCAGAATTACAAAGACGCAGTTCTCGATAAGCAGCCGTTCCTTATGAAAAGGTAAAACTAACACTTTCTTAGAAGTCAGTTCTTGTCCTGTTTATTACTCTTATGTATTCTCATCCTCTTTCAGGAGAACAACACGCAACGAAACTTTTGATATATTCTTGACAGTTAAATACAGTGACGGTTGTGACTGTCTCTCCACTCAACTTAGCCTCCCATTTGAATTCAAGGTTTATTAAGACTAATACTATCGATAAAGCTCTTTCTTATCTTGACTCATGAGCATTTTTCTCACAACACTTTCAAAAAAACTATGTAGGATTCAACAGAAGAGCATGGAGAGATTATTGACAAGGAGGCTGTGCTACAGAGCCTGAGAGAGAAGGCGGTTGAAGAATCCAGTTGCGGGCAAAATGGTGTGGTTGAGAGAAGATCGGTTTCTGAACCGAGAAGTGAGGCTATTGTGTATGCTACTGTGACCAGTCTCAGGACTTACCATTGTCAACAATCTCTGCTTGCTAATGGAGATCTCAAATGGAAGCTGGAAGGTTCTGGAACGTCTCGTAAACGGTCTAGGACCGGCAAACGAAAATCGAAGACACACGAAGAAGAATCAAAGGCATAGGAAGAAGAAACAAAGCTCGTAGTGTATATAAACAAACACTAGTCTAACCGGAATAGGTAATATGGAAGTTAATGGCGTTTTGAGGGCTGAGTGAATTTTGTTTTCGTACCACACTCGGTTCTCTTAAAACAAGAACTAACCAGGAATTGAAGGAGATATAATCTTGGTTCGGTTTGGTTCAGTATCGGTTAAACTTTTGTAGAAGCTATTGTAGCTTCGACTGACAACGTAATCGGTTTGTATTCGAAATATTATAAAAATTACAAAATGATTCATTCGATTTTGTGTAAATTATCTATTTTAAAAGTAACCTTTCTTGAAAATTTAGTTAATCAAACTAAGATGTATTAATATAATCAAATCTATTTTGTAAGATGTATTTTGATTGATCTTAAAAGAATTAAATCGTAATGAAGAACTTCAAGTTGAAAGTTGGATTTTTTATTCTTTTTGTCAATAAAAATGAGTTTAAATTCAGATAGTAACATAATAAATTACATTAGCACCAACTACTAGATTACATATGGTAGACATTCATAATATTTTTATATACTATTTTGTTTAGAGTTGAAAAAAGGATAATTATGTTATCCATGTGTGACTTCTTTACATTTTTTTTTTTTAAATGGCAATACATAGTTTCAAGTAACAAGTGGGAGTACCGAGTATTATATGAAACATTTTTTTTTGGTTTCACAAACATTGATTGCAACTTTTTTGTTTGACAATTTGTTAGCTGTAAGGAATCTCGAAGTTGAAAAATATAAAGTAGTTGCTAGCTAATTAGTTTTAAGTTGGAGAAGGTAGTGGTGGACAAGTAATTCAAGATGAGATGTTATATGACATAATTTTTTAAAAAATATTTTGTTCTATTTAATGCAATTTTTTGTCAACGTTCTATTTAATTCATTAGTTCATTTATACGGAAAACGGGAAAAAAGATTTCGGTTGCTCCACTATGGTTAATTTAAGATTTAAATGTTAGACTTGTTTACTCTGTATTGTAGACTACAATTATGGTACAATTTTGTCCTACATAAAGACTTGAGATGTTCCCGTTACCAAATGGGATCCGAAGACACAAAGATCCGGAAGAGACGCGCGGTCTCCTCTCTAATGAAAATAAAGAGAGATAAATAAAAGACTGTGGAACGATATAGGAAATCGATAATAAATGACTTTTTTATATAACAATTAGACTACAAAAAGACCAAGCATTAGCTGTATTCTCAAGTTTTATACTAATATATATATATATATGCCAAGGGAGGAGGAGAAGAAGAATCTCTCAAAAATCCAAATCCCCATTGAAGCAGCCATGAATTCTGTGGGTGTATTTCATAGGGTGGATATGGATGGAAAACCTTTTTTGGTATGCACATTAACACAAACAGACTATGAACCCTCTTCTGGTGATGCACTAGCCATGGATTCTGGTGGCGACGACCTCCCTCTTCAACCTCTTTTTTCCTGCCCGCGTGCACGTGAGAGATATCAACTTTCCAGACTAATGAAAGACGGTGATGATGGTCAGGATTACGATGAGGAAACGAATAATATTACTCGTAATATGTACGATTGCATCCAAGTCGACGAACTCGTTGATAAAGAGCTTCTTCCCTACAATTCTTCCCCTCACTTCCCCAGCACAAGAAACGGAGGCGGATCTTTGCTTGATTGCGACAAGCGTTATTTCTGTAAGCTCCCTGTAGTCCCTCTTAATAAAAAGCCTGATTCTGAGCTTTTCGGGTGCGGTTTATGTCAATTGTCAGTGTTCAGCACAAGCTATTATGCATGCCGCGAATGTGGAGAAAATTTCCACAAAGAATGTGTAGAGTCTCCACTTGGAATCAAACACCCGTCCCACCCCTTTCATTCCCTTCAACTTTGCACACCCCTCCTTTCCTGGAGAAAATCAGAAGAATGCACTTCTTGTGGAATGAGACTCATGGGCATGACTTATAATTGTAACACATGCGAGTTGAGAATGCATCCCTTCTGTGCGATAAGGCCGGTACCCTTTGTTGTAGACCATCCAAAAAGCCATCCCCACCCTCTCACCTTTTTCCCTACACAAGCTTCTTTAGTTTGCCATTTTTGTGCCATAATCAAGAAGCTTGATCCCACATACATATGTATTCAATGTGGCTTCGCCATCCACAAAGATTGTATGAGGTCCCCACAAGTCATAAGAATTTCGCGTCACCATCACCGTGTCTCTTTTACCTCTTCTCTTCCATCCAGAAAATTGTCTTGTGGAGTCTGTCATCAAGAGGTTGACAACCATTATGGTTCCTACTCTTGCAAGAAATGTGATGCTTATTTTGTTCATTCAAAATGTGCATTAAATCGGAAGGTGTGGGATGGAAAAGATCTTGATGGAGTACCAGAAGAAGATGATAAGATAGATGATGGTGAGCCGTTCGAGAGGATAGCTTATGGTATAATACGCCATCCTTTTCATAGTCACCACCTGCGACTTGAGATCTTTAAAGATTATGACGAAAATAAGTATTGTCGAGGGTGTGCGTTTCCAATCTACGGAGGTCACTTCTATTCGTGCATGGAATGTGACTTCATCCTCCACGAGGGTTGTGCAAATGCTCCACGCATGAAACGACATCCCTTACATCCAGTGCCTCTTACACTAAAAGTTACCACCATGGCATATGGTAGTAACCGAGGTAGAATCCAGTGTAAAGGATGTCAGCGTGACGTTTCTGGCTTCTACTATGATGGTCCTTCAGTCAGGCTAGACTTACAGTGTGCCTCGATTATCGAACCATTTGGATATCTAGGCCACAAACATCAGTTATTTCTACCTTGGGACCAACATAAAGGGACACGTTGTCAAATATGCACAGAAGAATGTGAAGATTCAAAGTTAATTTGCATGGAATGCGATTACACTATATGTTTCCGTTGCGTTACCTTGCCATACAAGGTAAGGTATAAACATGACAGTCATTTTCTCACACTCTGTGATCAAAAAGAGTCAAATGATCAACCAGATTGGTGTGAGATTTGCGAAGGGAAAATAGCAGAAGGAACAAAGATTTGCGAAGGCAGGATAGAAGAAGAAATAGCGATTTGGAATCGCAAGAAACAAAGAAGGGAAAGGCGATTTTATAAATGCAATAGCTGCTGCACCAGTCTTCATGTCGAATGTTTACTTGGGCTAGACATTTACATGAAATCTGGTCAAGTTATAAAGGATTGCATTAATTTTTTTAAGGGATTCGAACTTCAACCTAGTAGCTTTCACATGAATATGGATGTTCAGATTCGTCTCAACAGTTCTCTCTCCCGACCGATTTGCGATCGATGCAAGCGCCGTTGTCCATTTCCAATATATTTTATAGCCCATTACAGGAAATTTTGTTCTTGGTACTGTACCGAAAATGCCAAGTACTGAGCATCCAACAAATTATATCCCTTTTATTTTCCGTTACTTTGAATTATTTGATATCCAGCCTCCGTTTGTGAGAAGTAGTTCCTAATTTCGTTGTCGTTGTTGTGTTTTTTTTTCCTCTTAAATTTCATTGTAAGATGTCACTTTCTATTATTTTTCAACAATGTGTATATATATATATATATGTATGTATAAAAAAAATTTCATGTACTTAAATTATTTATAAATTTTTACTTCTATGATTCTAAATATTTTGCTTCCACGTATCCATTTTTTGAAGTGGCAATTAATATTCGCATGTGGGAGTAATAAATGAAATATTTTTTGTTTGACATTATTGATTGCAACATTTTTGTTTGACAATTTGCATACATACATTGTATAACTACTACTATTACATATAGGCAAAAGACTTAATTAAATAATGATGGACAGTTATAACAGGCTCTATTTAAATCTATTAAAAATATATGAAAAAATGACTCTTTGTTTAAATAATTGATAAAATATATTAAAATATATTTTAATCTAAATAAGCAGTCACAGATCCAGAATAAAATTTTGGGCAGGGAGAGGGGGCGGGGCGCAAAGAATTTCAAGAACATATAATCATATTTTTACATTATATGTTTGTTTGTTTTATTGATTATATCAAACATAGTTAAAAACGAAAGCTTTTGATAACCTAAATTTCTTTAAGAATTAAATCTAATATCCAACAAAAATATTATTGCATAGTAAAAAACTATTACATAGCATCAATCCTGAAATTTATATATATTTTATATAAATGCTAGTATGCTACATAGGTTTTCAAACAGATGTAGAAAAAAGTAAATGGACCAAGTAAACTTTACAACCAGGATCCGTAATAAGAGAAGAGACGGTCTCTTCTTTAATAGAAATCAATATAAGATTGTACAGAGATTTGAAATCAACAACGAACGACTTTTCGATAACAAAGTATAATGTATATATAATGACCAAGCTTAATTAGCTGTACCCTCAAGTTTTAATAAATATGCAAGGGGGAGAAAGAGAAGAAGAATATCACACAAAAAAAAATCCAAATCGCCATTAATTGTAGCAACCATGAGTTCCGTGGGTGTATTTCGTAAAGAGGAAATTGATGGAAAACAATCTTTGGTATTCACATTAACACAAATAGACGACCCAACCTCCTCCGGTGAAGCACTAGTCAAGGATTCTGGTGTCAAGAACCTCCCTCTTCAACCTCGTTTTTTCTGTCCTCGTGCACGTGACAGATTTGAAAGCTTCAGACAAAGGAAGGACGGTGGTAATCTTTTCGAGCGTCATCCATTCATTTCTTCCCCTCACTTCACCAGCACAAGAAGCGGCGAATCTTTGCTTGATTACGACCTCTATGATATCTGTAAGCTCCCTGTAGTCCCTCTCTTTTGGTGCAACAATAAAGAACCTGATAGAAGAGAATTCGTGTGCGGTGTATGCCAAATGGATATGCTCAGCGTAAGCTATTATGCATGTCTAGAATGTGATAAAAAGTTCCACAAAGAATGTGTAGAGTCTCCACTTGAAATCAAACACCCATCCCACCCCTCTCTTTCTCTTCAACTTTGCGCACCCGTCCTTTTTCGTTTAGGCACAAGAAAGTGTTGCACATCTTGTGGAACACAACTTGCACGCATGAGTTATCATTGTACTACTTGTGAGATGAGTATGCATCCGGTCTGTGCGATGAGGCCAATACCATTTGTTGTAGACCACCTAAAAAGCCATCCCCACCCTCTCACCCTTTTCCCTACACAAGCTTCTTTAGTTTGCCATTTCTGTGCCCTCATTAAGAAGCTTGATCTCACATATATTTGTGTCCAATGTGTCTTCGTAATCCATAAAGATTGTATTGGTTTCCCACATGTCATAAGAATATCCCGTCACCCCCACCGTATCTCTTTTACCTCTTCTCTTCCATTTGGAAAGTTGTCTTGCGGAATCTGTCACCAACAAGTTGACAACAATTATGGTGCATACTCTTGCCTTAAATGTGATGCTTATTTTGTTCATTCAAAATGTGCATTAAATCCAAAGGTGTGGGATGGGAAAGAACTAGAAGGAATACCAGAAGAAGATGATATGATAGATGGTGGTGAGCCGTTCGAGAGGATAGCTGATGGAATAATCTTCCATCCTTTTCATGGTGACCATCTGCAACTTCAAATCTACAGAGCTTATGACGAAAATAAGTATTGTCGAGGGTGTGCAATTCCGGTCTATGGGGGTCAGTTCTATTCATGCATGAAATGCGACTTCATCCTCCATGAAAGTTGTGCAAATGCTCCACGCATGAAACGGCATCCCTTATATCCACACCCACTTACACTTTTCACCATGAATTCTGGTAGTGACCAAGGTATGATTCAGTGTAGTGCATGTGAGCGGGATGTTGGTGGCTTCTACTATGGGCATTATTCAAGAGAAAGAAGCTTCAAGCTAGACTTACGATGTGCCTCGGTTTTCGAACCATTTGGATATCCAGGCCACAGACATTACTTATTCCTACCTTGGGACCAACATAAAGGGACACACTGTCAAATATGCAAAGAAGAATGTGAAGATTCAAAACTAGTTTGCATGGAATGCGATTATACTATATGTTTCTGTTGCCTTACCTTGCCATACAGGGTAAAGTATAAACATGACAGTCATATTCTCACACTCTGTGATAAAAAGGAGCCAAGTGATCAACCAGATTGGTGTGAGATTTGCGAAGGGAAAATAGCAGAAGGAACAAAGATTTGCAAAGGCAGAATAGAAAAAGAAATAGAGATTTGGGATTGCAAGAAGCAAAAAAGGGAAAAGCGATATTATAAATGCGATGACTGCTGCACCAGTCTTCATGTCGAATGTTTACTTGGGCTAGACATTTACATGAGATCTGGTCAAATTATAAAGGAATGCATTGCTTCTTTCCCGGGATTAAAACTTCAAAGTAGTAACTCTCAGATGAATATGGATGTTCAGATTCGTCTCAACAGTTCTCTCTCCCGGCCACTTTGCGATCGATGCAAGCGCCGTTGTCCATTCCCAATATATTTTGTAGCGGAGTACAGAAAGTTTTGTTCATGGCACTGTACTGAAAATGCGAGGTACTGAACAACCAATGATTTATCCTGTTTTCCCGTTAATTTACAGTATTTTGACAATACTTTTTGTGAGATGTAACTTCCTATTTCCTTTTTTGTTGCAATGAAAGATGTAACTTTCTGTTACCATATTTTTTTTAACAGTATATTTGTATTCTCGTTTTTTTTTTTTTTTTGGTCAAAGTATATTTGTATTCTCATGTCCTTGAATTTAAGCCACAATTAAGTGATTAACTAATTAATTTACCAAAAAAAAAAAAAGGTTGTTCAATGTTAGTCGGCTTTGATATTTAAATTAGGTAATGGTCCCTTCCGGGACATCCGATTAAAAAAATTAAGTAATGATTCGTGCTCTACATGAACTTAAATTTTATCATTTTCATTTGCGTTGCACAGTGTTATCTCGATCGACTCGCCATGGTGTGATGGAATTTTCCATATGTGGAGGATTGATGCATCAATATATTTAAAATATTTTTCAAATATCATTCATTATTACTGTATCAAATACTCATGAATACCCTTCTCAAAGAGAATTTAATTCTCAGCTGCCACTCTCACAAATATATATACTAGCAGAAAACTGGAACATATCTGGAAATTAAAATTTGACCGTGTGAAAGACTGGCTAATAAATTCAGAACTGGTAATTTCTTATATATAAGTGTTTGACAAATATATTCTAGTATAGGTCCTGGATCAAATCCAGAGATGACTTCGTTTGCAGAAAACCATATATATATGACACTCACTAGTCTTTAATAACAAGTTCCGGAAGAGACGGTCTCCACTCTCGTGGAAACAATAGAATCGATACCGATATATGAAAATTGAAAAGATTGGACAGCGATTAGAAATCAATAATTAACGACTAAAAAGACTAAAAGCAAAACGACTATAAAAAGACCAAGCTTAGCTGTATTCTCGAGTTTTATATTACTAATTAATTAGGTTTTAATATGTGATATGGGTGGGTTGACTTTTTTATATAACCCGAAATTTTATTCTTAATTAACCTAAATACTTAGAATAAAGTTATGAATTAGTCTAATATCTACATGAATTTATAAAAACATTTCAAATCCCAATCTATTTTTCTTTTTAAATTTTATTATAAAATTCTCTCCAATTCTACTTTATATCTCTTTATCAAATATGATTACTCTATATGTAAAATAACTCTATTTTATATTCTAATAGAATGATATATATGAGAGAAACTTAATTTATAATAGAGTTATTCTATTTTAGAATAAAAATAAAGAAATACATTATAGATGATTTAACTAAATATATATGAAAAAATAAGAGAAAATTATAAAAAATGCCACATTGAAAACTCATCCTTTCCAAGAATGCCACATTACAACCATCCTTTTCTATAATGTCATATGCCCAATTTAAAAAGACCAGAATACCCTTTCTTTTTCTACTACACTTTCTCTCTCTCTCATTTTCTTTTGTTCTTTTTCTAATCTTCTTCCCTCTTTCTCTTTCTTCTATGGTTCATCATGATTGAAGGATCTAAATACCTCATCGGCGATTTAACGACATAGAAAGAGACCACGACGGTTCTCCATCGGAGAACACGAAACATGACATGGAGGATAAAGACTACAGAAAAAATTGTCCACCAAATTATTTGTTTTTACCAAAATTTTGTCTACCGTGAAAACGAAATTGGAAATTCTTGTCCACTGTGGACACGAAATTGGAAATTCTTGTTCACCGTGGACAAGAAATTGGAAAATTTTGTCCACTAATTGTTTTTGAAATCTTTTGTATTGAACGTGGACAATAATTCTTGTGAAAAAGATTTTAAGATTTTAAGTCTACCAATATCTTTTTAATCTGTTATTTTGATGTGGACAATATTTATAAATATATTGTCCACAAGTAGTAGTGGTAGATTTTGTCTACCAGTATTAATTGTGGACAATAGTTAGTAATATTTAGTTATTTACTATAGTATTCCAAATATATTTGTTGTTTCTATTGAGACTACATGACTCATTTAAATGTTAAATATCTGGTATTTAAATAAATATAAATTAATTAATTAATATCAGAAATAAAAACAAAAAAGTCAAATGAATACATGCTCTAGTCACGTCATCTTGTACTAGCAACGCATTCTCACCTATTTGTGTCTCAGGGGCTTTTTTGTCTTTTATTATAATGCCATAAAGATAGAAAATGGCATTCACGGAAAGATTCTGGCCAACATGGTATTCAAGGAAAGTTTATTTTGATATATGGCATTTCTTATTAAATTCCCAAAAAATAATTTGAAAGAAATTTAAACATCCAAAATATATTTGATGTGTTTTGCAATGTTTATTTGCTTGTGCCCGTAGGCCTGTAGTGTTAGTGTGAGAAAAATACCTTGTCCAATTTTTATAATAAAAAATTAGTAATTAATTCTAGTTGAATTGGTTGTAAACTTGTACTAATATTTTAAAATATTCTTAAAGTTACTTGTCTAGGATTTTACCGTTAAGGAAATTTTGAAGGCTACAGAGAAGATTCAACCAAGAAAGAGGAGGCGGCAGATCTGTTTTTCTGTTAAAGTCTGGTTGATTATCATGGGGACGGATATAGTAATGGCGCCTGAAAACAGCGTGGACGGAGATGACGAGAGGGAGGAAGAAGAAGAAGAAGAAGAAGAAGAAGAAGAAGAAGAGGATGAGCCACGGCTGAAATACCAGAAGATGGGTGGCAGCGTACCTGCGTTGCTATCTACGTACGCTGCTTCCTGCATCGTTGTAGCGGAGAAAGTAATCGCGCTTGGTACGGACGACGGAACCGTGCATATCCTCGATTTCCTGGGTAATCAGGCGAGTTTCTTTAGTGATCTTTGAAATTTTCGGGTCAGTGTAAGTGTTTTGGCGATATTCTTATGATGAACTGAGGTCGATAGATAGATGTTACACGCATTTCTTGGGGTTTCTTGGTGGTTTAGTTTGTTAATTAGCTGGGCTATGTATAGTTTGGTCAAATTTAAAAATAATTACTTTATCCTTGGTTTAGATTGAAGAATTCCGTGCCCACACTGCCCCGGTCAATGACCTCAGCTTTGACACAGCGGGAGAGTATATCGGAAGCTGTTCAGACGATGGGTTTGTCGTTATCAACAGCATTTTCACTGATGATGGGGAAATGAAAGTTGATTATCATCAGCCCATGACGGCCATTTCTTTGGACCCAGACTACAACAAAAGCCATTCAAAGAGAGTTGTAGCTGGTGGCTTGGCTGGTTACTTGTATATGGACTCGAAGACGTGTGTCGATCAAATAGACAAGATTTGTGAGGATGTGGGTAATTAAATCACGTTTTAGATCATACAACCTACTCATGGAGAATTTTGATAGAGGTTGTATGACCTTTGTAGGTGTTGTATAATGGGGAAGGTCCAATCCGTTCGGTGAAATGGAGAGGAAATCTCATCGCCTGGGCTAATGATGATGGTGTTAAAGTTTTTGATACAGTCGAAGAAAAGGGTGTTACATTTATTGATATACCGCAGGGAAGCCCCCGGACTGAGGCTTTGCGTCCCCACTTGGTTTGGCAGGTTTGTCTGGATAATTTATTTTTTTTTGTTTTCTTTTTTAATTTCATCCGAGTGAGTTCAAATAAATGTAACAGCATTGAATTAAGGGAATTTAATGAGAAATTCTTTTATTTTTGTTATAATTATTTCCAGGATGACAGTCACCTTGTGATTGGTTGGGGAACAACTGTTAAAATTGCTTCATTTAAACCAATCCTGAAGAAGTTTCAAGTGGATATAGTGGCATCTTTCAGAACCCGCTGCTACATAACAGGGATTGCTCCCTTTGGTGATACTCTAGTTATTCTTGCTTATACACCCATTGAAGAAGATAGTGAGGAGGAGGAATTTAGCAGCACCACTACTCTATCAAGTCAGGTACTCTCTTTTGTGGTGGTTTTTGGTGTTGCATATGAGAAACATGGACATATATATATATCTGGCATGCCTTTTTGGGCAGTTGTTGAATTTGATTCTAAGTAATGCAGGGAAATGCCCAGCCACCTGAGGTATACGTTGTATCATGGAAAAATGATGAGCTTACACTTGATAGCCTTCCTGTACCTGGCTTTCAGCATTACGAGGCTAAAGACTATTCTCTTGCTCATGTTCCTTTCCGAGGTTGGAGTTTTGTTTGTAAAGTACTCTGTTTTCTGAGGGCAAAGAAACTCTGCCATTAATTACTTACTCTAAAAAATTGATGAGAGTGTAGGTAGTAGCTACGCTGGGGGACAGTGGTGGGCGCCTGGTGCTGAATCATTGTTCTATATTGTTTCTCCAAAAAGTGTTATAATTGCAAAATCCAGGTCTATTTTTGTGGTCACTATTTAATTTTTCCATGTTATATGTACTTAGTGCTTTGTAAATGAAATTTTACGTTTTCTGGTTTGTTACATGTTTATAGGGATGCTGAAGATCATGTTAAGTGGCTTTTGCAACATGGATATTACGAGAATGCCCTAGCAGCTGCTGAGGCTGGTGGAGTACGAACCGAACTAATTGATGAGGTACTTGTTCGAATATAAGTAAACCTTTTGTTTGTCTCTGCATTATTTTGTTCTCCACTTTTTTCAACTATAATGGGATGAAATGTTGTGTCGTAAAGTGCTGTGATCATGATTTTCATTTTTATTCATATATATGCAATTGTTATTACTTTGGTTAGTTAAACACTCTTAGTCTGAAAATACTCTGTTTCTTCAACCAAAGAATAGTGTTTGTTCCAATGTTGTATAAACCGACCAGATCTTGGTCTAGAAAACAAGTGGTAAGTGTCATATAAATTTTTTTATACCCCTTTCCACATTCTGTTTTTGGGTTTAATGATATATGAGTTTACTTATCTAGGCGGGTGCTGGGTATCTTGATCAATTGATTGTGGAAAGAAAATATGCTGAAGCAGCATCTTTATGCCCCAAATTATTACGAGGATCTGCTTCAGCCTGGGAGAGGTTTGAGCAAATTAAATTATTATCTCTTATATGCTAATTAAGGTACGTGTTTGGTTATTGGTTGTGTTTTAAATATTCAACATTTTGTTTCTCTTGTCAGGTGGGTTTTCCAATTTGCTCAACTATGCCAGCTGCCTCTTCTTGTTCCATACATGCCTAGGGATAACCCAAGGCTCAAGGATACTGTGTATGAGGTTCGTCTATATCAACAACTTTGTATGGTGGACTCTTCCCACTTTTTTCCTTTGGAACTGTCTTTATCCCCAGTGGCGGAGCTAGAAATTAATTGTATAGGGGTCAAACAAATTTTACTTATCATAAATTAATCATATTTATGCCTAATATTTTTTGTCATAAAATTAAATTGTTATAAACATAAGTATGTAACCACATAACCACAAGTGAATGGTACAAAAATCAAATTAAATGGGTCAATGGAGAGTTTAGAACAAAAATTATAGGGGTCATCATAACCATTACTAACCATTTCACCTAGTTTCATATTTAAAATACATAAAAAATTTAAGAATTTAGAAAATCTGTAGGGGTCAGCTGACCCCCTCCCTTGCCACATAGCTCCGCCCCTGTTTATCCCTCTATCCATGTTATAGAGCAATGAACCAATGGAAGAAACTCCTACAGTCACTTTCTATTAAATCATATCCCTAGAATCTTTATGATGCAGGTTGCTCTAGTTGCAGTGGCAAGCAACCCCTCATACCACAAGGAGCTTTTGTCAGCTATTAAATCTTGGCCACGTTCAGTATATTCTGCTTTGGATGTTATCTCAGTAATCGAGCCTCAGCTGAACATATCTTTTATGACTGATGTCCTCGAAGAGGTCAGATTTTTCTGTCGTATTAAGCTGAGGTTTATTAATTCACGGATTCAGAGTTATATATACCATCATTTCATGTTTCAGGCGTTGGTAGAGCTGTATTTAATGGATGGACAATATGAGAAAGCCTTCTCCCTATATGCTGAGGTAAGTGTGTACTAAGAAATTGATACATTTGTAAAGTATATTCCTTTAATCTTGTTCAGGCATTCTTTCATAGATAGTCCGCTAAAATGTTCCTTTACCTTTATTCCAGCTTCTCAAACCAGAAGTGTTTGGTCTCATTGAGAAATACAGCTTTCCTGAGGCGATTCGCGGAAAGGTAAATGAGGGTATTCTTTTTATAGTTCAAGACTTATGAAAGCATTACATTGTCTTTTCCTTTACGATGTTTATCTACTTGTGTAGGTTGTCCGGTTAATGTTGCTTGATTGCAAGCGTGCCACTGCCTTATTTATCCAATATAGGGATTTGATTGCTCCATCTGAAGTTGTCCCGCAACTTCTGAGAGCTGGAAACAAATGTGATTCAAAATTTTACTTGCACTTATATCTGCATGCATTATATGAAGTCAGTCAAGATACTGGGAAGGATTTTCATGATATGCAGGTATGTCTAGTAAACTCAATATATGGACTGAATATTCCTTTTACTTTCTCGTTTTGCATACATATTATCTTAAAATATATACGTGTTGCAGGTACAACTATATGCGGAATACGATACTAAGATGGTGCTTCCATTCCTACGTAGCAGTCAACATTATAAGTTAGAAAAGGTAGTTAACATTACAAGCTAGAAAGCTCACTGAAATGAACTATCTCTGGGTTATGTCTTTGTGAACTTGGTCTACTGCAACATCTCAGGCATATGAAATTTGTGTCAATAAAGATTTATTAAGAGAGCAAGTGTTTCTCTTGGGAAGGATGGGAAATGTAAAACAAGCTCTTGCATTAATCTTAAATAGACTGGGGGATATACAAGAGGTAATTGTCATAATATATACTCTGTGTTCAGTAAAAACTGATGTCTTGTTACTCGTTATTATAAAACAAGCTATGGTTCTATAAAATTGATTGATCGTCTGCAGGCTGTAGAATTTGTGTTCATGCAGCACGATGATGCTCTATGGAAAGAGCTGATTAAGCAATGTCAGGACAAGCCAGAGATGGTAAAAACTGTGTTTGTGAATCAAATCTGCCTTGATTCTGGTAAACTTGTGTCGTTGTAGTACTTTTTCTTAATCTTTTATTCCTTTCCACCAATTTTAGGTGGGCTTGCTGTTGGAGCACACGTTTTGCAGCCTTGACCCTCTTAGCATTGTAAATATGGTCCCAAAAGGCTTGAAAATACCTCGGTTAGTTTTAGCTGTGATGCCAAACTTTTTAGTTTACACAAAGTTATGTGCTCCCCCCCCCCCCCCCCCCCACTTTTTCTAAACACAGAGCATTACCAGAATGGTATGCTTTCTGATCACTTTTTGCCAAAATAATGATCTCCTCATCGTTTATTCTGCTTTCAGATTAAGAGATCGATTGGTCAAATTACTAACAGATTACAGAACTGAGGCATCTCTTAGGCACGGTTGCAATGACATTCTCAAGGTACAAATTTAGTGTCACACCAATGTCCATCTGATACTGATATATATATAGAACATGCTCCTGGGAATTTGACGTGTGGGGCTGTTCTACAGAAGGACAATGTTAATCTTCTGGTCAAGTGCTTCAACGAGGCGAGGCGCGGGATCTGCTTAAGTAGCGAAGAAAACGATTCCCGTTTGAAACAAGGAGACAATAATCACTCATCCTCTCAGACAATGGTAGTAGACAAATCTGTGGGCAGAAAAATGACAGAGGTGAAGTCGAAGACACGGGGAGACACACGGTGTTGCATGTGCTTTGACCCGGTCTTGATAAGAGGGGTCAGCGTAGTGGTCTTCTTCTGCTGCCATGCTTACCACATGACGTGCCTCATGGATGTTGCCTTCAGCAACAACAATAACAAGGCAACCAAAGGTTATTCGGGGTGTGAATACAACTACGGTAATGGTGTGGATGAGGAAGAAAATGATAATAGTGATGGAGACAGGCTTGGGCGGTCGCGTTTACAATGCATATTATGTACTACTGCTGCTACTGCGTCTGCTCGGTAGCGACCCCTTTTGTGCATTTTGATAAAACCTGCATCTTACGTCTTGCATCTTGCTAATATCGTTGTTTTGTGACAATGTCTTGGAATTCAAACACTATGTCAAAAAAGAAAAATAAAATCAAAATCCATCACCTAGTGGTTTGTGATTTAAGCTGAGTTTAGGCGAAAGAGATTGCCGTTTCTGAAAAGTGTGTGGACAAGAAAAATGATAAATTGTCGGTAGAAATCCATCACCTAGTGGTTTTTGTCCATTTAATATAGAGAAATCGGACAGGACTAAAAATTTCGTTTGTTAAAAAAAACTACTCGTATTTAGTTAAACTAAGATATAAGATTTTTTGACCAAAAAAAAGATATAAGATTTAAAGTTTAGAATTATCAATGAAAAAGAGAAGATTAAAATTTAGATGATAACTAAAAATACAAAACCACTTTATATGAATAATTTTTTATTATTATAATTTAAAGAGAGAGAGAAAAGAGAGAGAGAGTCTCACACGTGTATACTAACACTCGTGTATCACCACCAAGCCAACTTTTACAATTTTTTCTTTTTTTATAATGCTAACACCTGACCATCAAATAAGCCACTGTGTATAGCCTAATAGTATTAATATTATGTATTGTACATTATATTTATTTTACAATTTTGTCGTACGTGAAGTAATGACATATTCCTGCTCCCAATGGATCTGAAGGCTTGTTTTAATGTGCATTTCGTATAAAACTAATCTTTAGAAATAAGATCCGGAAGAGTCGACGGTCTCCTTCCTAGTCTCCTCTCTAATGAAAAAAAAATAAAAATCAATATATTAAAGTGATTGTATAGACTACAGAGATTCGAAATCAATAACGACCGACTTTTCTATAACAAAGAATATAAAAAGACCGACCTAATCGCCATTAATCTATAACAAAGAATATAAATTACCAGCTGTATGGCACAATAAATATAATAAATATATATATGCAAGGGGGAGAAGGAGAAGAAGAATATCACAAAAACAATCCAAATCTCCATTAATTGTAGCAATCATGAGTTCCGTGGGTGTATTTCGTAAGGTGGAAATTGATGGAAAATCATTTTTGGTTTACACATTAACACAAACAGACAACCCAACCCTGAATTCTGGTGGCGACGTACTCTCGTTTCAACCTCTTTTTTTCTGTCCTCGTGCACGTATCAAATTTCTAAAGTTCAAACTAAATGAACACGATGATGATGATGATGAAGATGGTGATGATGATGACAACGACGAAGATGATGATGATGATGATGAAAACGAAGACGACAAAGAAGATGGCGATGATGAAGATGAAGATGGTGATGACGATGATGACAAAGAAGATGTTGATGGTGATGATGATGATGATGATGGTGGTGACCATGACGAAAACAACGATGACAAAAAAGATGTCGATGGTGATGATGACTTGCTTCATCTATTCAATTCCTCCCCTCACTTTCCCAGCACAAGAAGTGGTGATCAACAAGGCGAATCTTTGCTTGATTGCGACCACGATGGTGTTTGTAAGCTCCCTGTAGTCCCTCTTTTTTGGTGCAACAATAAAGAATCTCATTCTGGCGAATTCGAGTGCGGTGGATGTGAAACAGAAATGCTCAGCACAAGCTATTTTGTATGTCTCCAATGCCAAAGAAAGTTCCACAAAGAATGTGTTGAGTCTCCACTTGAGATCAAACACCCTTCCCACCCCTTTCATTCTCTTCAACTTTACAGTTTAGTAGGGTCAAGTGTGGGGCACTGCATTTGTTGTGAAGAATATTTCTCCGAAATGTTTTATCATTGTACTACCTGCGATTTGAGTATGCATCCGGTCTGTGCGATGAGGCCAATACCCTTTGTTGTAGACAATCCAAAAAGCCATCCCCACCTTCTCACATTCTTCCCTACACAAGCTTCGACAGTTTGCAATATTTGTGCCCAGATTAAGAAGCTTGATCCCACATACATCTGTATCCAATGTGTCTTCGTAATCCATGAAGGTTGTATGGGTTTCCCCCATGTCATCAGAATATCTCGTCACCACCACCGTATCTCTTTTACCTCATCTCTTCCATCTGGAATGTTGTCTTGCGGGGTCTGTCGTCAACAAGTTGACAACAATTATGGTGCATATTCTTGCAAAACATGCGATTCTTATTTTGTTCATTCAAAATGTGCATTAAATCCAAAGGTGTGGGATGGAAAAGAACTCGAACAAGTGTCAGAAGAAGATGATAAGATAGATGATGGCGAGCCGTTTGAGAGGATAGCTGACGGAATAATACGCCATCCTTTCCATAATCACCATTTGCGACTTGAGATCTTCAGAGCTTATGACGAAAATAAATATTGTCGAGGGTGTGCGCTTCCAATCTATGAAGGTCAATTCTATTCATGCATGGAGTGCGACTTCGTCCTCCATGAAAGTTGTGCAAATGCTCCACGGATGAAACGTTATCCCTTACATCCACATCCACTTACACTAAAAGTTGCCACCATGATACCTGATGATGACACAGGTGTATTTCGTTGCAGTGAATGTGGGCGTGATGGTAATGGCTTCTTCTACGAGTATTGTAAAGAAGGAGAAACCTTCCAGCTAGACTTACGGTGTGCCTCGATTATCGAACCATTTGAATATCAAGGCCATAAACATCCCTTATTCCTACCTTGGGAAACAGAGAAAGAGACACCATGTCAGATGTGCAAACACGAAAACAAGGATTCAAAGTTAATTTGCACGGAATGCGATTATACTATATGTTTCCATTGTGCTAGCTTCCCGTACAAGGCAAGGTATAAACATGACAGTCATTTTCTCACAATTTGCGATGTGAAAGAGGCAAGTGATCAACCAGAGTGGTGTGAGGTTTGCGAAGGCAAAATAGAAGAAGTAAAAGAAAGAGTGTATCGCGGGAATGTTAAGTTTACGGAAATAGGATTCTATAAGTGCAATGACTGCTCTACCGCTCTTCATGTTGAATGTTTACTAGGGATAGACATGTACATGAAGCCTGGTCAAACAGAAAAAGATTACTTTTCTTTTAACCAGTACTCATTTATAGATCAAAATTTTGATTGGGTAGATTTTCAGGTTCTTCTCAACAGTTCCCTCTCCCGACCAATTTGCGGTGAATGCATGCGCCGTTGTCCATTCCCAATATATTTCAAAGGCCCAAGAACAATATTATGTTCTGTGAATTGTGTAATGGAAATGTGCCGTGATGACTGAGCATCCCCTTTTTTCCTTGTTATTTTGATATTTTGGCTATCTTGTTTTTCTTATTTTCTCAATTGTGAGATGTAACTTTCTATTTTTACAAAAAAGAAAAAGAGATGTTTTATGTGATTTTATGTTTTCAAGTCACTGTCAGTTGGCTTTAATAATATAAATTTTCTCATCTCCTCTGGGTTTTCTTGGACGATTCGACTAAGCAGTCTACAACCTCTGGTACTGGCAAAGCTGATAATATAGTTCCTTGACAATGTAGTTAACCTTTGCTTCTACGAGATCACATGCTTGACATAAGACCTGCGAGAATGCGTTCACCATATATCTGACGTCCTTCTCGTTTAGACCCAAAATCACAAGGAAATCGAATCTTTGTCGGAGTTCTGATCCTCTGCCACAGAATTTTTTTACCGCTCTGTCCATCTCCTTTGAGTTCTTCTCATATCCGAGATTCAACAATAACTTTGTCTTCATTAATCTCCATGTTTCCTCTTCCCCGATATTACTTAAACCCATAGTACATTTTTTCATCTCCTCTGTGTTTTCTTGGATGCTGCATAGTCCCAACATTCAATGCAAAGTAAGGTTTCGGTTTTCAAGTCACTGTCAGTTGGCTTTAATAATATAAATTTTACGGGAAATGAAATACAGAGATTCAACAAATATATTCTGATCTGATTACATATGTTTATCACACGATTATTTGATGGGTTGTGTAGTAATATTAACCAGATGAAGTAATAATCCTCTCAGCTTTTGTCATGTGAGCGCAGTGTAAAGTTGATGTTGTCTGATATAATCTATCACTCCTTCTTCAGTCAAGTACTTAACCGATAACCCGCTCGAAATGCATTGCCTGAAAGAAGCAGAGGAATGAGCAAGAGAAATCATTTTTAGTGAAGATGAAATGTTCTTGAGAAGGATAAACCTCACACTACCTTAATCTACTCGAACTGATCTGATTAGGAACAATATTGTCAACGATTTTGATGTTAGTCTGCGAAAGAAACCGAGGTAGCACCATTCAGTCAAACCCGTGTACAATCATGGACTGATACAGCGGAATCAGAAAAGCAACCTGGTAATACGTACATGGTTTTCGTTTAAGATTTCGTCACCAGAAATCATATTTTCAACATCTTGTCCTTCTCTACGGATGCAGACAATGCCATAGTCTTTACAAATAGTTCTTACCTTCAAAAACCAGATATTGCAAAAGGAGCATAATTGTGAGTAGAACCGATAAAACACATCTCCGTTTATATAATGATGCTGCCTTGGTTTACCTGTTCAGGGATCCAAACACCAGGAGTGCAGAAAGATTGCAGTAAATCCGAGCCACACAGTAGCATGACTTTGAGAGATTCTAGCAATAGAAACGACATACTATAAATTTGAGTTTGTCATTTGCGTAGTAGCTAGCATGTATGATGAAGCAGAGCAACCATATTGAGACGATCCAACAATTACTTAAAAAAGTAAATGAGATCAACTATGAGTAAAAAGATGCTAAAGGACACAAAGGACAGTTTTTTGCAGTTATCTTACCATCGGGTACAGGTCGATTTATTGTTAAGAAAGTCTTGACCCTTGATAAAACCGCCAAAGTTCGTTGGTAGCTGCTTTGAGATGCCTGTAAAAACAGCTTCCACAGTTTTGTAAACAACGCTTTGTTCCTCTAAAGAGAACTTATTAAAAGCTTTCCGAGGGATGAGAAAGTACCTCCCACGGATCAACCATTACAAAGTCAGAGCTATGACAGGCCAGTTTACACATTTCTAAACGATGTTCTGCAGATAAGAGGCCCTACACAGAATTTGAAGATTTTATTATCCCTAAAGGAAATTAAACAGAACAGTAAACAGCAGAACCTTGAGAGCTAAAAAGAAAAAGAAGATCTTAGTTTCATCACACGTAACATGTCCATTAGCATTGGTTTATAAAAAAACAAAAGTCATTATTGAAAGAAACTAAGATTTTCAAGATGCCAAAATTGTTATACCTTCTTCTTATATGCATCATTAACAGGAGACATATAGCCTCCAAGAACATGAAATCCCTTTGAGCGTAACGCATCTCTCGCCAGCTCTAAAGACGGAAAAAGAGAACTCATCAGTTTGATGTAAAGAAACATATACATTTGAACAAACGGTCTCAACATCAACGGTGGAAAACTTTGGTTTAACATGAATAATCTACAAAACCTCGAATTTTTATAAACCCAAAATATACAAAGCTAACACAAGCAAGGCACAATTTAAGCTACTTTAGACTATAAACACAGATCATAATGCCTCGAATTGTGCGAATTTCTCGCATTAATCGAATCTGAAACGCCATTGATGAACATTGGTTCTATAACTGATTTGGTAAAAACTCACCAAACATGCGTAAATGCATGAAAGTAGGAGGATTGAAACTCCCAGTTGCCACAAGTACTACACAAGTTTTGTCCCTGATTCAGACAAGCGACAAAAGAAAGTCAACACCCAGAGATTTACAATGAATCAGGTGAGAATCTCATCATCATAAGTAACCAAGCAGATCAAATTTACAAAATTAGAATTTCCATAGAGAGAAAGTTTCAGGGCAAAAAAATATAAATAAAAACGAGAATAAGCTTCGAAATTTACTCAGGGTTTGATCCATTAGATAATTTATCGACTGGTAAGGAGACATCCATTGAACTTTGTCTTTGATGATCGAATCTGAGTCTCTAACGATCACTCCGGCGAATGAGAGAGATAAAAAGACGACGACGGCGAAAGAATAAAAGATAGAGTGAAACGACATCGTATAAAATGGGTTTTGTCAAAACGCATCGTATAAAAGGGGTTTTGCTCAAAACGCATCGTTTGGCAGCTAACGAGAGGATTGAGTGAAACGACATCGTATGAGATGTAGAAGTTACGACGCCGTTTTGTTTGAATTAAAACGCATCATTCAGGTAGCAGCGAGAGTTAAAGCGCATCATTCTATTTTCTTTAAGGGAAAGCGAAAATGAAATCTTTATCCCCAAAATTTTGAAATTCAAATCCGCGCTAATAGTCTCTCTCGCTCAGTCTCTAGAGCAGGTCGTCGGAGATGTTTTCCGGCAGGGATAACCCGAGGGGAATGGCGAATGTGAAGATGGAGAATCTTTTCGTTCAGATCTTTGAGAGGAAGAGGCGAATCGTCGAGCATGTTAAGCAACAAGTAGATCTCTATGACCAGCACTTAGCCTCCAAATGCCTACTTGCCGGAGTATCTCCTCCGCCGTGGCTCTGGTCTCCGTCTCTACCTTCCCATACTTCCGGTAATTGTTGAATCTGATATAGTGCTCAATTTTTGTTGACATAGTGCTCGATTTCTGGTTGATTCTCAAAGCATTTTTCGTGATGGTAAATGTTGATTTGTTTGGCTGATTGGAGCAAAGCAAAAGCATTATTTGGTTTTACGGGTCATAATTCTTAGATTCCTTCTTTCGTCAACGCATTTAGTGGGTATTGATACTTACGAGGTTGTTTGATACTTAAACGGGAAATGGATTGAATGTTTATAAAGCATAAAGCATAATTTGGTGTTGAATTACTGTGATAAGATGGAGGGAATGATTGGAAAGAGTGTTGGGGTTCATAAGCATAGTTTGATGTTGAGTTTACTATGATAGGTTTTCTGCGCTTGTGCTGACTTTTTCATCAAAGTGTAGAGCTCTTTCATTTTTCTGAACCTCTTTGCAGAATTGTTTTCTCATTTCTTACATGGGAATAAGTAATGGCTAGCTAGTTGAAAGTATCGACTTAAGCGTTCAGTTAGACTAGTATTAACTTACATGGCTTGTATATCTGTTTCAATTGCGATTGAATAGAAGGGTTTCTGGTCACGATTCTTACTTTGATTTTATGTTTGTATGTATACAGAGTTGAATAAAGAGGACATTATATCAGAACTTCTACTTCCTCCATCAAGACCTTCCATCATTTGTCCTAGCAGTCGTCCCTTTTCATACCAACGACCTGTCAGTTTTCTAGCTGACAATGTCGTAAGACAAGACCTGACGTCTGTGGTAAATAACCCTTTAGAAGAGCAGTTGCTTGAAGAGGAACCACAACACAACCTCTCACACAACTTAGTCACACACGTTTTGAATCATTCTCATGAGCATGATGCTAATATTGCATCTCCTAGAGATGTCCATGAGAAAGAGAGATTGCCAGAAAGTATCTCAATCAGCTGCAGAAAGAATCAAAGTTGTCCATCTTCCGAGCAGTCCCATAATCAGAGAGTTGAAACTAATCTTGATGCTACATCTCCTGGATGTAGCCAAGGGAAAAAGGTTCCCAAAAGTGTCTCAACTACTGGTTGTGAGAGGAAACCATCACCTCCCGGTTATTGTCAAGATGAAACTGAACCAAACACTTGCCTTGACCCTGGATTATCTCTTGCTAAGATGCAGAGATCAAGGTCACGTCAAAAAGCTTTGGAGCTTCGTGGTAGTGCCAAAGCGTCGAAAAGCCGCTCAAACAGTAGAAATGAGCTCAAACCTTCTGCGGGTGGAAATATAGGCCTTGAGATTGCTTCTTTAAGGTCTGACAGTGTTAGTGAGATAAAGTTATTTAAGCATGATGAGAATGATGAAGGGTGTCAAGAAAAAGTAGAGAACAGTAATTCTCAAGGTAAAGGAGAGGATCAGTGTACTAAAGTTAGTTTAATTACAGAGTCTTTTACCTTGCATCAGAAAGTAGATTCGGTGCAAAATTCTTCGAGTGGGAATGCTTATGCTTCTATTGTACCAGAATCTCTACTCGAGTCTGGTCATGTGAATGACATCGATATATCAAAGTCCATTGAGACAATGAATGAAGTGTCTGCCAAAGTAGATGAGCAAGTGGATGATCCCCAAAGCAGAAGTTGCAATGAAACAGCTTATATCGATGGAAGTACAAGATCTAAAAGCTCAAGTCAAGATAGCTCCAAGAGGAAACATCAAAAGTCAAGCAACTCCTTTTCTGGTAACTGTCTGTCAATAAATCCAAATCCCTCTCCCTGGGCAGATTATGAAGTAGAATTACCTCAGGTAATACCTGTTATTAATGATGTTTCTTTGGTGACAGATGCTGGAACGAGCATCTTTCACTCTGAAATCATTGCAAGGTCCAGAAGCAGTAATAGAGGAAGTATATCCAAACCTGAGCATTTCGGATCTATTGAGTCCTCTTCGATTGACATGAAGCCAAGAGATTCAATTTTATTACTGCAAGGTGACCATGTAAAGGAATCACTGAATCCATCTGCTGTTGATGTTGAAGATTTAATAGTTGAAAGTACCACCAGCAACAGTCAATCAAAAGAAAAGGGTGAATGTGTTGACACTAACAGATGTTCAAGTGCTGAAAGGGTAAGCCAAAGTGGCATCTCCCCAGATGAGACCTTATGTGCGGGTGCAATCCAAGACTCTGTATCCAAGACCGAGCTTTTGGGCTTTGTTGAGTCCTCTTCAGTGGATCCACAGTCAAGAGACTCAGTAATGCAATCAGACGAAGAAAGTGTATTGTTGAAGCCCATTGCTGTTACTGGTGAAGCTTTGTTAGTGGAGGAAGATAACAATGGTGTATCAATTGAAGTTAGCAGTATTTCAAAATCTAGAAGTTTAAACCAAACTGACATCACGATAGTTGAGCCATTGGTGGTTGAATCTATTCTTCTGGAAAGCGGTACACCGGAAAACTTGATTGACCATTCTAAAGGATGTGATACTAGTTGTGGGTCCAAGGAAGTGAAACCATTGGGTTCATTGACCAAAGCAGGGAGTAGCCAATGCCATGAAAGAATTAGAAGGGCAAGAAGCTCAGCCATAGAAGAGGAATCAGCAAATGAATATATGACTCTTTCTGTTGGGGCTGATCATAAATCGGCTGACAAACATCTTGAAGTTAGAGAAGGAAAATCATTGCTGAGAACCCCTAATCAACCTGTTTTTGTGAAGCCTGAATCATTCCATTTTGATGATAATGAAGAACGCAACTTCAATGAGGTTCCAGTGAATAGTCGAGAAAAATCTATGATGGAGAAGGTCCCCACACCAGCATCCGCCGCAAGGGTGTTTGATGTCCCATCTCTCACTGATTCTGGAGTAAATCTCTCGGCAGACAATGAAATGAGTGACATTGAGGATCACAATGGGTTAAAGATAGAAATGGTACCAGAAATGGAATCGCATGCAAGCCACTCTGGCTTAAAAGTGGGAGAGAATGAACCTACAGAGTCAAATACATTCACTGGCCATATAGATGCATTGACAAAGAGACCTCAACATGAAACATCCTCTGAAAAAGGTGTTCTCCCAATTAAAAGAGATGTAACATGTACAGAAACAGATGAATCTAATGATCCAGAGAGCTCTATTCAGGAAGTTTTCTGCTCTAGTTCCTCCATGGGGGGTTCCATCCGGCAGAATAAGCGGAGCAGAACCCTGGAAAAACCAACTATTAGAGTGCTTTCGTCAAGCCCAGGGGTGAATATTCTTCCCTATGTCTTGGGACAGCTTAATATATGAGAGTCTTGAACCGCTCCCTCTTTCAAAATGTAATTAAGATGCTTTTTGAATCATGGGCTTTTATATGTCGCAGGGAGACATTCTCGAGTCAGATTCTGTTAGGAAATCAGTACATCAGAGGGAAGAAGCTGCATGTCACAACCTCGATAACTATGACGTTGAGTTACAGAAGATGATTGGATCTGCATCTTCAGATCACTATGGTGTGGAGTTACAAAAGATGATTGGATCTGCATCTTCAGCTGACTTACGATTTAAAGAGGTATGTGCAATATTTCTCTGTCTTCTTAAGTTTAATTTCTTCTAAATAGTAATCTTCCTTCCATGCTCTAAAAGGGACATAGACAATTATACTTCAACTAAAAGCTGTAACTAATTTAATGAGAATATCTCATTCTAGGCCTAAGTGTCGTAGTATTAAGCATCTCTCAAGCTACACATGTAATAGAAAGCTCCATAAAAATTATTGGCCAAAATCTGAAATCCTAATTAAGTCTCAGATTAGTACTGCTCTTCTTTGTATGTCTTTGTTTATATGACTCTACTGATTGTCTGCCAAGAGATTAAACTGCAGTACAGCTCAGGCTCTTAGTTCCATAATAATTTCTCTTGTTCTGTATGATGTGCAATTAACCAGAGAAATGGATGTTTACAGAATTACTTATTCAAGGAAGCTGGATTGATGAGTCCTGCCTCGCTTTCCTTCAGAACAGAACGGCTAAGTGTACAGAGGAGCCAAATTGCTCCGGATCACGGAGTTGGATCAGAAAATATTAACTTTTTTCCACATGCTGGAGAAACCTCACATGGATTAGCTAGTTGCATTGTTCGCGATTCAGATGATTCTATTTGTTTATCACCCTTGGGTTTGATAAGCTCAGACGATGGAAGCCCCCCTGTTTTGGAGGGCTTTATAATCCAAACCGATGATGAAAATCAAAGCGGCTCCAAAAACCAGTTAAATCATGACAGTTTCCAACTTCCAAGAACTACAGCAGAAAGTGCAGCCATGATAGAGCAGATTTGCAAGTCTGCTTGCACGACCACTCCGTCATTACATCTAGCTAAAACATTTAAGTTCAATGGAAAACTAGACTTAGATCATTCCGTTTCAACCGAGCTGTTTAATGGCATGTTTTTCAGTCAGAATCTCGAGGGTAGCTCTGTCTTTGATAACTTGGGGATTCACCATGATTATACAGGAAGATCGTACACTGACTCTCTGCCTCTGTCTGGTGCTGGCTCATCTGCTGAGGCTAGGAATCCTTGCACGTCACCAACTGAGAAGTTGTGGTATAGAAATTTGCAAAAGTCTTCCAGTTCAGAGAAACGAAGCAGTCAGACACCAGACCTACCTTGCATTAACGAAGAGAATGAGAACGTAGAAGAGGAAGCTGAGAACTTATGTACGAACACTCCAAATTCTATGAGGTCAGAGAAGCGAGGAAGTTCAGTTCCGGACCTTCCTTGCATAGCTGAAGAGAGTGAAAACATAGATGAGATATCTGAATCTGTCAATGAAGCATCTGGTTCTGAAAGGAAACCTCTTGGTGCTGTTAATGAAGACCCTATGAAGTTTCTTCCCTCTGTTTCTGAAGCCAAGATTCCTGTTGATAGACAGAGTCTAGACTCTGTCAATACTGCATTCAGCTTTTCTGCTAAGTGCAACAGTGTCAAAAGTAAAGTGGGAAAGCAGAGTAACCGAAGATTCACGGGTAAAGGTAAAGAGAACCAAGGTGGAGCAGGTGCTAGAAGAAATGTTAAACCGCCTAGTAGCAGATTCAGCAAGCCTAAGTTGTCTTGCAACTCGAGTTTGACAACTGTAGGTCCGCGATTACCAGAAAAAGAACCTAGGCACAACAACATTGTCTCCAACATCACTTCGTTCGTTCCTCTTGTGCAGCAGCAAAAACCAGCACCTGCACTAATTACAGGTAAATGTTTTCTCATTCCAGTATAAAGCTTTTGAAAATGTCCAATTAATTGGAGGTATCATTTACCATCTTGCGCTACTTATTCACCTGATTTGACCCTATCTATGTTTCCCCCAGGCAAGAGGGATATCAAAGTAAAGGCCCTGGAGGCTGCTGAGGCTTCCAAACGGATTGCTGAACAGAAAGAGAATGATCGTATGATGAAGAAGGAAGCTATGAAGCTTAAACGGGCAATACAGGAACAGGAAAATCTGAGAAAGCAGGAGATAGAGAAGAAAAAGAAAGAAGAAGATCGAAAGAAAAAGGAGGCAGAAATGGCTTGGAAGCAGGAGATGGAAAAGAAAAAGAAAGAAGAAGAGCGGAAGAGAAAGGAGTTCGAAATGGCTGATAGGAAGAGGCAGAGGGAAGAAGAAGACAAAAAGTTGAAGGAGGCTAAAAGACAACGCATTGCAGATATTCAGAGACAACAACGAGAGGCTGATGAAAAACTACAAGCTGAAAAAGAATTGAAAAGACAAGCTATGGTAAAGAGCCCTCATCTTGTTCTGTTCTTCAAAGCTTTGTTTGACTATATTGATATTGGAGATTTTGCTAAATAAAAAATAACGACAATTTCAGGATGCAAGGATAAAAGCACAGAAGGAACTCAAAGAAGACCAAAATCATGCTGAGAAAACCCGAGGACAAGCAAACACTAGGATCCCTGAAGTGAGATCAAAGAGTAATTCCAGTGATGATACCAATGCTTCAAGAAGCTCTAGAGATAATGATTTTAAGGTACAAGTCTCTCATCTTTTAGAGATACTTTAGAGATGAAACCAATCTTAATAAATATTTATCAATGGTTGTGTTTCTAGTTAATAAGCAATCCAGGGAATATGTCTGAAGAAGCCAATATTGGAATTGAAGAAATGGAAGAGTCTTACAACATCTCTCCATACAAATGCTCAGATGATGAAGATGAAGAGGAAGAGGAAGACGACAATGACGACATGTCAAACAAAAAATTCATTCCTACTTGGGCCAGGTTTTGTTTCTGAATTGCTCTCTCATTCGTTAATGTTCATCTCTCATTAGTGTTTACGATTTGTTTACCCCAACTCTTCTTATTTATACAGCAAGAGCAATGTCCTGCTCGCTGTCGTTTCCCAACAAAACCTTGATCCCGATATTACTTTCCCAGCAAAAAGCGTCTGCGATATAAGTAAAGGTAAGATCTCTCGATTACACTTTATAGAAAAAAGTCATAGTTTTCGCCATACTTACGGATAAGTTTTGTTTTGAATCTCTCAGTTCTTTTGCCGCGAAAGTTCCAATCAAGATAGCGTAAACTATGAGAAGCCAAGGTCAGATTCTCAGTGTTTGTCAAGTTCCTTATTGTCTGCTGGAAACGCGGTTAATAAACCTTAGTAGCATGAAGCTTAAATTTATAGTGTAGTTTGTGAATCCACTCTCTTTGTTCTTTTACTTATTGTAGCAAGTTATATCCTGTTCTCAAAATCGAATCTCTCAAGATTCTGTTTTTGCTTTCTTAAGGATTAGTGAATAAGTAATGTAATAATTAATTAGTCATCAGCATTGACGCTCATGTTCATATACATTAACGGCTAGTTCTATTTTACTGTATAAAGTATTCATAGGCTCTGTTGATTTTCCTAGTGGAAAGAGCCAGGTGCTGAAAGCAAGAGATTTGTTCTTTTCAACCAACCAAATTCTCGCTATATTTTTTAATAGTGGATTTCGTTAAAATAACTTTTTGGATCACGATCGCTTGATTATCTTAGTTACTGTCGGATTTTGGAACTTAATAAACAATACAAAACTGTAGAATATGATTTGGGTCATCGACTCACTATTGCAAGCTTTGAAAATGCTGCTATAACCTATAAGTACAGTTGTGATCCAATGTGCGTTGTATTATATCTTGCTAAGGCTATACTAATTCAGCTACATACAGTAGAAAGAATCACATACAACATATTCAAAACGATCAAAAATAAAACATTGTTTAATAAGTTATGTGAAATGTGATCAGTAGACTACAAATTGTAGTAATTTTGTTTTTTTCAAACTAGTATAGTAAAGATACTGTATGTATTGTGGGCTATAAACAGTGAACAGTCAACACTAGTGGGTGAGTCAAATTGAATAATCCATTATAGACAGATATATAATTAAATGAAGTAAAAGATCAATTCAGTCTCCACCATATTGTATGCACGTGATGGCGCTACATAGATGCCATTAAAACGGTCAGTTTTGATTTTAGTGTCCATGTACCAGACCCCACCCGACCCGCTCCTCCACTATTGTTCCCACACCTCAAAACGACATCGTATCTCACCATAACCGTTGCAACACCATATCACTAAATTTACAAATATACCCTTACCTTCTTCATAATCATCAATTCGAATCCATTTTCCCACCACAGTAATACCAAACTCTCTCATCTCTCTCTCTCTAATGTCTCTTTCAAGAAAGCTTCTTGTTCTCTTCTTCACATGGATAACAGCTCTATCCATGGAGAAACCAATCTTCGTATCATCCGATAACGTCAATTTCACATTCAAATCTTTCACGATTCGTAACCTCACCTTCCTCGGCGATTCACATCTCCGAAACGGCGTCGTTGGACTTACAAGAGAGCTCGGTGTTCCTGATACAAGCTCCGGTACAGTTATCTACAACACTCCGATCCGTTTTTACGATCCGGATTCAAACACCACGGCGTCTTTCTCCACTCACTTCTCCTTCTCCGTTCAAAACTTAAACCCAGATCCAACCTCCGCCGGAGATGGACTCTCTTTCTTCCTTTCTCACGATAACGATACTTTAGGAAGTCCCGGTGGTTACTTAGGTCTCGTCAATTCATCTCAGCCCATGAAGAATCGATTCGTCGCTATCGAATTCGATACCAAATTGGATCCTCATTTCAACGATCCAAGCGGTAATCACGTTGGTTTAGATGTCGATAGTCTGAACTCAATCGCAACTTCGGATCCTTCGATTTCGTCTCAGATTGATCTTAAATCTGGGAAATCGATCACTTCTTGGATCGATTACAAGAACGATTTACGTTTATTGAACGTGTTCTTGAGTTATACAGATCCAGTTACGACGACGAAGAAGCCAGAGAAGCCTCTTTTATCAGTGAAGATTGATCTTTCTCCGTTCTTGAACGGTGAGATGTATGTAGGATTCTCAGGTTCAACAGAAGGAAGCACAGAGATTCATCTGATTGAGAATTGGAGTTTCAAGACTTCTGGGTTTCTTCCGGTGAGATCAAAATCTAATCATCCTCACAACGTTTCAGATAGTTCTGTGGTGAATGATCCTGCGGCTATACCGAGTAAGAAGCGGCGACATAGACACAATCTTGCTATCGGACTTGGTATATCTTGTCCGGTGTTCTTCTGTTTAGCTCTCTCAGTGTTTGGTTACTTTACTTTGAAGAGATGGAAAAGTGTGAAAGCAGAGAAGGAGCTTAAGACTGAGCTAATCACAGGTTTAAGAGAGTTTAGTTACAGAGAGCTTTACACAGCTACAAAAGGGTTTCACTCGAGTAGAGTTATTGGAAGAGGAGCGTTTGGGAATGTTTACAGAGCTATGTTTGTTTCCTCTGGGACAATCTCTGCTGTGAAAAGGTCGAGACATAATTCAACTGAAGGTAAAACTGAGTTTTTGGCAGAGTTATCGATCATTGCTTGCTTGCGACACAAGAATCTTGTTCAGTTGCAGGGTTGGTGTAACGAGAAAGGTGAATTGCTTCTAGTCTATGAGTTCATGCCTAATGGAAGTCTTGACAAGATTCTGTATCAAGAATCAGAAACAGGAGCTGTGGCTCTTGACTGGTCACATAGGCTGAACATAGCGATTGGTTTAGCTTCAGCTTTATCATATCTTCACCATGAGTGCGAGCAGCAAGTGGTTCACAGAGACATAAAGACAAGCAACATAATGCTTGACATAAACTTCAACGCAAGGCTCGGCGATTTTGGTCTAGCTAGACTTACTGAGCATGATAAGAGCCCTGTCTCAACCTTGACCGCTGGTACAATGGGTTATCTAGCACCAGAGTATCTCCAATACGGCACTGCGACTGAGAAAACAGATACTTTTAGCTACGGAGTGGTGATTCTAGAGGTTGCTTGTGGGAGAAGGCCAATAGATAAAGAACCAGAGAGTCAAAAGACAGTGAATCTAGTGGATTGGGTTTGGAGATTGCACAGTGAAGGAAGAGTTGTTGAAGCTGTGGATGAGAGATTGAAAGGTGAGTTTGATGAAGAAATGATGAAGAAACTGTTGCTTGTTGGTCTTAAATGTGCTCATCCAGATAGTAATGAGAGACCATCTATGAGACGTGTTCTTCAGATACTTAACAATGAGGTTGAGCCTAGTCCAGTGCCTAAGATGAAACCTACATTGTCTTTCTCTTGTGGATTAAGTCTTGATGACATTGTTTCAGAAGATGAAGAAGGAGACGACAGCATCGTATACGTTGTATCTTAGTATATCTCTTTTAATTCTTTCATTTGATTTGTTTGATTTTGTATAACACTGTGTGGCCTTTGGTTCAATGAGTTTATATTGAACGATTAGGTTTCTCTGTTTTCATATAAGCTTATCTCAGAATCTAGAACAAAAACTCATTTTCTAAATTTGGAACAAAAAAAGGTTTGGGAATGATTTAGAGAGCAATCAAAAGCAAAACCCAGTTTCAAGATCATTAAAGATTCAATCAAGTTACGTACCTTCCTTGATACTGAAGAAACCTTGTTGAAGCTACCAGAGTATTTTTGTAATGTATAATATAACATATGCTCACACGATCACATAACATGCGCAATGCGCGATGATGGTGGCAGAAGGAAAGAGAGCACACTCCCGACAAGGGCAAAACTGTATATTTGCTAATCCCGGGTTGTGCTCTCTTTCTTCTGTCAACATTTTCCATTCTTCTTCTCCGGAAGGAAGTAAAGAAGAAGAAGAAGAAGAAGAAGAAAAAAAAAAAAAAAAAAAAAAAAAAAAAAAAAAAAAAAAAAAAAAAGAAGAAGAAGAAGAAGAAAAAGAGTTGTGACGTGCGGCGTAAGTAAGCAGTGACGGTGTGAGTCCTGTGACAGTGATTTATAGTGAGAGGATGAGTTTACTGGCTACAACCGGTGATTGGAGGTGGAGACCGGCTAGTGTGGGTGAATGAAAAACGAAGCTGAAAATGGTCCTCAGATTACTTATACTCATCAATCTGGACGTTTCTACAATATTGGAGATTCTCCCATTAACTCTCTTACCTTTTCGCTTTCACATTTAATTATATTTTCAGTTTTACTTCTCTTTTTATTTTCATTAAGATCATAATACAATACCACTTCAAATGATGTTTTTAGAGAAAATTTTAAATTTATTTTTCAAAGTGAGAACAAAGTTAATGAATCCGACGTTTTTGTTTTTGTTATGAAGCTTTCTTTACATGGTATAACATTATGCAAAATTTTAAATTTTCGAGCAAAAAAGTCTCCATTGATGATAATAAAAGCAATACATAATATAATTGTAAGAATGTGTTTTTAAAATCTAGTAATAAATAAAGAATTCACCTGAAAAATGAATAAAATCATGCCACGCGTGAAACTCGGAAGTTGCTTTCACCTAAATGAACAAGCCAAATATTTAAGTTGGTCATCGACAGCTCACCAACCCTACGCTCCTGCTGCTTTCATCTCAGCCGTCCGTTAACATGAGATCGCACTAGTTACGGGGACCCATTTTGTTGTTTCGTCAAATCTAGGCACGTGTTGATTTAGATTGACACGTTGAGCAGGCTTAAACCAAAAGGCCCATTATATAAAACGGGCCTTTTTCCTTTTGGCCCAATTACGTTTCCAGCTGTTTCCACTGGTAGCGAGACTTAACACAGCGAAGAAGGAGAAACAATTTGAATTGAAGAGTCTGAAGCAGCCATGTCTGGTTCCTCGAGCTTAATTTCTTACAGAAATGGAGCAATCTCTCTGTTGCGCCTCAGTTTTTCCAAGTTCGGATGTTTCTCTCGAGTAGGGTTTTCTTCCGGCGCTGTAAAACAGTCGAAACGAGATGATTATGCTTCTCAACAAGCATACGGTGTCTCTGGTGAGTTTCTCTTCTTTATTTGGTTGCTTCATATTCTTATTGCGTTTCCAGAGTTGTTTTTAACTCAATTCAAGCTGTACATGTATAGGATATGGCATGACTCTGATTTAGAGGTTTACATATTCGATATTTTGAACAGTAAAGTGTTGAAATTTTGGTGGCTTTTGCTGAATTTTGAATTCTATAATGTTTTTTTACCTGAATCTTCATGATGGGTTTTACTAAAGATTTGAACTTGTTGGGGCTTTATGAAGCAGGATTTGATATGGAGAAGAGCATATATAACATTCTTACAATTGACCGTTGGGGATCACTAAATCATATGGATTATAGACAGGCTCGTCTTAGACCAGTTCATGGAAAGCTGGCTTTGAAGTTTCTTAAATGGGTAGTTAAGCAGCCCGGTTTGGAGACTGACCATATTGTTCAGCTGTTCTGTATTACCACACATATACTCGTTAGAGCTAGAATGTATGACCCTGCAAGGCACATATTGAAGGAATTAACTTGGATGAGTGGTAAATCAAGCTCTGTTTTTGGTGCTTTGATGACCACATACCGGCTTTGCAATTCAAACCCTTCTGTTTTCGACATCTTGATTAGAGTATATTTGAGAGAAGGAATGATTCAAGATTCTCTGGAAATATTTCGTTTGATGGGTCTTTATGGGTTCAACCCTTCTGTTTATACTTGTAATACAATGCTAGGTTCCGTTGTAAAGAATGATGGGGATGTGTCAGTCTGGTCTTTCTTGAAGGAAATGCTTAAGAGGAATATTTGTCCCGACGTGGCTACATTCAATATACTAATTAACGTGCTCTGTGCTGAAGGAAACTTTAAAAAGTCGTGTTATCTCATGGAAAAGATGGAGAAGAGTGGTTATGCCCCAACTATAGTTACATACAATACTGTGCTACATTGGTATTGTAAAAAGGGAAGATTTAAAGCTGCTATTGGGCTTATAGATCAAATGAAGTCGAAAGGGGTCGATGCTGATGTCTGTACGTATAATATGCTTATCCACGATTTGTGCAGAAACAATAGAAGTGCCAAAGGTTATTTGTTGCTGAAGAAAATGAGGAAGAGGATGATTTACCCCAACGAAGTCACGTACAATACGCTTATTAACGGTTTTTCTAATGAAGGAAAGGTACCCATTGCTCGTCAACTTTTGAACGAGATGTTAACCTTTGGACTTTCTCCGAATCATGTTACTTTCAATGCTTTGATTGATGGACACATTTGTGAGGGAAACTTTAAAGAGGCTTTGCAGATGTTTTATATGATGGAAGAACAAGGTCTTATACCAACTGAAGTTAGCTATGGTGTACTTTTAGATGGATTGTGCAAGCATGCAGAGTTTGACCTAGCGAGAGGCTTTTACATGAAAATGAAGAGAAATGGGATCTCTGTTGGACGAATAACATACACTGGAATAATTGATGGGTTATGCAAAAATGGGTCATTCGATGAAGCAGTTGTGATGCTTAATGAAATGAGCGAAGATGGTACTAATCCTGATATTGTCACATACTCTACACTTATAAATGGATTTTGCAAGGTGGGGAGGTTTAAAACTGCTAAGGAGATATTGTGTAGAATTTACCGAGCTGGTCTTAGTCCAAATCACATCGTCTACTCAACCCTGATATACAATTGTTGCAAGATGGGATGCTTAAAGGAAGCATTAAGAATTTATGAAGCTATGATCCTCGAGGGCCATACCCCAGACCAGTTCACGTTAAATATAGTTGTCACTTCGCTATGTAAAGCTGGTAAGGTGGGTGAAGCAGAAGAATTGATGCGTTGTTTGACAAGTGATGGTATTATCCCTAACGCTGTTAGCTTTGATTCTCTTATCAATGGGTACGGAAGCTCGGGTGACGGGCTAAAAGCGTTCTCTATATTTGATGAGATGACCAAAGTAGGTCGTCATCCATCTTTCTTCACATATGGTAGTCTGCTCAAGGGATTATGCAAAGGTGGGCATTTGAGAGAGGCAGAGAAGTTTTTGAAAAGCCTTCATGATGTTCCTGCAGCTGTTGATACTGTGATGTACAACACACTACTCACTGCGATGTGTAAATCAGGGAACTTGGACAAGGCTGTCTCTCTTTTTGGTGAGATGGTGCAGCGAAGCATTCTTCCTGACAGTTATACATATACCAGTCTTATTTCCGGGTTGTGCAAGAAGGGCAAGACTGTTATTGCCATACTCTTTGCTAAGGCAGCTGAGGCTCGAGGTAATTTACTTCCCAATGAGGTGATGTATACCTGTTTTGTGGATGGTATGTTCAAGGCTGGCCAGTGGAAAGTTGGTTTTTATTTTCGGGACCAAATGGAGAAACTTGGCCTCGCCCCTGATGTTGTCACAAAAAATGCAGTGATTGATGGTTACTCAAGGATGGGGAAAATAGAGAAGACAAATGACCTACTTTCTGAAATGGGGAACCAGGGTCCTAATCTGACTACCTACAATATTCTCTTGCATGGATATTCAAAGAGGAAAGACGTATTAACAAGCTTTATGCTGTATAGATCCATGTTACTGAATGGCATTGTACCTGACAAGCTCACGTGCCATTCTCTTGTTCTCGGGATTTGTGGATCCAACATGTTGGAGATTGGTCTTAAAATCTTGAAAGCATTCATATGCCGAGGTGTTGAAGTTGACAGGTATACTTTCAACATGCTAATCTCCAAGTGTTGTGCAAATGGAAAGATCAACATGGCATTTGATCTAGTTAATGTCATGACTTTTCTGGGAATCTCCCTTGACAAAAGTACTTGTGACGCCATTGTAAGCGTCCTCAACAGGAACCACAGATTCCTGGAGTCTCGCATGTTCTTGCACGAAATGTCGAAGCAAGGTCTATCTCCCGAGTGTAGAAAGTACATTGGTCTGCTTAATGGTCTTTGTAGAGTGGGAGATATAAAGACTGCGTTTGTGGTGAAGGAAGAGATGATAGCATGTAAGACATGTCCGCCTAATGTAGCTGAGAGTGCAATGGTGAGAGCGCTTGCAAAATGCGGTAAGGCTGAAGGAGCGAAGCTGCTTCTTCGGTCCATGCTGAAAAAAAAGTTGGTTCCGACTATTGCTAGTTTCACTACTCTAATGCACATGTTCTGCAAGAATGGTGATGTTACTGAGGCCCTGGAATTGGGAGTCGTCATGAGAAATTGTGGGCTGAAGTTTGATCTTGTGTCATACAACGTGTTGATTACTGGACTTTGTGCTAAAGGTGACATGGCAGATGCATTTGAACTCTATGAAAAGATGAAACGAGATGGATTTTTAGCTAATGTGACTACTTACAAAGCTCTCATCAGTGGAATACTTTCCCAAGGAACCGAATTCTCTGGGACTGATATCATCTTGAAAGATTTATTTGCAAGAGGATTCATAATATCCATGAGCTTGTCACAAGATTCACACAAAACCTTGGAAATGGTCTTGGTGAAGCTGAAGGCCGGGCAAAGTAACAAGAAGGGATAACTTCAGAACAAGCTTTAAGAGTTGACGCTTATCTAAGCAAATTAGTGTTCGCTTAACTCAAGCATCTGCTTCTCTGTAACACAGTTTGTTCCGAATCCTTATGTTTGTTACTCTTTCTAAAACCCTTATATACTGTTCTTATCTATTGTGTTTTCTACTTTTCCAGATGATATCGCAGTTTATCGTCGTGAAGAGATGGATGTGCATAGTAATGTTCTCTGGAGGAACCAGCTAAAGCTCCTTGAGCTTGTCTGATTGACAGTATGCATCTTACTGATCATTCTTCTCCTCTCTGATTGGCAATAAATTATGCGTCATAGTGATTATTTTGTTTTCTCTTCTTTCATTGATAGTTCTTGATGTGAGTGCCAGTCAGTTCCAGAAGCTTAAGCATTTAAGCTTGTACTGTTATACAGAACAAGACAAGCAAGACAGTGAAGCTGCGACCTTACTGGCTCCTTTCTCTGACAAATACAAGTCAAAAAATATCAGGAGACTTTGATTGAATCTCTTAAGCATCCAGGTGGGTTTATAAAGGCTGTCTTTACTCCACTTGCAATTAAGATCTTGAGACTTTGTTTGTTTGTTGGTTCTTACATTTTTCTTTTCTTTACAGAGACAAAGCAGGAGGACGAACAAGCTCTTAATAGCTGGAGCTGTGTTGTCATTTCATCAATCTGGACTTCACCAAAACCAATTGAGGTAATGGTTCAGGGAAAATGATGCAGAGCCATGGAAGCAAAAGAGCTTCTTCTGCGTCTTTGAGGAATCTTTTTGAAGAATATGTCGGAACAAAGAGAATTAATGCAAGAAGACAAAACAGTGCCAGCAAGTTCACTTGCTTTGCTTTTTATTTTACCAAAAAAAAAAAAAAAGTTCACTTGCTTTGCATCGGTCTGAACCAACAACATACAGTATATGCTCTATATTAACAGCCGTTAGCCAGCTCATCTTTCCGTTAAAAAAAAACAAAGACATTCACGTCACTTGGGTCTAACTCCGTTTATATATACCGTTACAGACACCGCACCGAGATAATAAAGAGAAAGGAAGAAACAAAAAAGCATTTTTAGAAAAAAAAAAAAAAAAAAAAAAAGAATCTCTCTTTTTCTTATCCCATATTCTCTCTCTTCTCCGATCAAATATTTTCTCTCACTTTCCTTGGTTTTCTTCTCGTCGGTACGTTTAAATCTCTTCTCCGATCAAATTTGTTTTGTTGTTGAATCTGATAATCCTTATTCTGGATCTCGGGTTTTATTTGATTTTTGTACCTTTTTCTGAATTTGATTGATTAAGCTTAGATTTTGATTTTTTTTTTTAAAAAGGGATTTATTTCTCTTTTAGCTTGAATTTTGATTTAGAGTTTCTGATTTTGGATTTGAGATGAATTTTCCCTTTTTCTTTCATACAAATTTCCACTCTTAAATCTTTTATGGGTTTCTCTCTTTAATAATCTCTCTGTGTTTTTTTTTGTTGTTTTATCAGATAAGTGCTGATGCTTTGTGAGGATTCCTACGCAATCTTGTAAATGGAGAATCATTGCAACTGTTATTGTCAGCGAACCACTCCAAAGTTCTATTGTCATCGTGGTTTTGAGATTTGGTACGAAACGAACGTATCGGCGGATTTGAATTCTCAGATGCAATAAGGCGAGCTTGGTGGATTCAAGAACAGGAAGATAATAATTATAATAATCAGATTCTGAGGAGATTTCGTCATGGATTCAAGTTCTGTGAACTCATCTTCAGTCACTAGTCCAGTCTCTAGCTTGAACGATGAGCCGCATCGTGTTAAGTTCCTGTGTAGCTTCTTAGGCAGTATATTGCCTCGTCCTCAGGATGGGAAATTGAGGTATGTAGGAGGAGAGACGAGGATTGTCAGTGTGAATAGAGATATTAGGTATGAGGAGTTGATGAGTAAGATGAGAGAGCTTTATGACGGTGCAGCTGTATTGAAATATCAGCAGCCTGATGAGGATCTCGATGCTTTGGTTTCAGTTGTGAATGATGATGATGTCACGAATATGATGGAGGAATATGATAAGTTAGGTTCAGGAGATGGGTTTACTAGGCTTAGGATCTTTCTGTTTTCGTCTCCTGAGCAGGATGGTTCTTCGCATTATGTGGAACGTGATGATCAGAGGGAATCTGAGAGGAGATATGTTGATGCTCTTAATAATTTGATCGAATGGACAGACTTTAGGAAGCTGCAGCAGTATCCTGATTTGCCTCGTTTCAATTTCAATGATGATTTTCCTATGGTGGAACCGATGTTGAATCAGCTGAGTATTGAGACTGGTGGTGGTAGCCAGAGGGGCAACGAGATACCTATTGCGCAGTATAGTAATCTTCATCAGCTTAGGATTCCTCGTGTAGGTTCGGGGCAGATGCTTGCACCGAGGTATGGTGAAGTAGAAGGTACATGGAGTCCTTACTATTCTCCTCGGCACCATGGACATCATGATCCCAGAACTTTTCAGGAATTTCCATCTTCGCCTTCTTCTGCTCGTTTTCGAGCGCCTTATGGGGAAATTCCTGATAAGGGGTTTGATAGAATGCCTGAGGAGTATGCGAGGCCGTCGCAAGCAAGTCATCATCCTTTATATGAGCACCAGACACAAATTCCTGACAGTGTGCTGTGGGTCCCATCTGGAGCAATGCCACCTGAGAGTAAGGGAGGTTTTCCTGGGAATGTTTTTCACGGTGGTCCGGGTGGCTATGAAGGTGGTAATGTATGCGAGAACTGTCGTGTACCGTATCATAGGAACCATCAGCTTTTGGAGCAGCCTAATATAGGCAACAATGGATTTCCACCGGTTCATTGTGCGCAGTGTCCACCAAACAGGGAAAGCTTCCTGCTTAACACAGACCCGAAACCTAATCATCACGGAGCTTATCCAAATGAGACTTTTGGACATGAAAGAGGATGGATGGTTCAACAACAGGTCAATCCTAATCCTCCAAGGATTGAGGAAGGAAGGCCCCATATTTCTAATGTTGGAAGACCAAATGATCATTACACTCCTGATGGCCCTGGGATGAATAATCCTCTTGGTCACCGAGCTGGAAATGAAATTTCCAATGAAGGGTTTCATGATAAACCACTTGGTGGCATTCCCCTGAATTCGGCTATCCCATCTGCTGAGGAACGTGGGTTTCATTATGGGAATAATCTCTATCCTCCAAGTCCTGAAAGTATCCACTCAGCACAACAAAATATTTGGCAGAACAATCTTATAGCTGGTCCTCCAAGCTTGCCCATGCAAGTCAATGGCACAGTCAATCCAACTATTATCAGGAATCCAATAGAAACTGCCTCTAGGTATTCTATTGGAATGGAGAATCAAAGTATTTTGGTGGGTTCTCCGCAAAGGATTTCTGGCTTTGATGGAATGTCCTCCCTTGGCCAGCCTTACTACCCTAATCCCCATTTGCAAGATAGAGCCTTCCCTTTAGACCCAAATTGGGTGCCATCTGAGAACATGACTGTACATAACGAATATTTACAGGTGCGTGAGCCTTTGTCTGGGCCAGTATTACAGACAAACCTCAATGCTGCACCAGTTATGCAGACACCAGAGTGTGTTGAAGTTGTGAGGCCGGTGGAAAGCAAGTCTGCTCAGGGAGGTGAACAATTTAACTATGTCGATACTGGTGTTTCAAACGGTGTTCCTTACCTAGATAAGCCTCAACCCTTAACTGAAGGAAAGAAAGATATGGAGAACCTGGTAGAAGTTAGTCCTTCTGATGCTACTCCTGAAGGGGCAGAGCTATCAGTTGAGCGTTTGAGTTTCTTGCCTGAGTTAATTGAATCTGTGAAGAAGGCGGCACTTGAAGGAGCTGCTGAGGTTAAAATTCATCCAGAAGAAACCAAAGATCAAGTGAAACCGGAGTTGGAAAACGAATCAGAGCATATGGTGAGTATTCTGAGATGTTAGCCTGTTATGGGGCCTTAGGGTGTTTTCCTTTCTTCTGACTTTTATTTTGCTAACAACTTTTTGTTTTCCAGAATGCTCAAGATGAACATGAGGTAGATTCTGATAACGATAACCCAAACAATTTCAAGATTGAACAAACAAAGGCTGAGGCTGAAGCTAAATCCAGAGGACTACAGGTTTTTATGCTTAAACCGTCCTATAGAATTCTGAAAGCGAACAAATTTCTAGTCCTTTTGACTTTGTTTTCTTGGTTTTCACCTTCTCCATCTAGAGTATAAGAAACGATGATCTGGAAGAGATCCGGGAGTTAGGCCATGGAACATATGGATCTGTTTACCATGGAAAATGGAAAGGCTCAGATGTTGCAATAAAGAGAATAAAAGCCAGCTGCTTTGCAGGCAAACCTTCTGAAAGGGAACGATTGGTAAAATTTAGTTCCTTTATTATTAGTTGAATTTGAACATTTTCGTCAATGCTCAAGTCTAGTATAATTCTCTTACTGCTTTTCTGCTGTTGCAGATAGAAGACTTTTGGAAAGAAGCCCTGTTATTGAGCTCATTGCACCACCCAAACGTTGTGTCGTTCTATGGGATAGTTCGTGATGGTCCTGATGGTTCTCTAGCAACTGTAGCGGAGTTCATGGTTAATGGATCTTTGAAACAGTTCTTGCAGAAGAAAGACAGGTTAAAAAATTCACATGTTCATGCATTATATACTATGAGCCTAGCAGATTCAGGTTATCTGATATCACATTGGTTGACTCCTCCAGAACTATTGATCGTCGCAAAAGACTCATCATAGCCATGGATACTGCATTTGGTATGGAGTATTTGCACGGAAAGAACATTGTTCATTTCGATCTGAAGTGTGAGAATCTTCTTGTGAACATGAGAGATCCTCAGCGTCCTATATGCAAGGTTACGTTTTTGCTCATCTGATCTCCCAGATAACAAGGAATAAGCTTATTATATATATTTCTCATAAATGTTGTCTTTTTTTTCCTTTTCCAGATTGGTGATTTGGGGTTATCGAAGGTGAAACAGAAGACTCTAGTATCAGGAGGTGTTCGTGGGACTTTGCCATGGATGGCACCTGAGCTTTTGAGTGGGAAAAGCAACATGGTCTCTGAAAAGGTAATTAATTTTCTATAGACGTTTACAGATTTTGTTCCATCCTCTAATTGGATCGAGTATCATAGTCAACTAACCAAGCATGTTTCTTTCGATTAGATTGATGTCTACTCGTTCGGGATTGTAATGTGGGAATTACTCACTGGTGAAGAACCTTACGCAGACATGCACTGTGCTTCCATAATTGGTAACTACACATTCCCTTGCTTATCTTATATATGTATACTTGCGAATGATAAAGAGTAATGAAACTAAGACATGTAGATTGGTGTGTGTTTTTTTATCACAGGAGGTATAGTGAATAACACATTGCGTCCAAAAATCCCACAGTGGTGTGATCCAGAGTGGAAGGGATTGATGGAAAGTTGCTGGGCCTCTGAGCCAACAGAGAGACCATCCTTTGCTGAAATATCACAGAAGCTCAGAAATATGGCTGCTGCTATGAATTTGAAATAAATAAATGCATATATTTTTTAAAAAAAGAAGAATAAAGATGATGATGAAGAAGTAGAAGATGATGATGGTGATGGTGCCAGGGTTCTTGAAGATTATTTAAAAGGCTTCTAGTTACTTGGGTTTTTGTAAAAAGTATAGTTAGCCTATTTTTGGTTACCACTTGAAAACTAGCGTTTTTGTGCGAGAAAGGAAAATGGTGTTTTAGTGCGTCCACCAAATAGAAACCTTGGTCTTCAAGAAAAAAATCAAGATTCGAACTTCCTACAGCAACTTTCTTGTCGGCGAGGTAATACCTTTCATCTACGGTTTGTAGAGAAGCTTCAATGTTTTTTGCTAAACCGGACACTTGATTAGGAAGAACACGAGTGTGCTCCAAGTCCAGGAAAAGGTGGACCTCAAATGCAGGATCCTTCTCATTCTCTAAAAATAAGCATATCAAACAATAAATCAGAGAGAACACATGATAAAATCAGGGAAAAGAAAAACCCTAACTTCCTGGTGAAGAATATAAAATAAAAACCACTGAAGGGAAATTAACAACCATATCGATCGAGAACCATCTACTAAGCATTTACAAGTAAAATCAAATGGATCAGTACCTGAACGCTCCGCCATGGTTACCAAATTGTCAAGCTTTTGATGCCGCCACCCAGAAAATTTTAAAAAGAAAGCGAGGTAGAGAAAGAAGTAGATCTCGGAGCTTCGCTTTGTATCTGTGAAGATGAGAACCTTGATTTTATATTCAGGTCAAAGCAAAGGTCAAAGAAAATGAAACTATAGTTAAGTTAACTAGTTAAGTGTAAACTAACCTATGGTTGAGTCATGCTTTTTTGGCCACCACAAGAAGGCTTTGCATTGGTGGCCAAGAAAGGACAAATTATCTCTATGTGAATTCAAAAATGGAGCGTTTTGGAGAAGCCCTAGATCTAAGGTGGTCTCTGGTCTCACATATATAAGATGTAGCTATGTTGTGAATGTGGCTGTAGAGAGTGTGTTGAATTCTCACTTATTCTTCAAGGTTTGAACTCTCTATATCTCGTTGATCTCTGTTTCAAATCCCTATCTCTTTGTTTTGGTTTGCTAAGCACAAAACGTTTTAGAGACTTAAAGAGATAATATAGGAATGTGCAAAAAAGCATCTTAACGTTTGATTTGAACAAATCCTAGTGAAGCATTTATAAAAAAAAATGGTCCTTCTATAAGTTTGTAATGAAGTTCGAATCTTAACTCAAGCATTTGCTTTTCTGTAACACAGTTTGTTCCGAATCCTTATGTTTGTTACTCTTTCTGAAACCCTTATATACTGCTCTTATCTATTGTGTTTTCTACTTTTCCAGATGATATCGCAGTTTATCGTCGTGAAGAGCTGGATGTGCATAGTAATGTTCTCTGGAGGAACCAGCTAAAGCTCCTTGAGCTTGTCTGATTGACAGTATGCATCTTACTCATTCTTCTCCTCTCTGATTGGCAATAAATTATGCGTCGTAGTGATTATTTTGTTTTCTCTTCTTTCATTGATAGTTCTTGATGTGAGTGCCAGTCAGTTCCAGAAGCTTAAGCATTTAAGCTTGTACTGTTATACAGAACAAGACAAGCAAGACAGTGAAGCTGCGACCTTACTGGCTCCTTTCTCTGACAAATACAAGTCAAAAAATATCAGGAGACTTTGATTGAATCTCTTAAACATCCAGGTGGGTTTATAAACGCTGTCTTTACTCCACTTGCATTAAAGATCTTGAGCTTTGTTTGTTTGTTGTTTCGTTATACATTTTCCTTTTCTTTACAGAGACAAAGCAGAAGCAGACGAACAAGCTCTTAATAGCTGGAGCTGTGTTGTCATTTCATGTGCTGTAATCAATCTGGACTTCACCAAAACCAATTGAGGTAATGGTTCAGGGAAAATGATGCAGAGCCATGGAAGCAAAAGAGGTTCTTCTGTGTCTTTGAGGAATCTTTTTGATGAATATGTCGGAACAACGAGAAACTAGTTGTTGTGTTGGGATGGTGTCTAATGGATCTTGATGCAGACAGAATCTAACAGTTCGTCAGATTGCATCACTGGATTTGTTCCATTTTGCAGTACGCACTCGTGAGCCTCCTGTAACACATATATTATTATATGTTTAAATGTGTTCATTGTCTGCTAACAATTTCATTTAGATCAATAATATTATACAAAACTTGGTTACACCCATCGGGACTAAACAAAAATGCTTTTGAAAACAATATATGTAGCAGCTGATATTCAGCAAAATAATTATTAAATTTACCAAATCTGTATTCTTTATTAATAATAATTTATAATTGAATATTTAGAAAAATTAAAACATTAATAATACATGCAAGTGGATTAAGATATAGTTTGGTAAAAATTGGTAGATGAGTGATGACGGATGACATTTTAGAATAAGAATTTTGTCAAAAACAACAATCGTTGTTAGGAAAAAGACTATTATTAACTTAAAGTAATCATATTTCATCAAACAAATAGGCCACTTGATTAGAGTCTAATTTCTAATTACAATGAACAACTAGTTTCATTACTTGAGAAAAAAAAAATCGTCAAAATAAGTGTAGCCAATTGAAATATGTGTATGATTAAAACGATTATTATTATTTTTTTGTCATGATTAAAATGATAATCTATTAAAATAATAATAAATGAATAACTTTTTTAGCTATAAAAAAAAAAAGAGAATAAATGCAAGAAGACAAAACAGTGCCAGCAAGTCACTTGCTTTGCATCGGTCTGAACCAACATATATGCTCTATATTAACAGCCGTTAGCCAGCTCATCTTTCCGTTAAAAAGACCAAAGACATTCACGTCACTTGGGTCTAACTCCGTTTATATAAACCGTTACAGACATCGCACCGAAATAATAAAGAGAAAGGAAGAAGCAAAAAAGAATTTTTAGAAAGAAAAAAAGAAAAAAAAAAAAAGAGAGAAAAGAAAAGTCTCTCTCTCTCTCTCTTTTTCTTCTCCCAGATTCTCTCTCTTCTCCGATCAAATATTTTCTCTCACTTTCCTTGGTTTTCTCGGCGGCTTCTTCTCCTATTTTCCGAATCGTTTTCTCCATTTTTCTTGGGATAAATCTTCCTCCTTTCTGCAGACGTCATGTCGGTACGTTTAAATCTCCTCACTTTTTTAAGATTTCTCTGTTTTTAATGTATTTGCTTAAGAGAACACTTTTGAATTCGATTTGTATGGTTTTGACAATTTTAGTTTCATTTTGATGAGTTAGATGATTCTATGTTTCATTTTGATTGGAGGGTTTTTGTTATTTCTTTTAATTCCCTCGAAATTTTTTGTTGAAATCTTAGATATGTGGATTAGAGAAAAAAAAATCAGATGTGATATTGTGATTCTGATGAGCTATTTGTTTTGTTTCTGAATCTGAGAATTCTTATTCTGGATCTCGGGTTTTATTTAGTTTTTGTACTTTTTTCTGAATTTGATTGATTAAGCTTAGGTTTTGATTTTTTTAAAAGGGATTGATTTTTCTTTTAGCTTAAATTTTGATTTAGAGTTTCTGATTTTGGATTTGAGATGAAATAAGGGTTGATACAGAGAAGTTGTTGTCTCGTCTTAGCTTATCTTTTTTTTTTTCTTTTCCAGATTGTTTCTTTGATTCATTGATAGTGAAAGAGGCATGAATATTGTGTGGCATTGTTTAGGGACAAGCAAGAGATCTTTTTTGCCTTGTGGATTTGTTTGCTTATTTAGAGACAAAATTGAAATCACTAGTTTCAAACTTGGGTTTATTATTTTCCGCACCTAATCAAATGGATAATAAAGTTGTTAGGAACTTTTGAATTTCTCTTATGGTTTGGTTTTGGTAATCTTTTTGACTTATTGTGTATAATGTTTGCTAAAAAGTGGAAATATGATTAGTTTGGTCAATTGTACAAACCATTTTCCTGATAGTTGATGATATAAAAGGTTAAGTCCTCATCCTTATTTTCTCACATCTTTTGTGTTTGCTCCCACCTAGGACTTGCTTAGCTTGCAATGGAGAAAGACTAAGCCTTTATCCTTTCTTGTATAGGATGTCGTTCTTCTTTTTCAGGAGTTTAGAGTTATAGACTCATTTTAGATAAGTCATACACTTAACAACATGTGAATAGACAATCAGTTCTTCTAATTGGCACGAAGGATTACACATTGAGTTTGAGATTGAACTTGTTTCTTGATGTTTTTTTGGTTTCACCGTTTGGTTTATATATGAACAGGACAAAGGTCGTCCCTTGCCGAAATTTGGTGAATGGGATGTGAATGATCCAGCATCAGCAGAAGGTTTCACAGTGATATTCAACAAAGCTAGGGATGAGAAAAAGACCGGTGGCAAACCCGGATCACCCGGTAAATCCACTGAGGGTCATGTTAAGTCTGGAGGAGGAGATCCTAGTAAACCCCAGCCTGTAAGAGTCTTCTTCTTCTTCTTCTTTTATCTCCTTAACTTGAAATCTTGATCCATTGTCACACAAAATGGGCTATTTCTTTGGTTTCAGAAAAAATGGCTCTGCTGCATGCAATCTCCAGCTGTGGACTCTTGACACACACAAAGATGGATTGGCTTACTGCCCAAAAAAGTCACACTGCTTACACACCTAAAGCAATGGTTCTTTTATGTTTTATTGTCTTTCTTGAAATTAGCCCACACAAAAAAAAAAAAAAAGAGTTCCTAAGATGATTTGGAGCTTCCCCCTTTAGTATCACGATTATGATTCCTTCTTCTTTGAAGTTGTTTGTTCTTCTAAAAATGATGTAAAATCGTGTTGCCACTTTATTGGAAAACCAAAAAAAAAAAAAAAAAGGAAGAAAAACAAAAACACAGTTACTGTGTCTATATGTAATGATTCTCATGGGTCTTTTTTTTTGGTTTTAATTTTTTTATGGTGTCTTTTTCCTTGATTTTAAAATATATTATGTTGTGCTCCTTTTTGTTTTTCGTCTTAGTAAATCAAACAAGTTACATTATTACATGGAAGTAGAAAAGGTATCTAATACTAGTATTTGGCTAAAAATGAAAACATATAAGAACGTAATAAACCACAGTTAATAATACAGTATGAGAAAAAGAAATCAACACTAATTAAATAGATGATCCAAAAAATCATAAAAATCAAAACATGAAAGACATTTACTCCTCCGAACTTGGTGACTGAAAAGTAAACGAAAACTTGATAAACTTGTCAGTTACACAATAGCATACAAAACACAAAACATGACACATTGAAGTTAGAAATCTTGATGGGCATTTACTAGGCGGGCCTATACTAGATTATATAGCTAACCCCTTAATCGACAATACCGGAGAACGTTCTGTGATTCTCTGAATCTGAAAACAAAAATGTGAAGGTTTTGTATTAAGTGTAAGGATTACTAATTTATCTCGTTTCCAATCAAACTTAAAAATTAATTTCATTTTCGTTTTCTTTCGGTCAAAGTGAGAAAAATTAGAAAGGGTGCATAAAAGTTTGTGATGATCAAAACTATATTAACGAATTATAATTATCAAAAAATTATTAATGAATTATGATACTCAATTCCCACGAGAAAGAAATTAACGGGAACGGAAAACTAAAAGATTAAATTAATGATATGATTCATCTGTATCTATACTATCTTCACTAATTTATGTGCTTACGTTCGTGTGTATATATATATTGCATGTAACTAACCAGTCAAGAACAATCCAACCATCACAAGAGAAAGTGAAAATGTCGGTGTTGTCTGACAAGAAACCGTCGGTTCCGTCGTCTCATATTACCGTCAAAGTCCAAAGTCAGGTACTTGTATAAACTTAATCTTTCATAAGATCTTAAAAAAAACAAAGTTATTCTGTTATTAATAAGTTAATTTGAAGAGGAAAAAAGACACACTTTCTTGTTCTGCTATTGTGAAAACAAGAACTCTTTCAAACACGAGAATTTTGGAGATTTTGCAGTACATAAAAAAAAAATCATCGAGTTTAAATGTTAGTGTTAGTTTTGTTTATATATCGATAGAAAAAATACATATTGTGTCCATAAGTTATCATTTCTACAATACTTTTCAGAACAAAAATGTGTATACTTTTCCCGGATACGTGTATTACTTACAAAATACATACCCGTGTATTACTTACAAATTTTTTTTGGGCAAAGAATTACTTACAAAATTAAGATATGTGTATTACATACAAAATACATACTCGTATTGTCAAAATAATAAAATTCTCTTATAATTACTTACAAATTTCTTTTATATTTATTGTCAATATATATAATCAAACAGGATGACATAGTGTACTTCCGGATTAAGAGGGATGTTGAACTCCATACGATGATGCAAGCATATTCCGACAAAGTTGGACAACAAATGTCTACTTTTAGGTTTCTCTTGGATGGAATGAGGATCAAACCCAATCAAACTCCCAATGAGGTACGTACATTTATTATTTTATTAATCTTTTCATAAGAATTACTCCAATAATATATGAATCAAGTTGAGAAAAGAAAAAGGATTGCAGCTTGAGCTTGAAGACGGAGATGAAATCGACGCATTGGTTGATCAAGAAGGAGGGTTCAGCCTCTATCATCGCCACTAAGAGTATCTTAACGACATTAGAAGTCATTAGCACTCTCACAAAAAGATCAATATTGTAATCTTGCTTAAATATTTTCACCTACTTTTTAATACGAAAGTTGGTTATTTATCAATGTTAACAATGCTATGGTGATTTATGGATGACAGGATGAGTACATGCTCTTTGATATAGAGTTATCTAATAAGTTATTCGAATGAAGTTTTAGAGATATGAATGGATTATCGAAATTGTAAATATTATACTATTTCAGAAAATGTAATATAATAATATAGATGGGTATTGCCCTCAACATCATATATTTGATTAAGAAACAAAGAGTTAATGTTTGTTCGCACGGAAAATTACAGCAACTGGGCAAAGGAGAGAGAGATATTTTCTACCTAGTTTTTGTATTAAATGTGACTATGTGAGATATATATATATACACACAACTGACACAAGTACTTACAAATCATTGTCAGTATGACCATCCTTTCCTTGGAGGCTTTGGCCCATTTTGACTAGTCAAGACAGTAGTATATAACAAAATGAATGAATATAATCAGGTCTTTCTTTTTAGCATTACATGTCGTCTAGTTCACGTGCGAAATAGTTTTATTTGCCCATCAATCTCCAAACCAATTTTATAAATTTGCAGAAAGTTTCTCGTAATTGTTTGTGCTGGGCCATATTATATAAATTCTGCTAGATATAAATATAATACGTTAACAGTTATCGAATAACTTTATTTTCTCACTCAAAACTTAATATCGAAATCATTATCTTAGATATTTGCATAAATGATATCTCCCATTAAAAACATCATAAAAATTAAAGAACATAAATGATATCTCCCATTGTACAATGTTGTATATATGGATTCTTATTAATGCCGAAATATAAGTTACTCCTTACTAACACAAAAAGTAATAACAAATTAAAAAAAATATTTACTCACCGTCCAATATAAATACTTAGTTGCTGTCAAAAATTAAAAGATAAATCAAACAATTAGGTTAACCTGTAAGTATGTAACCAATGAAAAGAAGCCATTTGTCAACCAAATACACTTGCTCTTCTTGTCCCTCTCTCCTCTCTGTCTCTCTTTCTCTCTCCTTCGCCACTGACTTTGCTCTCTGATTTACAGAAATTTTTTCAAAACTTCTTCTCTTTCAAAGCTCAAATCTTTTTATCCCCTTTTCGATTATATTCATCGTCGTCGACACCGGAGATATCTTTTTCTGATTAACTTGTTCTTTTTTTTTCCTTTCTCGATCGTGTTTTCTCTCTCAGAGAGGAAAAAAAGATCGCTCCTTTAGATTCTTTCCTTGATTTTATTGGCACGGTTTCGATTTCACGTTTCTGGGTTTTCGTCTTCGACCGAGAGAACGATAACTTTCAAACCGGAAAGATCAGGTAAGAATTGATATTTAGTCACCATCGCTGGTTTTGGAGATTTCTCCGTCGGTGGAAGAGAAGCTTCTTTATTCTCGATTAGCCTCTTTGATTTATAGAATCTGTTAAGATTCTTTGTGATTGTGTTTAAGCAGATCAAATTAAAAGTAATATCTTTGATCTTCGTTTAATTAATCTTTTCCTTAATCGTAACATGTTCTTAGGGTTTTGGTTAATTCCTTGTGTGTACTGTTTGATATTTGTTTAATCTTCTATTAATGGAATCGTTACTAAACGGAAACCAAATGATTTTGAACTCTGTGTGTATGTCTCTCTGTATCAGGTGGTGAATCTTGATTTTGTAGTGTATAAAGAAAGAAAATGCAAAATGGTTGCTAAGAAGGGACGTAGAGATTCTTCAGATTCTTCTCCGATTGTGGAGGTTGGAGAGATTGACACAAGTGCTCCTTTTCAATCTGTTAAAGATGCGGTTAACCTATTCGGTGAAGCTGCTTTCTCTGCTGAGAAACCGGTCATTCGAAAACCGAATCCTCAATCCGCTGAGGTAATTTTGAGTTGCTTTCATTAACAATTTGTGTTTAAGAGGTTTTATAATCTGAATTGTGTTTGTGGTTGCAGAAAGTTTTGGTGAAGCAAACAGAGCTTCACTTGGCTCAGAAAGAGTTGAGTAAGTTGAAGGAACAGCTTAAGAATGCTGAAGCTATCAGAGAGCAAGCGTTGAGTGAGCTTGAATGGGCTAAAAGAACTGTTGATGAACTTTCTCGTAAGCTTGAAGCGGTAAATGAGTCGAGAGATTCTGCAAATAAAGCGACTGAAGCTGCTAAGAGTCTAATCGAAGAAGCGAAACCGGGAATTGTTTCTGTGTCTAATAGTAGTGATGGTCAGACTCAGGATATGGAACAGTATGGGGAGGTATGTAAGGAACTTGATACCGCGAAGCAAGAGCTGAGAAAGATCCGTCAGGTTTCGAATGAGATTTCGGAAACAAAGACTGTTGCTTTAGCCAAAGTAGAGGAAGCTAAGGAAGTGACTAAAGTTCATTCTGAGAAGATTGAGTTGCTTAGAAAGGAAATTGCCGCTGTTAATGAATCAGTTGAACAGACAAAGCTTGCGTGTTCTCAAGCCCGAAAAGAACAATCTGAGATATTTGCAGAGAAGGAGATTCAGCAGCAATCGTATAAAGCTGGCATGGAAGATTCTGCCAAGAAAGTGCTCGCTTTGAAGAACGAGTTTGACCCTGAATTTGTGAAAAAGCTTGAAGTTCAGTTGACTGAGACATACAACGAGATCGATGAACTGCAGAAGCAAATGGAGACTGCGAAAGCATCGGATATGGATTCCGTTAATGGTGTGAGTTTGGAGTTGAATGAAGCTAAGGGTTTACTCGAGAAACTTGTGGAAGAAGAGAAGTCTTTGCAAGAGTTAGTGGAATCTCTTAAAGCAGAATTGAAAAATGTGAAGACGGAACATGGTGAAGTTGAAGCGAAGGAGGCTGAAATTGAATCTGTGGCTGGAGATCTTCATATGAAGCTTAGCAGAAGTAAGAGTGAGCTAGAAGAATGTGTAGCAGAGGAATCTAAAGCAAAGGCTGCTTTGGAAGATATGATGTTAACCATCAATCAGATATCTTCGGAGACCGAAGCTGCTCGACGAGAAGCTGAGGAAATGAGAAACAAAGCTGATGAGCTAATGAAAGAAGCGGAGACTGCGCATCTGGCACTTGAAGAATCAGAGCTACATCTAAGGGTCGCTTTAGATGAAGCCGAAGAAGCGAAAGTTGCTGAGACAAAGGCGCTTGAACAGATAAAGTCAATGTCGGAAAAAACCAACGCTGCACGTAATTCGACTTCATCTGAGTCTGGAACTCAGAGCATCACACTGTCTCAAGAGGAGTTTAAGTCATTGAGCAAGAGGGCTGAGGTATTCGATAAGTTAGCGGAAATGAAAGTGGCGGCTGCATTAGCTCAGGTGGAAGCAGTGAGAGCTAGCGAAAACGAGACATTGAAGAAGTTAGAGACAACACAAGAGGAGATTGAGAAGCTCAAGACTGCAACAGAAGAGGCACTGAAGAAAGCAGCTATGGCCGATGCTGCTAAGAAAGCAGTTGAAGGAGAACTCAGGAGATGGCGCGAAAGAGATCAGAAGAAAGCAGAGGAAGCGGCGTCAAGGATTCTTGCAGAAGCTGAGATGAAGATGGCCACTGAATCATCACCGCAACATCATTATTACAAAGCTCCGAAACAGAAACCTGTCCATAACAAACTGGAGAAGACGAAAACATCTGTGGTATCAAAGAAAGTGCTTTTGCCGAATCTAAGTGGAATCTTTAATAGAAAGAAGAATCAAGTTGAATGGGGTTCTCCTTCTTATCTCCCTGGAGAGAAACCTCTTTGATGATCTCTTTTACAAGATTTGAACTTTTTGTTGTTGTGAACATTCAAAAAGTTGTGTGCTTTTTGCTAAAAGAAGGTTTGTGGTTTGAGATCAGAAGCAGTTGCAGCTTTGGTCTAACGTGAGAAACTGGTTTGTTGCTGTAAATTGGATCAAAGCTATTTAGGTGGTTGTTTTATTTTGGCTCTTTCTTGTGATTGTGAATGCTACTTTTTTTTTCTTGTTCTTCAACTATAAGACCAAAAAAAAAAAGAAAAATAAAAGAACAAATTGAATGAATTATACTGAGCTAAATTATGAGGTCACTAGAACCGAAATTATCCTGATTTGGTTTGGTTCGGTCTGTTCAGAATATTGATTCAATTTGGTTTTGTTCAATTTCAGTTCGTTGCATCGGAATATGACGGGTTTATTGGATTAGATCATTTTTTTTTTTTTTTGATAACCCAGGTATCTCAAGCCCAATGGGCCCAGACTAGCCCACTGCGTGCGTCCCGAAGGCGGCAAGAGTAGTTCCTGGAGGCCGCATAGCCCGATTTTAAATTGTCTGCGGTGGCCACTTAAGGTGTTTGCAGCCGTGGGGATTCGAACCCGGAATTATTGGGAATTTCACCCTCAGCCCGAAATCCTTCCTACCACTGGCCCACCTATGAGTGGTTTGGATTAGATCATCTTAATTGACTTGGAAATCACTGATATATAAGTAATTTTTTTGATCAAAGTTTGTGTTATTTGTTCTTTACTTTCTACATATTCAATCACTGATTCTGAAATACAAATTGTGTATTTTAACAACTCTTTAAAAGTTTCTTTGTTAAAATTACAAATTACAAAATGACAAATTTACTATATCATAGTCGTTATACTTATATAGAAATCGATATCAAGGAGTAAAGTGGATTTAGAAATGAAGTCCATATATAATTATATATGAATTGAAAAGTGTTTTAAAATTATAGTATCCATGCATGAACCAATAACCTCTTCACTTTATCTTTGGCGTTATATTCAAAAGTAACTAGCTGAAGAAAAAAACAATTTAACATTGAGAAGAATTGGTTGAATAATCAAGAGTTTCTTGGACGAGATGGGTCAACGCCAAAAGACGAAGACGACTCGGCAATATTCGGACCCTGACCCGACCCGGTTTGTAGTAAGAGCTTCCAAATCAATGCGGCGGATTCTTTGATGAGTTGGAGGATCTCGTTTAGAGAGAGTGATTTGATGAGAAATATTGCGAATTTGGTGAGGTTCCGGAGTATGAATCTTTCCTCTTCCAAAGAGATATTGACACCTGCGACGTCGTTTCGTTCAGTGTATTGCATGAGAAATACTATTGCCTTCAAGATGTTCAACATCACAGATAGGCAGATAGCTTTTCATCTAAAGAGACATTCCCATTCCGCAAGATTTCTGTAAGATCAAATAAATTATTAGAATTATAATTACTTTTACCAAAAATAAAAAAATTTATCGATAAAGTATTGTATTATTATGAATTAAATAGATGGTTGACAAATTAAAATATTTGATTTTTATATATAATTAAAACTCAGGCATCGCCTTGCTCAATTCGTCAACGACTTCGGGCTCATCTTGCGGCATCGCCTTCTTCAATATCTCAACCTCATTCGGCGTGAGAATTTCCCACCCTATGTTACAAGAAAAATGTAGCAAAATTAATAATCGAAACAGTTAAAATTTATTTTTAAGAATTTGGAGGTTAGCACGAAGTTAAATATTATTAAAATATATATATATATATATATATATATATAAAGAAAAGAGGTTATCAGATTAAACATTTTTGTATGGCATAGAAAATTCATAATCAATGGATGTACATATGTATATATAATGTATATATATATATCATATATTGTGTAATTACCGAGATTTTGAGCTCCCAGTTCCATAGTTTTTCTGTTTATCCTCTTTTCACTGTTGTGTTGTTGATTGTGTTGCATGCAAGATATATAAGGTGAGGAAGAGGTGGGTCTTTTTATAGAGAGACAATGGAGATTGATGACTCATGAGACTCGTGACCTTGTTATTTATTGCAAAAGATATCAATAAAGATAATGTTCAGATTTTTTAATTTAGCCTTAGACTTTGAAATGGTAATTGCGTTTTGCGATGCGGGAGTATGTAGATATTTAATTTGACATTATTATAATACTGTTGTAGTGCAGTTTTGAATGCGGAATTGGTCACTATTCATAGCCTTAGTATGCCTGGAAATATTATATCAAGTCTTACATTTCTTTGAAACAAAAACATGTTAAAAATTTTTTTAAAAAAACTCTGAATAGTATAACCACATTTCTGCTAAATTGTCAAATTATTTTTAAAGTAAATAATTATTAATATAGAAAATAACAAAAAATTACAAATTTACTACTAAAATGATAAAATTTTCAATAACTTGTATATATTATTTTCACATAATATATTTTACATATTATTTACGTTTTTGGGAAATTTTTCTTAAAGAATCTTTTTTTATGGCATAATTTATTCTTAAGATTTATTATTTTTCTCATGTGTTAATAAATTATTTAAAAAATCTAAATAAAATTCTGAATTAGCATTGTTAAACTATTTTTTTAATATACTTTAAATATACATTTGTAGTGTTTCTATAAATGTTAATACTATTTTCAGGATATAAAAACTCTTCGTTGAGAGAGTCGCGCGTGGATCTCACTCGCGTCGATTCTCTCCCAAAAACTCTTCCTCTGCTGATCACAATCTCGTGCTCCGACGTTGGGTCCTCTGTCAATTCTAGCCCTGGGCAAAAAAATCGGACCCGAGGACCCGAACCCGAACTGACCCGAAAAACCCGGTTCGGTTCGGATTCGGGTATGGCCATTTTACCCGTCGGGTTCTATATATGTCTACCCGCGGATTTGGATTCGGTTTCGGGTTTTACCCGAAACCCGCAGGTATACCCGAAAACCCGATACATATGAAAACTCTTATACACTGCGTATTACATTACTATTAGTCTATTAGGGATTTTTCATTTTTGGGGCTAAGCGGCTGCGGGTTGTTGTCGATTGAGTTTCCTTAGCTTGAATGCTTGATTCTCGGAACTCGGATTGTGTTGTTACCTTATCCTTAGTCCATTATTTCGATTTCAAACTGGAAACCCTAGAAACCATTGTTGCTCCACTGTCTTCTCCACCATCTGCGTTGTCGAGAAACCAATCGGAGGTAAGCTTCACCACCGTCTCTTTCTCTCTTCTGAGTCTTCTCTCTTACTGTTTTCGATTTCCTATTTCTGAATTTCTAGAAACTGAACTCAATGTTAGACTCGAAACTCGAAAGCTTAAATCTTAATAGAGTTTTATTTTTCGATTAGTCTGGGTATTGAAATTGAACTAGTGATTCATGTTATTCTTCTGTCATCTTTGTGGATAGCTCTTCATTGATATTTATGGATAGTTTGATTGATACTTTGATAGTTTTGATTATCGAATTTGATAGTTTGATTTTGATACTTTGATACTTTGCTTGTTTTAGCTAAATGAAGAAGGTTGCAGATTATTCTCTCTGTCTCTCTGATTTACATTGTCTTCTAACTTGTATTTGCAGATTAATATCTCTGTCTCTCTAATTTACATGTTACGTCTTCTGTCTTCAGCAGTTTAGTTGTTACTCTAAGTTGGGTAGCTACTTGTCTCCTTGAGTTGATTGTCTGATTATTTGTCTTCAGTTTAATTGTTTTAGCCTTTTAGCTACTGTTTTTGTATAGATTAGCTGTAATTTGACTGCTTGTTTCATTGTTTGTACTTTGTACTAGCCTTATTAGTGGAGAATGGAGATTTCGTATTAGAAGTGGTGATTTAAAAAGATGATGACTCTTACTCTTGTAGATACTGTTTCTGTTAATATATGCAACTGTTTTTGATGATGTCTTGTAGTTACTGACTTTAACAACTCTTTTCTGTTCTTGTTATACTGTTTTGTTGTGGATCTAATTGTATACTGTTTTGATTTTCATATTGATGCAGATGGCGTCTACAGATGATCCACCAATGAATAATGAGCCAGCTGAGGATTTTGTTGATGAGATGTCTGAATCATCCGATGATGAGGATGACACCCCTGCTTCTAAATCACAAAAGAGGGAAAGATCTTGGGTTTGGGAGCACTTCACCAAGCAGATAGAAAATCCGAACAAGTGCAATTGCCATTACTGTCAGAAAGAAATGGCTTGTTCAAGCAAGTCTGGAACAACCACTCTTAGTAAGCATCTCAGAAAAACCTGCAAAGCATTCAAGGCATATTCTAGTGCTAGAGGAGACAAAGGCGACCAAACTGTGCTTACTCCTGATGGTGTTGGTGGCAATTTAAAAGTTAGTAGGGTTTCTGAAGCAGTTCACAGAGAGGCAGTTAATGAGATGATTGTTATAGGGGAATTGCCATTATCCTTTGTAGAGAGCTTAGCTTTTAGACATTATTGCTCTAAGACTCAGCAGTATCAGCCTCATTCTAGGAGAACAGCCACAAGGGACATATATCAGATGTTTGTAGACAAGAAAGCCAATATGAGACAGATTTTAGAGAAGACCAAGCAGAGATTGTCGCTGACTACTGATATTTGGGTTGCTCCCAATACTGGAGCAAGCTACATGGTAATCACAGCTCATTTTGTTGATGCTTTGTGGAAGTTAAAGAAGATGATCATAGGATTCAAGCCAGTTGAAGATCATAGAGGTAAAACAATTGCTAAGGTTTTGTTTGACTGCTTGGCTGACTGGAATATAAAGAGAGTCTTCTGCATCACTGTGGATAACGCTACAGCTAACTCTACAGCAATGAGAATATTTAAAGAATCAATGAAGAAGGTTGTAGATGATTCATTGGTATTGAAAGGTGCATATTTGCATGTGAGATGTGCTACTCATATCCTGAATCTGATTGTTAAGGAGGGTTTGCAGGAGATAGAGCACATTGTGTCTGCAGTGAGGAATGCTATTCAGTATGTGAGGTCTTCACCAAACAGAATGAAGGCATTTGACTTCCGAGTTGATTCAAGAAAGATTAAAAGAGGAAGTCTCCCTTTAGATGTGAAGACAAGGTGGAATTCGACTTATCTCATGTTAGGACAAGCTTTAAAGTTTAGAGAGGCATTTGAGATGATGGAGGCTGAAGATAGACCATACTACGACTGGTTTCAGGAAAAGATAGATAGAAAGAAAAGGGCTGGACCACCAGTATCTGAAGATTGGGATGAAGTTGACAGGTTAGTTCAGCTTCTTATGGTTTTTTACAATTCCACATTGGTTCTGTCAGCCTCAACTAGTGTTGCCTCTCACAAGATCTACAGTGAGATAGTAACCATTACTAAAACCATTAAGGTATTAAGAGATAGTATAGAAGTTGAGGAAGGATTGAAGAAGAAAGCTGCATCTATGTTAACAAAGTTAGATAAGTATTGGAATCCATTTGGTAATGAGGTGGAAATGAGCAAACTGATTATGGTGGCTGTTGTTTTTGATCCTAGGAAGAAGATGGGTTATGTGAAGGCTTGTTGTGATAGACTCTACGGCCCAAACAGTGTAGAGGCTACTCATCTTTACGATTCAGTGAACATGATCTTGAGTGATTTGTATGATGAGTATAGCAGTTCAGTGATTAGAAGTAGTAGTGGTGGGTCAGGATCATCTCAATCTCAGTCCTCTCAATCACAAGGACAAGGACTTGGAGTACAACAGTCTCAAGATCAAGCTGGAGTTGGAAGTGGATTCAATGAGAGAACAATGGTTGGTAATCGCATTGTTATAGAAACAATGGACAGTGAATGGGATGGGATTGTTATGGAAACAGGAATTGGCAATTCAGGTAATGAGTTGGAGATTTATTTGAAAGAGAAGGTGGAGAAACCAAATCTGATACGTGGCTCAGAGTATGATTTGCTATCATGGTGGAAAGTCAACAGTGGGAAGTTTCCGGTTCTATCTCTAATAGCTAAGGATATACTAGCTATGCAAGTGTCATCAGTGGCTTCAGAATCTGCATTCAGCACAAGTGGGAGAGTTTTAGAACCAAGCAGAAGTTGTTTGACAGATTACTCGATTGAAGTATTGATGTGTACTGAGCAATGGTTAAAATGTGAAATTACAATCAATGACAAAGGAGTCTCAACCATTCAACAGATGCTTGCTGACCTAGAGTTGCAAGATGATCTTATGAGAGGTAATTCTCAATCATCTTACAAACTATAGTATTCAGGTTTTAGAAGTTTATAACCTTGTTTTGTTTATGTTCTTTGATAGAGTTTGATCCGGAATTTAATGCCAAAGACTGAAAGATCAGTAGAGTGACTGATTGAGGGGAATGAACACAAGGTATTTCTTTTATACACTCGGCCATAATGTTCTCTTACTCGCTTACAGTCTTACGGTTTTGTTTAGATTTAGCATTGATATTGTTCTTTGTTTTACTTGCATTAGGTCCAGAAGGAGAGCAAAACCAAGCCATCATCATTGTGTTTTGTTATCCAGTTTCAATGTTTCATGCATCTTTGTTCTTGTTGTGTTGGGGCAAAAACTTGAAAACTCTTCTTTAGTTTCTTTCTTTCTAGTAATGTATGACTTTGAATGTTGGATTTAAAGTATGGATTCTATTATCTATTGGATTTAAAGTATGGATTTTTGTGTTAAATTTGCAGGAATAGATGTTTGAACTCGGGTAAAATGCAGGTTTTCGGGTAAAATGTTCGGTTTCGGGTAGAAAATAGGTTTATTCGGGTAGCAGTAAACCGAACCGAAATGTAACCGATTTGTTTCGGGTTTTATCAGGGTTTTAGATTTAGGACCCGAACCGACCCGAACCCGACAAGAACCCGAACCGGAACCGAACCGGTGCTTATATTTACCCGATAGGGTCCTATACCCCGAAACCCGATTACCCGAACCCAATTGGGTTTTACCCGAACCCGACGGGTATACCCAAATGCCCAGGGCTAGTCAATTCCGGTGATATTGAGGACCCCTCGGCTCATGGTTATTCATCTGTGACCCATAGCATCTTCTCGGCGACGCATCAGATCAGAATCAAGGGAGCAGCCGCGAGGAGAAGAATCTGCTCGACACCACCGATAAGAGCTCTGCCGGCGGTGTAGCGACGCGGAGTGGAAGAGGGAGATTCATGGTGAGAAACGAGAGAGGAAGGTAGTTAGATCTGGGAACTGGAGATTCTGGAGGTTTCATGGGATCGGTTTCGATGGGGGAGGTAGTCTCAGATCCGGTGAAGCTAAGCCACCGTCGAAGGTTTCCTTACCTACTCCCTACTGCTTTTCTTCCTCACGACAAACCAGAAAGTCTCCTCGACAAAGACAAGCTCGGTTCTCTTCCTCTTCCTCAAAACGGCTCTACGGTGGCGGGATGGCAACGGATCTTGGATCACCATCTCCGTTCGGCTAACGTCGTCCAGGCTCTTCGGAGGTCCTGTTCCGGTGAGAATTCGCAGATCTTGGACGGCGGCCACAAACATGTTCTTTGGTTGTGGATTAGGGTTTCTGTAACCGGTTTATCTCGGTCTGTAACTCGGTCGGTTTGGTTATGATGTTTAGTTTGGTTTGATGGTTTGGGTTGGGGCCTAAAGGGACTTAGAATGGGCCTATTCCGGAAATATGTAATCCATTGGACATATGTTTTTATAAATAGCATACCCTTTAACAAAAAAAAAAAAATACTATTTTCAAGACTCCGAAAACCAAAGACGGGCCCTGCTCGGGTCGGCATCATGATTAGGCTGAAGCAGAAGGGTTCTGGCTCTGGTACATCCGAACGAAGTCTCCTATGGGCCCAACATAGTTTTTACCCCAGCGAGTCGTTTTCAAGAGCGTCAAAATATCTTCTGAAGGAACTTTTTCATGCAAATATATCAGAATCTCCTTTGCTATTTCATATTCGGTGACTGGATCCGTCAGCAGTTTCTTGTTTCCGTCATCGCCGTCGGTGGGGTTGGGATCAGCCGATCCTAGTTTCAAACAGAGACAAGATAAATTTATTATTTTGACAAAAAAATTTAAACCATAGCTATAATTATAGTATATGATGCCAAGAAAAAAGTTATAGTTGTGTAGTATATATTACAACTAAACCATTGTTAGGTTTCCTTATATATAAGTACGGTGACAAAAGTCAAATTATTTTAACTATAGCTGGAAAGAAAAAGATTCTAAAACAAACCGCGAGTGTTTTGGTTCCTGATGCGGCGGCGGTCAGCAATCTCTGTGACAGCGACGATGTATTTAGCTCCCCAGCCAGTTTGTTTCAAGAAAAAAAGAATATTTTCTGGCGTGATCAATTTGTAGCAAAACCCACCAAGTTTTATGAGATTCTCCGAAACATTTCGATATACACTTGGCTGATCCGGCGTCGGGTTATTGTCTCGGGATACTAGTTCTTAAAAGTTTTATATTTAAGAAGAAAAAATTGTTAGGCACCTATATATATATTTAGAAATTTGCAAAATAATTCATGTTTTGATTTTTTTTTTTTTAAATTAAAAAGAGTTAAAAGACACGTATATCCTTGTTAAAACTGAAAAAATTACATCTTTGCAAAAACAAACACTACAAGAAAACACGCCGTTTGCAAGGGAAATTTGCAAGAGAAGGAATCCCTTGCAATATTGCGACGCATTTGCAATGGATTTGCAAGGCGCATGCGGATTGTCGCAAAACCGTCGCAAATTTGCAAGGGAAAACTTCGTCGCAAATTTGCGATAGATTAGCAAGGGATTTGCGACGACGTACCGCGTCCTCGCAAAGTCGTCGCAAAATTGCGACGGAATTGCAATATACGACATCATAGCAATATTTGCGAGGTCATTGCGAGGAATATTTACACACGTTTTAAATGGAAGCTACCAAACCATGTCGGCAACTCTCAATGCCTCGCAAATCCCTTGCAAAACAAAAGCTTAGATATTTTTTTCCTTGCAAATCCCTAGCAAAAGTCCGTTGCAAATCCCTAGCAAAAGCTTATACTATGCCTATAAATAGCAAGTGCACATCATTTGAAAATCATAAAAGCTTATTTTATTTCTTCTAGCTATTAAATTTATTAACTCTTAGATTAATCATTTGTCGTTTTCTAATTTGTTTAGGTGCAAAATGGATGTGGACTTTGGCTTATCCTCTATCGTTGATAAGTTAAATCCAATGGCTGAAATCTTCTCTTTCTTTTCTTTTTCTTTTGGTTAAAACTTATTCTCTTTTTTCCTCTTCTTCTTCGTATCCTTCTCTTACATCCTTATGGGAAAATCAAACAGTTTGCTTCCTGATTCTTCACATCTCCGATTGGTGGAGGATAAAGAAGGTGGCAGTGGCGGCTCTTAAAAATGATTTGAGGACATCTCCGAGCTTTTAGAGGACGGAGCCTCGAGGTTCCGTGACGGATATCGAGCTGCAGATCTCACAGTTGAGGGTGGTGTCTTAGATCTGCCTTTGGCGGGATTAACGAAATCCGGACAATCTCCGGTGGTTGGGTTAGGTCCTTTTTGACTGAGGTCGTCGGCTAAAATCATGTTAATCTTGCGAATCAGGTTCATCGATCAATGTTACTTTGTACATGGCTCTTGTTTTTGTTTCGTTTCTGAGTCCGTGAATCGTGATTTCGTGGTTTGGTGCTTCGATGTACAGAAACAGAAGCAAACAGAGGAGGAATACAGCAGGAAAGTGCAGGAGTTGCAAGCTGAGTTAGCTTCTTCTAGAGAAACACAGGAGGCACTCGAGAGGAAGGTTCGGAAGATTCTTTTATTCTGCGAATCTATTTACAGTAATATATGGAGTTTGTAAAAGTTTTAACTGATTTGCAGGTGAATTACCTTCAGAACGATTATAGTTTGTTGGAAAACAAGCAGAACGAAGTAAAGACTACTATCCAAAATCTGCTTCAATCACGACAAGGTTTCTTAAATGCTTTACCAGGTGCTTGTCTCATGATCTCATCCTGTCAAAACTTCATACTAGATCTGAGTAATAGAAATAGCTTAGAGAATCATCTCCATGAAACAGTTAAATTTCGATAATATGGATATGGATACATGTCCCAAACGGAAATCTACTTTAGTGTTTTATTTTTAGTTTTTGTTTTTTAGCTTTAGTTGATGTATGAAATGTTAGAAAACTTGAATTGTGAATTCTGTGAGGGTTTTCTGATATGAGTTCATCAACAATGACAAATGAGCTTGTTAGGTTACTTACTGTAATTGAGTATAAATAGGAAGAGGTTGTGATTTTTTAGAGGCAACAAGTATTTTGAAGTTTGAAGTTGGTTTTGGATTTGGGAAATGTTTGGGGGTGCTCTTTAATCCACTTTAGAGAAGAAACAAAGTGACTTACGTTTACAGACAAAACCTTATTAGTTTCTTTCACATTTGTGTTTTGTATTGACTTAGATTGAACTGAAAACGGCCCCTGCTGATGTCCGGTTCCCTACAACAAACCAAACCAGGCATTGCTTCACTCGGTACATAGAGTTCCACAGGTACCTCATTGCTAGCTCATCCTGAAGGAAATCATCACTTTAATCTCTTGTTGACATCAAAAGATCATCCTCTGCAGGTGTACAAATGCAAAGGGCGAGGAGTCTAATGACTGCGAAAGGTTCGCCAAGTATTACCGCGCCCTCTGTTCCATTTGTGCTTTAGTGTTTTATTTTTTAGTTTTGTATTCTTACTTTGTAATATAATTTTTTGTATTATGATTTCATATCATGTAATAAAATATGATATTTTTGATACATCTATTTTTTTTTAAAACCTAATAAATGATAAATTAAATATAATTAAAACAGTTTTTACTTTCAGTTTGACTTTTATTTTTGAATAATTTTGTGTTTTATTATAGAAAAATATTGTTTTTAAAAATGCAAATATCAACAATTGCTACTAATTTGCGAGGCATACAATAAACATTGCAACGACAAAGACATCGCAAATCACTAGCAAAATTTGCGAGTAATTTGCAACGGAAATATTTGCAAGGGCTTTGCGAGGTAAGTTCCGCGTCGCAACATTTGCGAGGAAAGATATTCGTCGCAATAGTTGCGAGGGATTTGCGAGGTTTTTCATTTGCAAGACGCGTTTTGCAAGGAACTTACGGGTCTCGCAAATCCCATGCTATTGTCGTTTTGCAAGGAACGAAGAAGAAAATAGATAGTTCATACATTATATTATTTTTAATTGATCCAAAATGTATCTAATAAAATACGAGATGAAAATTCGGATAATATGATGGATTCAAAAGGTTGAGCTAGGCAGTAAATAAATATGTCGAGTAAGCCATACAATCAGCGATGAGACCGATAAGGAGCTAGCCCCTAAATTATGTTCGCATGCAGTATCTTAAATTCTTCTGATCAGATGTATGCCTCCCGGTGTGAGAGTCTTATAGATCCCTGGTCGATGATGCTAAAGACAAATATATACGTAATTTATAAGTTCGTTCCATGGTATAACACACAAATTAACATGTCTCTCTTTTATGCTTAACTAAACTAATACATCAGTTTGAGCTTTTTTGAGATTGTTAAGTTTTTAATTGATAAATAGATCTCACTGTTAATTGAATCTTACTTTATTCCTGTAATTGTCTTAATAACTAAAAGCGCATATGATATAGAACCGGTTATTAAGATCATCTTTTGAAATACTAAAATCATCTTATGATTTTCAAAAGATGCTGAATTTATCATCAAGTTTGATTGTCTGATTTTCATCTGAACTCATGTATGTTTATTGACCCGAATTAGGTTTAGGAACTGTCAAAAGCAGATTCATTAGGTAATGAAACAAATGACATTTGATTCCGAACTATAGATAAAGTTTTGTCATTTGCTTCATCTTATTAAGCTTTTTGCATTGGATTCTAATTCGCAGGGATTTGGTCTACAAAACTCGTGGAAGGAATCAATAAGAACGAATCGAGAAGACTGACTTTGATTCTTTTCTGTTTATAATATCTCGATATAAACGCAAGGGTAAAAAAAACCTATATGATGAGCTTTGATCTCGGATTTTCTATGTTATTTTTGGTCATTTAACAGGGATATGTTTATATGGTATCACTGGATAATAAAGGTTTCCACCTGTTGGGAAGGTACCGAGTGAATAAGAAGTTGGAGATGAGTATCAATAGAGAGAGTTTAGGTTTGACTTTGAAAAAGAGATGAAAGACGTTTAGGTTTGAGTTTGAAGAAGAGGTGAAAGACGTTGAAGCTCTTTTTTTTGTCAAAGTACGTAATGACGACGTTGAAGCTTTTTGCCACCACCTTTCAAAATGTTTAGTTATTATGTTTTAAAACTCCTTTTATGTAAACAACTGAAAGTTCGTTTATAAATCTATTTTTTTGTTTGTCAAAAAGAAAAACTGAAAAAGGATCAATGATATGTATACACATTCTTTCTGTCACAAAGTTGATCAATGGTCTTTCTTGTTAATGTTGGTGATATGATAATACACGATTTATGTGTGCATGGAAATGGGTGAAATCACAAATATAAATATTGATGTAATAATGAGAAAATTTATAAAGTTATTTACTGTATTTATGGAAGTCGATTTCACCTTTGATAATTGATATTATTGTATTTCAAATTGTTTCTACTTGGAATACCAAACGTGTCGAACTCTGGTGCAAGACATCATCATGTTTCTATAATATAAACTTTTTTATTTTATTAGTACTCTCTTCTTCTTCTTTTTCTTCTTCTTCTCCAAACATTCAGTTTCTCGATCTCCAAAAGTTTTGAACTTTCCGTTGAATTAAATGGCAAGCGGAAGATATATAGACGACCCTTTAACATTTACTAGAAACCCACCTTCCTCGTCGTCTCCCATCACCGAATCTAGCTTTCTCGGCGATTCGATCTCTCGCTCTGCAAGCTTCGAGAGTGAGAGCTTACGAGGAGGCGATGGTGATAGCTTTAGCGACGCCGATTTCGTACTTGAGAAACTCTCCGGGACTGTACAGTTCTACGAGAGACATGTCTTCTTGTGCTACAAAAAACCCTCCGTTTGGCCAGCGAGGATCGAAGCGTCGGAGTTCGATCGCTTACCTAGGCTTCTCTCTTCCGTTATATCGGCAAGGAAGAGTAGTATGAAGAAAGAGGTGATTTTTTTTTTTTTTTTGAGTCCTGGTTTGAATTTAAAGTTCCAGCATTTGATGTGATTTCAGTGGACTTAGGTCTGAGAATTTTTGTAATTTCGATATCCATTTGTTTGTGATTCTAACTTAGTGGAAGTAAATCCCTAACAAAGAATTCGCCAGTGAACATCCCTAATCTGCAGTATGAGTAAAAAATAAGGCACTTCTTTGTTTTTGTATAGTGAAGAGTTAAGAGTTTCTTAGATCTCTCAATGAGTCGTTTCTCCTGAGGATATTTTGGATTTTTGTTGAATCAGATTTGTATTGGCAAGATTCTATGTGTTTACAACTCAAGAACTTCCTGATTCGTTTGTAGATAAAGTTTCAGAATACACGATTCTAGTGTCTTTGAAGGGACCCTTACCTACAATGTGGCTTCTTATGATCTTGCACATCAGTTAGAAACTATCTTTTGTGTCTTTTAGATGTCTTCCTGATGGTTTTTTAATCTCTCCGTTGAATTGCAGACTCTACTCACAATATGTGAGGGGCATGATGGAACAGAGACATCAAATGGGGATGTTTTGATATTTCCCGATATGATCAGATACAGGTACTACTCAGTAGATATTGTGTTTGATGATTCTTGATAAATGGTAACTCATTTTGGCAGTTTCAACGAAATGCAGAAGGTTGACTCATTTTGATGTCGACACATTTGTTGAAGAGGTGCTTGTGAAGGATGTTGAGTGGTTGCCAGGAAATCCTGAATCTCTAAATGGTGCATATGTCTTTGTATGTTGTCATGGATCCCGAGACCGGCGATGTGGGGTTTGTGGACCGTCTCTGGTTAGTCGATTCAGAGAAGAAATTGAATTGTGTGGTCTTCTAGGTGAAGTTTCAGTCAGCCCTTGTTCTCACATTGGTGGTCACAAATACGCTGGAGATGTTATCATCTATGGATCAAACATCAACCAGAGAGTCACAGGACACTGGTAAGTAAAACAATTTTATATTTGGAGTAAAAAGCTTTGAATGTTCAACCTTAAAGAGTTCATTTTATGATGGATTGTAGTCTTAAACAAATTGGTATCTCGGAAATTAAGAAAAGGGAATAAAATGTATCCCTTCTATGCGAGTTTTAACTGTAACGGATTCTTGTCTCTCAGGTATGGGTGTGTGACTCTAGAAGATGTACCGCTTCTGTTGGAGCAACACATTAACAATGGCGAAATTGTAGACCGGCTGTGGAGGTATATAAGATCAAAGGTTCTTGATTTAGACAGTCTCTAAAAATTTCCTACCTTTAAACAACACTTATTGATTGTTTTTCAGGGGTGAAATGGGTTTGTTAGAAGAAGATCAGAAAAAAACTCAAGAACAAAGGTTACTATTAAACGGCGAAAAGATCAGCAACATAGATGTGACTCAAGAATCAGTTAATAATGGTATATGTGGCCAGTCTAGAGCTGTCGCAGAGCTTAATGATAGTTGTTGTCAACAAAATGGGAACTCCTCTTACTGTTTGGAGGAGAATCAGAGAGAGAAAAATACCTCGGAAAGAGTAATCTCTGTAAAAAATGCATCTTTTCGGATAAGTAGCAGTGACAGCGAGAAGGGATCTTCTTGTGGACTCAAGGTTTGCGCTGCGATGTCAATGTGGTTGGAGAGTTGGGAGAAAGAAGATACATATGCTGCTTTAGCTGTTGCATGTGCTGCTGCATCTGTGGCTATTGCTTATAACTGCTATAAACAATTGAAATGAAGCAATTTGTTATATATTTAGCTTAGCTTCTATGGAATGGTGATAATCTCAGTCTTTAAACTAGATCTTTCTTCTTCGTCTGTATAGAGTTAGAAGAGGGTTTAAAGTTTTATGTAATAACTGTTTGTTGATAATATATTATCCATTTTGTAAGAAATAACGGTCTTAGTTATTAAATTCACAAAAAATAGACCAAATCGGTAAATCAGAAATGAAAAGCAAACAAGTTTGAGGTTTTTGATTTTGTAGATTATCGATTCTCAATGGTTCTTGTCTAACATTTAAAAAAAACTCAAGAAGATGGTACAGAGACTGTTTCACATTTTTGAAGAATGATTACAAATCTCATAACTTTTTTCAAGACATGAAAATTTAAAAAGAACTAAAAAGAAACACATTTGTCGAAAACACTAAACAGAATTTGCAAAGAAACAATAATGAGAATCATCAACTGTGTGGAAACAGTTTCTTCAGAAGAAATCAAACTCAAGATAATTACTCTGATCAGATCTCACACTCGAAGATGCGGCAGCCGGCACAGCAGGAGTAGGATTCAACGGTTCAAGATCAACCGGTTTAGGAATGTCCGGTGGGCTGGCACATCGAACCAGAGCCCAATTCACTCCTTCAAAGAAAGGATGTTGCTTTATCTCTGTTGCTCCACGCTTATAAGCTAATCTATGTTGTGGTTCCTTCACAAGCAAACTCCTTATCAAATCCCTAGCTGCAAAGCTAACAACCGGAGATTCCGGGAATCTCAGAGGCTGACCAACCACGTTGAAGAGTGTTGCTCGATTTCCAGATCCTTTAAACGGTGTTTTACCAAACAATAGTTCATAAAGAAAGATCCCGAAAGTCCACCAATCAACCGCGCTTCCATGTCCTTCACCTTTGATAATCTCTGGAGCTAAGTACTCGTGTGTGCCAACAAAAGACATTGAACGGGCGCCTGTGGGCTCTGCAACAAGTTCTGGTAACGGAGTTACTTGGTGGTTCCCGTTCTCAGTTTTCGCTTTCTTCTCTTTCTTGGATTTCGATGAGAAGAATCGAGGAGAGAAGCAAGACGTTGGAGCCATTGAGATGCAAGATGGCTGCTGGATGCATGCTGGCTGCTGCGAGCAAGAAACCGAATTCTTTGACAAGCCTTCGGATCCGACATTGGCTGATCTGACTATAGAGAGGCTCACGGTACATCTCAGGGAGAGATCGAAATCCGAAAGCATCACATGTCCATCATCTCTCACAAGAACATTCTCGGGTTTCAAATCACGGTAGATGATCCCGAGCATGTGTAGATATTCCATTGCAAGAAGCACTTCCGCTACGTAAAACCTGCAAAACAGTATGTCAATACGGTTATATAGACGCATAGAACTGGTTTCTTAGATAGAGAAAGTTCAAAAAGTTTCTTACTTTGCTGCTTGTTCGGTGAAGCGTTTCCCGGGTTGTCTCTGCCTTAGTGTATGCAAATCACCTCCAGGACAAAACTCCATCACCAAACAAGAGAACTTCTCGGTCTCGAAATGACTATACAATGTCGGGAGGAACGGGTGATCAAGACACTGCAATATCTCTCTTTCAGTTTGAGCCCTAAGAAGCTTTTTCCGGCTAGCCAAAGCGGTTTTATCCATAACCTTCATGGCAAAATAACACCTTGTTCCATTTAACTCAGCAAGATGAACAGTTCCAATATCCCCACATCCTAACCTCTTCAAGAGCCTAAAATGGTTCAAACCCAAACCACCATGTTTGGTTCTAACAGCTTGAATGGCTTCCCATCTGACATCATTGGCCTTGTGAGGTTTGTTAATGCTGCTACTAAAGCTGCTACAAGTGCTCTCATCGCTTATATCACTGCTTGTGCTCGGTCTACAAGTGCTACTCTTTCCACTCTCACCTTGCTCGTTGATCTTACTATTACCGGTTTTGCCGTCACTACTTGGATCGGCGAAAGACAAACTCGAAGATACTTGATCTGCTAAAGTATTGATTGACATACTTTGACTGGAATTAGTAAGTGATCCTTCTGGAGTTTTTGAAGCCATCATGTAGAAGAAAAACTAATACAGAGCAATCTTGATTCGTGATTCCTTACAAAACCAATTCTTCTTTCCCTGAGGATTAAGGAACTTGTTTGACTTTACTAATCAATATGGTCACACAGATACCATCAAAGAGTGACCTGATCTAGTCATCAAAACAAAAACAATATAGCATCAGTTAAAAGCTAAGGACTCAAAATCATGAAGAAGATCAACAATCAAAGATCTTACTATAGATGAAACTTGAGTAGATGCACAAAATTGTTTTTTTTCCCCAAATTGGATAAACAAGAACGAAGTTGAGCTGTTATGGATCTTGAATTAAAATCTAAGTGACTAATCAACTGAATCGTAATAAGCATAAACCTAATCAAGCTCTTCAACTAACCAAAATAGATACTTTTTTATGCAAAAGGAAAAAAAAAAAGTGGAAGTTTTTAATTTCTCTTTAGGTTTAAACAGATCTCGTAAAAGTAGGAAGAGGCAAATAAAGAAGTTTTGGATCTAACAAGAATCAGAGAAATAAAACCCAGAAAAGAAGAAAGAAAAAAGAACAGAGCTTTAGAGAGAGAGAGAGAGAGAAACCCATTAAATCGTTACCTGAAAGTTAAGATATTAGAGCGATAAAGGTCATCACGAGATACTCTTTTCGGAGATGAAATTAAGCAAAGGGATGAAGGAGAAGAAAAAGAGGAAGGAGAGAGAGAACAGTCACTGTTCATGTAAGGCTGTAGAGGGAGAAAGAGATAGAAGAACACATCTGCTTGCTTCCATGGAAATGGGGATAGATAGAGAGAGAGAGAGAGGAGAGAGTGCCTAAAGAGAGAGAGAGAGAGTTGGGTCTACCAGGAAAAGAGGGAAGAGGAGAGAGAGGGTCAAAGAAAAAGTTGAATACTTTTTTTTTTTTTTTTTTTTTGAGGGATTCAATTATTTCAATGTATTTTTGTTTTCTCCAAAATGGAAGACAAAGGTTTACATCAAGGATGCTCTCGTGAGCTGTATTGGTTGATGAGCCTTTTTAGGGGGTAAAAAAACCTTTTGATAGAGGTTGTATATTTCAAACATGTTTACTTTTTTCTTTTTTTCACAAAATATATATAAGTTTTTATTGATGTTGAGTTGTTAGATTTTGTGGATCTCACAAAATTAGCTAATTTCTAACATGAATTTTTTAGAGCATAATTTTAGAAAAAGTTCTTGTTAATCACAATCTTCTTGACATGATAGATAATTCCATCTTTCTGTCAAACATGTCGTTGCTCGCCAAACTATAGTTCATCTGCTTGTTTATGCTTTGCTTGGAAAAGCCTCTGTCCAAACAAGTGGTATGGGTTGTATTTTTCGTCAAGCATTTTCTAAAAACTATTTTGTTGCACTAATGGTTGAAGTTTGAGCCATAAAACGATCGAGCACTCGAGCATGCACTAGCACATGAGATTATAGAGCTTTATATCCTCTGTCAAGCAGTGGTAAATCTTATAAGTTCAAATGAAAATTCAACTGAATTACATGGGGGCCTTTTTTTTTGTCAACAATTACATGGGGGTCTTCACGATATTAGATCATATGTTTTTTAAACTTTTTTTATTATTTTCATTTACATTTCACGATCAACTAATTCTATTGTCTATGTATTTTCTAAGAGCATGTTAACATCTCTCAAACCTTTTTAAAATTTTAATGAAAAAAAAATCATTCTTGGCCAACAAAATCTTAATTATATACTATCTATTATAGCTTTCAAAAATAATAAAACATTCCAAAAAATTAAAGGCTTAGATAACCTTTAAATGTTTCACTAATAGTCTAATAGTACTAATAATAACATGATGCAGTTATGTGTATTAATTTTATTTTATTAAGTAGGCCACATATCTAATTTAATTAAATTCACCATTGTTTAAAACTTGGGAATTCCAAAGATGCCCAGAACAGCAATTTCTTATATATTTCAATATTTCAATGTTTTCTAGAAATTGTTCAACAAGTAGTTGACAAACCAGAAGATTGCTCAACATAAAAAAACACAAGTAGGTATAATTTGTTCATTTAGTTATCTCAAATAATTCATTCTTTAACCTCATGCTCTTAGATCCAAATAAATAACTGCGTCAATTTTAATAGAAAAGCTCAGATCCAATAAACGACAATTGCTATTTGCTACACGGATCGGCTTGGGACGTGAAACGCGCGTGGGGAATATTTTTTCATAATAATTATTTTTTGTCAACTTCATAATAAATTAATAATCCCTTTTTTTTAGGATAAAAATACTGCAATCATAATAACAAAAGAAAGTTACGTTAAAAATTAACTAATCCACCGTAGTTTAATAGCTAAAAGATTTACCATATGATTATCGAGGGATTAACTTTCTAAGTTTCTTCATTGCAATATAAATCATAGCTGGACATTGCCTTAAAATTTAAATGGCAAGTTTCGAGATTTAGTATGGATCCAGTTCGGATTCTATTGGGTTATAAGAAAATTAACATCCTGAAAATTAAAAATTTGGAAGTCCCAACCAGGTGATTAAATTCCATTAAATTATACTAATTCATAATTGTGAATGCTTTAATTAGTAAGAATACGTAATTTTTTTACATGTCTAAAAAATTATCTTAGATTTCAATTTAAATCTCTTTGTTACTATATATAATTAACGATCCATATTTCTGTTTATTATTCAAAACAACTTCGTCACGTGAATTTGTTAACCTAACAAATGTTTTAATGCATTTTCCAGTTTTTGTTGAAATTCTGTAAAATTTGTGTTTCACGTCTAAAGTCAGCAAAAATAATTGTTTTATGATGGGCGTATCTTATAAAAATTGACAGTAAATTGTTTTTTTTTTTTCATTTTTTCTATAGTTTGCCAAATTTTGTCGTACTGTAAACTTGAATCCAGTTAATTTCTGTTTGATTAGTTTATATCCACTCTACTTTAGGACAACCAAAATGTCAGAACATAGTCTCCACATGATTTTGTTTGACGTTAAAAGATAAAAATAATAGTCCACCTGATTTAATTATATCCTCTTTTGTTATAAAAATATGCATCTTTTTCGCTACAAAAATGTTCTTTATAACAGCAGACAAAAAAAATGTTCTTTTCCAATATATAAAATAACGAAGAAAGTAAACAAAAAAATATGAATTATTCATACCATCATAATACAAAAATTGATTGATTGAAACATATAATCGACCAGTTAGATATCTTTAATGATTTTCGAATATTAGAAATATATTTATATAAATAAAACAAGAAAAAAAGTGAATGAATAATGCAAATAGAAGAAAAAGAAGAGTTAAGGATAAATAATCAAATTAATATTGAGAGGTCCCCAAACAAGATCTGACAAAGATAGATGAAGAATGGGTTGTCATGTTCTCCAACACAAGTCCCACTTTGGAGAGAGATGTGAATCTCTCTCTAACTACTTACAACCAATCAACAGCTCACTGCCAAATCCCTAATTTTAAAACTCTTTTCTGAAATAACAAATACCAAACTGAAACAATTCTGAGCCTTTCAATTTCCAATATTTTTTGGCTAGGTGACAATTCTATTTGGTTTGATACAATTACGGTTTAATAGTTTGGTTTGGGTTGAATCGATTATATTTTAGTATTAAACATATTAAATGGTGATTATATCAAATCTAATTTTCTAAAATAAATATGTATACAATTTAATTTAAAACCATTTGGTTTGTTGAGATGTACAAGTTTCAGCACCGATCTTACATAGAAAAGCAATTGGTTAATATTTGAATTTCGGTTTAAATATTTCAATTTGGTCTGGTCTGATTTTTCGGTAACAGCAATTTTTGCCAAACCCTTTCACGCTCATGTGAGAACGATGAGGAATTTAGTGACCAGCTCAAGAACCCAACTCAATTTCATAGTTTCGAAAGATTTTTTCTGAAACAAAACTTTTGGACATTTACGTCCATGGAATCCAACAGAGTGTTCACTCTGGGTGCTTTTAACGTTACACAAATCCTTGTGAATAAACAAAAACAACAAAGCCAACATATGGCACAAGCCTACTACCATAAGCATAGGTGATAGCGTTTTCGCAGTGGGTTTCTTCTCTTCGATGCAAAAACACTGAATCATTGCTTCTCCTTCGACTTCGCTCTCATGGCTATTCTTTTCTCTTCCCTGCAAATGTGTTTATTCAAATCATTGTCAAGCGAAAATATAAGGCATGCCTAAGGCATTTTTGTTCTTTAAGTTCATGGATGAGAAATCTTGTTTACCTAGCTTGAGCAATTTCGTTCTTCCATTCAGATCTCTTCTTCTTTTGCTTCCTTGGTTTAGATGGCTCTTCCACATTTCCGTTTTCCGATTTTGATCTCTTATCCTTTTTGCCTCTCTTGTTCTCCTTTGGTTTTGCAACTTTTTCCTTTTTCTTGTTATCTTTAGTTTCCTTAGATTGTCTATCGGGAACAGGAGGCTTCTCCATCTCTTCAACAGCCTCAGCTTCATCATCATCATCATCACTAGACACATCAGCTTGCTCTACAGTTTCTACTGCCTCATCATCATCTTCTGAAGATTGCTTCATGTTGCTCATTTTCTTCAGCTGCGTAAAGAAAAAAAAAAAAAAAAAACGAGCATAACATCAAAATATGTGGGTTATGTTGATCAACTATGAGAGTATGGAGAAGCACATGGTTGATCCATTATAGGGTCAAAAGTGAGTACCTTCGCCACAAAAAATCCGTCCATGTTGTGTACATGAGGATAAAAACGTCTAGTCTTATCTAACGATGGCTGAAACCGGTGTTCTCTAAATCTGGTAAATCTGATGAAGAAAAAAACAAAGAGTTTGAGACACATCATTGTAATGCTCCTTTACATATCTCTACATATGAAGAAAATGTACATTACCCTGCTCTGCCAAAATCGAGTCCACATGTTACGAGTTTAACATCCCTCTTTTTGAGAGCATAGTCAATGACAGCTTCGTTCTGCACAATTTTGTCATACAAAAGAAAAAAATTAGGATAAATCAAAAACAAAGAACAGATATATTGGGAAAAAATATTAGTTAACTAACCTCGGCAACCATAATAGAACATGTTGAATAAACTATGTATCCACCGGTTTTGGAATTGGCATCCACCATATCAATTGCAGCGAGTATAAGTTGCTGCATGAACAAGAAAAAAGGGTTAAAATTAGCATTTGTTTAAGAATAAAGAATTTGTTTTTTCAGATATACTTGATGTTATTTAAGAAGGTACTGCCATACCTTTTGCAAGTGAGCAAATTTCTTTATATCATCAGAAGTTTTCGAAATTTTAACGGATTCATCTTTTGATATGACCTGTATTGGATAGTAGAAGACATTTAGTTATAATTATCCAGACCTTAGCTACGGTTTAACAGAGACTAAGTTCGAAGTTCCTTACTCCAGTCCCACTGCAAGGCGCATCCAACAATACTCTATCAACCGTGTTCTGACCTAAAACCTTGGGTAGCTGAAAGCAAAGAAAACAAAATAAAGAATAAGCGCAAAGAATAAAACTGTGCTACATGTTAAGCAAAATTAAGCAGATCATATTTTATAATTCAAGTAAAGCCAGTAATGTAAAATCAGGTAGATGATATGGTTTTCAACATTCTATGAACAGGTAGCAAAAATTCAATAAAAGAATTAATGTTCAAGAAGCTAACCTCTCTTCCATCATAGTTACAAACTATGGTATTTGTGACCCCCATGCGATGCAGATTGGCAGTTAGCGACTTAAGTCTAGGTACTTTCATCTCATTTGCATATATTAAGCCTGGTTATAGCATCATTATAAACATTACTTAAACCAAAAAAATAAATAAATCACTATAAACATTAAGACAGCCACATTGAATATGGGGATAAGAAGCAAGAGAAACCAATGAAGCCATACCGGTATTTTTCATTAGAGCAGCAATATAAGTCGTTTTACCACCAGGAGCAGCACTGCATAGGGTATAAAACTTTGTTATAAACTCACACATAACAAAACAGTCAGCACTCGGATTGGTTTCTTTCTTGTTTTTTCAGGCCAACCAGGTCAAACAATTTACATCATAAAATATCAAATACTTTTCAGCTGCGGCTAGAATTTAGTAGATGATGAAACTTACGCTACATCCACAATCCGCTCATTCTCTCGAGGAGCAAGGGCCATCACTGGCAAAAACGAACTAGCACCTTGAAGCTGCAATTGCAAATGCACCAAGTACAGACTTAAGCAAACCATTTACATTCAATAAAGGTGAACAAAAGAGTAACACATGAGATAATCACTTACCATGTAGTAACCAGCCAAATATTCAGGAGTCGCACCGATTGGCACTTGTGAATCATAGACAACAAGTCCGACCTACAATAGGACATCCGTAAGGTAAGACTTATGACAGATCAACAACATAAAATCCGTAAAATAGAACGTAATAAAAAATACTTAAGATCAAAGACTTACTTTTGACCACTTGCTTAATGGGTCTAGATTGACTCCTCTGTTCAAAAGTACATCAGCAAGATCACGTCTTCGAGTCTAAAACAAAACAAACATCACCATGAAATTGCAGAACTCGAAAGTCATAAGCTACATCCCAGCAATGCACAACCAAGTTCACCTTAAGTGTATTTGTCCGGATAGATGTAGGCCTTTGCTTTTCAAAAGCTTCAATTAGTTCCATAAGTTCACCAGGTGGAAACATCTGCAAGAGAAGTCCCAATTCAACATCCATTAGTAAAAGAGTATTGAAGGAAAAAAAATGGAACTTCAAAGTTCAAAGTAAAGATCAAAGACTAGAGAGTAACCTCAACCAAAGTTCCAATAAGGAAACTGTTGTAGCCATAATAAGAACCAAGATCAGCTTTGAGCTGTTCAACGCAATCTTTCCTCCTGGCTCCTATAGGCCTAAAAGCCTTGAAATTTTTCAGAGCTCTAACAACTGAAATGATGAATGAATAAACCATTACAACTCAAATCCAAAATAACCTAGATAATAACAACACACAAACCATCAACAGCAATAAAGGAATCAAACTTAGAATGTTACTAACTCTCTTCTATTCTAGTCTTAAGTAGAGGAAGATCTGGTGGACCACGAGCTTCTTCTTCAAGTTCCTGAACAATGAAAGGATAAATAACATCAGTTAGATCATATAGCTAGAACCAAAAGCAAACAAAGCAGTATTGCAGACGAAAAATGTAACACCTCTTCAGTTGGTAGCCGAAACGCATCAAGTTCAGCTTCTTCATCATCAGGTCCATCTTGCTCGTTAATCTCCCGTAGTTCTTTATCAGCTTCTTCCTTCTGCTTTGCTAATTCTCTATCAATAGCAATAGATCTCTTGACAACATCATCTTCATCAGAGTCAGAGTCAGAATCCGAAGGTCCCTCTACGTCCTCTTCATCGCCACTACCTTCCAGAAAGTCATCACCCAAAGTCTCATCCTCATCATCAGAGAAAAACCCATTAGAGCCTTTCTCTCCACCATCATCAGATTCATCAATCTCTTCTGATTCTACATCGGTATCAACATCATCAGAAGCATCGGAAACTTCATCATCTTCGAGAGGCTCTTCCTCCACAACTTCCTTCTTCTGCTTCTTCAATGGAGGTTTCTTCTGGGATTTCGCTCCTTTCTTCAATGTCGAAGTTTGGGGCTTCGTCTGATTCCTTGATGGAGGAGTTTTGGTCTTGGTGACCTTCTTCGTTGGAGGGCTTGGGGATTTCGTCGCACCCTTCTTCTTGTTACGAGTGAGAGCAGGCATGGTAACGGTTTGAATTAGGGTTTTCACGCGGCGAGGGTTTAACAGAAGAAGAAGAAGCTGAGGTTTTTAGGCATGGCATTGGTGTCTACAACATCTTTTAATGGGCTTTTTCTAAACAAATATCGACCCAATGTAATAATTTGAGCCCATTTATTATCTCGTTTCCTTTTTTGTCTTGGTGGTTTATTCACAATTGATTTCTAAAGAAGATAAAAATAAGTAAATCCTAAGTGTATTTTCTTATTAGATGTATAATTATGAAGTCTTTTTCATTCAGTGGTAAAGGTTTAATTTGTTCATCAAGTTTGTGGTTTGATTTCTAAAGATATAAAATTTATTTAACGTTTTAGAATATTGCAATCAATCATGATCTTATGTATTAGAGGTAAAATTATCAATTATAGATATAGTGCATGTATAATCATCAATCGAAAATCCGAACGTTACAGAGAAAGATGCACGTCGTAAAGTTATTTGTGGTATGATTAGATCAAATATATATATGATGATGATGTAATAGACTATATATGATATGAATATATGATGTAATATACGGAGAAAAATAACTATTTAATTTGTATGGGTTTTAAGTTAATTAATAAGTATATGAGATGTTAAAGAAAAACTAAAACAGTTGTAAATCCTACAGTTGTTTAGAATCATATTACTGTTAATTCATATATAATATTGGTTATTGAAATTTTTGTAAAAAAAAAAAAACACAACATTCAAACAACTACGGATACCCAATATACTTCTTAGAACGAAAACAAACAAAAAAGTCTAAATCAAAATACAGGATAACGAGATGATGTTAACTTCAACACGAATCGAAACACCACGATCATCTATCCTGTTGGTACAAGCGTGCTCTTGAATTTGCAAAACAAAAACAATAAAAGTTTTGCTTTTTAAAAACAAACAAAAACATCTTTGATGTAGGAAACAAAAAAAACGCATTTGGTCCAAAACGTCTGTTAGAATATACATTAACACGATTAAAGTTCTTCTACAAAATAACTTGTAACCTTTAACGATCTCTTATTTTTATGTTTCTGTTTTTTCTTTTCAATCTTAGTGTTCTTCTATTCAATTTTCCAATTTTCTATACTTTTATCGTTAGCATTGTGAAAACAAAAGCCCCTTAATAATATGTAGTTCCGAGATTTGTGACATAAAAAGTTGAAAATCATATAAGCGAAGTTTACAAATTACAAAAATGGTTGACCAAGTTTTTTTTTTTTTTTGGTTGACCAAGATTTTCCACTAAAAGTTATATAATTGGTTGGCTAGAACTAAAGTGGATTTTCAGTGGTCCAATTTTCAAACTTGTTCATCGTCTTTTTCTAACAAGTTGCTATTTGTCATTTTCCTTTGGGACCGAGAAAGAAAGAAACTAATAAATGTTGAGAAATTGCTCATAATCTGTTAATGGTTTTGTCAATATCGCGCCCCTCAGTCAATGGAAGTTATAATCAAATCACATTGTCGTAATCTTTATGATACAAAAGCACCTTATAATCTTATAGCGCCCCTCCGTCTCATATTCCTTTCTCATCAATGGCTGTCCCCAAGGAAGGGTTATCCCCACAAGAGGCCTGCGTCAAGGGGACCCCCTCTCCCCATATCTTTTTATCCTATGCACTGAGGTCCTCTCATGATTGTGTAGAAGAGCTCAGATCTTAAATCAACTCCCAGGCATAAGAGTGTCTCGCAATGGTCCCCGAGTTAACCACCTACTTTTCGCGGATGATACCATGTTCTTCGCCAAATCGGATCATAAGAGTTGCACCAAGCTCAACGAAATCTTAATAAGGTATGGACAAGCCTCGGGTTAGAGCATTAACTTCCAGAAATCTTCTATCACCTTTGCTGCTAAAACTTCCAGATATAAGAAGGAAAGAGTCAAAAGAGCTCTGAAATTTTCGAAAGAAGGAGGAACGGGGAAGTATTTAGGATTACCAGAGCACTTTGGTCGCCGTAAGCGAGATATATTCGGGTCAATTGTTGACAAAATCCGGCAGAAAGCACATAGTTGGTCGTCTAAGTTTCTTTCTACGGCTGGTAAAGAGATCATGCTCAAGGCAGTACTGGCAGCTATGCCCCTCTATTCTATGTCTTGTTTTAAACTCCCCATGTCTCTCTGCAAGAAGATTCAATCTCTGTTGACAAGGTTTTGGTGGGACTCTAAACCAGATCAAAGGAAAACAGCCTGGGTAGCTTGGTCTAAGCTTACACACCCAAAAAATGCAGGAGGGTTAGGTTTCAGGGACATAGAACGCTCTAATGACTCGCTATTAGCCAAACTGGGATGGAGAATTCTTAAACACCCTGAATCCCTCCTCTCCAGGATGCTCCTGAGTAAGTACTGCCAGAATTCCTCCTTTATGGAGTGCAAATTACCTTCTAGACCATCACATGGGTAGAGAAGCATACTAGAAGGCAGGAAGGTTTTGGAGAAAGGTCTCGGCTGGTTAGTCACAAATGGCAGGAAAACCCGAATTTGGTCTGATCCATGTCTCTCTACAACTCAGCCTCTCACCCCCATTGGCCCTGCAAATCGAGACTAGATGAATCTGTGTGTCTCATCCCTTATAGATGAAGCTACAAATCAATGGGACTGGAACATAATCTTTGAACTTCTCCCAGGGTATGAGGCGATCATTCAGCAACTCCCTCAGCCTACCAGTAGAGGAGAGGATACACTTAGTTGGTTACCGGTTAAATCCGGGATTTATTCCAGCCGGTCTGGATATGGTGTTTGTTCCATAGAGGAAATACCTGCTGCTCAGGTTCAGTTCAATTGGCAATCTCACCTGTGGAAGCTCCACACTCTGCCTAAAATCAAAAGTTTTCTCTGGAAAGCAGCCTCCGACGCACTCCCGGTTGGCATTCAGTTGGTCCGAAGAAACATTGTTCCTTCCTCTGCCTGCAAACGTTGTGGTGAACCAGAATCTACCACCCACATGCTGTTTCATTGTGAGTTTGCAGTGCAGGTGTGGAGTTTGGCTCCGATCCACAGAGGGACAATACCCTTGGGATCCTCTGTCCTCGATGCCTTACGTATATTAAAAAAGGCTACCATCCTTCCCCCAAGTGGCTTAGTCAAGAATGATCTCTTCGCTTGGATATGCTGGCACATGTGGAAGGCCAGGAATCAACTTTTCTTCACGGACACCCATTTCTCTGCTATAGAGATCATCACAAAATCAATTCAGGATGCATTGAGTTGGCAATCTGCTCAGCAAGCAGTCCCGATAATTCGAAGACCTCAGGTCAGTTCAGTCCCCCCCACTATCAGTGTGGGACATCTTTGCTTTACAGATGCGGCGTGGCAGGCGCACTCCTCTATTGCAGGTGCAGGCTGGGCGTATCAAGCTGCAGGAAACCTAGAGAGAGACCCAGAATCCTTCTCTTCGGCAGCAATTAGACAACCCTCCGTGTTAGCGGCGGAAACATGGGCTCTCAAATCAGCCATGGAACATGCTCTCTCCTTGGATAGAACCGAGCTGACTTGCCTCTCGGACTCTAAATCATTGATCGAAGCTCTGAACTTCAATATCTCTCCTAATGAGATTTTTGGGCTCCTCCAGGAAATTCGCAGTCTTCAGACTCGTTTCCAATCTATCTCTTTTCATTTCATTTCTCGTAATTTCAATTCTGTAGCGGATAGTGCCGCAAAACTTTCGCTTTGTAATTTTGGAGGGCTCTCCTCCTGAACTCTGTTTTCTCTGATTTTCAATTAATGGTTTGACAAAAAAAAAAAAAAAAAAAAAAAAAAAAAAAAAAATCTTATAGCATTTTGAGAAATGGGTCGAGAAACTATATTGTCATTAATCATATATCTTGTGCTTACAAGCTGAATTGATATTGGCTCTATCTAATCACACTAGGCAATAATAGATAAGTAACTAACATATTACATATGTAATGGTTCTGAAAATAAAAGTAGTTGCTAAATTCCTCTTTATGGTATCATTATCTGTTTTATGTTAAAACAATCTTACGACATAATGTTTAATATATCCGTTGAATTATTGAATACATATGTACATATGTATAACCAAAGAAATTCAAATAGTAATTGGTTAATGTGACTTGACCTATGAGAATATGGGGATGGTTGTTGGACTACAACCATTTGATTTTTTTATCTTATTACATTAACACATTACATATGACGATATAATTAAAATATGTAATATACATATCATGGCGGACAACTCATCAAGTCATCATACAACATTTCTAAAAATAAGTTACACCGTACTTAAATGTTATTTTTTACTACACCTAAACTTTTTTTTTTTAAATATATATGTTATGGGAATCAAACCTAGCTCGACTCGTACATGCTATAAAACCAATAACCGTTTGGTCAATCAGTAGAAAAAATGCACTTCTACCGTTTGAACATCTTATGTTATTGACAAAGAGAAAGTTATAGTTAAACCATAGGGCTAAGCTATGTTGTAGAAATTTAACACAATTTAATTTATTTGTAGAAATACTTAATATATTCATATTTTTCTTGTTGAAATTACCTTTGAGTCGGTGTTATTCATTAAAAAGAAAACGAATTTATTAGCCTACATCATTTTCACATGACGGCTAGAACAGTCACATCCAAGAATCTGGTTGCGAAAGCTAATTAATATATTATGAGTTATGCCGATCGAGCCAAAAGTGGTTTCATATCATTTAAATTTTTAAAACATCAGTTAATTAAGCTATCCGACTCAATACAATTTTCTTTCTTTCTCTTTTTGGTTCAAACAACCCAACGGAGTCAATACTCAATACGTACTAAGTAGTTTTACGTACATTGAACTCATGCGTAGAGCAACTATATAAATTACTATTTCATTTGACTCACGTCTTTAATTATATCGAGTTTTGGTGAAGAGTGAAGACATGTCAAGTTAATAATATTCATCAAAACATATTTCTTTAGTCTTTGAGATTTTACTTGTCGTGAGATAATTATGTAATTAATATGGCAGTAGAGCTGGCAATAGCAACTCTATCTAATAAATGATGAATCAAAATCGTTAGAGCTGGCAATAGAAACGTAAAAAATGAACCTAGACAGTGCAAAAACTAACCAACTTGGACTTTTTTAAAAATAGAATATTGAATCAAAACGCAACGATTTTGGAATCTATTTATAGAAACAAAAGAATCTGCAATAACTGCGATAGATATCCTGGATAACAAGATATTCTTCTCCTCCTATAAATATGCCATCTTCTTGGAGGCTTTCTCTACAAAATTCTCTAAGCTTGTAATCGCTAGTTACGGACCTACACGAGTAGAATTGACCAAGTAAGTTCCCAAAAAACTCAAAACCTTTTATTTGTTATATGATAAATTTTCTGGTTTTTGTGGTCCATATGTTTTTTTTTTTTGCCAGTGATATTTTTCTATGAGTTTCAAGATTTATGATTCATTAAAGTTTACAATAATTCAGATCGAATTGAATGATTAATTCCATGATAATATTAGTTCATTTTGGTTGATTTTTGTTGAATATGTCTATAAAACATTGTTAATAACATGATATTTCAATTTTTGCCTTTTTGGTGATGAGTTGGCGACTACAAATATGAGATGTACTCAAAGAATGGAATAAATTTCACTAGCAAGCGTAATTGACATGACCATGCATGGCATGTTTTCAAGAACATTAGGTTTAAATAGGTCTCAATTGCTTAATTATCAAGGAATTATTAGGAGTATATTATCTTTTTACTATATTTAGTTATTTACTTCCTTTTTATCGTCACAATTTCACAACTATTTCCATATTTTCTCTCTCTCTCTCTCTCTTTTTTTTTTTTTTTTACTGTGCTAGAAGAAATAGTTTGATTTGATTCGAGTCTATAGAGATTCCACTGAGATACTAATTAAATACAGAATCTATAGTTGACCAAGTTGAAGATTCCAATACAGTTTTAAAATTAGTTGATTTGCGTCAAGAATATTATTACAAACTGTTTAAAAAACTAGAGAAACCGGATCCTTATTTTACGCCTTTCTCAGCCTTAATTATCGTAAAACGGTAAAAACACAAAATTCGTGTGGTGTAAATTGTGCGAAGTCTATATAAGAAGTCAAATTCACACACAAATGCAAATGGACTAAAAACGTTATCGTAATCTTTAATTTTCAGGCTCCTTTTTTATAATTCCGACTGGTTATCGAGGGATAGAAACTCCGGTCACCGTCGCTGGAGACAAACCTCGATTTCTACAATAAAAACCATCGTGAAGGACGGAAAAAAGGAGCTCTTGAAGATATAACAATGACGAGCGTTTTCGATGAACCTAAACCCTCAGACGATTCTCACGAGTCCAAGATCGTAATTAATGGTAATGTATCTCTCTGTTCTCTCGGTTTACTTTGGTTTATACCGGTTTTGTTTCCATTGTTTACATATAGCTAGTATTGGATAATGACTTGATAATTTTCTATCGTTATGTTTGGTTTAAGAGTGTTTGGAATGAATTTTAACGTATAGGAGAAGAAGAAGCAGAGGAGGAGAATGATAATCCGATAGAAGAAGTCCGGTTAACTGTACCGATAACCGACGATCCATCACAACCGGTTCTAACATTCAGAACATGGTTTCTTGGACTTCTCTCTTGCATATTGCTAGCGTTCGTGAACCAGTTCTTTAGTTTCCGGTCGAACCAGCTTTGGGTATCTTCAGTTGCGGCGCAGATCGTGACCCTTCCGCTCGGAAAACTCATGGCGGCAACGCTTCCGAAAAAGAAATTCGGGTTTCCTGGGACGAATTGGTCGTGGTCGTTGAACCCTGGTCCGTTCAATATGAAGGAACATGTTCTTATTACAATATTTGCTAATACCGGAGCTGGAGGAGCTTACGCCACCGGTATTGTTACCATTGTTAAAGCCTTTTACCACCGTAAACTCAATGTTGCTGCGGCCATGTTGCTCACACAAACTACTCAGGTATATACTTATACTTTATGTCTTACAAAATTAGTATATCTTCTTGTTTTTTAATGGGTGGATATAACAGTAGCTAAAAAAAACTATTATCTTTATGATTCTTGATTATTTTCTTGCTCAAGAATCAATCTCTTTCATCTGCAGTTGTTGGGATATGGATGGGCTGGAATTTTCAGGAAGTTCCTTGTGGAGTCGCCGTATATGTGGTGGCCATCGAATCTGGTTCAAGTCTCACTCTTTAGGTTTGTTTCGATCCTGATACGTGACTCTTTATCAATCACATTTGTTAAATTTCTCTTAAGTCTCAATCCGGATTTTTTCATTTTGGCTATGTACCAGAGCTTTACATGAGAAGGAGGAACTACAAAAAGGGCAACAAACAAGGCTTAGATTCTTCCTCATTGTCTTTAGTGTGAGCTTTGCTTACTACATAATCCCTGGCTACCTATTCCCTTCTATTTCCGCGATTTCATTCGTTTGCTGGATTTGGAAAAGCAATGTGACCGCTCAGATAGTCGGTTCAGGGCTCAAGGGTTTAGGGATTGGTTCGTTTGGTCTTGACTGGTCCACGGTAGCTGGTTTCTTAGGCACTCCATTGGCTGTACCATTCTTCGCCATTGCCAATTTGTTTGGTGGGTTCTTCATCTTCTTATACATTGTTCTGCCTATCTTCTACTGGAGTAATGCTTATGATGCACAGAAGTTTCCGTTCTATACTTCAAAAACCTTTGATCAGACTGGACATAAATATAACATTACCCGTATCCTCAATGAGAAGAATTTCGATATCAATCTAGACGCTTACAACGATTACAGCAAGCTCTATTTGAGTGTGATGTTTGCGTTGCTCTATGGACTCAACTTCGGTACTCTTACTGCTACCATCTCTCATGTCACCCTCTTTGACGGAAAGTAAGGATCTTTCAACATCTTTTGAATAACAGATTTGATGATGACTCTCTCTCTCTCTCTCTAAGTTTTTTTTTGTGTTTGTATCTTAAGGTTTATATGGGGAATGTGGAAGAAGGCAAAGACAGCAACAAAAGACAAGTATGGAGATGTGCATTCGCGATTGATGAAGAAGAACTATCAAGCAGTGCCTCAATGGTGGTTCATGGTTGTTCTCGTTGTTTCCTTTGCTTTCGCACTCTATGCTTGTGAGGGCTTTGACAAACAGCTTCAGCTTCCATGGTGGGGACTTGTACTCGCGTGCGCCATCGCCTTTATCTTCACATTGCCCATCGGAGTTATCCAAGCAACTACGAACCAGCAAATGGGTCTTAATGTTATAACAGAACTGATCATAGGGTACTTATACCCGGGAAAGCCACTAGCCAATGTCACTTTCAAGACCTATGGATACATCAGTATGTCTCAAGCCTTGTACTTTGTAGGAGACTTTAAGCTTGGTCACTACATGAAGATTCCTCCAAGATCAATGTTCATCGTCCAGCTTGTTGCAACTGTGGTTGCATCAAGTGTCTCCTTCGGAACAACCTGGTGGCTCATGACATCCGTCGAGAACATATGTAACACGGATTTGCTCCCGGTGGGTAGTCCATGGACTTGTCCTTCAAGTGAAGTGTTCTACCAGGCATCGATCATATGGGGAGTGATTGGTCCAGGGAGAATGTTTACCAAAAAAGGTATCTATCCCGGGATGAACTGGTTCTTCCTCATTGGTGTCTTCGCTCCAGTTCCCTTCTGGTACCTATCGAAGAAGTTCCCAGAGAAGAAATGGCTAAAACAGATCCATGTTCCCTTGATGTTCTCTGCAGTTAGCGCAATGCCACAAGCCAAGGCTGTGCATTACTGGTCCTGGGCCATCGTTGGGGTTGTGTTCAACTACTACATCTTCAGGAGGTTTAAAAGTTGGTGGGCGAGGCACAACTACATCCTCTCTGCAGCGCTTGATGCAGGTACTGCGATTATGGGAGTGTTGATATTCTTTGCACTTCAGAACAATGATATAAGCTTACCTGATTGGTGGGGGCTTGAGAATACAGACCATTGCCATGTAGCGCATTGCCCAACGGCCAAAGGTGTTGTTGTTGAAGGTTGTCCCGTGTTTTAAGATTGATGTAGATACAACGTTGCCTTAAAGGGGTAACTGTTGATGTCGAAAAACGCTATGGTGATGGTTATATATCTGTGTAAAATCTCTCCCTGAGAAGTAAGGGATTCACTCAATTTAAAGCACTAGATTTGGTTTCATGTTCTTCAGGATTTAACTATGTACTTTGTAAGTTGTAAGAACAATAGCCAAATAAAGTAGAGCTTTCATTCCAACTATTTATGATCAAAATGCAACCAAAGAGATACGAAAATGGATCAAGAGACAAGCTCCAAAAGATATAATTCAAATGACAAAACTAAGGTTCAAGATGTGTACCAATTAAAAGTAATTTGAGCTCTGTTGCGTAGCTGAATAATACTTTAACAATATTCAAGGGAAATTGTAAACAAGGATCTCCGAGACTTGTTTGTTTTTCGACTGAAGATGATGAAATCAAAAGTCTAACTTAGCTATATCGCATACGCATCTTCAATTGAATAGTCCAGGGTTTAACCAGTCCCTGCAATTACAGTGAATACAAATGAGATATTACCATCTGGTACAATACATAAAGGTTGTATCTTTTCTTTTCAATTCAGTTCGCGTATATAACTTACTTGGTGACATCATCAAGATGATCATCAACATCTGTGACGTCCTTCCATTTCTCAGATGAAATGTAATCTGACAAAACTACATTGGCTGATGGCTCTTTCAATAGTAGCTTGCTTCCTCCATCTGCTCCAACCACTCTCCAGTTCTTAGAAGCATCCTTCACACAGAGCTAGCATATACATACCACACATATTATTACTAAACCAATAAAAAGTGATAAATAGGCCTTTTACCAGCTGCAAAAGAAAACTGCATCAAGCAGAAAGTACCAAAATAAAAGAGCGAGAAAAGTGTTGATTAAAACGACAATATTGTATAAGCTTGGTATCAAGAAGGTTGGTAGCAATTCAAGTCTACAGTGTGGAACTGTAATTAGTTAGTATGGTGATGTAAATCTTATAAGTTACAGTATTTGCTAGGGGTGCAATTAAAAAAAATGAATGCAACGATGAGACAAGACCCTGGACCAACAATAAATTAGGATATACGACAAAATTTGAGTGTCTCAGTCTTTCACTAATTTCTCTTGATCTTATATTTAGCATAACAATATACCAAAACCATATTTTCAAATGCCAAGAAGCTATACTGGCGTAGAGTGGCATTGATATATATACCTTACTAAATTGACTAACTTCTAAATCTCATATCCATGTACTCCTAAGCCTTTCAAAGCATTGTCGTGATTTTAGAAATACCAACCTGCATCACAGGGCTTCGCTCTTTACCCTTTGATAAGGCTTCAAGCTTTTTGTTGTTCAACTACAAACAGGTCACAGGTACAACATAAGATGGTTAAACCTAGTGATTCAAGAAACTGTTATACTTTTAAAAGTAAAGAATGAAACATTCACCAGGAGAATTGGTGTCTGAGGGAAATAGCGAGAGATGTGATCACCAATGTTCTTAGCCACACCACAGAGCTCAACATCATCGAACCTCTCGTTCGCATGAAAGTATCCAACAATACTTAAACCTTGAGCCACGTAATGCTCCTCTATCTAACACATCGAAATAACCAAAAATATACCTGAATCAGAATCTCAGATCAAGTAAAAAAAAGGCTGGAATCTTGCCATCTGCCAATTTGCATATAGAGATAAACACTAAATATCTCTCATCGACAGCTACAGAACAATGTTGTGTTGGTGGTTAAAACCCAAACAATTCAAGATCTGAAATTTTCAATGTTAAAATAGAAACAAACAGTAAGACTTCACTGAGAATCAAGCAACAGATAGAACAGCAGGAACAAGCTACTAATAACATACGCAGCTGCAATCACATTTAGTAAACGAACTAAAATTCCCAAAATTCGTAATTCAATATCCATAACCAACGCAATCAGATCATAATATCTTTCAAAAGTTCAATTTCAGAGCTCAATAAAATCAAATCGATTCAAATCAGGAAGCAGAAGAAGAAAAAGAGATACGGACCATGATGAGGGAGATCTCGAGAGGAGGGAGGAGAGCGAGGTTAGAGTGAAAGAGCGGCACAGAATCAGAGATCTCTACAACTCCGTCGTCCTTTGGGCTAATTCGACCGACGAGGACTCCGTTGACCGCCGCCGTCTTGTGTCGCAGCGAGTGGAGAACGAGTTTGATGTACGCGTTCTGCGAGATCTCATACTTCAATTCGCCGTTATTTCCCATTCCTATCTCTAACTCGATCGGTGGTGGCTCACTGAGTCAGTTCTGATATAATCCCCACTCGCCGGCGTACAGAGGAAAATTATAAAATCGCAACGCAAATCGAAAAACGTTCTGAGATGATTGTTAACGACAGTGGAATCTCGCACGAAACCGGGTTCGGGTCAAGAACCGATTCCTATAAATTTTCACTTTAGTACATTAAAGTTTATGAAATTATAGAAAAGGTCAAGAAGGTTAAAGTATTAACTAATTGGACCTCCTATTACAAAAAGGGTCACCTTTTACACTACAAAACTACAAGTCTACAACCTATATTTCATTATTAATTTTAATTTTTCACCGTTTTGTATCATTAGTCGGATCAATAGTACAATTGATTAATGTTAGTAGAGTGTATCTACATATAAACATGTCACATTAATAAATCAAAACCTGTAATTTATTATTTACTAAACTAAACTCGATATTAAACCATTGTTACAAACTAAAATCTTTTTTCTTTGGCATCTAATAAAAAATATAAAGCTATACGATATTTGCAGTTGTCGTCTTGGAGTGAATTGGGTCAACAGAAACTACGGCTACTCCGGTCTCTCCTCCGTTGTCAGCCTCGGCTTTAGGTTTTGAAATGGTAACGTTTTGCTTCGGAAGCTGCTTGCTCGAGCTGTGATCGATGGATTTCCCTGGAAGATTGAGCCACGTGTAGACAGACATGCCGCCAAGAGCCGCCACAGCACCACAGATGCTGACGAAACCTGGATCGGAGCCAAAGATAACGTAACCTCCAAGCAAGATCACACATGTCTTGAATTGCCCTAATACTACATGAGATGTTGCCGAGGTTGCCCTGTAAGAAACAAAAATGTTAGCACTCTAGCCTCTAATAAGGATGGTGGTATACATGTAAACCGAACCAAACCAAATCCACACTAAATCAAGACTAATCTTTAAACCGGAGCAAAGAACAAAAGACGAACCCGAGAGCGAGTGCACCAGACCATTGGAGAAGAAAACCGAGAAGAGCCGAGACGAGGATTGCGGAAGAGTTACCTAAATCCCATTTGAACAGTAAAACTCCAGGTGGGTCAAGCCATGGCATGAGAGCCAATAAGAAAAAGACGGTAAATGGCGTTGTCTTCCACATCAATCTACATTCAATAAAGAGTTTATTATATTAAGAGACTTCTATTGCTTCAGCCTCAAGTAAAAGAAAGAGAGAGAGATTCTTATTTCTTACGCTAGGGCAGTCCAATTAGCTTGTTGCTGAAGATTAGACCAGAGGATTTTATTAATGGCACTTGGGACAATCCAAGCAACAGCGACCAATGCACCGAACAAATTGAATTCTAGATCGGTCACTGTCGCAATTGCCACGCCTAGAGATACTACTGCTAATGCCATGACCTGTGAGAGGATAAAGTCCAAAACAGAGTAAGCACCAAAAACATGTAATCATTCTTAACTGATCTGGTGAAATGTCATAAACTCAAGCAGAACCTTTGTGGAAGAAATGGTTTTCTTGAAGAGAACAAACTCCGCAAGAACAATCGTTGGTGTCACTGCGATCTTAGCCATCTGATAGAATCCAACGCTGGAAACAGAAAACAAAAGCTTTCAAGAATTAGATAAGAAGATGAAACAGAGCACAATATCTCTTTATCTCTTCACTTTGATTAGGGCTATAAAAGATCAATTTACAGATTAGAGCTATTAATTTTACAGGTTGAGCTACGAACCTGTTGTGTTTGAGACTGGTATTAGCGAGTCCAGAAGCAAAGGCCATGACAGCTCCAAGAGAGAAGAGAGAGGAGAAAGGTGTTGTCTTTGATGGAGGGGACATTGGAAGCAAAGAGAGAGACTTGAAGAAAGCTAGAAGAATCCAAGCAACGGTATAGTGAATCAATGTTAGAAAGATTGGAAAATTGAATCCAACTCTTCCCATAACCTGCAGGATTAAACCCCACAAAACAAGTTTACATATCTACAATAATATGTTAAAAAATAAAAAAGAAGAATTTTGGTTTTTTAATAAGCTGAATTACTAATTTATTGGCAAGGATGATTCCAACAGCAACAATGAAATTGAAGGACATTGCAACAACAGGGCCACAAAATCTCTGTTGTTGCCGTTTAGCTCCTTCTGATGTTTTAAGCTCATTGTATAGAGAACTTCTGAGTTCTTCCAAAGCTCGTCCTGTCGAATCAAAAAAAAAAACACAAACGAATCCATAATCAGATCAAACAAACCTAAATGCAATTCATTTTCATCAGAAGCAATTCATCAAACAGGTTATGAAAATTAAACATACCCTTAATGATCCTTTAATTAACAATCCAATCAGAACCATTTAACTTAACAATGAAGAACAGAGACAATGTGAAAATAAAGCATCATCTCTTTATCACGCAAAAGCTCTGAATTGAGGCAAATCAAATGAGGAAGATGAGAAGATTCATGAAATAATTATTATAATCACGCACCTGCTTCTGCAGCATCACTATCTTTCCTTTTGAGAAATTTCCTTGCATCTTTTCCAAACAAAGAATCAACCAGACCCATCACACCCAAAAAAAAAAAAAAACTAAAAATTGTAATCGTCTCCGATTGTTTTAATCCTTTCTATGAAAAACCCAGATCACATTTTCCATTTTAATGGAGGAAAAAAAACTTGACTTTAGATCAAAAATACGAAAACTAATTTAAAAAACTTTGTATTTAATGTCATGGTATGATTGTTTCGGCTGGTGTAAAGAAGAGGCAGAGGCCCTTATAGTTATAGAGAGAGAGAAAGATAGAAATTTTTGCAGTTTGCTTGAAAATGCAGTTTCATTGCGTATCTTTCTGTTTTGTTTTTTAATCCATTTATCTCGAAAATTAAGAAAGATTGAAGAATTTTTCAGGGATTTGTTTGTTTCCCCCTTCAGAAAAATTGTCGAGTGTGTAAGTCGCCACGTGTGTATTTTCTGAACGTCCAATTGATGACCTCATGGTATCGTAATTATTCAGATGTACGAGGTTTTTTATCTTCTTTTATTTTATTTTTATGCGCAGTACATTCAGATTTTTTAATGCTAGTTTTTTTGTTACGAGAGTCGAAAGTGCGTCTGTCCCTAACAAAATTAAAAACATATAGGTGTATATGTATTTTTGACATTAACTAAACCTATTTTGTCTGACATTAACTAACTAACAACCTATTTTGTTTGACATTAACTAAAAAGCCTATATTGTGATCACAAACATGACATTGTACATTTGTAGTCTAGTCTAGCTAGTCATAAGCATATACATTATTAAGTTGACTTACTACTATGCATGTTTGGATAAGTTTAAGACGCAACATACAGTTGTAGAACGTTAACTCTAATACTTTTCTCTCATAGTCATAATTTGAAAGAGTGGTGTTAATTAGTTCCGCAACCTACCAAAAAAGCAGAAAGTAGGGTTAGTTAGCCAAATGATTATATAGCAGCAATAGCTTAAGTTAGGTGTCGTACGTATAAGTTAAAACTTAATACATAAGGAGTAATTATATGAGTTTTATATATAGGTGATGAAATTTGATACTTAAAGCTGATCATTTTACGAATAAAAATAACTTAACATGTACGCTTGACCTCGAAATCGGGAAGCTTTAATTCCAAGATTTCGAAGTCTCAACAAACTTTTGGAGGGCCTACGCAATAAAACAAAAAGCTGCATGGCCATGCATGTCATCTTCTCTTTGTATAATTTAACTTCTTAATTCTAAGAACATGTAAGATTTGTGGATCCACTACTTTAAATTCTGTCTATTTTAGTATGATTGCAACATAACACCGATATAGTTAGGTCCCCCGGTCCTCTTTGGTTCAAAAAAGCAATCCCTTTTGGCGAAATTTGTTTGAACAGGAAGAAGTGAAAATGTGAAATGTATGTAACAGAGACAAAGGTTTACAGGCCTTCTTGATTCAGCCCAGATATAGCCATATGGTAGTGTAGTGGATTGGCCCAATTGACTATCCGTCTGATGAGGATCTTTGATGAAAACATAATGATAAGCCCGATCATCACTTATATCGTAGATAATTGGATCATAAGATATTTCAAACCATCTAAATTAAAACACTAGACTGAACCATTTTAAGGAAATTGACCTCTTTTTGATTTTTTTTTTTTTTTTGGCAAGGATTGACCTCTTTTTGTTTATGTTTTGTAGAAGAATTTAGGTATCATGCATTAGGGTTAAAGATTTAGGATTTATAGTTTATATTTAAATGTTTACAGGTAATAATTAAATTATTTTTTTTTTAAAAAAAATCTAAATTATTTTCTAATGTTGATACAAAATTCAGACTGTTTTCATAATTCTCATATCATTATTTACTTGATAGAATATAATTTGTCATTCTTTTTTTTTGTTAACTAACTTTCCAAAATTTGAGCCCATTTAGTTATTTTGAGGTCAACTATTGATCATACATCTTTTACCCAAAAAAAAAACTATTGATCATACATGTTAAAAACATAAAGTATCATTTCCCAACAAAACTTTCCCGATTGAAATCTTGGGTCGAAGTTTTGGTATATAATTAGAAATTTATAATAAAAAAATGTTGTGCAAAAAAATGAAACCAAATGGTAATCACGTTTTTTTTTTTGTAAATAACATTAATCAAGTGCTTGTTTTGGCATATAGATATATTTCGGTTTTACAATAACACACAGACAGGAGAACGTGTTAGATTGTGTGACTCGCGTTAGATATCTTGCTTAGTTGCTCTGTTGTGTCATGCATGTTCGGTGCATGTGACATTTTAGTTGACAACTTGTGTTAATTAGCCAATTGATCCAAGTTACTCTAAAAATATATATTTACCAAAAATCAAATAGGTTCATTAAATGGAGTATTATTCTCTCTAATTAGATTTAGCGTTTTTTAATTCCAGAAATAGACCATCAATTAGTAAAGTAGAAAAAGTGAAGCCGTCGTGGTAACATACTAGTTTATTATGTCGTCGGTTAGGGTAATTTCGTCATTTCGACTTACGAAGATAGTTCTTCTTCTGTCTCCTCCATTAATGTCCAATCATAAACATTCAATTATCATTCGAGAACAAAAATAAATAAATAAATAATTTAAAAAACAAATAATTATCTGAAAATCTCTCTCTCGCCATTTCTCCTTTCAGCTTCACGGCAAACCCAAAAAATAAAAAACCTTCCTTTCAAAGATTTCAAAAAAACCTGCTATTGGAGGGAGACACAGAGAGATTGATTGATGGAATTGGTCCCGTACGATTCGGAGACGAAATCATCGATCCCCACAAATCTCGCGTGGCAAGAGATGTTTCGTTCCGCTTCATCGCGTAAACCTCAAGAGCCTTCATCTTCATCGGAGCCGCCGCGTAAACCTTCCGGCGATGGAGGAGAATCATCATCATCAGGCAAAACATCTTTATCAACCGTTGATTCACAGGCACGTCTCGCTATCTACATAGCAATGGCTCACGCTGGTCTCGTTTTCGCCATTTGTGTTCTGTATTTCGTTGGAAGGCTATTACAAGAGTATCTGAGACCGATTCAATGGGCGATTCTTTGTTCGATCCCATTGAGAGGTATTCAAGAAACCCTTGTTGATTTCTGGAGCGAGCCTTTGAAATTAGGTCTCACCGAAGTTGTTCTCGCTGTTCCTGTTTCTGTGTTCAATGTATTCATCGGATCGATTGTGGATATTAAAAATGTATGCTTTAGGGTTTTTCTAAGGAGATCGAAACCTAAGAGAACGAGGAAGAAGAACGGGACTGGGTTTTCGAAATTGGTTAAATGGTTAGTCTCTTTTGGTGTGTTTGTGATTGCTTATGAGAGGATTGGTGGAATTGGGTCTCTTGTCATTCTCTCTTTAGGGTTTTTGTTTAGTTCCAAGAATGTTGATTCGACTCTCTCTGCTGTTTCTTCGCTGAGGAGTAATAGTTTTAGGAGAAGCCATTTCACTGCTTATTTCACAAGAGGGATAATGAAGAGATTGAACACAATTGTTGCTATTGGTTTGATTGTGCTTATGATTGTTGGATCTTTGACTGGTGTCATCTTCTTCTCGTATAAGATTGGTGTCGAAGGGAAAGACGCGGTTTATTCTCTGAAATCTCATGTTGAAGAGAGCAATTACGCTGAGAAGATTGGGATCAAGCAATGGATGGATGAGAATGATGTTCCGGGAATGGTAGATATGTATACAACAAAGTTTTATGAAACGGTTTCTGAGCAGATTGATAGTTTGGCAATGCAGTATAATATGACGGAATTAGTCACGGGGATTAAACATTTCGTGATCGGGCATCCTCAGAACGAGTCAACGCCATCCACGGCGCTTATAACTCCGTCTCCTTATACTGAGAAGCTCATGAGTTTGAGGACTCGGGTTAAGAACCGAGAATGGAGTCAGATCTACTCGGAGGTTGATGTGATTTTCAGAGAGCTTATTATCACGAGAGAAGATTTAGTAGAGAAAGCTAAAGGCTTTGCTGTTAAAGGGATGGATGTATCGCAACGCGTTTTCTCAAGCAGTGCATCGGTTGTTGGAGGCGGCGCTAAGTTTGTTTTCTCTATCGGAAACTCGATAATCTGGGGAGCAGCAGAGTTTTTCAACTTTGTCTCTCAGCTGATGGTTTTTATTTGGGTTCTATACATTCTAATCACATCAGAATCAGGCGGTGTGACTGAGCAAGTCATGAACATGCTCCCGATCAATCCAAGCGCTAGAAACAGATGTGTCGAAGTCCTAGACTTAGCAATCTCCGGCGTGCTATTAGCAACAGCGGAAATCGCCTTCTTCCAAGGATGTCTCACTTGGCTATTGTTCAGACTATACAATATACATTTCCTATACATGTCGACTGTTCTCGCCTTTATCAGCGCTCTAATACCGATTTTCCCTTACTGGTTCGCAACAATCCCAGCGGCATTGCAGCTTGTGCTAGAAGGAAGATACATTGTTGCAGTGACTTTATCTGTGACTCATCTTGTGTTAATGGAGTATGGTGCTTCAGAGATTCAAGATGACATTCCTGGGTCCAATGCATACATTACTGGACTAAGTATTATTGGTGGAATGACTCTGTTTCCTTCTGCATTCGAGGTAACAAAAAAAATATCATTTAGGAATTTTGGATAGAAAATTGACGATTTTGTAATGTTTTTTTCGGGTGTTTTGTTGTTGCAGGGAGCGATAATGGGACCGTTGATAACGACGGTAGTGATTGCTTTGAAGGATCTGTATGCAGAGTTTGTTCTTAATGATCCAAAGAAGATCAATTAGCTGTTATTGGTTTTTTGAATAAGAGCTTCAAGAGCTTCTGCCATGGCTGCTTTGTATTGGAAGAAGAATCATGTAGATTAGTAGAGAGAGAGACTGAAGTGTTGATTGAAGTGTTTTTTTTGGACTGTAATTTATAGTGTGGAGAGAAATGTGTAGCGGTAAATTTCAATTGTTATTGTCTCTGTTGTATTGTATGAGTTCTGATTCTTTTGGGGAACCGTGTAAATAAATGTTTTTTTTTTTGTCATTTTTTCTTCTTTTAAATTTAGGTTCTACGGATAGCTTGTGGAACTAGAATTGAGCTAAAAATTCCATCATTGTGCTATAAAGATCTGTTGTGATCTGTATATGTTATAAATAAAAATTCTATCATAAACATAGTACCCATGAAAAAGTATCGGTTATAACGTTGTTCATTAATTATTGGTTTTGTTTATTGATGATGGCAAATCATTATATTACAAACTACAAAATCAAATATTTTTACTATAACGTAACAAGAGCAGAAAGAAAAGAAAAAGAGACAAAACAAAACAAATGATGTTGAATCATTACAAGGATAAGAAGGCTTAAAGCCCAATCAAAACCTTGGCATATAGTACAAATTATGCTAATATTACACGGTTGATAAATGGCTCGAAGCCCAATCAAATACGAGGATGTATTGTTGTTACTATACAAATTCTAAAACAATGACTATCAGAAAAAAAAAAACAAAAACAGTAGTCCTTTTTTTTCTTTTTGGGCAAAAAACAGTATTCCTAAGATTAGAAAAGTTGTATTAAATTAGTAATAAACACGGCTAAGTGTTAAGTGATGTCGGAAGTACAATGACACCAAAAAGAAGCGAGTCAGAGCCGTGTGACAAACTGATATAATGGGATTAATTTTCAAGCTAATAATATTCCACATGTTTGTGTACTCGTGTGAGGCCACGTGTCAGGATTCGATGTCGCCTTTGGATTTTGCTTCCATTCCAAAAAAATAATAGTTGGTCAATGTTGAGAGATGGAGATTTTTCTTTTGTCAAGTAATCATGTTCGTTAAGTTATAAATCTCCATTGGTCCCTCAATTGTTGTCGACGACTCGACGAGACCGACATATATGTATGCAACCAAAGACATGGTCTATGCAAATACCTTTGAAATTTAAATTACGTCATAAAATGACAATTAGTTAAGTTAATTATTCTAATATTTCTACGTGTAGATCATAGAGGACACAAGCGTCAGTATTTACTAGTGGTTAGTTATTAATTACAAAGCGTAATGGCCTCATTAAGACGAATCCAGAAACGTAATCTCTTTTTGTTTTATATAGGTAACAATTACATTTTTGTTAGATAAAGTTAACAAAACAATTTGGAATTTTGTGTTGTCAGTGTCAACCTGTTAATACTTACTATTGTAAGAGATATACCATAGCCAGTAGGTTCATAGCAATTTAGGTTATTTACTATTTTCAGCCTAGGAAAATTCAACTTGTAGTTATTGATTGATACGTGAATGAAGAACTAAAACATCAGAATCATAGACTAACGAAATTACCAATAAGCAATAACATTATCGTAAGATAATTATAAAACATCAAAAGAACAGTTTTTTTTTTTTTTAATTACTTAGAAGAACAAATTTGAATAAATTAACGAAGCACCAAATTGTTTTTTGGGTAGTGTATTTTACGTTTTAACATGATGTCATGAACATAATATACGTGTTAGCATGAACATAATGCCAAAGAACATAATATATATTAAACAAAATCCTTTTTGCAACAAAATCAAACAAATTACTGAAAAAAAAAAACTATACTGAAAAGTTGATTTTTGTTTTCCTTTTTTTTCACCAATAAAACTTCACCATTCGAAGTCCACTATTAAACAACTTTTAAAATTTTCTAAGATATTTCAAAACTGTAAATAGATACATAATTTATATATCAAATATTTTTCTTAATTGTTTTTGATGTGTTTCTCACATTTGACCACAACAAAAAATTTCAAATCCGCGATCTACCAGAGCATGCATAAAATCACTTGACCAAATTAGAGAACCGACATCAACTGAACGTTCTAGAAATTTGACATTATAATTTCATTCAAGATTGTTGTTATATCTTACATTTTCTCTTGACCACTATTTTATAACCGGACAAAAAAATCATATTAAAATGGGAGAAAAACCAACGTGGAAAAAAAGAAGAAGAGAGAATGGGCTCCACAACGTCGATGATAGAAAAGAAACTCTTGTGGTTGAGATTAGTTAGCCAACCATCCCCACTCCTCCTCAATTAGTACCCGCCAATTTTTCTATTTTTGTTGCCAAAATTAGAAAACTTACGCATTTATTTTCATTATTTTAATATTTTTTATATATAGCATATAATATTTGCTTATTTTCTTTTTTCTCACCAGCAAATTTTGGATCTTCGATACATACTCTTTTCATGCTTTCGACTTGCTTTTACGGATACATGCGTTCTTCTCAACAAACTAAAATATTCGTGTTCCAATAAAATTTAACATATTTTAAAATCATTTTACTATATAGATAAACCATTACCATAGCATAAAAAGATCTGAATGAAAATAGTCATATATGTAAGTAAATCCGTGAAGATTTTATTTATGGTTTGTCAATATTACTAAATTTAGAAAATGATCCAAAAAGAAAGAGAATATTCTTCTGTTATAACAAAAAAGATGGTGATATATGGTGAATTGAATTGATGATGACTTCATTGAGATGTTATTCTTATCCATTTCTTTTTAAAAAGATATAATAATAAATAAATAAAAAAAACCCAAAAAAAAAAAAAAATCAAATTGAAATATCTTTTTAACTTTGCTCTCATTTCAAGAGAGAAGGGTCTGCTTTGGCGGTTGCAACGAGCAGTTGCTATCTAAAAAACATTGCTTCATAAACAAAATCTCAGGTGTTAAGATTAGGCCAACGGTTCTCTTTATATCTTCTCCTTCTTCTCCTCTCTTTGATCCTTTAAACCGAAAGCAATTAAAAACTATAAAGATTCCTTTTTTTATGGTTTGATTCTTGGTCGCCATCTCTCGCCCAACTTCACCTTCTCTGACATAATCACTACACCTTCTTCTCTCGTTTCTATATTACAAACCTCTTCTTCCTCTTAAGTTTCTCAAAATTCAAATCCCTTTTGTAAAAAATTCTTACTTTTTTCTTTGTTCGTGGGTTTGAATTAAGATTACAAATACTTGGGTTTGTGGTAAATTTTGTAAAATAGATTCCTTGTTTTTTGGGGGAAATCGAGGAGTTCGTGTACGGAGCTGAGTTCTTTAGCCTTTTTGATGGTTGCAGATAAGGTATTTGATTATATTCCTCAGTGAATTTTCATGTGTGTGTTTTTTTTTGGTTATTGTTGGGTCATGAAAATTTCGTGACTTTATTGCTTCTTTCATGTCTGTTTCATGATATTTTCGTTTATTTAGTTACGCTTCCATGTGCGTTTGTTCAGAACTTATTATTAACCTTTGTTAAGAGTATCTCATAAACTGATTCTCTCTGTACAATCTTTTTTTGTCCTGTGAAGGTCTGAAATCTTGAAGGCTTGAGAAAATTCCGATGAATACACGTTATTCCGGTCAACCGGAGTTATCTTCGAGTAACGTCACGATCACTATTTCATCGTCTGCTTCCTTAAACTCCACACCGCGAAGCAATAACAGTCATGTTGCTGCTGGTAATGATCAAGAGAGGTCTCCACCTTCGTTTTACATAAGATTGGCTATGAAGGTATCTAGAGCTAGGTGGTTTATCTTCTTGAGAAGAGTGTTTCACTACCAGAACGGTTCAAGATCTGATCTTGGGTCTAATCCTTTCAATTCGAGTACTTGGATGATGTCTGAGCTCATTGCTCTGCTTGTTCAGCTCACTGTGATAACATTCACGCTAGCTATCTCCAAAGAAGAAAGACCAATTTGGCCAGTGAGGCTTTGGATTACGGGTTATGATGTGGGATGTCTTCTCAATCTCATGCTGTTATATGGTCGGTATCGTCAACTAGATGTTAGCCAAGGAAATGGTTTTGTTCTTGGCGATGTTGAACAGCAACAGAGAGGCAGGGAAGAAACAAGGTAACTCCCAAAATCTTAATCTTTTGGTGATTCTGAATCCAACAAGATCCTGAGGTTGTACTGATATCTCTAACTGTTGTTATTCAGGTCCTCTCATTTGATGAACAAATGCAGAACGTCGCTGGAGCTTTTCTTTGCGATTTGGTTTGTGATTGGGAATGTTTGGGTGTTCGATTCAAGATTCGGTTCTTTCCACCATGCTCCCAAGCTTCACGTCCTCTGCGTCTCTCTTCTAACTTGGAACGCAATCTGCTATTCATTTCCCTTTCTTCTCTTCCTCTTCCTCTGTTGCCTTGTCCCTCTCATCAGTAGCCTCCTTGGTTATAACATGAACATGGGATCTTCAGACAGAGGAGCAACAGATGACCAAATTTCTAGTCTCCCTAGCTGGAAATACAAACGAATCGACGACAATGCTTCTGATTCTGATTCAGATTCAGCTAATGCAACCGATGATCCAGTAAGTCCTAATCCTTTTACTTACAATTCAAACCAAATCCTTGATGGCTCTTATTGATCAACTAGGGAATCTGATGTCCCATATAAGTTGTCTATTAGTCTAGTTTAACTTTGAAAGGACTAGTTTTTGATTTTTGATTTATGATTTGATTTGCAGGAGTGTTGTATATGTTTGGCAAAGTATAAAGACAAAGAAGAAGTAAGGAAGCTTCCATGTTCACATAAGTTTCACTCAAAGTGTGTAGATCAATGGCTTCGTATCATCTCTTGTTGTCCTCTCTGCAAACAAGATCTTCCAAGATGACAAAGCCAAAAAGCCTAAAAGCAGACAAAAGCTCTTAAGAGTCAAAATCTCTGATTAAGTTCAATACTTTTTTTTTTTTTTTTTTTTTTCTGGTTTCTTCTCTCAAAGGTTTAAAAATTTTTAATTTTGGTTTGAAGCAAGTTCGGTTACTTGTGTGAGTGTCGAATTTTTTTGTACAGAAAGAGCTCACCAGTAATCGTATACATTGTGAGTAGATGATGCAAATCACAATGCCAAAACATTTATAGAATCTTTAATATACTGTATGATTTTTCATTTATAGAATCATTAATGCCAAAACATTTAACATTTATAGAAACTAAAAACCCATATATTTCCTCCTAAAAAATCTACAGCCACTTTGGTTTAATATGTATGTGCTGGTTCAACTAGGTCGTCTTTTTTTCGACGTCAACCCGGTGCTGGCTCATACTGTATAAAGTTTGAACAAGGCATCTGAATAGTCTGAGATGGTTTTGACTTCAACTGTCTAAGTCTAAGGTGTTATAATTAGACTTTGCATTTTGACCATCTGAGGTTTGCCCGAACCTAAAATAGGCACAAAGCAAACAAAAACAATCAGATTTTCTTTTTTGGGTTACAGAATCTTTAAATTAGACTGTTCTGGATTTTCAATTGGCACTAACACAACTATGTGTTTTTTTTTGGCTTACAGAATCTTTAAATTAGACTGTTCTGGATTTTCAATTGACACTATACTTATCACCAACCAAATTTTGGTTTATTCATAGTATGTTCCTAATTGCTTGACAATTCATAACATTTATCCATGCACACGTGTAACCACAACAAGAAAAATATAACCTCGAAGTCAAAATATTCCACTAATTGTTCTTAATTAATTCTTTTCTAGAATACTAACCACCAATAACTTAAAAAAGCAGTTTGTCAACAAGATTCAACGACTATTTTTAGCTGCCTTCTCTCACAAGTCACCATATATATTACCTTTTGATTCATTCCCAAAAACACAACACAAATCATTTCTTTTGTTAAAGGAAATAACACAAATCATTCTTTACGTTCACCAAAACCATGGCCAAAGAAAACTCTTCAGCCCTAATTCTCGGACAATCTACGGCGGAAGTAAAGTATTCCACAAGTTTAGCCAAGATCAACCCCAAACCTTCCGGTGGCTCCGCCGTTGAATCGATCAAGAAACTGAGCCAAGACCAATACTCACCGAGATTACGCCGTTGCGGCTCGTCCTCCGGTAAACCGACGAGGCAAAATTGTCTATGTTCTCCGACGACACACGCCGGTTCTTTCAGGTGCAGGCATCACCGCGTCGATTCGTTGACACGTGTCGGGTCTATTGGGTCGAACCTCGCGGTGCTATTGTCATCCAAGTCAAGCCGGTTTAGTGACTCCCTCAAGGCTCAGTAAACCATGGCTCAGTAAGCCGATTCTTATATTTGTTCGGTATAATAATTATTCGGTTTTGTTATTTGTTTGTTGACATTGTTAAATAATTTTTATCAAAAAGACATTGTTCAATAATGTATACTAAACCGATTGAAATCGGCTTAAACCGATTCAAGGTAAACTTTATCTAATTTTCACCGATTTGATTGATATTTTAGCTTTGAACAAAAAAAAAAAAATGATTGATATTATAGCTTTGATTACGTACATATATTATACGCTTTATCAGTTAATAAAATTCCATTTGTTCTATGACGACGATACCTCAAACTAGAAGAAGACATTTAGTATTCGTTTTATCAAAGAATCAAATTTAATTAGGTCTATCGATCGAGATGAGTGTATAAGAAGAAACCAAACCAAAGACTAGAACGAGAATGTATTGAACAAAGATCACCTCGACTGAATACACCGCATAATTTGTAACTCCACGCAAGTAGTTGTTTTAGCTTCTTTAATTCTTAAAACGTTCTTTGGCTGTTTTACAACTGTGTATTAATTTTAGTGATTTTTTTTTTTTTTTGGTGGGGGGTGGGGAACAAAACGTCCCCCACAATTTATTAGAAATGTATATGTATTAATTTTAGTGATTTTCTGCATACTTAAAGGACGGTTTTAGTGTTTACGTGGCATGATTACAATTTTATTTTAATTATTTCTTAATTCAAATATTTTTATAATTAAATATTATTAATTTATTAATTTTATACTTATTAATCTAAAACCAATAGCCAAACATATTTTAACATTAAAATAAACTTACCATAATTTTTATTTTTAAAACTACATTATTTTTTATGTATCAAATTAAATAATATAAAAAAAAATTATGCATGGTACGGACACATTTAGGTTAAGATAAGTGCAATCTAACTGGTTTTTTTTTTGAGATATTTATTTTTTCAGGTTTTAGTGTTGTTTTTTTGTTTTCCAACTTTCTCCTCTGCTTACAGAAAATCGCCTCCACCTTTGTAGCACAGCTTCAACCACCAGAGCCGACTTGAGATTGAGACAAATCAAAATCAACGAATCGGTAATTCTTTTCGTATTTGTAAATCCAAACCTAATTCATCTACTGATTTTGAGTTCACTTACATACCGAAATTTTCCAATCTCTCGATGTACGAAATCTATCCATGCGAATCGAACGATTTTTAGGGATCTCGATCGGTCTTTGTATCCTCCGTTTCTCAAAACCTTGAATCATATATATAGCTGATTAGTGATTACCACATCCTTCAATTGTATATTCCGGATTTCATTATGAATCTCGCAATTGCCCAATTTGGCTTTGATTCCGTTGGATTATTAGTTTTTTGTTTTGAGACCATTCGTTTTCCATAATTGTGATGTTTAATGAAGAGAAAATAATATTGTCGAGGATATGATTTCTCTTTACCTGGTTTATGTGGACGTAAGGAATCATGTTATAATTATGACAATGACTTTAGTTTTCCAGTTTTGCAAGCAATGTGTTGCCTTTATTGACTTGAGATTATTAGATCATTATTAAGATTCTTGTCTGATCCTATCTTTATTTTGCTGCAAGTTGTGTTACATAATATCTTATGCTTACTGTGAAGCCAACGATTTTAAGTGATTTCATCTTACAGATTATCGCAAAGTGCCCGCCTTTCTCAGACTAATTAGGAAATGGTTGAAAGGTAAGTTATTGTATGCTTCTTCTATAGAGTTTTGGCTTGGAAAAATTACAAGACTTGTCACTGTGTTTATTGATTTTATTTGCAGGCATGGAGAGTTTTGATTTTCTTAAGATATCATGTCGCAGTGCGTAGACGGTTTCAAGCATTTATGCACCTCTGTTTTAGGGTGTTTTGATCTTGATTTGTATAAACAACCTGGTGGCATTGGAGACCCTGAATTGCTTGCCAGAGGCACAGTTTGTATGCTATCGAGCTCCTCTAATCTTCTTTTATACTAATGATTACCATTAGAGGAATGAAAAATCTTTCTTCTGAGTTATGATGATTGAATTTTGTTTGGGTGCAGTTAGTGTGAGTGAGATAGAAGCTCTCTATGAGCTGTTTAAGAAAATCAGCAGTGCCGTGATTGATGATGGGCTAATAAACAAGGTACAGCTTCTGTGGTCTTTCTCATTAGTTATGAACTTGGTGATATGATCTGTCTAATTCCTCATCTCTAGTTAAAACTTTGTATCAGGAAGAGTTTCAGTTGGCTTTGTTTAAGACAAACAAAAAAGAGAGCTTGTTTGCAGATCGGGTAATGTTTCTTTCTTCATTATAAGTGTTTGTAACCTACTTTTAACAAGATAAGCTGACAATAAATGCTTGCATATGTGATTTGCTTTGTAGGTTTTCGATTTGTTTGATACAAAGCACAATGGAATACTCGGGTTTGAGGAGTTTGCTCGTGCTCTCTCCGTATTTCACCCAAATGCGCCTATAGATGACAAAATCCATTGTACGTCCCTAATTACTTGGAATAATAAAATCTCCATTAAGTTGGTTTCAAATTCATGGTATATGTGTTTATTGTTTTTGCAGTTTCATTTCAGCTATATGATCTTAAACAGCAAGGGTTCATCGAACGGCAAGAGGTAAAACTTCCATATCTTCACATAGCTTCAATAAATAACCCTGTCTTTATGATCTTAACCCTGTAAAGCTGCACGTTATGATCTTCACCGACATTTTCGTCAATCATTTGTCTAGGTGAAACAAATGGTTGTCGCTACGCTTGCTGAATCTGGAATGAATCTGAAGGATACTGTCATAGAAGATATAATCGATAAGGTAAGTTGGTTGTTTTTATCCTCTCCGTCGTAATATTTTCTTTGAAAGTAATTTCGCGAGTTTTGATTGTTCAGACGTTTGAGGAAGCAGACACAAAACATGATGGAAGGATCGATAAGGAAGAGTGGAGAAGCCTTGTTCTTAGACATCCCAGCCTTCTGAAGAACATGACTCTTCAGTATCTCAAGTGAGTTCCAAATCTTGAAATATTTATGTGAATCTATACAATACAATTGCTTCTTTGGTTTTGTTTTCTTCTCATTCTCGATATATGGAATAAAGGTCGTGACCTTGTTGTTTGTGTGCTTGCAGGGACATCACAACTACTTTTCCAAGCTTTGTGTTCCATTCTCAGGTTGAAGATACCTGAAAAAACAAAGCAGCAAGACGTTGTATTGTTGAAGGTTGTTATTTCGTTATGGTTTTTTGTTTGCTACTACATTCCAAAATCTCTCAACTCATTTATTTTTTCTATTGAGCTTTTTTTGTGAAGCAAAAATTCCTTTTTTGGTTTGGTTTTGTCCTTTTCTTATTTCGCTTATTTGGCCTATTTGTAGAGATACAACTTTTGCATCTTAAATATCGTATGATATGTAAAGTTTTTAAGTTTATTGATCCAATTACAAAAATTTGCGTCAACCTGTGTGCTTTGGTTATTTGAGTTTGCTTTTGATGATAATTCATTGGATTTATAGATTGTACACAAAAACTAGTCAAAACAACAATTATATTTACTCATAGATTTAAGTATTTGATGCACAAAGACATCATTCTTCCACCACGGTACAAGAGACATAATGTGCCTATGAAAGAGAACTACAAGAGACATAATGTGCTGCTTGTCTATGAAAGAGAACCAATTCATCTAATATTAGATAGAGCAAGAAGAAATGACTAAATTGAGGTTGGGTGATGATAGGATGAAGGAAATAACGTGTTTTTTCTAAATTCTTACTCTAACAGTTCAACTTGGTAAGATTTTTTTCTTGTAAAAAGATATTGTATATATGGAGGGTGAAAAATTGTTGGAGGAAACTTCCTACTTCAATGGTATGGAGAAAAAGAAGAACAAAAGTGAGCTAACAAGAATGGAAGTCGATGGTGCATAGATGCATCATTCTTCCACCACCGTACAAGAGCCACAGTGTGCCGCTTGTCTACGAAGGAGAACCAATTCATCTAACATTAGAGTAAGAAGAAATGACTACAATGTTTGTGTCGTTTATGAAGACAGATTATATTGAGAAAGATGAATTCAAAATGAACTTTTGGAAAGATTGTGCAAACTTTCTTGAAAAAAAAAAATGTTGTGAAAAGCTTGAATGAGTTTGATTTCATACTCATATATGAATGGATTCAACAAGAGAAGACAAAGAAGAATAAAATGAGCCAAGTAAGTAAAAATCATGTTCATTCTTTTTTTTTTTTTTTTTGACGTCAAAAAATCTTGTTCATTCATATATGATTAATACTAAATTATACTCGATTTTGTGGATTGATATATCTAATTTTGCTAAACTTATGGAAATTAATAATAGCCATCAATCTATTAAATGAGAGATTTGAGGTTGATAAGAAATGCAACATGATCAAACAGTTCTCACTTTTGAGTACTAATGATGAGTAATGAATAATGATATTAAGGTTATAGCTAACATGTTAACTTTTATTTTTTTTGTCAACAAACATGTTAACTTTTATTTAGTTTGTATTTTCGCGAAATAGTTCAACAACTTGCTTTGAAAGCTTTTTTTTTATGTGAATTAACTCTGAATCATATGACGTCTTTTGGGTTTGCAATTTTTGTGAATCAGTTTGGAGTTTTTTTACATAGCAAAATAGGAAAAAGCTACACCATAATAATACTTATAAAAAATAAGAATACCATAATGACATAAAAGAAAAAAACCTAAAATTCTGAAAACCACATTTTGTTGCAATTCTTTTGTGCATTTTTTAATCAACTTCCTCCATCTTTTGATCTTCAACATGTGTGTTTTGGTTATTTGAGTTTGCATTTGATAATAGTTCAAACTGTTCAATGATATTATAAGCAAAACCAGTCATTTAATTTGTAAATTTAAAAGTAAATTATACCTGCTCCCAAAAAAAAAAAGAAAAAAAAAAGTAAAATTACACATTATGAAATTTTGTATTTTGTTATTTCCATTTAATAATATATCAATGACGCAGATTATGTGGACCTGCATATTTAAACTTAGCAAATTAGCATATAATCAAATCCTACTTAGAGAAGGATCTAGAAACTTTATAACTAGTTTCACAAAAAATAAAGGAAAACGAAGGATCTAGAAACCCTTATAGAGGCACCCACACCACTATATATACAATTTACTTCTCCTCTTAAGTCTTGCATCAATACTTGTCTGCTCTCTCAAGAAAATTTTGCTTTTGCTCTCCAGTTTGATTCATAAACCCTAAGCTCTTTGATTTTTCCGATCAGCGATAATGGCGGACGCTGAGACTTTTGCTTTCCAAGCTGAGATCAACCAGTTGCTCTCCCTTATCATCAATACTTTTTACTCCAACAAGGAGATCTTCCTCCGTGAACTCATCAGTAACTCCTCCGATGTACGATCTCTCGCTCTCTCTCTCTCTATCTTATTTTATCTTTGTGTTTATCATCTCCGATTGATTTAGCGGATCTATCGTGAGAATTAGGTTTGGTTAGGGTTTAGTGTTCTTTCCGATTTGAGAATCGAAGTAGCGAACCTTTTTCAAATCTGTTGATTAGGTTTAGTGTTGTTGATACTAAGGATTAAGGTGTATCTTGTTAGATTACCAAGTTTTGGATTGCGTATATGTTGTGTGTATTTTGTTACTTACGGATTGTGATTCTTGAAACAGGCTTTGGACAAGATTCGATTCGAGTCTTTGACTGACAAAAGCAAGCTCGATGGTCAGCCTGAGCTTTTCATTCATATCATTCCTGACAAGGCTAACAACACCTTGACCATTATCGATAGTGGTATTGGGATGACCAAGGCTGGTACGTAATTGATCTCTGTCAAAAGCACTTTGTATTTGGTTTTCTTGTTTATTAATCTCGCATCTACGTGTTGGCTAATTTGTGTTTGTTGTATTGTACAGATTTGGTTAACAACCTTGGAACAATTGCAAGATCTGGTACCAAGGAATTCATGGAGGCATTGGCTGCTGGAGCTGATGTTAGTATGATTGGACAGTTTGGTGTTGGTTTCTACTCGGCCTACTTGGTTGCTGATAAGGTGGTTGTTACAACCAAACACAATGACGATGAGCAGTACGTGTGGGAGTCTCAGGCTGGTGGGTCTTTCACCGTTACCAGAGACACCTCTGGTGAAGCTCTTGGTAGAGGTACCAAGATGACCCTTTACCTCAAGGAAGACCAGTTGGAGTACCTTGAGGAGCGAAGGCTTAAGGATTTGGTGAAGAAGCACTCTGAGTTCATCAGCTACCCGATCTCTCTGTGGGTTGAGAAGACCATTGAGAAGGAGATTTCTGATGATGAAGAGGAGGAAGAGAAGAAGGATGAGGAAGGAAAGGTTGAGGAAGTAGATGAGGAGAAAGAAAAGGAGGAGAAGAAAAAGAAGAAGATTAAGGAGGTTTCTCATGAGTGGGACTTGGTGAACAAGCAGAAGCCTATTTGGATGAGGAAGCCCGAGGAAATCAACAAGGAGGAGTACGCTGCTTTCTACAAGAGTCTCAGCAATGATTGGGAGGAGCATTTGGCTGTGAAGCATTTCTCTGTTGAAGGACAGCTTGAGTTTAAAGCTATCCTCTTTGTTCCCAAGAGAGCTCCTTTCGATCTCTTTGACACTAAGAAGAAGCCCAACAACATCAAGCTCTATGTCCGTCGTGTCTTCATTATGGACAACTGTGAAGATATCATTCCAGAGTACCTCGGATTTGTCAAAGGTATTGTTGACTCTGAAGATCTCCCTCTCAACATCTCGAGAGAAACACTGCAACAGAACAAGATCCTCAAGGTCATCCGCAAGAACCTTGTGAAGAAGTGCCTTGAGCTCTTCTTTGAGATTGCTGAGAACAAGGAGGACTACAACAAGTTCTACGAGGCATTCTCTAAGAACCTGAAGCTTGGTATCCACGAGGACTCTCAAAACAGAACCAAGATTGCTGAATTGCTCCGTTACCACTCAACCAAGAGCGGTGATGAGTTGACCAGTCTCAAGGATTACGTGACAAGGATGAAGGAAGGCCAGAATGATATATACTACATCACTGGTGAGAGTAAAAAGGCTGTTGAGAATTCTCCGTTCCTTGAGAAGCTCAAGAAGAAGGGTTACGAAGTCCTCTACATGGTTGACGCTATTGATGAGTATGCTATTGGTCAGCTCAAGGAATTTGAGGGAAAGAAGCTCGTCTCTGCAACCAAGGAAGGTTTGAAATTGGAAGAGTCTGAAGACGAGAAGAAGAAGAAAGAAGAGCTCAAGGAGAAGTTTGAAGGACTCTGCAAAGTGATCAAGGACGTTTTGGGAGACAAGGTTGAGAAGGTTATCGTCTCTGACCGTGTTGTGGACTCACCGTGCTGTCTTGTAACAGGCGAGTATGGCTGGACAGCGAACATGGAGAGGATCATGAAAGCTCAAGCTTTGAGGGATAGCAGCATGGCTGGTTACATGTCGAGTAAGAAGACAATGGAGATTAACCCCGAAAACTCGATCATGGAAGAGCTGAGAAAGAGAGCTGAAGCGGACAAGAACGACAAGTCTGTGAAGGATCTTGTGCTTCTCCTCTTTGAGACTGCCCTTCTCACTTCAGGTTTCAGCCTCGATGAGCCCAACACATTTGGAAGCAGAATCCACAGGATGTTGAAGCTTGGATTGAGCATTGATGAAGATGATTCTGTTGAAGCTGATGCGGAGATGCCTCCTCTTGAAGATGATGCTGACGCTGAAGGTAGCAAGATGGAGGAAGTTGATTAAATATTGCACAATATTGCAATTTGACGGTTTATTCTTGGCTTTGTTTTTTTGGTTTCTTCTTTTTAATTTTCGTCTGAAACTTTTATTTTGATATTATTTTGGGTATAGCTTTTTCTCTAAACTCATAGAATTCATTTACTAAAACAAAAATTATTTCACAAATTTTTTTTTTATTGATTTTTACTAAAAAAACATCAGTTCCCAAAAAATGACATTAATATAGAAAACGTAATAAAAGAAATAACATAAAATTTATGGAAAAAATCCGACCCAAAAAAAAAAAAAATTATGGAAAAAATGAATAAAAATTAGATAAAACAAAAATTTGCAATAATAAATACTACATGCATGATTCTTTGCACAAAAAAAAAGTATCTACATATATCATTCACAATTACCATATTCATTCTCATACAAACCTTATTATATATGCATGATTTGCATCTATAAAAGTATAGAACTATTCATGCACATATTCGTTCTCACACATCTTATAAATGCATCTATTATTTAGTCATATATAATTTATATTAGTGATCTTATAATTCATAATAATCACATTAGAGAATGTTTATATAGTGATCTAACGATCAAAAAAAAAAAAAAAAAAGAGAGGATAAAGGATAGTTGTATAACAATAAAAAAATCATTTATGTTACGTATATATATCCTCGTAGAAAAAGAAAACTTTGGGCCGATGATTTTCTTTTAAACCCAACTCAATTTAGTGAAGTCCATTAACACATCATCATAGAAAAGGAAAGGAAAACATGTTTGACAAAAAAAAAAAAAAAACAGAAAAGGAAAACGTATGCTTTTGCTAGCTGTTTCCTTTTTTTTTCTTTCTTTCACAATGGAGTATTTAATAGCGCGAGGATTCTCATCATTGTTATTTTCTTTTTCTTTCCTCTCGCTCTGGTTTTTTTTTTTCCGTTCTTTGGAGCGATTAAGAATTTCTCTAAACGTCATCGTCACCAACGCAAGGTATGTTTTTCTAATTTGTTCTTTTTCATGAATTGTTTTGATCTAATGTTTTCTTTTGGTTCGAAGGTTTTTTACTTTCGCGAATGTGTTTTGGTTTTTCAGAATTCGAACCTCCTTTAATTTCTGATTAAGATAATCCAATCGCCTCTTTTGCATCTTAGGGTTTTATATTTTGAAGTTGCGTTTCTATTTTCAGATTTTATTTGTGTTGATTTGTTTCAAATTAGGATTTCAAATAAAAAAAACCCTCTTTGGTTTCAAAGTTATACTTTCGCTTCTTAGATTTGAAACTTTTTCTTTTCAGATTCAAATTTCGATTCGTTGCAAAGAAAGCTTGTTTTTTAATACTGTCATTTTTTTATCGATTCTTTAGATTTCTCTGTTTTTTCTTTAAGTTTTGTTTTTTTTTTTTAAAAAAGTTTTGTTTTTTTTTGTTTTCTTGAAACCCCAAAAGAAAGGGACGACACCACAATCATTGTTGTATGTCCGGTTTCTAAATTTGGGAAAATTGTCCGTTTATCGTCCGTTCGATGTTGGTTAAACAAGCACAATCATGCTTGAAAACAGAATAAGTAAGGCTTGTCAATATTATGTTCCAAATTCTAAATCTGCTAAGTTGGGACAATATTCAATACTCTGCTAGATGATTGGGAAAAAAATGTGCTTTTGATAAGGCTGGTTAATTGGTGTTTGGGGATTGAAATATTCAATTATCTGCTCCAAGATATAATATTGCTGGGCTGGGACAGCAAAATAATGGTCAATGATCTGCATATTAAGGGACGGACAAATGTCTCTCTTTCAAGCCTTGTTTATGAGTGTTGCGATATTATAAATTTCACTTCATTTGTCTGCTTATAATATTCAATGATCTGCATGTTAAAATATTTTCAAAGCTTGTCAAATCATATTTTTGAGGTTGAGAAACTCAATTATCTGCTAAAATTCTATCTTGTTGGGCTAAGGACATAACAATATTCTGCATATTGATGTGATAATAAAAGTGTCTTTAAATAAGTCTTCTAGATAGAGAAAATTCAATAGTCTGCAAAAACTTATATCCTGAGGGGCTGGGACATCATGATGATGATCAATATTCTGCTGGAGTAAAGTGTCATCTAATAAGACTGTTTTAATAATGTCTGAGAAGTTCAATGGTCTGCTCTGCTATATTCTGCATAGTAATAATGGGAAAGCTTGTCTTTTCCTAAGGCTTCTCGATAGGGAATTCAATAGTCTACAAAACTCTATATTTTGATGGGCTTGGACATTAGAATTATGATCAGTATTTTCCTTTAGCAGACTTCTATAACAATGTCTGATCGGTAGAGAACTTAAAGTGTCTGCTTAATGATATATTGCTGGGCTGGGGCAGCAATATAATATCCAATGATCTGCATGTTTACGGGTGTCATGATATTAGTAATTTCAGTTCATTTGTCTGCTTATAGATATGTAAAGCTGGACTGGGACAGCAATACAATATTCAATAGTCTGCATGTTATGGGAGGAACAAACATATTTTCAGAGTTTGTCTAATGTGATACCTTTGAGGTTGAGAAACTCGTTATCAGCTAAAATTATATCTTGTTGGGCTGGGGACATGATAATATCCAGTATTCTACATAATGATGAGATAAAATGTCTTTAAACAAGACTTCTCCATAGAGAAAATTCAATAGTCTGCAAAAACTTTATATCTTGAGGGGCTGGGACATCATGATGGTGATCAATATTCTGCTGGAGTATAAGTGTGATCTAGTAAGACTTTTTTAATAATGTATGAGAGGTTCAATGGTCTGCTCTACTATATCTGCGTATTAATGGGAAATTGAGTAGCCTGCAAAAACTCTATATTTTTGATGAGCTGGGACATTAGAATGATGATCAGTATTTTGCTTGAGAACAAATGTCATTTAGTAGACTTCTATAACAATGTCTGATAGAGAAGTTAAAGTGTCTGCTTAAAGATATCTTGCTGGGTTGGGACAGCAATATATTCAATGATCTGCATATTAAGGGAGGAACAAATGTCTCTGTTTTAAGGATTGTTTATGGGTGTCGTGAAGTTAGAAAGTTCAGTTCATTTGTCTGCTTATTGATATGTAAAGCTGGACTGGGACAGCATTATATAGTATTCAATAATCTGCATGTTATGAGAAGAACAAACATAATTTCAAAGCTTGTCTAATGATATATTTGAGGTTGAGAAACTCAGTTATCTGCTAAAATTCTATCTTGTTTGGTTGGGAACATAATAATATTCAAGATTCTGCATATTGATGGGATAAAATGTCTTTAGATAAGACTTATCGATAGAGAAAATTCGATGGTCTGCAAAAACTTTATATCTTGAGGGGCTGAGACATCATAATGGTGATCAATAATTTGTTGGAGTGAAAACGTCATCTAGTAAGACATTTTTAACAATGTCTGAGAAGTTCAATGGTCTGCTTTGCTATATTCTGCATATTGATGGAAAAAAATGTCTTTTAATAAGGCTTCTCGATAGGAAAATTCAACAGTCTGCAAAAAACTCTTTATTTTAATGGGTTGGGACATTATGATGATGATCAATATTCTGCTTGAGGAAAAATATCATTTAGCAGACTTCTATAACAATATTTGATGGAGAAGTTATAGTGTGTGCTTAAACTTTATATGTAAGCTAGGTCAGCATAACAAAAATTCAATATTCTGCATATTGTTGAAGGGAGAATGTTCGTCAATGTAATATTCAATTGTCTGCATTGATGGGAGAGTAACCTTTTAAAAAGGCTTATTGAATAGCAGGTTGGAAATTTGAGTAGCTATAGGGATGACAACATGATTCAACTTCAACAATGTCTCAAGATTTCTGAATTCAATGTTCTGCTTGTTGATGGGAATATAGAAAGTTAATTGGTGTTCTAAGATGGAAAATTGTCCTTTTACTGTTCGTCCGATGTTCCCTAAACAAACAAACTAGATATGCTTGAAATAGAGATAAACTTCCTTAAGAAAAGGCAATAGGGCTTGTCAAAATCATGTCCCAGATTCTATATCCTGTTAAGCTGGGACAGTACTGATATAATATTCAATACTCTGCTTGATGATGATCATGATGATGATCAATATTCTGCTGGAGTAAAAATGTCATATAGTTATACTTCTCTAATATTGTCCGAGAATTTCAATTCTCTGCTATATTCTGCATATTGATGGGATACAAATTTCTAAAGTCTGCAAAAAAAAAATTATAACTTGCTTGATGGGCTGGGACATCATGATGATGATCAATATCCTGCTTAAGAAAAAAATTGTCCTTTAGTCAGGCTTCTCTAACAATGTCTATTGAGAAGTTCAAGTGTCTGCTTAAACTCTATATGTTGCTAGACTAGGACATCGTGACAAAGTTAAATATTCTGCATATTTTGGTAAAGGAAACATTTCAATATAGTAGTATTCAATAAGGTTTGAATAACATATTGGAAATTTCGAGTTTCTGCATATCTTGATGGGATGACAAAATGATTCAACATTCAACGATGTCCCATGATTTATGAAATCCATCCAAGTTTCTGCTTGTTGGTGGGAGTATATATGCCTTTAATGACATCCCAAGATTGAATCATTCAATTTTCTGCTTAAACTTTAGTTGAGTTGGAAAAAACGTTATAAAATACTCGAAATGAGGTCCAATAATTCTCTGAAATTCAAGTGGTTGGAACAACATGATGCAAACATTTAAAGAGAACCCAAGAGTATTTAAATTCAAGTTCCTTCTGCGTAAAGCAAAATACTAAATATCTTGTATCTTGTTGGAAAATATATTTGCCTTAAGATGGCTTGTCAGATGATATTCAAGGATAAGAAATTCAATAATCTGCGTTTAACATAACACTCAAGATTTTGCATAAGAAATTCAATTCTATATTTTAGAGGAACATGACAACAAGACTACAAGAGATATCTAACATAACACTCAAGATACAACATTCAATCTTCTGCTTATATATAAAGAAAAGTTGTATCCTTTAATGAGCTTTATCGAATCGAATCCTAAGAACTAGAAATTCAGTCTTATGCTGTCTTATCTTTTTGGCTTAGGACTAAATGATCAAAATATTCAGTCATCTGCATATTGATGAGGGTAAATATGCCACTAATTAGGTTTGTCGAATTTAATCCCAAGAATGAGAAATTTAATTCTCTGCATATGTCTCTAGTAAGGTTCTTGCCTTTTATAAGGCTACTCGAATAATGTCCCAAGATTGAGAGAAATTCAGTATTCTGCAGATATAAAAGTCTATATCCTATGCTTAGATCGGCAATTTCGAATTGTGTCTCAAAATAGAAGAATTCAAGTTTCTGCATAAATGATATCTTGTTAATAAGGATAATTTGGAGCGGGCAGAGGTGGATGTGGCTACTGATATTCAGAGCTCACTGGTGACCTTGATGAGTTCTCTGTCAAGGCACGTCAAAAGAGGATTCAAATGTTGGACGTATTGAGCAAAACTATGTTGTAAAAGTTAAATTCCAGATAAGTGCTGCAAAGGATTTCAGTGCACAGGTTACTGGTCAAGAACTCATCCCCCATGAAGGAGAGAGGAAGTTAAAGTTGTAAAGATCTCTTGATTCTGTAGCATTTGCGCCCAGAGGGGAAGAATGAGGAACTCCCATACCCATGAAAGAGACTTTGTCAGTCAGAGATGATATGCAGATTAACGAATTCAATGTAGTCAGCGATGACATTTTGACATCAGAAAGCAATGCATCAGAACTAAGGCAAGGATAAGCTGATACTACTGTAAGTAATCTAATATAGTCTCCACTAATGAACCTTTTCTATTCCTCCGTGCAGTTTATTTCAAGAATTGGCTCATAATTCACTGTTTCAACAGGAATGCTAAACTTGAGAAGAAACCTGATCCTATTGTACATTATAAAATGTTTTTACCTTAAAAATTCAAATAGTGCAACGCAAAAAAAAAAAAACAGCAGACTCAAAACACAGCCGTTTAAGACGACAATTCCTTCACCGAGCCTTGATCCTCGATTTAACGTTTACAGATAATCTTCTTATTAGCTCCGACGTACATCACCGATCGTCGGTATTCAACTGTTTGAATTCCCTCGAAACATTGCTCCCAAAAATTCACTAAAAAAACAATGGAGAAGTTGGCCAAAGAGTGGTTTTCGATGAGCGGCACTAGTAGCGGCGGAGATCAGCAGCAGCAGCCGCAACAGCAATCGGGAACATCTCTGCTAGCTGACTGGAATTCTTACGCAGCATCTAGAGATTTTGAAGAAGATACCGGAACTTTAGGTTTTGATATCGAATCCGCCGTTAGATCTGCCAACGACACTGTTTCCGGCACCTTTAATGTGTAATCCATCCTTCTCTCTTTCTCTTAATTTTAGGGTTTTAGTGATGGATTGTGACTATATCTGAGAGATTAGGGGTGTTTGGTTAGTATTAAGGATTGGATTGGTGTAATTAAACTTGGAATCTTGGAACTTGTGATTTACCTAAGAGTTTAAGCTTGCCAGATTCGTTGATCAGATTTACTTCTTGGAACTCAGGGTTTGAAGCTATTGTTAGTGAATGATTTTGAATAGTGTCTCATCAAAGCACAAATCAAATACACAGATTCTTAGATCTTCTTAGGCTTTTATGTTGAATGAAGTTGCTTTGTGCAGACTTGAAGCTAATGTTCGACTACATTCTGGTTAACCTGAATCATGGGTCTATGATAGACCTGTAAGATTCTTGTCTGCTTTCTGAGTTTTATATGCAAAAACATGTTCTTCTCTTCATTAACATGGTTTTGAATGAGAAGATGATCAATGACTTATAAGACTCTACAGCATCCTGTAATTTGTTACCAAGAATCTTCGTTAAGTGTTACTATTTTATCTTGATTTTGAAACTTATTGTACCTGAATCTAAATTATTTGACAGTGTTTCGAAAGGAGTTAGAGATAACCTGCAGTCTGCAACAAGTAGTATGCCTTCAGGAAAAGCCTTGATGTATTTCGGTTTACTTCTAGCAAGTGGTGTATTCTTCATCTTCATTGCCTTCACCATGTTTCTTCCAGTCATGGTGCTTATGCCACAGAAATTTGCAATTTGTTTTACCCTTGGATGTGGATTTATCATCGGATCATTCTTTGCTCTTCGTGGCCCACAAAATCAACTCGCTCACATGTCATCGGCAGAGGTAATAACAAGACCTAGTTTTGTGTACATTCTTATATATCATTACATTTTTCTCTTTTAAGTTTTAATCTCTTGTTTGCTGGCTTCTCCAGAGGCTTCCACTAACTTTAGGTTTCATAGCCACCATGGTTGGTACCATATATGTCTCGATGGTGCTCCATAGCTACATTCTCTCTGTGATTTTCTCTGCATTACAGGTACTAAATTTCATTGTCCTTCTCGACTCTTACCGTTTCATATATCCTCTGTTTCTCATGTCAAAAATTCTCTTCCCTATTTTCACAAATCTGACTTACTAAGTTCTTTTTTTCCCTGAAATGAGAAAGTTCCATTTATTAAGTTCTTGCCTCGAAATATAATGGACTTAAGTAACAAATATTTAGACTTTTCTTAGTGCTGTTTCTAGATACAAGTGTTCGTAGGAAGAAACTGTGAATGCAATATGTCCGGTTGTTTCTCTGGCTTGTTTTATATCTTTTATTTACTTCAAGCTATTGTTTTGCAAATATACTTTCTTGCGACAGAAACAACTTTGATTTGTTATTACTCACCCGATCTGGACTGTACCAATATATTTACTTTTATAACTCAGTAAAACAGTTCCTTTATGTTGATTTAAAGATTACTCAGCATTTAGTAATCTCATAAAAACTCTTGTATCTGTTCTCTGTGAATTCATAGGTTATTGCACTGGCTTACTACTGTATATCCTACTTCCCTGGTGGATCATCGGGAATGAAGTTCCTCGGTTCTACTCTTACCTCCTCTGCCTTCAGAATGATTGGGAGATGAGCTTCCGCCTCAATCTATTGAAAGAAATAAGAAAAATAACTTGTTTCTCTTGTGTATAAAGAAAGATGAAAGATCTTTAATAGTGATTAAATGACAAGCCTGGTAAAAAATGTTGGTGCAAAGGCTCAAAGACAAAGTTTTGTTATGACTTAACTGTTTTGATTCTTTCTACCAAATTGATTCAAATCACCAGCCACTGAATGAGGTGTGGAACTTGAAGAGTTGCTTGGTGGATACTTTCTATAGGGTTAAGAGTTACTTTCTTTTTAACTTAAGTTTTTAGCTGTGAATTATTGCATCAGAATTAAGAAAGATAGTAATGTATATGCAGATTTAAATGTTCTCTTATTTCAAGAAGCAAGTATTAGTGAAAGGAAAGAAAGACTATTACTTTTCGCTGTTTCTTTGCAGAAATCTACAAAGCTGGGCCCAGAAGGTCCGTTATTGAATACGTTGGGCCTTCAAATGGCCCACATCAGTCAAAAAGACTCGTCAATGTTAGGGACTGGCTTTGATCAAAAGATCACCAATAATGCAAGATTAACTCTTAATTTATAATTAAATTAAGGGAAACCCCACTGCTTTCGCGTTCAAATTTTGACCGTTAGTGGAGATTTATAATACCACGAGCTTGGCATTAGTGCAAGTGAGACTCTTTAGTCTTTAGTTAAAGCAAAGGCTATATTAGGTTAAGACAAGAGAGCCTATTGATTTTTTTTTGGTGCGGAGAGAGCCTATTGATTATCATAATAATCTATTTTCAATAATCGTATTTTTACTTTCTCTTTTGTTCTGGCAACTTCCTGTTTTCTTGACAAATGAAATTATAATTGTTCAGCCTTGCGTATATATAGGAGTAATTACCATCAATTTCAGCTTATGTTTAAAGATTACTACTATATGATTACTCACCCATTGTATCATACTAATATAATTGAGAGTTAGCTAAACTGAACTTTCCAAAGCACCATACATGATACATACCCATGCATGTTTTCAGGGAAACTTTTAGACTATCAATATCATCATCCAGAATTCATATAAAAATCTAGGCAACCGATATAGACAATTATACTTTAACAAAAAAAAAAAAAAAAACTGATATAAATAATTAGTGATGTATTACATTATACTTTCTTTTGTTTTATCAATGGAAGTATGTTTAAGACTTTAGAGTTTAATAATGTGAGCGAGAAACCCAAGTCCTGGAAATACGGAAGGAATATTTGACCCTTTAATTTACACCACGTATCATCTCTATTTTCCATAAACATTAAAGGCCCATTAAATTCATTTAATTAAATATTTATTATTAATAAAAGATTAAGTGATTGCAAAAGCCCAACTTCTCCACTAAGCAATGTTAGTTCTAAAAGACACATCAAGTTAGAGTTTTGTTATTTTAATTCTTCTATAAAATATCACTTTATTTTTTGTCTATTTCTTATTCTGTGAAAAGCGATATGAAAAAAGCAGTGTTCAAGAAAGCGCTAGGCGTTAAGCGGGCGGTGACCCAACGCCTAGCGCCTAGAACGCTTAAGCGGAGCCTAGGCGATTTTAGGCGGTTTAAGCGTTTACACATAATATATGTTATACATGTAATATAATAGATAAAATTTATAAAAAAACATTCATTAAAAGAATAAAAGTGTTATATGGTAAACAAAAACATTTATATCAAACAATATATGAACATTTATAACCATATATATAGAGTTAAAACTTAAATTTAAATTTTTATAGTTAGAAATTGGAAAAATATATTAGAAAACAAATTTTAGTTACATAATATTTAATTAATAATTTTTAAAATTATTTCGAACCGTTTAAACTATTTAAAATCGTTTAAAATTATTTTTAAAATGAAAATTTATAATTACACGGTCTAAGCGGTCGCCTAGGCGTTACGTGAACGCCTAGCGCCTAAGCGGGGCCTAGGCGAACGCCTAGACTGCTTTTTAGAACACTGGAAAAAAGGTAGAAAAGATAACAAAAAGGCAGTTATAAAAGGCTGGTTCTCACGGTGAGAATTTTTTATGGTTACGCAGTAACTTGATAAGAATTACTAAAATAACAAATATATGATGATATAAAAATTAGCATGATCGCGAAAAGAAAAAAAAAATATAGAAAAAACTGAAGCGGAAAGGAAAAGAAAAGCTGAAAATCTAATTAACAAGATTGCGGAAAGGATTAAAGGACGAATACATAGAGTGAAAGGTGAATACTGTATATGTTTGCAAAACATATTTGACCAAGAAATTAAAATGGAGTGTTTCTTTTTATTGTTAAAACTTTAAAGTAACAAAGTTGAAGAAAGCTAGCTAGCTATCTTGTCAGTTTAGTAAGAAGGATGTTTTCATGAAAATTGAGTTATATTTCAAATACGAGTTTCATTTTAAAATATATTATTGTTCATATCACATCTTACATTCTATTATAGTAATTTTCTTCCCATACATTTGCGTAAAACTTGTTGATTTTGTGGTTAAATACAAGAAATTTTTGATTACTTTGATGTCTAGAAAAAATGTTAAAAAAACAGACTACTTGAGCTAGTAATGAAAAAGAGTTTCGATCTAAAAACTCGGATTTGAGAATTAAGAATTGGTTCAGAAATAAATGGAGTAAAAAGGTGCAACGAAGCGAGTGCAATCCTTTGGTAGAAGGAATGAGCACGTGTGGTTGTTGTCATAACAAAAAAAGGTCACTATTATGATTTCCCTCTTAAAGCCATATCTCATTATCATTGGGCCCATCTCATTTCACATCATACATACCTACAAACACAAAAATGTTCTACTTACACACATTCATGCATATATATCAGTTTTTGTATATACAGTACTTTCCTAAATCATACAACAAACTATATATAATAGGGTTCACACTTGATATGGAGATGTCCCAAATTAGTAATAAAAAGGTATATGTAAACTATCTTGTATGTCGTCGATCGACAAAAAAAATCATCCAATATATGCATGTGGATTGGTTTTTGGTATGTGAATCAATCTATTGCTCATAAGCTTTGTCGTGTTTAGTTTAACTAGATGATACACCATATTCATTGGATTTTGATTTTGAATTGAAATGTTAATGAGCTTTTTGATTATTGACTATGTGATTCGTCGTCGACATTGAAGCATGCATGAGTCTAAATATTCGCTTTTTTAATTAAAGTATATATGCCCGTCTACGTACTTTTCATTGAATCTCACCCCGCAACTTCGTTCTTTGAAGAGATCACTCGCATCATTCGAGCCCGACTAAGACCCCCGCGTACACACTAGTTGCGACAATTGATTGAAAATATCACATATATCTTTTGTTCATACTATATCTTAACCATGCTCTATAACCTCATCAAAACTTCGATCGTTTTCCATGTACACACTTATTGACTATGTCGAATATGTCACGACAAAAAGAAACATACTAAAATTAAGAAGTTAAAGTAATGAGCATCATTCATTTTTCAGAAAATATACTAAATTTTAATAAATTTTTACCAAAATAATGGTTCTCGAACTTACTGTTTCTGTTGTAGTATATACTGAAATAAAAGATAAAAAAAAGTATTTTAGGAATTTTTTCAGAATTTAGTAAGATAAAAATATAATTATATTTTATGGATTGGTTGTTTTTCCAATTTATACTCATATTATTGCATATATATATATATGGTTTCCTTACTACAGTGTCTTCGTGGTCGTACGACTGGTTACAACCAATGGAATTTTATCAACATGGCCACTCATAAGACGTAGCATTATCATGATCAACTATAATATATGTTATATATATTCATTGGATCGACAAACTAACAAATAAATAAGTCGTTTTGATCGATGCCCACTTCTTTCACACTTCTGTGATCTGCCACTACATTCTTGGACTGCTTCTGCTGCTAAATACCCCACAATGGACCATTTTTTATTTTAACTGAATTTATAAAATTGATACAGACAAATGCTTGTATATAAATATTAAAAAAAAAACTAAGTAAAAAATTGCCCATCATAGTCCTCGATCAGATCCTACCTTAATTAATTTATAACACTCACTTAGTGTTGATTTATCCACTAAACAAAGCTTAACTCAATCCAAGATTCCAAAATCATATACATAATAAAACATAACTATCGGTTTCTGATCAGACCCAAAGGGGCTGGGTTAACTAAATGATTTCATATTTTCAAAAGGTTTACGAAATTGTAATACCGAATGATAACTATTATTTAAGGGACTGCTTCAATCGTTGTCTCCACGCACAACCTTGAATTATAATTTGTATCTCTTGTTTTAGAGACTCATCAGACTAACTGTAAAATAAAGAATTATGTTATTTTGAAACATTTATTCGTAATTTTTTAATAGGATCATTCAAACTAATATTTATCCTAAGTTGCATACATATCCCTAGATGTATTTTGTATTGCTCTATCATCATGTGATGAGATCTCTGACCTAATCAAAACGTGATATAGATCCAGATCTTGTTCCATTGTCTAATCAGTGGTCTACATCTTTTAATTTATCTTAATTGTTATCATCACTATTAACTTTGTTTAAAGTAGTAAAAACCATCACAATTCAGTATACTACTATACTAAAAAATCATCACCCTTCATCGCAGACATGTGAAAGTTTTGAGATGAATTATTTTAGATTCAATTAGTAAAACTAAAAAAGATGTCATATTTTCCCTGGCCACAAGTGACCATGTATATATAATTTGGAAGCTGCTTAGTAACAAGAGTCATTAATTGTCAAGACTATTTCAAATAATGATAGAGAAAAGAACAATATGGACCATTTAATGATAATAATAAGATTTGGGAATATAAATTTTCACAAGTTTGGAAAATACAGTTGGGTGCTTGTCTTTTCTCTTGCACCTTTTGCTGTCTCTTTACTTCCTTCTTGTTTGTTGGTTTTTGGTTATTTGCCCTTTTATTTTTCCTCTCTATGGACCATATTCATTTAACTCTCCCCACACATGTTCGTCTCTTATTTCTTTATTTATTAAAACTTAACAATATAAGTTATAAACCAAAGAAAAAGGTTATATATCAAGGGTTGACAAAAACGTTGTAGTCGAGTCCAAATGATCAAGAGTGATTCACACTAAATATGTACATATGGCGAAATCGAATTCAAAAGGTTAGCAAATCTTTTTGTCTTAGGTCAGTGTACCACCGCGCGCCAGTGAACACCTTACTCACTAGTAGTCAAGTTTGATCAATTTTAGACACACTAGTATATGCATATGATTTAGTATATACTACATTTTATATAATTGTGGGAGACCCCAAGAGATATTCTTATTTTTATGAGAAAGAAACTTATTACTTGTTACCATTAATGTAACTCTCTAAAAAGAAAGGATATCTGTTCTCTGTAACGTACAACAAAAATTACATATTACGAAACACATTTCATCACTACATGATTAATATCACCATCTTTTCAAGTGCAATTTACGGTAATTAGAGTACACACTATTCCATAATTAATTACCTGCAGAATAAAACCATGTTGTCGAAATGCTTTCTCTCACTTTACTGTATATAGAGTGTAAATCTGTGTATAAATGCACATGACCATCTCTCTCTATATATATCTATTGATACTCTTATAGTCTTATTTAATCTTTTGATGCTACTATGGCATGTGACTTGAGGTGTGGTGTTATATCTTTATATATAATCTTCTTGACCTAATGATGCTTGACCCATGATCTTAATTTTAATTTACTTTATCTTTTCCATTTTCTTTTTGTTTTGTCCAGTTCCCCTTTCTTAATTTTATAATTAGGGATCTAAATTTTCAATCCAAGAAGTTGGATCTAAACAGCGTCATCTTAATTTAATACCTTATAAACTAGAAGTGTACTTAAAAAAGGGTACAATTTATGTAAATCACATTTAAATCTACAGTCTTTACAACATCATTCTTCTGTAAAAGTATTTACCTGTATATTATTTTTTCAAAACAACTAATTACCTTAGATTGGTTTTAATGATTTCTTTGGCATCTTAAGCATTTTAGCAACTACAAATCTTTATTTCTAACAACTACAACTATATTTCGTGGTCTTAATTTTGTCATTAGACATGCAACGTATACAAAAAAAGCTCTTAATTCTTATACATGTGTATGCGTATATATGGATATATATGTACAAATTAATATTAGTATATTACTAATATAAATATATAGAATTACAGCGAATGAAATGGACCGACAAGATGAGCAGAGATGAGCATTAGTAAATTTAATTAATCTTTCACATAAATTCCTAGCTTGCATGTGCATTTCACTCTCTTCAAGATTCCATGTTTCAACTGGTAATTTAATAAATGTATATATCAGAAATCCAAAGTAGATATCTCCATCTTTCTTTCCGTCACTAAATTTTATTATCTCAATTTTCCCACTATATACCCACTTCCGACTCCCCAAAGTAAACAAAACATAACAGAAGTAAGAAACGAAAAACAAATAATCACAATCCACAGTTAACTAAAATTTTCCATGTGAAGCATTGTTTATCAATAACTAGTCATTTACCCGCGCGTTTTATTGTTTATTTAATCTAGTTTTATTAATTACATTATCTCTTTACATATTGTCTATTTTTTGTTTATTGGTAAAGAAATATTGTTTTATTGTTATTTTTCATACGGATTTTTAAAATGAGAATTCAAATTTTGTCTCAATCTATCTCATTTATGTTTGAAAATTTTATAAGACATAATTTAGATAGATTTTATATTCTCAAAATTACTTGTTTTTGTTTTATCCCCGTTAAATTCCATCATAATTTAAGTTTACATTGTGTTAGTCCATTCACAATTTAATGCATATTATTTTAATATATATATATATATATATATATTCATAATAAAACATTCACTTTAAAAATATAAATTAGTTAGTATATTCCAAAATTAGTAAATTTATTATTTTTTATATCAATTATGTTTTTTAGTTTTATAATATAAAATATAAGAAAATACCTTTCATATTTTTTTTTTCAAAAATTTGTTTACATATGTATAAATTTTAAAATGAAAGGATAAAATATATAAATAAAATTTTGAATTGAATAATGAAATGATTAGGATGATGAGGTGACTTAAGAGCATGTGCAACGACGTGGACTTGGGCCGTCCCTGGGTATTTTTTTAAGAAAAATAAATCGAAAATTCCCAAATATCGGAGAGTCGACTCTTTAAACGGGACGTTCTTCGTCCATCCTCGATGACACGTTGGATTTTCCGTCCTCGATGACACGTTTTTCGTCCGTCCTCGATCAAAATAATAATATTAAATTTGGGGGACAAAAAAATCATGGGATACCAATGCCCATGGTCTAAAGAAAAGAGAGAAAAACCAACTTTATATATATATTGATATAAGAAAAGACTTTTCATATTTCTTTTAGAGAAACTTGTTTACATATGATAAATATTAAAATTTAATGATAAAATAGTATTAATAAATTGTAAAAATTAAATTATCAAATGACGTGGATGATGATTAGGATGATGAAGTGGCTTAAGGAGAAGAGAGAAAAAGTTAACTTTATATATATAGATAATAGGTAGTAGTAGTATTCAACAAATATCATTATTGATTTGAGTAACATTATCGTCTTTTTGTTTCTTGAAAATAACAATCGAGAAATAACAAAACAATAGGGCCAATTTTAACATGTCATTTTCTGAATTGATAACCTAATTTTTTTTTTTTTTTTTTATGATTTATGACTCATGTAATAGTTATATTTATAGGAGTTGTAACTTCTAACTGGAGCAGTATACTGTAGGTTTTTCGATTACTAAGAATAAAGTAATTAATAAAATTACCATTGATGAAAAATATTATCAGCATGCCTCATCTAAAAGTACTTACCACAAATAAATCCACGTGTATAAGAAATTAAGAACTGAGGAAGAAAATAAACAATAATTATGAGAAATAGTGTATTATCAGCAATATGCATCATTTATATATTTTATCACAAATAAATACGTTAACTCATTTTTCTGTTTTGTTCAGAAAACAAATAAATGGTGGAAAAAATAAAGAAAATCAAAGTTAAAATTATGGAAAAATAATAAAGGAAAAAAGGTAGAGGTGCTTTTTGGGATCCAGATCTTCCTTTGCTACTTCTTCTTCTCTCTCCTTTGGTATGCTCTGTTTTTATATATTTCTATAAAAACAAAGTAAAAACCAAATCCATGGGGTTCTTCGCTTCACAATCCCAACGCACCTCTCTCTATCTCTCTCACTTCTTCTTCTTCTTCTTCTTTCTCTTCCTCTTCACCAATGCCACGTAACCCTAGATTCTGCTTCTTCCTCTTCCTTCTCTTTAACTCCTCTGCTTTATTCTTCATCCCCTGTTTCTCCATAGATGAACAGGGCCTAGCTCTCCTCTCATGGAAATCTCAGTTAAACATCTCTGGAGACGCTTTAGCTTCTTGGAAAGCCTCCGAGTCGAATCCTTGTCAATGGGTCGGAATCAGATGCAACACGAGAGGTCAAGTCTCGGAGATACAACTCCAGGCCATGGATTTTCAAGGTCCTTTGCAGGCGACGAATCTCCGGCAGCTAAAGTCTTTGACTTCACTCAGTTTAACCTCCGTGAATCTCACTGGTTCAATCCCTAAAGAGCTTGGAGACTTGTCGGAGCTAGAAGTTCTTGATTTAGCTGATAATTCTCTCTCCGGTGAAATCCCTATTGAAATCTTCAAGCTCAAGAAACTCAAGACTCTGTCTCTCAACACAAACAATCTCGAAGGTGTGATCCCACTGGAGTTAGGGAGTCTTACAAACCTCGTCGAGCTCACACTCTTCGACAATAAACTCGCCGGAGAGATTCCCAAGAGTATCGGAGAACTCAAGAATCTAGAAATCTTCCGTGCAGGTGGGAACAAGAATCTCAGAGGAGAGCTTCCTTGGGAGATTGGTAATTGCGAGAGTCTTGTCACTTTAGGTCTTGCCGAGACAAGTCTCTCCGGTAAACTTCCGGCGTCGATCGGAAACTTGAAAAAAGTTCAGACAATAGCTCTGTACACGGCACTCTTGTCTGGTCCAATCCCTGATGAGATTGGAAACTGCACGGAGCTTCAAAACCTCTACTTGTACCAAAACTCAATCTCTGGATCCATTCCTGTTTCATTGGGACGTCTCAAGAAGCTTCAAAGTCTTCTCTTATGGCAAAACAATCTCGTCGGCAAAATCCCGGCCGAGCTCAGCAACTGTCCGGAGCTTTTCCTCGTCGATTTATCGGAAAATCTCCTCACCGGAAACATCCCAAGAAGCTTCGGTAACCTTCCCAATCTCCAAGAGCTTCAGCTCAGCGTTAACCAGCTTTCCGGTACAATCCCTGAAGAACTCGCGAATTGCACGAAGCTAACGCATTTGGAGATCGATAACAACCAAATCTCCGGCGAGATTCCACCGTTGATCGGCAAATTAACAAGCTTGACGATGTTCTTCGCGTGGCAGAATCAATTAACCGGAAAAATTCCAGAGAGTCTTTCTCAATGCCAAGAGCTTCAAGCGATCGATCTCTCTTACAACAATCTCTCCGGTTCGATTCCTAATGGAATCTTTGAGATACGAAACCTCACGAAGCTTCTTCTTCTCTCTAATTACTTATCTGGATTCATACCACCGGATATTGGAAACTGCACGAATCTTTACCGGTTAAGACTCAACGGAAACAGGCTCGCTGGGAATATTCCGGCGGAGATTGGGAATCTGAAAAATCTCAACTTTATCGATATAAGCGAGAATCGTCTCATCGGAAACATTCCTCCGGAGATCTCTGGTTGCGTAAGTCTCGAATTCGTGGATCTTCATTCAAACGGTTTAACCGGTGGTTTACCCGGTATACTTCCGAAGAGCTTACAATTCATCGATTTATCCGATAATTCGTTAACCGGTCCTCTACCAACCGGAATAGGATCATTAACCGAACTCACGAAGCTCAATCTCGCCAAGAATCGATTCACCGGCGAAATCCCTAGAGAAATCTCTTCTTGCCGGAGTTTACAGCTTCTCAATCTCGGCGACAATGGCTTCACCGGAGAAATCCCAAACGAATTAGGACGAATCCCGTCTCTTGCGATCTCTCTGAATCTCAGCTGCAATAACTTCGTCGGAGAAATCCCGTCGAGATTCTCGAGCCTCACTAATCTCGGAATCCTCGATATCTCTCACAACAAACTCGCCGGAAACCTAAACGTCTTAGCCGATCTACAAAACCTCGTCTCACTCAACATCTCATACAACGAATTCTCCGGAGAATTACCAAACACTCCTTTCTTCCGGAAACTTCCACTCTCTGTTCTCGCATCAAACAAAGGACTTTTCATCTCAACCCGACCCGAAAATGGGATCCAAACCCGACACCGCTCCGCCGTGAAACTAACCATGTCGATCCTCGTCGCAGCTAGCGTTATCCTCGTTCTCATGGCGATTTACACTCTCGTCAAAGCACAAAAAGTCGCCGGAAAACACGAGGAGTTAGATTCTTGGGAAGTGACGCTCTATCAAAAACTCGATTTCTCAATCGACGACATCGTCAAAAACTTAACTTCGGCTAACGTGATCGGAACAGGAAGCTCTGGTGTAGTTTACAGAGTCACAATTCCGTCTGGTGAAACATTAGCCGTGAAGAAAATGTGGTCAAAGGAAGAAACCGGAGCTTTTAACTCAGAGATCAACACTCTTGGATCGATTCGACATCGGAATATAATCCGTCTTTTGGGTTGGTGTTCCAATCGGAATCTGAAACTCTTGTTCTATGATTATCTTCCCAACGGCAGTTTAAGCTCTCTGCTTCACGGTGCCGGTAAAGGAAGTGGAGGAGCTGATTGGGAAGCAAGATACGATGTCTTTTTAGGCGTTGCACATGCACTAGCTTATCTCCACCATGATTGTCTTCCTCCGATTCTACACGGTGACGTTAAAGCTATGAATGTCTTATTGGGATCCCGGTTCGAATCCTACTTAGCCGATTTCGGTTTAGCGAAAATCGTCACCGGAGAAGGAATTACCGATGGAGATTCGTCGAAATTGAGTAACCGGCCTCCGTTAGCCGGTTCTTACGGTTACATGGCTCCAGGTAAATTTCAAAATTTTTATTTTAACGTTATAATTTGTCAATTTCAAATTTTTGGAGTTTATAACGAATTTTAATTGTTTTGATTTTACAGAACATGCTTCGATGCAACATATAACCGAAAAGAGTGATGTGTATAGCTATGGAGTGGTCCTACTAGAAGTTTTAACCGGGAAGCATCCATTGGACCCGGATCTACCCGGAGGTGCTCATTTGGTTCAATGGGTGAGAGATCATTTAGCTGGAAAGAAAGATCCTAGAGAAATTCTTGATCCGAGACTCCGCGGACGGGCAGATCCGATAATGCATGAGATGCTACAAACTCTAGCGGTCGCATTCCTTTGCATAAGCAATAAGGCGGCCGATCGGCCTATGATGAAAGACATTGTGGCAATGCTTAAAGAGATTAGGCAGTATGATATCGAGCGATCAGAAACCGATATGATAAAAGGCGGAAAATGCGAAAAATGGCAACCGCAACCATTACCACCAGAGAAAATCGTCAGTACTCCTCGAGGTTCATCGAACTGTTCGTTTGCTTTCTCAGATGAATCCGTATAAAAACTTATAGAACTACAGTTAGGGTGATGACATTTATAAAAGGTGTGTGAATATTTGTTGTCAATGATTTGTTAGAATCAGTAAAGGAAAGATCTAAGCTTAGCTTATTATTTTGGTTTGTGAGTTTTAATTTTATTTTTCTTGCAAACGAGTTGAAGAATGTAATGTACAATAATTGCAATAGATTGAAGTGTTTTTTTGTTACTCTTTAAGTTTCAACGTAATCAAAAACAAAAATAATTGGAGATATTGGACGCGTGATATGAGAAAATTAATTCTGCTTAACCGGAAATTTACAGATCCAAGAATTATCCATATTCAATCAAATTTGTCTGACCATTGCAGAAAATAATTTTGTTGTATATGCTGGCATGCATAGTGCATAGATAAAAAAAAGGATGAAGAAGAGATTAGTTTGAACATGGATCCACAATCCTATTATCCAAAAATAGAACATGTTGAGTTTTGTTTTTTTTTTTTGGGCAAATTTTTTTTGGTTTTTTTTTTGGGCAAAGCATTTTTTTTTTTGTAATTTTTGATGATTTTAAGACATAAAACTGGGGGGAAAAGGCCGGGAGTGTTTGGAGTTACATACAGAGGAAAGATTCGTCCTTCTTTAATTTTTTTTTTTTAATTCAATTATCTAATTATATAAATCTTTGGATGTTTGCTAATTTTGTGAAATTGAGAAGAGAGGCTTTCGACGTGGGATCACGTGGACCCACGCGCCACCCCATCACATGATCATGTGTTGTCTGAATAACAATGACTTTCCAGCCAACAATCACCATTTTATCATCTAGAAATATATAATAATTTTAATGACAATAAATATATTTTGGTAGCATAATATAAGATTGATGAAGATGACTCGAGGCTCAAATAACCTTTTTAAGCTAACCAAAAAAACCTTTGTGTGCACACAATAATAATATTGCACATGCCTTAACCAAATGTAAGGACGACACTTGCAGTTTTGGTGGCGTTGCTTCTCTTTGTTGTGTATATGTTTGTCTAGTTAATCTCTTTAAGTTCAGATAGTGACTTCCAAAAGTTCTATATAATCCGCGGCCATTATATTGCAAAAAGTAAAGTATCTATATTTTTTTTTTTTAAAACAATTTAAATGTAGTAGTTTAATTGTATAGATAACAAATTCATATCTCGAACAAAATATTAGCTGTCTTGTAAATCCAGTACTCGTTATATTAGTGGTTATTTACATATTTGGAACAACTATTGACGGAAGAATACAAAATCAGCATTAGAAAACTTAATGAAACTATTTCTTTAGTTTGGAGAGTTATATTTAATTAAATTCTAAATATACTGTAATATATTATAAGCTAGAATTAGGTAATGAAAAGAAGGTTTTTTGAAGTCCTTGCAACAGACAGAAACAACCAAAAGCTAATGATGGTTATCCGGAACGTACGGGAACCACTTCATGTGTTCGATTCGATGTAATATGACATTCTAACATTACATCATCTCATGATTTTTAACCAGTTCAATTAATGTGCCCATGCAAGATGTTTTCCGCCAAATTTTGTCTGTTATTGATTCAACCGTGTATGACTGTATGATAACCGAATACATACATACACATTATGTTGTGACATATATCAATCTCCGTTATAATGGGTTTCAAATTGGCGGGCCTAAACGGGCCTGTTATGTGAAAATGAGCCCGTTTATCCAAAGAACATATGTACACCAAGATTTCTAACATATTTGAATTCTTGATTTGGGCACCGATGCTGGCTGGTGTAAAGGAGGATTTGGGAACAGAGGCGATTGCGAATTCTGATTCAGATTTTGTTGCTCTAGGAAGCAGAGTCTTGAAGAACTATGTTGAGAATTGAATGGTATATTTAGGCAATTAGTCCTTTGATTACATATATGTCAAGGTCACGGTTGTTTGGTATGGTTTCTCATCAAGTTGATGGATAGATGCCTATAGGTTTCAGTTCCCTGAAAGCTAAATTGTAGAATGCATTAGAGATGAATAGTATGGTTTCTCTCATGTTCACCGTTAGAGTTGTCATTTTTTATCAAAAGCCCAAACTAGGCCTTGTTCTTTGCTTCTTCGTCTAAATAGTCTTCTTGGTAACTATTCTCTTATTGACACAAGAATTAAAATTGTGAAAGAGTCTGTGTTCATCCCTGTTTCAGTCTACCACTAGACCTTTAATGTTTCCTCAAATCCCCAATTTTAGGTCCTTTTTTCTTTTGCTTTTGTGTAAAGATTTTGCTGAGGCTTGGGGCTTTTGTTCTTATACAATCAACTTTACATGCTTCTCCTGGCTAAGCTAGTTGTCTTTACTCTTTAGCCAATCAGTTCTTGCTTAGCTTTTTACTCTGTATCTGCCAATGCCACTTTTGTAGCTAATTCCTGAAGTTTCCTGGAAAAAAAGTATTCATTAAGTTGAGACTTTAAATTAAACAAAGACTCCATGTTGGCTTGTGTTAGGAGATGTGTGTGCTTCCTTTTTCTTTGAATCAAATTCTTTTGACTACTTAAATAACACTAAAAGGAACCAACATAAGAATCTACTGTCAGATCCTTTTTCTTTGAGATTGTGTCTTGTGGATCAAATATGGATCAGATTTTAGTAATCTTGAAGCAAATCATGAATCAAGGATAAGAATCTGTGTGTTTCCCTTTGACTCATTTAATTATCAAACTTACGAAATCTGCCTTAACAATATAGAACAGACTCTTATCTCAGGTTCTTGCATAGAGACTATTGAATCTTGATTCGTTTTTACATCTTGTGAGTGGGCAAAAGAAAGATCTATGCTTGAAGAACACAGGCAAAGCTAGAGACATAAAAGATGACCTCTGTTCTTCACCATCTATTTGTAGTGCAGTTCCGATAAGCTAAGGTGCCAGTTGGTGGACTAGTGAATTGAAGATGGCAGCTCCCGTGCAGCGAATAAGAATAATGAATCATCCCAAGAACAGCTTTCACTTTGAAGGTACTTTTGATTTCATAGTCTATCTTATTGGCAATCACTTGTCTTCTGAGCTCAACTGCATGATTTACAGGCAAGAAGACCAAATTTGAGATCAAACGGATCGGTTCTAGCCTAGTCTTTCCGTTTCTTTGCGAAAACGGCAAGATATTTTGTCTGGCGATCAATTTGTCGGCGAACAAGAGCTCTACGGAAAGATTCTCAAACCTCAGATTTAGTTTCTTGTTTGGATTGGTGAAATTCACAAGCAACAACACATCACCGTTGAAATAAACCGGTGACTCGAAGAGGACGGTGTTGAGCTTTGCATTAGCGATGTCGAAAACAGGGGTTCTTGGTCTGACGGCGAGAAACAGAATCAAAGTAGCAATCCCAAAGACTATAAGAAGTATGCTGAAGATAAAACACAAAGCTGCACCACACCATATCCATGGATTGGTCCGGCTTGTTCTTAGCTGCAAGAGAACCATTGTCTCGTTTAAAGGCTGTGCTTCGATACCGTCTAGTTTAGGAGTTGCAGGGCTCTTCTGTTGAGACAAAGGTGATTTGGACACAACTATTTCGGTAAGAGCTATTGGTGTTGTAGTTGGAGTTGATTGTGTGCTTCTTGGAGTTGTTCTCCATGGTGTGTTTATTGGAGTATACCATTTGGAAGATGGTGTTTCCCATGGAGGCGTTTCAGGCGGTTGCGATTGCGATTGTGGCGGTGGAGTAAGAGGAAGATGATCATTTGACATGGGTTTTTATGTCTTGATGGTTGAAGAAGGAGAGGAGGAAGAAGGAAACTCTTGAAGTTTCTGTCTTTTTTTGAGTTTCTTGGTAAGAACTAGATGTGTGTTCAATGAAAGGAAATTTTGGAAATGTGTAATGGTATTTGGTTAAATAGGAAAAGTTAAAGTTTTAATATTTTTGAAAAAAGAGATTGTGAGTGGAAAAAAGGAGGGAGCTTTTGCTTAATGGGATGGGTTTTGTTTTGTAGAGAGAGAGAGGAAGAGAGTTGGACCATGCGTGTTGTTTTGAGGAATTCGGAAAGCAATTCTTGCTGGCTTTTATGTTGAAAACTACATGCAACTTTTTTTCGTTAGTAAGTTGCTTTTTATGGTATAATACAAGAAGAAAAGAAAATTGATTATAGAGAAATCAGGCATTTTCTCTGTACATCTTAATTTATAAGAATGAATATTCAAAGAGTTGGTCTACTTCCTTTTCAATATAAAAATTGTTGTCTCTTCCGTGTACATTTTTATTTATTTTTTGGTATAAAGCAAAAGAGTGTAGAAATACACTTATGGAAATTTTGTTTGTCTACATTTTTTGGACTTAACAAAAATAGCCGATAATATATATATGGGTTCTGTTCATAACGTATAAATGATCTTTTACGGTTGGACTAAGAAGGTTTATACAATAAGTTTGGAATTTTTAACGATATAGCCTTAAATAATTAAATAATCTAAGCTACGTAATTAGAATGCAACTTTGCTTATTTGTTGCTTTTGAGTTTCGGTAGGTTTTGAATCAACATTTTTCTATTCTTCTCTCTCTTTTTGGTATAATGTATGTGAGACTTTGTGTCGTTAGGTGTGGCTCCCTAAACACTTCATCACTAAGGAAAAACTTTTCTCTCTAAAGTGCATGTTGTAATCTTTTTTTTTTGTCCTTTCAGCAATGATTTCATGTTTCTCGTTTATAAAGATATTTTCCCCCTTTAAGAAATCTGAGATCAAATGATTTGATAAATCTGATTGATTTGTCCAGAAGATTTACTGTACTTCGTAGAGGTGTTAATTAACAGTAGTTTATTAAATATCATTTCATTCTTATGATATTGAGCTTGAGAGAAAGTATGTTGGATTGCATTCGATTTGAATAATCGCCTAAAATTGGCTTAGAGAGAGACATTTTACATATAAAACAGTAAAACACGTAGTACACTTTACTTTGGTGATTTGGCTTTTAGGTTCACAACCTTGATATAATAAAAGAAACTTCAAAAACTACCAATGAGATTCAAAAATTTCAATACTACCAAAATTCGGAACTGATTTACGAATTCTCCCTAAATTCTTCCAAAAGTCCAAACACAAGTTTATGGTATTTTTAATCGTTATAGTACTTTTGATTAAACAAAATTAAAAAACAATGGTATTTTTTAGAATACCCCTATAGGCTATAGTACACCATACACTGCCAATATATCATAGACTATTAGTGGAACTTTTTGGGTCAAATTGAAAGGTTTTATATATTGACGGCAGAAAAGTGGAAAATTGTTGATTAATTTAAAATGGTAAATGAACGGGTAAGCAGACATTAACACCGTTATCATGGTGTTTCTGTAACCCAATTAGCGAATTTAAAACAAAGACTCTAGCAAAAAGAAGTTTGACTTGCATTAACCTTGAAGAACGCCCTCTTGTTGGCGTGGAAGGAAGACATTTCAGTTTTGCAATTGTTCATGGATCCCCAGTTCATTGTAAAACCTTTCAAGTCATTCGAAATCACCGTTGAGCTAGGGAGAAGTCTGCTTGTTTTCAGTCCTCTTCACCTCCGGTTTATCCCTTTGCCTTTTATGTTATTTTCTTGTACTGCGTTGGTTTTCGCATGCTTTTCAGCCATTAGTGCTTTGTTTTCGATAGCTTTTTTGCTTCTTTCCTCTTGTAATGGAGGCTAACTCTTTCTTTATCTATAAAATCATGGTTTGACAAAAAAAAAAAAGAAAAAAGAAGTTTGACTTTCTTTTCATAACAGAATATGAAAGTTCTTCAAAGTACATTATCAATAATCACAAAGTTCGAAATATATCATAGAACCAAATATTTAACAGTACTGTACATATCTTAATCTGACTCATGCATCCTTTCGATATATAAAGGGTGTAAAGGAAAAACATATAGATGATGAATGGAGTTTGTGGTAACTAAAAAATTAAGACAATATAGCAACAAGCAAAAAATACTTTTGGTCGGAGAAGGAAACTTTTTCTTTTCTTTGTCTCTACTCTCTAGCCAAAAAAAAATAAAAACCAAATTAACACTCCTTATGCTAATTCGCATGTTGAAAGCAATTAGTGTTATTAATACTTAAAGCCGCTGGTCAAGAAAGAAGGTTTGAAACTGTTTTCGTGAAGATGTATTATTTAGGGTATTATTTATGGCAGATGAATGAGAATAAAAAAAAGAGAGAATGCTCGTTGAAAGCAAATAAATACTCACGAAGATCGAAGAGCCAAATAAAACAAAGAGAAAAAAACTCTTTAATTCATGCATTCCCTATCCGTTTATAAATTATATATGTATGGTGAGAGCAGCTAATAAAGCCTGTAGATGAGATGGAGATTTCACAGACTTTGTACTGTGGCCATTACAACAACAAACAACAAATATTTCTGGTGGGAGAAGGAGACTTCTCATTTTCTTTATGTCTAGCCAGAGCCTTTGGTTCGGCTACTAACATCACTGCAACTTCTCTTGATACTCGAGGTAGATATATGTATCATTGTAGTATCAACGTATAGCGTTATCAGCTGATCTATGAGTATATCATTTTATACGATTAATACCACCATTGTTTGTTTGTGTTTGTTTTGCCGTTAATGATGAATAGAATATTGTAACACGTAAATTAGCGGCTAAACCATTGTTACATGTTGTAGTGGAATTAGAGCTGAAGTACAAGAACGCTAAGAATAATGTCGAAGAGTTGGAGAGACTTGGATGCACTGTGGTCCACGGTGTAAATGTGCACTCCATGAACACAGATTATCGTGTCGTCAGATCGATTCAATATGATAGAATCATCTTTAATTTTCCTCATGCAGGGTTTCATTTTGGTCGCGAGCATGAGATCTACACCATCATGTATGTAAATCTTTTTTTTGTGGTGCATGCATAGATATATAGTTTTTTTAGTTTTTGGTGCATTAAACAAATGTATATGTATACGTGTGAGTGAGGACACAGGCATCACCAAGACGTAGTGAAAGGATTTTTGAGGAATGCTAAAGAGATGGTTAAAGACTACGGCGTCGGAGAGATTCATGTGACTCATAAGACGGCACATCCATTTGACAGTTGGAATATAAAGGCCTTGGGTTCAGAAATGGGCTTGTTTTCCAAAGAAATGAAGTTTCACGCGCTGCAATATCCCGGTTACTCCAACAAGAGAGGAAGTGGAAGTGACTCTGACTCAAGCTTTCCTGTTGGAGAATCTTCTACTTTCATGTTTAGGAAACGCTTCCCTTGGTTTATCGAGGGAATATGTTAAGCATGAGTGTTCAAATGAAACCACTACTATCACTTTAATTATTAATCTTAAGATTTTGTCTATCCAAGGAAACAAACCAAACTCAAGAGTTTCCTAGACATCGGTGTATGTTCATTTCTGAATATTTAAAATAAACAAATTGTGAGGTCTTTTTCTAATGTTTTTATAAGCTTTTGAATTTACATAACATGTAATTTATATAATGGAAATTAGTTTATATAACTCAAAATTTGAAAGATATATCAGTTTAAAGGTAAAACATAGACACTAAGTGAAATTACTATTTTGAAAATTCAATTGGTTAATATGTTAATTAACTCAGAAGGGTAACAAAAGTAGGTAATTATAAGAACAAATCAACACAACCTTTATCTAAATTGCTACTTGGTATGATATATAATTGGCACCCGGTTAGAGAACTTAAAGGAAGGTCTAATTCTTGTCGTCAAACTGATGCATGAATACAAATACAATATTATAATTAATGCTCTTAGAAATAGATAAATACTCTTAGAAATACATAAATAATAACTTGTATGTGTAGTACATAGTCAAATTTACACATAAATGGTGACACATTGGCAGTTAAAACTTAAAATTAATAATACTCCCTATGTTACAAATTTCATTGGTTTAGAATATTATTTGAACACTAAACTTTATTAAAAGAAAAAAAAAATGTAAAAGTTGTTAATTAACTCAGACGGGTAAATGAATGGGTAAGAACAAAGGGAATCAATACATCATTCATGGTAATTAAATTACTAACTGGCGTGGTATAATTGTACCCAATTGGAAACAAAGGAGGTTTGATTCTTGTCGCCAAAACGGTGCATGGATAGAATATTGAATGTTCTTCGAAGTACACAAATAATCACACAGTCCGAAGAGACGGATTTCAAATCCAAACATTTAACACTAATCTTTTGATTTGACTAATGCATCCATATTTGATATATAGTTTTCATGTGTATATATATAACGACATTGTGTGAAACTGGAAAAACATTGAGATGAAATGGAAAATAAAAAGTTAAGACAATACAGCAATAAGCAAAAGATACTGCTGGTCGGAGAAGGAGACTTCTCTTTTTCTCTATCTTTAGCTAGAGCCTTTGGCTCCGCAACAAACATCACTGCAACCTCTCTCGACACTTTCGGTAAATCAAATCTTTAATCATCAATCAGCTTATAAAATTTATGGTATATATTGTTACACTATATCCCATTGTAAAGATTAAACTTAAGTTTATATTCTTTTTGGTCTAGTGATCTTGGATGGGATTGAATGACGTGCCTTGACATATAATCAGGGTTACAGCTTTGGGTATTGTCTGTTAATGCGATGAAAGAAACCATATATAATATGATTTTTGTGATTAATAGTATTTGATATACAAATATTGCAGAGGAGCTACAGCTTAAGTATAAGAATGGGAAAACTAACGTACAAGAGTTGAAGACACGAGGTTGCACCGTGGTCCACGGGGTCAACGTGCATTCCATGACCAAAGATCTTAAGCTTGGTCATCGATCACAACTTTATGATAGGATCATCTTTAATTTCCCTCATTCAGGGTTTGGTTTTGGCTGTGAGCACCAGAGATACTACATCATGTACTGAATCTATTGATAAATTTTTTGGCTCAATTTTTATGGTTATCTTTGCTGTATTGAATTTTTTTTGTTTGTGTCAGGTTACACCAAGAAGTGGTGAGAGCATTTCTGAAGAGCGCGAAAAAGATGATGAAAGACGTCGGTGGAGAGATTCATGTGACTCATAAGACATCTCATCCATTTAGCGAGTGGGAGATAGAGACTCTAGCAGAACAAACAGGTTTGTGTTTGGTTGGAGAGATAGAATTTAACAAATTCTATTTTCCTGGCTACTCAAATAAGAAAGGAAGTGGACGTCGCTGTGACTCTAGCTTCCCCGTCGGAAAATGTTCTACCTTCATGTTTCAGAAACGGATTCTCTAAAAAAGTCTTCTGCTAAACATTCTTTAAGTCGGTTTTGGATTTTGGATAACTTTTTTTGTGCCGAAGAGCTAAAGCTTACTAGATTGTATTAATGTTGTTACTGGATCACTTTTATGTGACGAAGATGACTTTTTTAGTTTTCGCACGATTAATTGATTATGTAGCTAAACATTCATAGCTGTAATTTTTAAAATATTATATGTTCTGTAATGGTCATAAGAGTGTATGAACAGAAACGTTCTTTACTTTGAAAATAAATTATCCAACTAAGGAATTGAAAATAGAAACTCAATTCTTGAATCTTAAGAGTGTATGAACAGAAACTTGAATGTACTTAAGAGTTAAGATTACATCAACAATCACAAAGGTCGAAGACCCAGATAGATTACAAAACCAGATAGATTATAATATGGATAACTGGACATGCATGGTGCGAGAAGTTAAAGCATGGAGATGAAATGGAGGATTAGGAAACTAAACGGTTAATACATCAATTAATTCATTATCAATATATATACTAAACATGTTTTTTTTTTTTGAATTTTCAATATTTGGTTGATTCAAACATAACTTTTTTTTCTTCTCAAACATCTCTTATATTACAATGCAAAAAGGGTAAATTTATAAATTGATGCATTAGCAATGTATATATGCTGAGCAAGAAATTAAAGAACGTTTGCCTCTTCTCTTCAAATACATGAACAGAATATTGAAGGCTTTTCAAATTACATAAATTATAAAACCCACAAAGTTCAAAGAGCCAAATTAATGTACCTAGTAAAAAAACAATACCAAACATTTAAGTCATCTTTGACCCATGCGTCCATAAATACATATTTCACCAGTTTATATGCAGATATAGATATATAGATATATAGATATATATCATACTTGGTGTGAGAGGCAAACGCATGCACAGATGAAATGGAGGTCCAGGAAACTAAAAGGTTAAGACATTACAGTAACAAACAAAAAATACTTTTGGTTGGAGAAGGAGACTTCTCCTTTTCCCTGTCTCTAGCTAGAGCCTTTGGTTCTGCATCTAACCTCACTGCAACCTCTATTGATACTAAAGGTAAATCAAAATACTTTCGTTACTGTATGTATATGGCTTTAATTTTATATATTTACTTGCAATATTAATTTTATTTAAAATTTGCAGAAAAAGTGACGGTCTATTAGGTAATATTCTGATGATTGTGTATTAATGTTGGAATAACAAACGTTGTAGGTGAGCTAGAGCGTAAGTTCAAGAACGGGAAGGCAAACGTAGAAGAATTGGAGAGACTAGGGTGCAGCGTGGTCTATGGAGTTAACGTGCACACTATGGCCACACAGCCTATCCTTAGTGGTTCCCCAATATATGACAGAGTGATCTTTAATTTCCCTCACGCAGGGTTCGATTATGGTCGTGAGCACGAAATCAAAACCATCATGTATGTTTACATACACCACTTAATTGTATCTCCCCACATATATTTTATAGTTTTTTTTTTCACTAACTTTATATTTTGTAGCTACTTTTCAAATCATAATATCTTATGAAAATAAAATATAGGTATAAGTGAACCAGTAGCAAAACATATCTAAACCGATTTTATTTCTCGGTCATAGTCAAACCGGTCTGGTTAGACGTATTTGGTTTTCTTAAACATTACTTTTTTTGTGTTTACTGTGTGATTTAGGAGGCATCAAGAACTTGTAAGAGGGTTTATGAAGAGTGCAAGAGTGTTGGTGAAAGACGAAGACAAGGGAGGAGAAATTCATTTGATTCATAAGACTGAATATCCGTTTAGCGAGTGGAAGCTAAAGACTCTTGGTGAAAAAGAAGGTTTAGATTTGATTTGTGAGATCGAGTTTTCCTTAAGTCAGTATCCTGGTTATTCCAACAAGAGAGGAAGTGGAGGTTACAGTGACTCTAGCTTCCCTGTTGGGAAATCTTCTACTTTCATGTTTAAGAAACAGTTCTTTTATTAATTTGAATACTTAATAGTTTTTCAAGATGAGTAATTACTTATCCATATGATAATAACTATAGTAGATGATTTAGTCATTTGTGTTGAACTGTATGACGTTTTTCTATATATTAATTTTACTTTTTTTTTTTTTTTAACACCTAATTTTACTTAAATATCAATCACAAACAAAACCTTCATGATTTATCAATATATGTGGATTCTCAAGTTTTTTTTATTGATCATAATTAAAAGACCATACAACAAGGTTCTGTATCTTCACACTGATATGAAGATCAAAGAACTCACAAAATTTCACAAATTTATTATACTGAACAAACATACCACACGCATCACAACACGGGCATAAAATTGAAAATAGCAAAACACAAAAACATAATCTTAAGAAAAGAGATGTTTTGTAATTACTTGTTTACTCGATGGCACTAAACTCCTCGATCAAATTCTTCTTCATACCAAGATTGTTCATAATCGCGTGGACCTTAGAGCAATTACAAGGCATAACCACACACCGTCCGATCTGGCTACCTCGAGCTCCATTCGAACCACCGAGCTTACGTGCGATGACCACCGAGTTAACCACGTCATCGGACGGATGATAGATGGTTAACACCTCAAACCCTTTAAGATCACAAGAGTATTAACTTTTCAGAGTGAAAAGAGATTTCTCATTAACTGTGTAAAGTGTACATTATCCTACTTATATACAAAGTAGTAGACCTGAGCTAAAGGAGACTAGGAGACTCTGTCACACTTATAACCTTACAAACTGTACATATATGCTAATATACCCCCCTCAAGCCGAATCCGATGAATGAAGGAAGAGGCTTGAAACAGACATACGACCAAGCAGAGAATGGAAAGGGCCAGTAAGGAGTAGCTTGGTCAAAATATCTGCAGATGACTCAACCTTGATGTGAAGATCAGTTAACACTTGGTGCAGCCAAAGGAGTTCTGTTGTAGCTACAGCCATGCTACGATATTCTGCTTCAGTGCTGCTATTACTCACTACATCCTGTTTCTTCGACTTCCAGGTGATTAAAGAATTCCCAAGAAACACACACACACCAGAGACTGATCTTCTTGAGGCAAGACACATTCCCCAATCCGAATTAGCAAAGGCATTAAGACATAAGGCTGTTGAATCAGAGTAAAACAGACCTTGCCCTGGAGTATTCTTTAGATACTTCAAAATGTTGTGAGCAGCCTGCATATGAACATCAGTCGGGCATGAAAAAAGACGAGGGACTTGCATCTTGGACTTGAAAACTCCATGAGAATTGTATGGCTTTGAACTGAAAACGTAAAGAACGTCAGGTGGTCTTGGTAATGAGCCATAAAGGAACTCAAGTATGAATCCAAACCAACTGAAATGAGCCACAATTGTCTGTCTAATCAAATCATAGTCTTGACTCCATCTTTGTAATGAGACTGGATGAAAACACACATCAAACAGATGATAGGAAGAAACACCAAGCTGAAGATCTCCAATGTCTGGACTCAACTTGAGATTTAATCCCAATAGTGTAGAAACATGATTCCAGCCAAGTAAACCAAACAAAAACTCAAGGGGTGTGCAGCAAAAACCAACAACTCTCAATTGTTTCTGAATGTTCTGCATTCTCTGCATCACCAAACTTGTCGACCATAACTTCAGTTTGTAGTCGTGGCCGCTTAAGCGTTGAGAAAGGGAAACAGATGACAGCAGCAACGTCAAACCAAAATCAAAGTCACATACAGACCAAGAAACTTCATGGTATTGAAATCTGCTACTGAAAACGTCAGGATTAGCTTTGGTATACGCGATCGAGTAATCGGAAACGGAACACGCCGTAAACAAATCAACCGGAAACGAAGGAATCAAGCTTCGCCGGGAAAGAGAAGAAGAGATCGGGAAAACAGCTCCGATCGAAAAAGATAAAATGAAAGAAAGAGATGTTCGATTCAGATGTGAAATCGAAAAAGAATGAAAGTAAATCTCGATTCAATGCGAAATCGAGTAGCTAACAATCAAGATAATGAAGAAAAAGATGATCGATAATTTCGATTCAGATGTGAAATCGAATAGAATGAAAGATAATCTCGATTCAATGTGAAATCGAGTAGCTAAGAATCAAGATGATGAAGAACGATATGAATGATAAGCGGAAGAAGAATTTCGGTGAGAAAATCTCAGATTGAAATTTTCCCGAGAAAGTTCACCGAGAAAGTTTTGTAAAAGAGTAAAAGATGAAAATAAGATGAAATTGATGATGAAATTTGATAAGAGATGATGAATCTGATGGTAAATCGAAGATGAATTGAAGATTGAAGATGAATCGAAGATATTTGATGTGCGGAAGCTCCGAGAAAGTGAAGGAAAATGAAAGAAAATTTTTCTGTTATAGCTTTCCCGGAAAGTGAATGAGAAAAAATTTTGTTTGCTCTGATACCATATTAACTTTTCAGAGTGAAAAGAGATTTCTCATTAACTGTGTAAAGTGTACATTATCCTACTTATATACAAAGTAGTAGACCTGAGCTAAAGGAGACTAGGAGACTCTGTCACACTTATAACCTTACAAACTGTACATATATGCTAATAAAGAGTCAACGATTGGATACAAGAAAGCTCTAAGACCATGCGCACTTCTTAGCATCAACACAGCTCCAGGAGCCATATGCTTCTCCAAATGCTCAATAGCTTTGACCTTTGACTCTTTATCCATCCCAACAAGAGCTGCCAAGAAAACGACATCGTATTGGTCTAACCCTTCCTTAGCGTTTAACACATCAGTTGTGTGGAAGACCATGCGTTTCGAGAGGTTAGAATCGCGAGAAATGAGGTTTGAAGCGAGTGTGTTGGCGTGTGAGTCGATGTCGAAGTTGTGGAACGTTGTGTTAGGAAGGTGGAACTTGGCCAAGACGATGGATGTAAGTGGCATCGGACCGGAACCGATAAAGGCGATTTTGGTCGGCACATGGGTTGTGTGTTGAGCTAGGAGATCGAATTCGAGTTTACCTAGTTTGAGATAGTTGTCGTAATAGGGAAAGATGTGTAAATGGTTTAGTGGGTTGTCTTCAAAAGAGCCTAAGATTGTTGAAAAGTGTTGCTCTAAATAACCTTCGGCTTCACCACAAAGCTTGATGAGATGAGATCTCGCGTCTTTGACTTTTTCATCGTGTATCTCTGTGACATCGATGTTTGTGTCCGTTGGTAAGCACGTGGACACGAGTTGTCCGAACAAAGTGTCGACATTCTTGGATGGTTTTAAGCTCTCGAGGTTTGAGATTTGGTTGTATAAGTCGATGATTTGCTTCACAACGACGTTGTTTTCGCAAGCCATGTCAACACTATGAAGAGAGAATATAGAGTTTTGAATTTGTTTTCAAGACTTGGAAAAAAGCTTGTGTTGTGTTGCCTTAACCCTCGCAAGGGGTCGTTATTTATTGAGGCATGCGGGGTCCATTCTTGGCTCAATTTTGTTATTTTATGTATTAGATTCGATTCATATATGTTAAAAATAGTTTCTCTATGTCATTTTAATGTATGTTTTAGTATTGTTGTTTTTGTTTCAAAATGAATAATATTTAGGGGAATTTTCAAAAATAACAAAAAAAAAATCTAAATTAAATAAGTACTCAACAAAAAAAAAAACACCGACAAGCTATATTAGTGTCTGATAAAGTTACTTTAGTTACAGATTGGCGAGGAACAATACTAATTACTAGTACTTTTTAGAATCATACATGTACACTCTTTAACTAAAATTTCTGTTGGGTTCTATATATAGATTTTATTGGGTTTGGTTATAAGTCTAATGTGGAAAGATTCATGTCGAATGAATTTACAAAAATAGTTAAGAGTTTATAATTAACACGAAAACATGTCTTGTTCATTGAAATGTTTTTTTTTTTTTTTTTTTTTTTTTTTTGGGCCAATGAAATGTTATGCTTAAACTTTAGAAAAGCACAAATAATGGTTTCTTTTTGTAAAAGGTAAATGCCAACATGCAACGCAAAATTATTTTTCTTCTCGTTTATTTATCGTGTTTCCAATTATAAATTCTGAGATATATTATAATTGTATATTATAATTATAAAGATAACAGAAAAAGAATCATTTTAATAATATATTTATGAAAAATACGAAAAGGCAACAAAAAATAAAAAAATTAAGAGTAGTTTTTCTATTTACTCAAAATAATCAAAATAATTAATCTTTCTTTTTTCTTCACAAAATCACAATAAATCTTAGCGTTGCTCGAGTGTAAAAATTTCATTAGTGATGTGTGCGTATGCGTATGCTTGTCAATATACACACTGTTATTCATGAATGGAATCTAAAGGAAAATACTAAGATTTAGTCTTTGTACGTGTAGTCGATCGTGTACAATTGTTAATATTATCATTCGACATTCATTATAAATGTTACACGTTAATACGAGATAACGTATGGTTAGAGTTGGTAATTTAAGGCATGTCTCATAACATTGTTAAGTCGCCACGAAAATGCATCACATTTTTTTTTTATAATATATGAGAAATAAATATGTTCGAGTTGGATAGCCGAAAAAAAAATAATGATCTAGTTGAATTTTATATTATATACCGTTGAATTCTAAACAGTCATCAAAATTCAAAATATTAGATTCCGTTCACTCACATGCTTTGTTGAGAATAAATCTCAATCCTTTTGGGGTCACTTATACTGTTATACAATTCAGTTTTATTGATTTATAAAGTTGAACTGTATTTTGACAAAAAAAAAAGTTGAACTGTATACGCAAATATCATTTAGGAAAACCCGTTGGATCAAGTTTCAGATTGGTATGAAAAACATTATGCAGAGAAAAGGCAGTCAATGGAAGAAAAGGAAATTGCCATATATTCTACTACATTTGTAATCAAATTCATTTTAATGATTGTATCTTTCTGTTTTGCATTAATTATAGTTTCATTTTTGATGTTATAACGTGATTCATTATTTTCACCAAAAAAAATGTGATTCATTATTACCAATTGAAACCTCTTCTTACAGTTTGGAATGTAAGCTTAAATTGAGGTTTTCTCCTCTTCATCTAGAACTGAAATCACTAGTTTAGACTACTATGACATATATGAACTAGCAGCAATTGCTTTTTTCAACGGCATGCTTAGAACTAAGAGAATGACGATTTCCTCAACATATTGCCTAATCTTCTCAGCATATTTGGGGAAGTTTGCAAAGATGACGAAAGAAAACTTTTCTTTCTTCTCCCTGATCTCTATTATTCCTAGTAATTTGGATTATAACACTACCTGCGCGCTTAGGCTCTAGTTCAAGACTATAATTCCATGTTTTTATCTATGTAGGATATGTACCGCCGAATTGGACACCAACATTTGAAAAGGAATTGAAAAACCTATTTTATCTAATTAAGCACCTGATTAAATTAAAACATCAAAAACAGATATAGGATAGGTTTTGCAATTGATTGATGTTACATGTACATTAATTTATATCAGTGCCTCTTGCACAAAATGAATGGCCAATATTACGTAGCTCTCAAGTCTCAACATACGTTAAACGATCATATAAAAGAAAGAAGCGATTTTGTTTTCAGTTCAAAATCAACCATTCTAAAGTAAGATTTATTTTCTTTCAACATGCATCTATAGTAGATATGGTGACTGTGCTATATATATTAGGTGCGTACATGGTCATGATGAGTTTGAGTGCGACGTAATGATTTGGAAAAGACGATATCTACAAATCATATGATATAGTGATGTGGAAATCGGAAACTTAAAACCTTTAACTAAGATAAATTTTGATAGGTGTTATACATGTTGCATGTTATGTCGGATTCGCAAATCCGCGAAGATTCGGGAGAAGAAAGAAAAATTTTGATAGGTGAGATTCGCAAATCTTGGTAAGATTTGGGTTGTTTGGCATCCCTCTGTTAAGGTCACAGTCATCAGCAAATCCCTTCAGTTGATGTCCTGCCTTATCACGTTGCCTTTTGTACCGGTGGAGTTGGTGGTGTCTTTTGTTTATGCCTCCTCTACCTGTAGTGATACTAGAAAACTTTTGTGGGCAGAGTTGCAAGACTTTGCTGTTTCTAACTCGGTTATTAACAAGCCATGGATTGTTGTTGGGGACTTTAATCAGGTTTTATCCCCAAGTGAGCACTCTCCAACTTCTGCTATTGCTTCTTCAAGTGGCATGAGAGACTTTCAACAATGTCTTATTCGGTCATCCCTCTCGGACTTGCCTTTCTGCGGTAACACTTTTACTTGGACTAATAAGCATGATGTTGGTCTTGTTGCAAAGAAGCTGGACAGGATTTTGATAAGTGATGAGTGGCTACACTATTTTCCAAACTCTCTGGGAGTTTTTGGAGAGCCAGGGTTTTCAGACCATAGCCCGTGTTGTGTTTATCTGGATTCTGCTAAGCCAAAGCTGAAAAAGCCTTTTAAATTCTTCACTCTGCTTAACCAAAACCCAGATTTTGCTCCTCTGATTAAATTGTGGTGGGAAGCTTTATCCTTTGACTGCTCAAAGATGCTGAAAGTTTCCAAGAAATTAAAGGAATTAAAGAGTGTTATCAGAACATTCAGCAAGCAGAATTATTCAGAGATTGAAAAGCAAGTTCAAGAGGCCTATGATCATCTCCTTCAATGCCAGCATGTTCTTCTAAATGCTCCTTGTCAATCTCAGATTTTACAGGAAAAAGAAGCTCACAGGAAATGGTGTATCTTGGCTAAGGCAGAGGAATCTTTCCTGAGGCAGAAATCTAGAATCTGTTGGATGGAAGAGGGTGATAAGAACTCCAAATTTTTTTACAGGGCCATTATGTCTCGGCAATCCCAAAACCAAATTGTTTACTTGCTGAACGAGAATGATCAGATTGTTGACACAAAGCAGGGTATTCAGAAACTGGCTGTGGAATACTTTCAGAATCTCCTAGGGGGGCAAGTGCACCCTTCTTTATCCTCTGTAGACGAAATTGCCTCTCTTATTCCACAAAGGTGTTCAGCTTCAGCTCTCCAGGTTCTTTCTGCGCCTTTTTCTCAAGCTGAGATCAAACAGGTTTTGTTCTCTCTCCCAAAAAACAAAGCACCAGGCCCAGATGGTTATTGCGCTGAATTCTTCACTGCTCATTGGGAAACTGTGGGACCAGACTTAACAGAAGCAGCTTTGGAATTCTTCCACTCAGGTCAGATTCTTAAGCAATGGAATTCAACGTTTCTAACTCTGATTCCCAAAACGACAAATGCTAGGAAAATGGCTGAGTTTAGACCTATTGCTTGTTGCAACACTATTTATAAAGTGGTATCCAAGCTCTTAGCAAATAGGATCAAGAGCGTTCTGCCAGAGCTAATTTCAAGCTCCCAATCAGCTTTTATCCCTGGTAGACTATTGGTAGAGAATGTGCTGTTAGCAACTGAGTTAATTCAGGGTTATAATCACAAGAATATTTCAGAAAGAGGAATGCTTAAAGTTGATCTCAAGAAAGCTTTTGACTCAGTGCATTGGGATTTTGTTTTGAATGTGTTAAAAGCTATGGAGTTTCCCAGCCACTTTGTCAAGCTGATTGGTGAGTGTATTTCAACTACTAGATTCTCTATCTCGATCAATGGAGAGTCTTGTGGATACTTCAAAGGAACAAAGGGGCTGAGACAGGGAGATCCTCTTTCGCCTTATCTTTTTGTCCTCGCAATGGAGGGGTTCACTCAGATGCTAACCAAACGCTACAACAATAACCTGATTGGTTATCATCCGAATGCTTCAAACCCCCAAGTGTCTCACCTAGCTTTTGCGGACGACATCATGGTCTTCTTTGATGGTAGGAGCAAGTCTCTGGAAAATATTGCAGCTTGCCTACGGAATTTCTCCTCTATCTCTGGCCTATCAATGAATAAAGGCAAAACAGATCTGTTTACGGCAGGTTTGAACCAAATTGAAACCTCCAGGATCGCCTCCCATGGTTTCAACCTTGGTTCTCTACCTATCCGGTATCTTGGCCTACCACTAATGAATCGCAAGCTCCAAATCTCGGACTACCGGCCACTAGTAGACAAGATAACAAACAGATTCTCATCTTGGTCAGCAAGGGCTCTTTCTTATGCGGGAAGAAAACAGTTAATTTCCTCAGTCATCTATGGTACAATAAATTTTTGGGCTTCTGCTTTTATACTACCAAAGGGATGTTTGAAAAAGCTAGAGAGTTTGTGTTCAAGATTTTTGTGGAATGGTGATGTCACAAGGAAACCAGTTGCAAAGGTCGCTTGGGAGACACTTTGTTTGCCTAAAAAAGAAGGTGGTTTGGGTTTCAGAAGTTTCAGCCTATGGAACAAAACTTTGTGTCTTAAGCTGATTTGGAGATTGTTCTCAGATAATAACTCTCTTTGGGCAGTTTGGCTGAGGAAAAATAGAATCAAAGAGGGTGTCTTCTGGTCATTAGATGAGAAGAAGCAATCATCATGGACATGGAAATCTTTGATGCATTTGAGATCGCTTGCCTCTAATTTCTTGAGATGCAACCTGGGAAATGGAAGACATGTAAGCTTCTGGTATGATTGGTGGACGCCATTTGGTCCACTCATTCAATTCTTTGGACCTACAGGGCATGCACAAACTGGTATATCATTAAGTGGCACAGTGGCGTCAGCTTCCTCACACACGGGCTGGAACCTTAGACTGGCAAGGTCAAATCAAGCGGAACTGCTTCATATTCACTTATCAACAATTGAGCTTCCTTCTCTTTCTCAAGTGCCTGATTCTTTTCTGTGGCTGATTGAAAATGAAGAGTTGCAGAATTTTAGTACAAGTAAAACTTGGGAAATCATAAGGATGAGAAGGAGCCCTTTGCCATGGACTGAGCATGTGTGGTTTAAAGGTGCAATCCCGAGACATGCTTTCCACATGTGGCTCACTCATCTTGACCGTCTTCCAACAAGATCTAGGCTGTCCAGCTGGGGACTGCAAATTGACACAACTTGTTGCCTTTGTGGTCTGCACCAGGAAACAAGAGATCATGTTTTCCTGCATTGTGAGGTAAGTCAACGACTTTGGACCTTAACAACCACAAGACTTGGATACAGGCCTTTCTTATTTCACACTTGGGATGCTTTCTCGGCTTGGCTAAATATGAAAGATGTGACTTCACCACGCCCTCTGAGGAGACTAGTCGCTCAAGCAGTCATCTACTCACTTTGGAGGGAGCGTAATAACCGTTACCACAACAACACTTCAACAGAGACTCAAGTTCTGTTCAAACTGTTGGATAGAGAGATTCGGGATGCAATTCTGGGGAAGAAACACCGCAAGGACTTCAAGAACCTGATGCAAACATGGCTCCAATATGACTAGATTGTCCTCTACTCATATTCTCTAATTATTCATTCTTTCTTGTTTTTATCTTTTTTTGGCAAGAAATGATGATTTGTGTACAGCTTTTGTAGTTTCTACAAACCTTTCATTTTAATGAAAATTCACATATTTATCAAAAAAAAAAAAAAAAAAAATGTTATGTCGGATTTTTACAATAAAGTTTTGACCCTTGAAAATCCAAATTTATTAAGTAAATTTCAGATAAAAGTATAAAACAATTTCCATCGTGACAGTGTAACCACAAAAAAAAAAAAAAAAAAAGTTATTGATGTATGCTTTTTTTTTGGGCAAAGTTATTGATGTATGCTGTTTCCAGTTTTTCGTTCTACACACCGTGTCGTTTTTTAATCCGGACATTGTTAGTGTCTACCGAATAGCCACCACAGCAAACCCCGAACCCGGAACAAAGCCGGGTCGGGTCAGAATTGCAGAAGCAGATTTGATTTTGCCGTCTTCATTTTGTCGCCTGAAGCAAAAACCTTGCTTAAACCCTAGAGAGAAGAGAGAGAGATGTTTCGGGCGGTGGGATCGGTTCTGAAGAGGAACAAGGAAGCGTTTAATGGAATTGCTCGAGGATTCACCACTTCGTCCCATCGAGCTTTCACTTCTAAAATTACAGCTGCTACTGTAACTTCTGCTTCGTCTTCTCCTCTAGCTGGAAACTCCTTCTATGGCTTGCGATCTCTGCTCAAGGTAGTGTCTTTGTTCATTTCTATTCATGTTCCAATGCAATTCGCAAATAGCGTGAATACATTTGCCCAAAGGTTGATACTTTTGATCAGGATTTATGTTAAAGTTGAGATTTTAGTTCCTATTTGACGATTCTGAGATTGGGATTGAACAAGATTGTGTTTGTGTAGGGTCAAAATGCTTCATTGTATAGGAATATGTCAACTGTAGCGTCGATTAGCTCAGAGAGTAAAGAGGGTTTGAAGCTGCTTGTTTCTGGAGGACCTCAAGCTCGGAAATGGGTTGGAATTTGGCTTTTTGGTTCGGCTGCTTGGGTTTTCAGCATGGTGGTACTAGGCGGAGTAACCCGATTAACTCGATCTGGTTTATCGATGACTGATTGGAAATTCACTGGTGAATTCCCTCCTCTGTCAGAGGAAGCTTGGTCTAAGGAGTTTGAAAAATATAAGCAGTCTCCTGAATATAAACGGTCAGTGAGCAATTTTGGTAGCTTGCATTGCGTTTCCTGTCTTTGGACGAACTCTTGAGCTTGAAAACGCTGTTTGTGTTTTTCAATTTGGTGTTTGTGCAGTGTGAACAAAGGGATGAATCTTGAAGATTTTAAGTTCATATATTGGATGGAGTATGCTCATCGAATGTGGGGAAGAGGATTGGGAATCATGTTTGCTTTGCCGTTTTCTTTTTTTCTGCGTAAAGGGTATATTACTCTACGTCTTGGAGTTCAGCTCTCTGGTTTATTTGCACTTGGTGCTGGTCAAGGTTTCATCGGTTGGTGGATGGTTAAAAGTGGTTTAGAGGTAAGCATTTAGGAACTACCAAAGATCATCTTATTGGATGATAAGTCCAGAATATTGTGTAACCAGTAATCAGTTTTGTCCTGTAGGAGCCACCGTCTAAATATTCTCAACCGAGGGTAAGCCCATACCGTCTTGCTGCTCATCTGACCTCAGCTTTCGCCATTTATTGTGGACTTTTCTGGACCGCTCTCTCTGTTGTTATGCCTGAACCACCAGCTGAGTCATTGGCATGGGTTCGCGGAGCAGCTAAAGTGAAGAAGCTTGCATTACCAGTAAGCTTGATTGTTGGTATCACTGCAATTTCAGGAGCCTTTGTTGCTGGAAATGATGCTGTAAGTAAACGAAGAAACTATTTGTTAGTTACAGAAAGGAATCCGAGTATTTAGATCTCTCTATTTGTGAATTGTAGGGTCGTGCATTCAACACATTCCCGAAGATGGGCGATACATGGATCCCAGATGGTATATTTGAGATGAAACCACTTTTACGCAACTTTTTCGAGAACACAGCAACTGTCCAGGTACACCATTGAAACAGAGCTTTCTCATTTTGCTTCAAGAGTCTCAAAAAGACTGAAACTTTACTCAAAATTTTCAGCTCGATCATCGCCTTCTCGCGACCACAACGCTAATCGCAATTGGAACAATGTGGTGGTTCACGAGGAAGTTAGACATACATCCAGCTGTTAAAGCTTTGATCGGAAGCACTGTCGGAATGACTTTTGTTCAGGTAAATCAATCAACATAAACATTCATGGAAATTAAAATCAAAACCATTGATGAATTTTAATCTTTTTTTGCAGGTGACTTTAGGTGTATCAACGCTTCTGAGTTATGTTCCGGTTTCACTAGGAAGTGCACACCAAGCAGGAGCTTTAACACTTCTCACTTTGATGCTACTTCTCAATCACACTCTTCGGAGGCCATCACCTTCTCTTCTCAAATCTCTTCCACAAGTTGCTAAATCAAATTTCAGCTAAGCCATCTTCACCAAAATCTTACCTTTCTCATTATTTACTAAAAAAACGATTCTTTGGCTCACACTATTATTATATTAGTAAGCTTTCCATCGAATCCCGCGTCAATGGTGTTGTATTATCAGTCCTGGTTCGAAGAATAAAGTACGGTAACAATTAACAAAACTTTCATGAGTCCCACAATTCTGAGGGTTTTTGTCGGTGTTTTTAAGTAGGTTTCTTTGTCGGATAACTGTGTAGTTGTTTCATTGCCAATAGGAAATAATTGGATAAGTTTGGTTTTGATTTTTGGTATTTGGATAATATGTGATATGATTCATTTTAGTTTAGTTTTTTGAGATCCGATGAACTATGACAAAAATATAACTAGAAAAGATATTTTAGTTTAAGTTTATGAATCAGAATTTTCTTTTGTCGGCAATGAATCAGAATTTTGTGATACTAAATCGGTTCACAGCTAAATTTATATGATTCGGACCATTCGGTTATTTCAGTAAGCCTTTTGTGGATAACGTTTAGAGAACATAGTTTTTGGTTTTTTGGGATCAAGACTATACACGTGTCGTAAAACTGTAGCTGATCAGCATCCACGTGGCAAATGCCCATCATTCTCCTTTCTATATAGCCATGCTACAAAGCTCTCAGGTCCGTTCAACTTCACACTACTACAAGTATGGAGAATCCTGAAGGAAGAAGAAGAGCCAGATCCATAACCTATGGAGAAAGGACGACTGGTTCATCGGTTGTGGCTCCGACCGTAGCAGCTGTGGCAGTGGTCGGGCCGCTTCTTGGTCTGATGAGTTTCAGCCTCGTGGCGACAATGACTCTGTTTCTGATCGCTTCTCCATTGATGCTGATATTTGCTCCGGTCTTGATGGTGACAGTGGCGATTCTTGTGGCGGCTATGGTTGGTGTTGGGTTGGCTGCAGTCATGTGGGTGATGGGAATAGCCGCTTTGGTATGTGCTGGCCGAGAGATTGGTATTGAAACCGGAGTGGCTGGGAGGATGGTTGAGTCGGTAGGTTACGGACGGAGTCGTTACTTGCGAGAGAAATCAGAGAATGGTTATTCTTCTTCTGCTCGGGCTTACTCTTCTTCGTAGTTTCAAACTTGGAAAAGGCCACTTTTTAATTTTCTCGTGTCTCATGATTCATGGGAATTTTAAGAAGATGGTGAATAAAGAAGAAAACAGAGATATATGGCTATAATAAGAAAACAAAATTAAGTAGAATTTTTCGAGAGATAAAATTTGTAAAATCTATCCAAAGAAAATCTAGTAATGCTATATCATTTTTTTGAAGTTGTGTTTTCTAGTCAAGACAAATAAAATAGCAAACAGATAAATACAAAACATAATAAATAGATAGAGATTATAAGTTTATTTTTGGTATAGATTGTTAAGTAAACTTATTAGTCACATGTTTTGGGGATGGATTATCCAAATTACAAATTACCATGTCTATCTGAAATGTTCGAATAATCTACATTATATATATTCTTCAAGGAATTATCGAAAAACATACTTTTCCAATATTAAACAGAGTACTAAAATATATATGCTTGTAACGTAAGACATGAGTCAGTCTATTAGAAGTCTATGAAATTTAATAAGAAATTATGTATACTGGATTTCATATTCAAAAAGCTAATATTGTATCTAACTAATTCCACAAATGTTACTACATTGTATTGTGATATCATATTGTGATATCATATTTTACTTTTGATCGAAAATTCAGGTTTTATATTTATTTACATCAAAAGCTAAAAAGGTACAAGTTCGTACGCCAGAAAAGACAATAGGAAAATGTATTTCTACAAGATTCTGTGCTTTTCACGAAAGCTTTCGTGATATTCTCCGTACTTCACGAAGACATTCCCTTACAAAATGAGAAAAAGTATGTCAGAACTCTTAAAAGATAGAATTCTCAGATCTTCAATTGATCACAATTGTACTGAAAAAGAGGACAATTTTAATTCATGATCTAAACCCTAGTTTGTTATACAAAATTACAAATCGTTCTACCCATCATCAAAATGTTAAGAAATAGTTTTCATAGATAATATCAGAAGAATTATATAATCTAAATGTAAATATATCGAGAATATATATTATGGGTGAATATTCGATAATGAGAATGTAAAAGGAGTTGACCAGGCGTTGAGTGGGTGACCTACCGGCCAAAGGGAATCACACGCTCTGTAGCGTTGAATTCTTTAAAGAGTTTAATCACTTCATGCACATTTGATGCTAATTTTTACTATGTTTTCATTTTTGTTTAAAACAATTTATTATATATATATGCATACATTTCCTTTCTTCTTTTGCAATTTAAAAGCCTTAATTACAAGAAAGGAAAGAAATCAAAAGTTTGGCAGTTTGAATTCTTTTGGGCAATCTTTGATTTATAAGCTTTTAATTCATTTCTTAACCAAAATTTTCTTTTTCTTTGTTTGTAAATTAACTAAAGAGAATCAAATCGATCGAGATATAACAAAAAACTAGAAAGAAAGAAGAAATGGGTCGGATTCCATGTTGTGAAAAGGAGAATGTGAAGAGAGGACAATGGACTCCTGAAGAAGACAACAAATTGGCTTCTTATATTGCTCAACATGGTACTCGTAATTGGCGTCTCATCCCTAAGAACGCTGGTAATTTAATTTTCTTAACTTTTAAAAAACATTTTCTTTAATCAAGTAATAATAGTCCTATATTAACCATCATTTTTGTTAAAATATTTAAGATTTGGTTTTCTGTAATGTATATATAATATGCATGGATTGCAAAAAATTGTTTTCTAATAGGGTTGCAGAGATGTGGTAAGAGTTGTAGACTACGGTGGACGAACTATTTGCGTCCTGATTTGAAACACGGCCAGTTCTCTGAGGCTGAAGAACATATCATTGTCAAGTTTCACTCTGTTCTTGGTAACCGGTATGACTAGATCTGATTAACTTCGGCTTTTAATATTTTTCATACGTTCGATTTTCTTGAAATGATTTTTTTAGGTGTATAAAATTACAGAGGGACTCACAATAGCTGGCTTGTTTGATGCTGATTCACCCATGAGTATTTTTTTTTAATTTGTCGACAAGTTTCTTGGGAAACAAGAAACTGAATAAGACACAAGTTTTGTTTTACATACCAGATGTATGTACTATATAGTCTATAGGTTTTAAGAGCTTTTGAGAAGTTTAATTTTCTTAAACTATTTATATACGTTTTTGTATATACAATCACAAATTCGACTCACAATTAAATTTTGAAAAATGGATGTTGAATATTCTAGGATTTTTGTCATGAGCAACAACAATTAAACATGTTATTTGGGAAACAAAAACATGAATAAGACATAAACCTTGCTAATTTTCTTTTGACATATGTATATGGTTCAGGTGGTCGTTGATTGCGGCGCAACTTCCTGGTCGGACAGACAATGATGTGAAAAACTATTGGAACACGAAGCTGAAGAAGAAATTGTCGGGAATGGGAATAGATCCGGTGACCCACAAGCCTTTCTCGCATCTAATGGCAGAGATCACCACTACACTCAACCCTCCTCAGGTCTCTCACCTGGCCGAAGCTGCCCTCGGTTGTTTCAAGGACGAGATGCTCCACTTGCTCACCAAGAAACGTGTTGACCTAAACCAAATCAACTTCTCAAATAACCCTAACCCAAACAACTTTAACCAGATTGCTGATAACGAAGCTGGTAAAATAAAAATGGATGGTTTAGAGGCTGGGAACGGGATAATGAAGCTATGGGACATGGGTAATGGATTCTCGTATGGATCGTCTTCTTCTTCGTTTGGGAATGAAGAAAGGAATGATGGCTCGGCTTCTCCTGCGGTTGCGGCGTGGAGAGGTCACGGAGGAATACGTACGGCGGTGGCTGAAACCACGGCGGCGGAGGAGGAGGAGAGAAGGAAGCTGAAGGGAGAAGTGGTTGATCAAGAGGAGATTGGATCTGAAGGAGGAAGAGGAGATGGAATGATGATGATGAGGAGCCATCATCTTCAACATCAACATGTGTTTAATGTGGATAATGTCTTGTGGGATTTACAAGCTGATGATCTCATTAATCATATGGTTTGATTTTTACTTCGTTCAAAGTTTGTTTTTTTTTTTTTTTCATTTTGGATCACATTGGTAGTTAAATATTTGGTTATGATTAATTAGGTGTTTTCAGTTTTTTTCAGAGATTAATAAGTTTTGCTTTGTAAAGCATTTAATAATGAAGAAGTGTAAATAAAGAGCATTTACTACTTTCATCTCTAAGAGAATATAATATTCAGCCCACACATACAAACCTTTGATGTTGGCTTGTGCTTCCAAGTGTACAAAATCTCAAAAATGTCATTTCCAATATTTTGCATTAGGTGTTTAAGAAAACAAAACTTGCCACAAATTGACAACTAGCTTCCAAAAAGTACAATTATTAAAGCAAAAAAAAAAAAAAGCTTTGCTCGTTGATCGATTTAGAAGCACATTGCAAATCATTCGGCCCATTAGTGGCCCAATATTGGCCATATGCGTTGGAAGAGAAAATATAGCCGTTATAGTGAGAGAAGGTCGCCTACTAATATTATCGCAGCAGTAACAACATAACGTAAAGGGAAAAATATATCCGACCGTTGTACATATAGCCGTTAAAGAACAACAATTTAAATACCTGAACTCTTAATGTCGATCTCTCTCACAGAAAAGGAAATCTTACCCTAAAAAAAACAACAACTCAATCTTCTCTCTGCAATTTTAGTCAATTCTCAGTTACTCTTTTTACTCTCTAGTTGCTTTCCATTTCCGATCTCTGTTTCTTCATTAAGTACCTGTCTTTACTCTATGGCCAAAGATTCTCATATTGTGGAGATTCCGGTAGACGAAGAGCATAAAGAGAAGCAACAACAACAACAACAACAGTTGGTTGCGGTCTCGAATCCGGGAATGGGAATACTCAAGGTGATTCAGCAGCATCCACTGTCTGAGATCTCAGAGAGTCCAGGACATTTGTTGCTTTTGAAGCTATGGCAAAGAGAAGAAGATCTCTTCTGTCGTCGTGTCATCCTTAAAGAATCGAGGCTAGAGTCAATCAAAAGAGAGATCTTTCAGCTTTGCTGTTTCTTCCTCGTCTTCCACGGGTTCTTCTTCACACTTGTCTACTCATCTTCTTGCTCTGGTGATGATGCCGTGGTGAAAAGCAATGCGGTCTGCAAGAAATGGTGGATACCTTCTGCAGTGTCACTTGCCACTTCACTGGTTTTGGTGTTTCTAGTTCAGGCAAAGCTGTTTATGTTCTGGAAAGTTTACAGAGGAGTTCATAGGGAGAGGAATGATAATAGAACGCTTACACGGTGTATTTTGGAGCTGAGGATGAAAGGGTCGAGTTTCGATCTTTCCAAGGAGCCAATGAGTGGGAAGAGGATGAAGAGCTCAAGCGTTGAGATCAAGTGGAAACCTGTTACTTGGTTCTCTCAGTATTTGATCACCATTGTTCTTCTTTGCTTTGCAGGGTTGTTCTTCCCGATCTCAAAGTTCATCCTCTGCGGATTTTGACAGATCAGCCAAACTCTCACTATTCATTATTTTTTCGGTAAGCAAATCGTGTGTGTGCTCTTGTTCTTTAGTCCAAATCTGGACTCTCAGTGATAAATGTGTTATTGTTTTCTCAGGATTCTCCATTCTTTCTTCAACCTCCATTGTGGGGATGAAGCTTTTGGTCCGATCGTAGCAAAAGCTTATCACTGGCCTCTGTTTCAGCATTGAGAGAGTTGCTGTCAAATCTCCCAGTCTGTAGAATCCCCGGGGATCCAAGAACAACCTGTAGCTTTTAGCAGCAAATACGCTTACACATAGTAGAGATCAGATGTCTGACACTAAGTAGATGTAATTGGGAATCACTATTCTGATCTTGATCATTAAATTTCATTCGTCGTTTATAATAATGAACACAGCTTGTAAATAAAATGCTCATTTTTGTAGTGAATAAAATGCCTGATTCATATAAAATCAGAACTGCAAACTTTCCGTGTATTATTGATACTGTAAGATTCCAATTTGATACTGTCAAGACATTAGTAGTACACAAAGCACAAAATCTTTTTCCGATACAACCAAGAGTCAAGCAGAGTTGCTTTCCAAATGTGGTGTTCTGTTCCTACGAGCTTTCGAAACCAAATATCCGGAAAACACCTGCAAAGAGATCCAACGAGCTTGTTGTTATTGTTCCTTTTTTGCAACGAATTTTAAGAGTCTGTGTTGTTGCTAACAATGACTTACCTTCATCAGTATTATACTTGGGATTCTTGTCATCACCTGCATATGCAAGTAAATTGTATTTGGGATTCCACTCGACGCTATTCATGGCAGCCCGACATGGAATCTGATGCACTGTCCGTCCGGTTTGGACATTAGCCTGTTTGGTAGTTAGTGGTCAGATAAGAGGCACTAATCTCATATTGAGGATACTAAATAGTAGTTAGCAGCGTTTAAGTCTGAAAGATAACTTACAATATCAATAAATAAATCCTCACTGGCTGAAGCAATATACTCTCCCGAATAGTTGAAGCTTATTGTCCTCACAGGCCACCTGCAAGAAATAGTTATAACTTACTAACATGTAACAGAAATTTAACCTATTTTATATGTAAATTTCAGATTGTGACTCACTCAAGTTTGGTAAATGTTCTCAAACAAAGCATGTCTGAGATATCCCAAAGGCTGACTAAGGAATCCGCACTCCCGACAGCAAAATATCTGTTAAGGTAAGAGGAGGAATTGAATGCAACCCAAAAACTTATATTCATTTGTGTCGCAAGATAATGAATGTAAACATTTATTACCTTCCTTTAGGATCAATTGCAATGCAATAACACCCGGCTGTGTGGGCTGTGAGAGTGTCAAGTGGTTTAAGAGATGGATATGAAAGAACTTCAACAGTGCCTGAGCAGAAGAACATTCAAAAGTAACTTTCCAATAAGATCATATTCTCAAGTTAAAAAACAAAGGAATCTGATTTACGGAAACGGTGTGCAGGAAATAACAAAATTTAAAATCCTCACCAAGTCCAGTAGTCAAGAAGAAAAAATCTCCTGGCATGTTCCAAGCAATCTCATTTACCTGTTACAAGAAGACAAAAGCTAAGGAAACATTCCATACAGCACCTGAGCGCCAGAAATTTATTTTGTCTGCTATGGTACATATCCAAAGCATGTACTAACTTTACAACCAAGATGATTATCACATGGAGGGAATTAGGTGAGATATAACAGCATGAGCTTGAAACAGTAGACAGGGAAGAACCTTACCAAAAAGAAAGCCAATAATAAAGATTAACATGAGTCTGAGCTTCCATTACCTCATAATTGAATTTTCGCCTGTGTAGAGGTTTAAACTTACGGACATCCAGAATGGTAAGCTCATCATCCTACATTGGCCAGTAAGAGAAAGAACAACCACAGATAAAGGGATCCATCAAGCAATGCATAAAACAGTCCAGCAAGTAACAAAGCAAGTGTAAAGACATGGGGCTCGAGACAATACCCTATTACCAACAGCTACATGTGTCCCATCAGGTTTGTAAGTGATGTTTATATTCTCTCCACTAAGTTCTGCCTGCTGTGTGCATTTTCCACCTGTATAACTCGAAGAAGACATATCTCAGGAATTTTCCATTCACAGTAAAACACATAATAGTAGCCACATATCAGAGACCTGTTTAAATTTCTCTATAATGAAATCAGGCTAAATAACTAATTTATAATTCTTAGAACCTTATGTCTAATCATATGCCCATCAATCAATAGTTCCCAATCTATAAATGAAAAGAACCCTAGATAGCAAGAAATACTTGTGAATGACACAAAGCGAATCCATTAGAAAATATACAGATTTCTAAACCAAGCTCCAGGCTGTTACATTTTTCAGAGACTAAGCTAATCAATTAAGAGAATATAACTTACTGCGAGCATCCCAAAGACGAACGCTTTTATCCCCAGAGGCAGTAGCAACAAGATCTGAATGTTTGGGATCCCAACATAGCTGATCCACACTATCAGTATGGCCCTTTAGTTCAAGGTCCTTAACCTTACTCTGTATCCCCACAACACATAGGCAACAAAATTACAAAGAGTACACAACTCAAAGTGAAGATGACAGAGATACTAATCGAATTTAAACTCAATCTACATCAAAACTCCATGGAAACAATACTAATAACAATTACCAAAAGCAAAAATTTGACTTAAACAAAGTCTAATATGAATCAAATTTACTTGAAAAATGCAATAGCTATCCATATGTATCATCATCATCACAAGTACACAAATGTTCCCACAAGCTCAAAGGCAAAGAACTTACATGACCGTGAGGTTCGATATTCCAAATGCGAGCCGTTTGATCAACAGAACCCGAAGCAAGCTTTGTCCCATTTGAATTCCAAGCTACAGAATGTACCTTCAATCCAAAAAATTCCCCCAAATTCAGCAAAAAGCTAGGGTTTCGTAAGTTCTTCGAACTACAGAAAATTACATGAAGCTGAAAAAAGAATCGAAAAAACCTTCTTCTTGTGACCTTGATATTCTCTGCTATGTAAACTCTTAAAAGGAATCGTCTCCTCCATTTTTTTATCTTCAACTCTTCTTCCACTTTCTCTTCTTCAACCTTCGCGACTCACTGAATATCAGAGCTTCGCTTTCTAAAACGCAGCGTTTCGGTATTCCGGTACCCGGTAAACACCTTCTAGATGAATAAGAGGCTTCTGAAAGAAACTAACAAGAGCGGTAAAATTGCAGTAAAATATGAAAAGAAAGTGAAAAAAAAAAAACAGCTAAGCAAAACGAGTAATGATTTGGAGAGTAGCTACACAGTCTCTATAAAAATGACCTCTTAAATCCACCGACGTTATTGAGAGAGACTACAGCTTTTGCTTCTGACTCCGCCGCTTCATCTTCTAATCTCCGGCTGATTTGCTCTGATTCCTTGTGAGATGATGATGATGTCGTCGCTTGGTGGTGGAGGAGGAGGAAGTGGTGGTGGTGGAGTTGGTAGTGGCGGCGGAGGGAGATTTATGACGTATTCGTCGTCTCTTTCGGTGCCTCTTTCTGCTCCTCACTCTCCTAACTTCTCTGGTGGTCTCCGATCACAGTCTTCTCTCTTCGTTGAGCAGGAGAAGTAATTGAATCTCAGTTTTTTATTTTTTTTGTTTGGTGATGTTATAATTAGCTGATGTATCTGCTGAAGTTTGTTGATCTTTGTTTTGATGATTTTGATTTTTAGATCTTAATAGTTTATCGCGAATCTGATATTTCTTTGATCGGTTTTTTTTTTTTTTTTTTTTTTTGTGTTTTTGTTTTCTTCTGCTTAATCTATGTTTCGATGCTGATGTATTTGATTGAATCTCAATATCTGGAAACTAAGTTTCGATCATTTTTTTTTTTTGCTCAATCTACTGCAGATTTGCCTTAATCAAGTTCACTTTTTTTTAAAGCATCAGTCAGTGTCGTAGGATTTTGTAGATCATTGGTTGTGTTCGTTTTGTTATTGTTGGTTTGTGTTCTCGACTAATGAACAACATTCACAATTTTTGGAAGATTGATTAGATCCACTTCACTATAAAAATGGAAACTTTAAATCTAGTTGTATGGAGTTAACGTTTGTATCAGTGTCTTAACCATGATGAGTTTTTCGAGTGGATCTGCTATAAGTTTGCTTTGTCTTTGAGTCTTTACTAATTTGGATATTAATCACAATTTCTGTTTTGTCAGGTATCTTTCAGAGTTACTTGCTGAGCGTCATAAGCTTACTCCATTCTTGCCTGTGCTTCCACAAGTATATCGGCTGCTAAACCAAGGTGAGCGTTGCTATTTATTTTGTTTACTATATGTATTTTCAGCTCACAGACTATGCTTTTCCTTGCTTCAGAACTATGAAGCTCTCATACAATTGATTAACACTTAAATGGTGCTGCTAAGAGAGACCTAATAGCTAGCTGTTAGAATTAATATAACAAAGTGACTGCATAACCCCCAAGTGTGTCTAATCTTACTATCCACATAGAGACTAATGTCTTCATTCCCTTTATAAATTAGACAAGTTAGAACTAGAACACTAATTCTATATCCTTATACTGACTTCTGTGACTCTATATAACTAGAGTGAGAGAGCAAAAAAGTATTATTTGCTAACTCAATTAACTATGTTGTCTCTCCATTCATTGGTCTCCTGCTGACTGATTTGTTGACTCATTCTAACTGGTGCGTCTTACTTTTGGAAATTGACATTTTTGGAACAGAAATTTTGCGTGTAACTACACTATTGGAGAATGCCACAGTTTTTAGTCAGAGTGGGCTTGACCATCCTAGCCCTCTGGCTTCTGGAGGGATATTTCAGAATGCAAGAGCTGATCTGAACGGATGGGCCTCACAGTTTCCATCAGAAGTATGACTACTAACCATTAACATAACTCTTTTCATCTAATTCATACTACTGCAATAGAAGTTTTATTGACTTAAGTTATACTGACATAACATATTTGACTTCTTTTAGTTGTAGTTTATCATGACAGGTAGCCTGGGCTAACACTGAATATCCATATCCTTAGCTCAACACTAATTATATACTCCATTATCCTCACCTTAGTTTGACACTAATTAGATACTCCATTATCCTCACGAGGAGGGCTTAAATGATGTTGTGATTGCTATAATATTCTCATATATATGTGATCACTCAATGCATATTGTTAGGATATAGCAGCTACAAGTTGCAATGCCTTGATACACTGCCCATTTCCATTGAATGAAGTCCGAGGGAAAGAAATTTCAATATTCCTTTGCTATTGATGCTGCAGCTATATGTCAATTAACATGTTTTAATGCTTTAAGGTTGATGTTGCTTCTAATTGTGTTTGTTGATTATTTGTAGAGATCTGTCCCATCGTCTCCAGGACCAAATTGGCTTAACTCGCCTGATAGTTCTTCCGGTCTCATTGCCAAGCGAACAATCAGGGTCGATATTCCAGTCGACAATTACCCGAATGTATGAACTCTCATCTCTAGTTCTCTACACTGAGATTATATATATTATCTGGTCGGAATATAAGTCTAAATTTTCGATATGACAGTTCAATTTTGTTGGTCGCCTTCTGGGCCCTAGAGGAAACTCCCTGAAGCGAGTTGAAGCAAGTACTGACTGCCGTGTTCTTATAAGAGGAAGAGGCAGTATAAAAGATCCAATTAAGGTATTTACTATTTACCTTTCAACTTAGTTTGTACTTAAATTTCAATGTTTGTTAAGAGTGTATATAAAATTTCTTCTTGTAGGAGGAAATGATGAGAGGAAAACCAGGATACGAGCACCTAAATGAACCACTTCATATCTTAGTAGAAGCAGAATTACCGATTGAAATAGTCGATGCACGTCTCATGCAAGCTCGTGAAATACTTGACGATCTTCTTACTCCTATGGTTTGTTTTAGCACTCTCCCTTTCTCACCTAAAACATTTTATACCGACGATCTACTTACTCGGTTTCTATTTTAGGAGGAAACCCATGATCTCTACAAGAAACAACAGCTGCGCGAGCTAGCATTGCTCAATGGAACTCTTCGTGAAGAAGGATCTCCAATGTCCGGATCTGTTTCTCCTTACAATAGCCTCGGTATGAAGAGAGCCAAAACAAGAGAAGGGTAATAATCATCAAAAAGTTTGCTGGGATCTTGAAGGAATATGAAAACGATCCAATTCGACACAAAAGGCCCCATTATGACACGGTACTGTCTCTCGTCCCTGGAATAGAATGGTTGTATATATGATTATGAATGTGTTTGTCTATTTATTATTGTCCCGGAGAGAGGTCAGATGACAGAATTTCACCGGATGATAAGTCTCTGTCTCTCTCCGAGACTTTGGGTTTTTTTTTTTTTTTTTTCCAAGGGAATTATTTTATATGCTTTTTTTGTTTATTAATCAAAAAGAAAACATTAAAGCATGATGGTTTGTGCCTGGTAATGATAATAATCATAATTGTTTTTGGATACGTAAACGTCAAGTAAAGCTTGTTTGAATACACTGTGTATAGATTTGTAAAGCAAATGTTCTGTTCTTGAGTATTTTCACCTGTTTATTACTGAAATCGACATTTTTTATATTATATGGCAACTCTATTTTCAAAATTAACAGACTACTACTAGATTAGTCGACAAAGGTTTTAAATAGATCTACATTCTACAGTATTGTTGAAGGAAGACTACCAATAATTCATTTGGTTTAGTGATCAACTGTTTGGTTTAACGGTCTATACTTTGGTCGCAATAAAAAAAATGAAAAAAAAACTGGGAGAGCTATGAGATCATAGATACACTTGATAAAACCTCAAAACCTAGTTTCTTGTCATACAAGGTAGATTTTTTGGCCATTTACCAAATGCAATATGCGTATTCAAAATTTGTTATGTTCTTTGAATATATTAAAGATAGTTTTGAATATTCAGAAACACAACTTTATCAATATGTTATCAATATGCATGCGCACATTCTAATATGTGCTGTATAATATTACGACAAACAACTCAATTAAATTGGTAAGATACGAAACTAGGATGACACTATACATAATTACAAGAAAGGTTTTATTTGGTGATTTTTCTGCTACTTGGTTCACTTGATGTGGTCCGAATGAGAGAAAACATATGTCAAATTCCTTTAGGAAACTGGCGAAATTTTGGCCCAAAAAAAAAAAAAAAAAGGAAACTGGCGAAATCTTATGATATGAACAATAGGTCCAAATTATTTCCTGTTAAAGTAATAATAATACCAAGGCCTTGAATGGTTGTTGATTTTTTAATGGTTTTTAGTTATAAATTTTTCAAAAATCCATTTTATAGTCATTCAAGATTTTGAAAAAAATAGATTTTCTTGAAAAACCAAGAAATCTATATTCTAAGAGATTTTTACCGATTTCTTAACAAAATTCAAAATTTCATTTTAATGTGATTTTGAGATTTTTTTCTATGATACATTTAAACCTTTTTTTAAAAAAATTTTATTTTACAAAATCTAAAATCCAAAAACAAAATCTGAAATCCAAAATCTAAAATCTATAATTTAAAAATTACTTAAAATATGCTAAACATTCATGGCCCAAATCTTTGCAATCTGGAATAAAAAACTCTTTCCAATTTTTTTAAAAGAAATAAAAACCAGTTTCTTGTTTCATCTTTTTTTCTATTTTTATATTTTTCCAATTTTGCGTATTTTTCTTAATTATGGGGATAAGGAACCGGCCCATCGATGTAAAATATTGGGCCTTCTTATGGTCCATGAATTTAGAATCTAGCTCTCGCTACGTGGCAAAGCTTCACCGCTCGAATGAGGAATCTATTTAAATCGTATCGATGCTAAAGTTTCATCTTCAAAACAACCCCTTGAGATTTCCGAAGATCAAATCCAAAACCCTAGACCAAAAAGGTAGGTCAAAATTAGTTCCGAAAATTCTCGATTTCGATTTCCATCATCGTTTCATCTAGTGAATTTTATTCGTTTCCCAGTTCTTGATCTTCGTCGTTGATCTGTTCTCTCGCGGTTTTGTATCTTTTCGGAATATCTTGCGTTCGATCCATGTGTTTGTTCCATCTCGTGTTTCTAGAATCTATTTGTACCTTCTTCTGTAGATTTATGTTTTACTGATTCGTAATTTCTTGATCTGATTGTGAATTGCTCGATGATTTGCCTCTGTTTGGATCGATTACAGTATCGTTACTTAACCTATCTGATCGGCTTGTCTCTTGGGCTTGAGTTTCTCTAATAACGCATTATCCCTATGATTTCGAGACTTTGATTGGTGTTGGTTTCTTCAGGCAGTGTATCTTCGGCTAATTATCAAACTTGAACGAGTCCTTTTTTATTATTATTATATTCTTTAATTGTTGAATATATATCCCTTCTTTTTGAACTTGTTCGCATAAAAAAATAGTATTTTGAGATAGCCATGTCCTTGCTCCATTTTTTTAACTGGTCTTTGAAGAGAATTTTGATGTGAAGTAATTGTGCATCTATACTTGTAGCAGTATGGTAATACTTTACTTTGTTTCTAGCTAGCAGCAGCGAGGACTAATTCAATGGCTTCAAAAAGAATTAACAAGGAGCTTAAGGACCTGCAAAGAGATCCTCCTGTGTCATGCAGTGCTGGTGAGTGTTTTAATCTATGAGCTATCTTCTGTGAACTTTAAAGCCATCTGCTTCATACCTAGAGAGATTTAGTAGCTGATGTAACTTCAGTTTCAGTTTTAGGATATTGAATGATATGATGTTCTTTAGATTCTAATGAATTGGTGATGTTATTAGGTCCTGTGGGAGATGATATGTTTCACTGGCAAGCAACTATTATGGGTCCAACAGATAGCCCATTCGCCGGAGGTGTTTTTCTTGTTTCCATTCATTTCCCACCAGATTACCCCTTCAAGCCACCAAAGGTAAACATTTGTTATGTTTCTTTGAGCTTATTGGATTAGTTTATCATCCACCCTTATGCTTAGAGGGACTGTTCAATCAAGTAGGCTTTTCTCGGCAATCAACCATGAGTGTTTATGATGTAGGTTTCCTTCCGCACCAAGGTTTATCACCCGAATATCAACAGTAATGGCAGCATCTGTCTTGACATTCTGAAAGAGCAGTGGAGCCCTGCACTTACCATATCCAAGGTGATCAATTTGTTTCATACTTTTGCCGTATTATTAGTCTGTTTTCCACCACACCTTGTGCTCATGTCTCTGCTATGGTAATGTCTTTGTCCATTATATTTCATGTGATTGATTATCTGCTTTGACCAACCTCTCTTTCCATATGTCTTATGAACAAACACCCCAATCACTTGTGTATAGTCAAGGCCTTCATCATAAGATTGAGCTCTGTTATTTGTGTCCTGGTCTAAATGCTGTGATATGGTATTAGTCAAACAAATTCTCATAGGGTTAATACCTTTTATTAGGAGTCACCTTGTATTATAATGGTTAAGTCCTTCATTATCAATATTGTTCCATTGGCGAGTTGCTTGAAGATACTTTCTTGAATAAAATGATGATATTCTTTTTTTTATTCACATATATAAGCTAAAGAACAAGAGTTGGTCTGCGTTTTCCACAGGTTCTTCTGTCGATTTGCTCATTGCTGACAGATCCAAACCCTGATGATCCTCTGGTTCCTGAAATAGCTCACATCTACAAGACAGACCGAGCCAAGTACGAGTCCACTGCCCGATCCTGGACCCAGAAGTATGCAATGGGATGATGACTAGCAATATTACTCACACCAGTACATTGCGCATTAAACATGAGAAATAAGAAGGAAAAAAAAAAACTGAGTTTGGCTTTTCTTTGGCAACTTTTGCTTATTAGCTTTTATCTTTAAGCCGTGTGTTGGGTGTGTACATGAGCTTTATTATGCCTTATTGATACATTAAGATCTTCCTATGCTTTTTAGCCAGTAATTGGCTATTAAATATGATGAGTCCCTTGCTAGTGTTGAAGAATGAATATTCATTAGTTTATAGGTGATAAAACATGTGCGCATAATACTTACTGATTGTGAAATTATATTATAATGATCTTAAAATTAGTAAAATTAGATTGGACCAACACATTTTGATGATCTTAACAGGTTTATAGGGTGTTAGATTCCTATTGGCTCTAATTGTTTGTTCAACTAGAAAAGTCTTGAGAGTAGAATAATAAGTGAATATGACTTGTTCCGTTTGTACGGGTTTCTCTTCTTTTTTTTTGTTACTTGCTTGAAAAATTCAAATTGAATATTATGTAACAAGCTATTTGACTTGTTTTAAGTATATACGAATCTAGCTACTTATTTAGTCTTTTTCAATTGTGTATCTGACAAAGATACATAATGTATTCAATTGAGAAGTAAAAATGAATTCGGTGTGACTTCACCATTAAAATGCCTGTGGGTTCGGTGAGGTCTGCAAGAAAAGAAAACAATGATTTTCTTTTATAACAAAAACTAAAATGTGAAAATACTTTTTTTCAACAACTAATTCCTGCAATTATTTCCAAGGAGAAGTTTTAAACTTTTAAATTTGAATCAAAATATTGAATTTGGTTTAAGTTTGGTAGAGCAATGAATAAAGGGAGCTTCAAGCCTTCAACATTTGATGACATATTTTAAGAAACGCATGAGGTAACAGTTAATGCGAACTACACGAATACACGCAATGCGAAAACGTGAGCAACCGATATTATTACCAAATTAAACCAAACGACGCCGAATTAATTAAGCTGAGGCTAAAACGACGTCGGATTGACTTATTCGTATTAAAAAAAACAAAAGATGTGGAAGGAGTTAAACTGCGAATGAGACATGTCGGCCATTTCATGGTTGTGTTAAGCAAAACAGAGCCCCCAAATACTTTTAAAAAAAGAAACTTGAGAGAAGTGTACCAAAATCCTCTGATTTTCTCGAAATTCAATTCTCTCTAAATCGGAGAAATTGTTGGTAATCGAATCTCTTAGATTCTCTTTTACAGATCTATTTGTATACAAAGAGGTATATATAACCGTCTTCATCTGTAATCTATTTCTGCTTTTTGGATATTGATGTTCTCTGTTACAACTTTTGTTACTATTTTTAAAATCTTTTCGAAAAGTCCTCTCTTTTGGAATCAACCTTGCGTAACACTATAAGGAGTCATTAGGGTTTTTCTCGATTCTTCTTTTTACGACTTCGTCTGCATTGCTTTGGGGCTTTTTTGGATGAATTTAAGGTCTCAAAGTTTTGATTTTTGACTTATGTTCGTGGTTTTTGCGTTTGACTAACTTGTGGAAGATTACGGCTGTTGAAGTTTTGCGGAATTCGAAAGAGTATTGAGACGTTTTTGACTGATTCTGCAGATGTCAGGTAATTTTTGAGTAGTTTTAAGAAATATGATCAAATTATTGAAATGGTTGAAGTTAGCATCATTTTGATGCATATATTTGCAGATTGTGAACAAACAAGAGAGAAAATATCAGATTCTGAGTGCATTGAGGATGAACCGCGACGTTCTAGAATTGGGAATCTGAGAAAGAAGGCTATTAGTTGTTCAAGTAAACTTGCACATCCGTTGAAGAGAAAAGGCAAACGTAAAATCGACTATGCAATTCCTTTTATTGAGGATGTTAGGGACGAGAATGAGGAGAAGATTGTTTCTAAATTGCGTCAAGAACTTCTCAAGAAAGATTTGTTGCCTCCAAAGCATGATGATTATCATATGTTGTTGAGGTAAAGTAGAGGAATTTGATCTCGGAACCCGTATGAATTAAGATGCGTTTAGTTACAAAAGTTTCCTCTTTTCTTATAGAATGGAAAAGTTGAATGCTCTTTTGTGTCTCTGATATGTTTGTTTTCTAGGTTTCTGAAAACAATGGAATTCAAAATTGAGAAAACTGTCACGGCATGGGAAGAAATGCTCAAATGGAGGAAACAATTTGGAACCGATCGTATAATACAGGTAATGGATAATGGTTTCAGCTGTTTCTTTAGCACTTTGGGTTACAGAAACGAGTAGTAGCATGTTGGCATTTTGCTCTAGGCCTAACTACATTTTGAAAATATCGATTAAATAGGATTTCAGTTTCAAAGAGTTGGACAAAGTTACAAGGCACTATCCTCAAGGGTATCATGGAGTTGATAAAGATGGGAGACCTATATATATCGAGAGACTTGGAAAAGCTCATCCTGGTAAGCTTATGGAGGTTACTACCATAGAGCGGTACTTGAAGTACCATGTACAAGAATTTGAGAGGACCCTTCAAGAGAAGCTTCCTGCGTGTTCGATTGCTGCAAAGCGACGAGTCACTACAACAACTACAATACTAGATGTTGAAGGCCTGGTAAACTCCTGTAGATGTTTTAAATGAATCACATGGTTTTTCTTGATTTGTAACATCGCTCTAGTGGTCGTTCAGGGTATGAAGAACTTTACTCCTACAGCTGCGAATCTCCTGGCCACCATTGCTAAAGTAGATTGCAATTATTACCCTGAGGTACTTAACTCTTTGAAGAATACACTTTCTGTTACTACTCTACTCCAAGCATAAAATGGGGAGGAGATTTTGTCATGAATCCATTGAGCCAAGTGGACATGGATATTTCGGTTGCTCTAAAAGTTTGTAATCATGGTCTCTGACTCTTGCAGACTTTGCACCGAATGTTCATTGTCAATGCAGGGATTGGATTCAGGAATTTTCTTTGGCCTGCTGCACAGAAGCTTCTTGATCCAATGACTATTGCAAAGATACAAGTAACGATTATCGCTCTGGTTTTTAAGCATATATTCTCCTATTTCTTTTCAGCAGCCACTCATTACTTGTATTGCTCAGGTTTTGGAGCCAAGGTCCTTGTCAAAGTTACTTGAAGTAATTGATTCAAGGTTAATATTTCATAGCTCACCTCATAATTTTGGTAACCTCATTCAAATCTTGGTTACCGCATACTAACATTACTCGTTTACTGCTTTTCTTTTCACTCGGTACAGTCAACTTCCAGAATTCTTGGGAGGCTTATGCAAATGTCCCAACGAGGGAGGGTGCTTAAGGTCTAACAAAGGACCCTGGAATAATCCTGAAATACTTGAGGCATGTCTCTTTTTGTTTTTGTTTATAAGATTCAGGAATCCATCAGCTGTAATGATAAGGTGAGCTAATATTATTGGTGTTTTTTTTTTTTTTTTTTTTTGCAGCTGGTACACCACATGGAAGTTAATCCCGTACCGCAAATCACAACAGCTCCTCTTCATATAGGAGATGATGATTCTTTCACTCGCATGATCCCATCTAAAGTGAGCTCAATGCCCCATTAGTTTAAAAGGTTTTATTTTTGTGTTCCCTACAATGTTGTAACTATAATTCTTGCCAGGAAAGGTATAACGAAACTTTAAAAGAAGAGCCAGATTCTGAAGAACATTACTCTTCCACAGGGTCAAGATCTTCAATGTACACCTTTTTAGTTCCTCCAATCTCTGATAAGGTGCTTTTTCAGAACCGACATTTCTTTTCGACCTGTTTCCTTCTCAAAACATTTTTGGTTTTTGACTAAGCCTCTCCTGTTCAGGCTAGTACATCAGACGGTGATAAATTCATTACCACCGTGGAATCTGTAGAACCGGCTCAAGGAGGATGGTCTCGATCCCAAGTACTTAACACGAACACTGAAAACTCTTCTTCTGCATATACATCCAGTAGACAAAGTACTTCTTTTCTTCATGCCTTGTTACAGAAAGTCATTAATGCTCTGTTCATATGGATTCTAACCGCTACTGTTTATTCAAATGATCATTACCATATTTCAGGTGGTCAGTTTTTACGGTTTGGTGGTCTTAGAGAGAAAATCAACGGCGAGAACATTGTTCACTTGGTGAAATTACTACTAGCCTTTCCACTGATGAAGATATTTGCTCTCTTTGGTTTCTTATTGTCTGGATACTGGCAAAGACGAAACTATGTCGTTGTCCCAGATTCATCGATAAACAACCAGGTTCTTCAGTGTTTAGATCGTCTTAAGACGATGGAGAAAGAATTCACAGAGATTAGTAGAAAACCTGTAAAAATCCCAGAAGCAAAAGAGAAGCTATTAACTGAATCTCTCGAGAGGATCAAGTCTCTAGAACTCGATCTCGACAAAACCAAATCAGTATGTAACCCTTGTTGACATTTATATCATTTTAAAGCTTTAAATGCTTACTCATATAACATAGCTCCTTTTTGTGTGTGTTTCAGGTATTACATTTAACACTAACAAAACAACTTCAGATCACAGAACAGCTTGAATCTCATTATCAAGAAGTAAGTTCACTCAGACTCACTTTGGGTTAATTTTTGGTTTGATTCATATTGATCAATCTATAAATATATATAATATGCTGTTTATGATTATTGAATTGTTTTTTTATTTTTCAGTTCAGTACATTTGTAATATACTTGTAGTTGAGATTGTGTGCTTATCTATGTTGGCAGCGAAGACAAGGATGCTGTATGTGAAGCTTTTTGGTCATAACGAAACGGAGACAGATTCTATTATTTACAGAAATTGAGGAGATAAAAAAATATTGTATACGCAGACCTTTGGTTTTATTTTTGGTCTATTCCTTGTAAAAATTATTTAATATTTCCGAGTCACGTATACATATGTTTGAAAGTTGAAACTCTTTTACTTACTAGTACAAAACTTTTACATAAAAAATCATCAAATAAAGTTGGATGACTTCGATCAATTAATTGTAGATCTGAATTATACGGCTCCGAATTGTTCATACTTCGCCATCGATCTAGTTAGAGGATTACGTTAATAATAAATCACTTTAAAAACAATGTATATCCCTACCTTATTTATGGCAAAACCCGTAACCTTGCAAAGATATAGAAACTCTATCAGATATTTTTTTTGTCGTGTTTTTTCTAAGTTCTAACCGATGTTTAATTGTGTGCAGCCAAAAAGAAATTAAGCCACATGTCGTTTACTCTATCTACACTACTCAACTCTCATAGTTTTTACAGTACTCCTCACCAAATTCTTTGCATAAGTATTTTGGCTGGTACTTCACATAGTTAAATAGAGAAATAGTAAAATAGCAAAATAATCGAATGAACAAAGTCAAGAAATTAATTTTAATAGGTTTAGAACTTCTATAAAATATAACATACTCATTTTTCTAAAAAAAAAATTAAAATTTGATGAATCTTTTAAATGTTTAAAAAAAATTACAAAATCACGTTTAAGAATGTAAGAACATGAAAAATGATACACTATTCAACATCATATATGTTAGTTTATAAATTACGATACTAATTATTATAGAAAATCTGAATAATAACCTAACATTTTTTTTAATGTTTTTAATCGTGATTTCCACAATTACAAATCACTAGAATTTATGTAATTGTATTTTAATTTATTTTACGATTAATAAACCAATGATGTATGAGTTTACATGTATTACTATCCTTTTTGTTTTACCCCTGAATTGAAATTTATATATTGATAAGGAGGGGAAAATTACAGCGATGATGAAGTCATGAAGACTATTTATAAAACGCCATCGTTTAGACTGGGGGGCGTTGAAGAATCAGACAGAGAGGCTCGCATGTTTCCGCGTTCTTCTACGCTGTAATCCAATGTTATATATGTCATCGACCGATCTTACTTTATAATTTATATTATTATTTTTAATTTTATTATCTCTGTCTCTCTCTCTCTCTCATCTTCGTGGTTCGCCATAGCTCGTCTTCGAAGTCGTCTTCTTGAATCAGATCTCTTCGTGACTTTTGTAACCAAAGAACCATGGAGCTCAACTTTCTCTCTAGAGCTCTCTTCTTCTTTCTTCTACTCTCAGTGCTTTCTTCTTTCTCCTCTTCAAGTTTCATCTCAGGTACTCACTTTCTTCTTCTTCTTCTTCCTCCCCTAAAATTCTGCTTCAAATATCTCCAAATTGTCTGATTTGTTTAGATGGTCCATCATCGATTATCTCGTTTTCTTATTGCAGATGGTGTGTTCGAATCACAGACTTTGGTTATTGGAAGAAACCTGCTTCAGACCAAGAAAAGTAAGCTCTTATATACATCTCTCTCTCTCTCTCTCTCTTCCCTCAACTTTAAATGATTCCAGCAAATTGATTCTCTTTTTTAGGATGAACATCTTAGTAAGAGTTTCCAGTTATATTTATACATATCCCCATTGTATTAAATACATATACGGATCCAGATATAGAAAGCTAGTAACGATTCCTGCATCTACACACACATAAACATTCATAGATGTTATTGACCAAGTATTTAATTACAATCTGAGAGGAATATGTGAGTTCTTGGTATTCTGTGTTTTCTGCTTATCAAGTTCTTCACTTTTGGATAACATTGCGTAATGATGATTTGCAAACCTCTACAAATGTTGCCGTTGATCTCCAAAACTCTTTTCATGTGGATTCGCATCTATAGTACCGATTTCTCATGTGGAATACAACCGATTTCTCAGACAAGAATTGTTCCGTTTTCTTCTAACTGGCATGGTTTTTCTTTCTATGAAACAGCATGTCCTGTCAACTTTGAGTTTATGAACTACACGGTCATAACCAGCAAATGTAAAGGTCCTAAATACCCACCAAAGGAATGTTGCAGCTCCTTCAAGGACTTTGCGTGTCCTTACACTGAACAGCTCAACGACCTGAGCTCAGATTGTGCAACCACTATGTTTAGTTACATCAATCTCTATGGTAAATACCCACCTGGACTATTCGCTAACCAGTGCAAAGAAGGCAAAGAAGGTCTCGAATGCCCTGCCGGATCCACTTTGCCTCCGGATTCAGCATCAGACCTAAACGCAGCAACTACCTCTTCGTCTCGTCTTTGGCTGACCATTTCCGCGGCTCTGTTGGTGTTTGTTAAGTTGTTCTGAGGCCGAGAAAGCCGGATTAATGTTACTTGTAACATCCTGAGAAAGAGAATGTATCTATACCCACGATTTGTTTACTGTTGTACTGTCTCATTCTTTTGTTTTTAGGGAGTTCAAAAAACTCTACATTTTTATTTGTAATGGCTTTTGTGTGTATTATTGTCTCTTCTTATATAAATCGACCAATGAAGTAATTACTAACTAGAAGAATGCTTAGTAGTATAAATCACCAAGAGTATTAACAAGCTCTCTTAAATAATGTATGTGTATATAAAGTTTCACTAATTGTTTGTTGCTTATGGCTTGAGCAATCAAGTATGACACTATACATATACATACATATCTAAAGACTTGCAAAGTACCTTAGACCAGCTGTAACCTGCCTCTCACTCGGTCTTTGCGATGGTAGGAAAAGAAAAAAAGCTGAGAGATTCACCACATGAGTCTTGACTTGCGACGGAACTGCTTCTTTGTGATACACCAAGGACCAGGAAAGGTGCTCAACTGCTCATAGGAAATAGTACAACCGCAATTGCGTGAGGCTAAGTCCACGAGACTGCACTATGTTAAATTAATCTAGAGAACAAGCTGATTTTATGCATCTTTATTCTTACAATACGCATATTTCGCCAAATGTGTGATATAACATCAAAGGTAGATTTCAGATAGTAGCACTCCAGAAATAATTGTGTCATTTACCAATAGGTTAATGAATATGAATAAAAAATAATATCACTTACGTTACTGATAAGCTTTGCTCCATGCCATGCTGTGTCCACGCCGCAAGGAGGCGGGACTACTCTGACTCCATTGCTTATAGATGAAGGAAGGTGGTCATGCAGTTCTCTCTCTAGCCTCTCTGAATACAGCTCACAAAAAAAAAAGAACCATAAGCACCTCATTCATGTATCTTTTAGATCAAGTGCAAAGTTCAAGTCATATGCAAGAAATATTGATTATTTCCTAGTAAATTGATGGTACTTGCAAAATAAAATTTGAAACAAAAGAAAGAGCTAATAGTAATTGAACCTGCGAGTCCAGGCAAACACGCGCTTCCCCCAGTCAAAACTATAGTCTTGAACCAACTATCGTCACCTGTAAGCCCTGCTGCATCACAGTGGTCCATACAGAGCGCGACTGCTTGGTGCAGACTCATTGCACGCCTGTTTTAGCGAAGACAAAAACCAATCCAAAACTAAATTAATTATTTGGCCAAATATATGGAGGCTCTTGAAAGGAAAATAGCCCAGCCCTGATATGCATGCAGCTTTATAGTAATGCAATTGTGTAATTTAAGGAAAATAAAGAGTCATGAGGAAAATAGTGGAACTTTATATACGAGTTTGTGCACTATACTGTATCATCAGATGATATCATTTTTAGTTCCAGAGCTAATCAGATCGAATATCTTTAAAGAGTCATCAAGGTTTGATGTGATGGTAATAAGAAGTGCAGGTCTTACATTCCAGCGAGACGGGGTTGGAATAATATCTCCCCTGTTTGGAAACGCTCTTTTGACAAAGTAAACCATCCTTCACCTGAAACTTCCACTGAAGCTTGTGTGTCTCTTGAGAGTTCAGCTTTATAATCAAGAGCCACATAACACAGTTTCTACAACCAAATAACAGAAAAAAAGCATCATATAAAAAGAACTATACTCAGTATTAGTCAGTAACTTCCAATATAACATGCTATGCACTAATGCTTGTGCATGAGTTGCACATATCCCACGCCTTCAAGGATTATCTCCATAACTAGGAACACATTGGGTTTGATGGCTTGTATGAGGCACATCATATGTGTATTTTACGGAAGAGGCATTTCGGATAGAAACCTACAAAGTTATTTGCAGAGTACACATTGGTCAATGGTAATACCTCTTTAAGGGTACGAACAGTGTAGAGTGATTGAAAGGAAATGTTGTTCTCTTGCATCTTCTCCTTAAGGAAGCCCGTGAGCTTCAATGCTCCAAACCCAATGACTTCTACACCTACTTGGCGCATCACCTTACCATGCAAAACTGCAGAACACCCGGCAAAAGTAAATTGTTAAGACAGCAGTGAATGGTGAAGAAAGAATTAGAGAGATACACGAAGATTTTTAATCAGAAAATTGAAATATTCACATTTTAATCTTCAATCAACTTCAGTTCCACAAAAAGAATCACATCATGAGTGACTAAAGCTAGAAAGGCTACAATGTCGTTAAACAACATCTGAGAAGATACAAAAAGAGTTGAATCGTAGGAGAAAACAGCTTACTTGGAAGAATGGTGATGACTTGGAAACCAATGTTGACAACAATTCCAGATGTCCGCCGTGCTGCATATAGAGCTAACACAGCCTGAAAATAGAGCACAGATTATTCATAATCTGCTTATGACTGTAATAGTAACAAAATCAATCATTTGACAAGGAGTGCATAACCTTAATGGTGAGATAGTGTATCAAATTCCCCAAAAATCAATTTCTTGCAAATATATTCTATTCAATGTACTGGCCTACTGGCTTAAACCGTGGAAAATGTCGCTATAGAGATGGTGAATGAATCTCTCTGAGAAAAAACACTACTCTGAAATTTCAATGCAAGAGTTCTAATATTTTGGAACAATAATCACCAAAATGCACTTAAGAGTGAACAAAGGCTCGCCTGATTAACTGCACACACTGCAGGAACATTCATGTCAAACAAGACATTGAGGATAGCTGTCTTAAGTTGCTGCCTTGATGCCTTGGCCGATTCAGTATCTGAAAACAAAATTCAATAAAACCTTAAAACTGGACTCACTACATGAATCCTGAAGATAAAAACAAGTATAATAGTAGCTAACCATCAAAATGGCAGAGAGGTAGTGATACCACTATTGGCTGCATAGAAGGCTTTACCTGCATCCTGTAAGAAAACTATCCACATGAAGTCGGGAAAGCGAAAGCCATAGACACAATTGCTGTCACTCGAACAAACCGACAAAAAAAAAACAAACCTGGTGAAAATGGTTGCAAAGAACTGTTGAAGTCTCGCATAGATTGGTGACTCAATGTTACCAAATTCCTGGCGATCAAACTAGTAAGAACTATCTTGTGTGCAATAGAGAAGACGCAAGCTTACTATCTTCGTAATAAGAAATAATGAACCATATTTAATACAAAGATTATCTCACCAGAAAAGTAGCAGAACGTCCAGAAGGTGAATCATACTTGCTCCAACCAAACTTGCAATATCCAGAACCACCTTCACGACGACACATATACAGAAGAGGAGACATTCTTCAGCACAATTAATGAAGAATTTGAAATCACTATACAAATGCAATAGGATTCACTACTACTACTTGATTGTCAAGAACAACAAAAACACAAAACATACCATCAATGATTATAGAACCAGGAACTTGTGCCCTCTGACTATAAATGCGCATAAATGACAACTCCCCTGATTGATTAGAAAGCATTCTGCAAAATCGTTAAACCTTCAATTGTCTACAGTGCATAACATTCATCTTGAAAAGCTCATTGATTCCCTCTATTGACCAATCAGAAACAACCAAATTTCAAAAAGAAACAAAAACCAAACCACATCACCAAAATGATCATCTTTCACCTGAGAAACGATGATTACAATCCCAAATGCTGGCTCAAAAACTTCTCTCTACCAATCAAAGCAAAAAATTCGCAAAACTCACCGGAGAGGATAACCAGAACGCAAACTTGTTTCGGCGAAGAAAATGGAGTCCCATGACTCTTGCGAACACTGAAGATAAAATATCCAGAGACGATTCCCACCAGCTAAAGATTTCCAGGCTGTGCACGTTAAGCTCAATTTAACAGCATCTCTTGGCTCCATCAACATCAGTATCTGAACTAGAATATCCATCGGTAGCTGATCAAACGCACCAAGAGACGAAGAAGATAACAGAGGAGGAACCTGAATCGCTCTCTGACTCACTGAATCCTTGCAACTATTCGATCGGCTCCACACCGATCCCCATACTTTCCTCAGAATCATGGTCGAATTTGTGGCTTTTTTTTGTTTTATCGGACAAGAAAATCTGAAATTTTCCCGAGAAAACGAATCAGGAAAATTCTGAGAAACAAAACACGGCTTTTTTCTTTTTCTTTGTTATTAAAATCGAAATGAGAGTCTGATGTTGTGACGTTAGTTGGATGAGACTGACTGACGTGGGCTGTTAGGGATAATGACACGTGTTAAATTGCGCGAAAGGTTACGCGCGAGGTGAGATGAAAGTGGACTCACCGACTCAAATATGAACCAAATCAATCATCATTAAATTCATAACGATATTTTGCGAGTCCACTGGGGAAAAAATCCAAGTGGCCAAGTCCCACGTGCTCCAGTTTATTATTTTTATGTTTTTGTCAAATGCTCGAGTATGTTTAAATAATATTTTTAAAAATAAATTTTTTTAAACATTTTACATTTGTGAATATTTATACATTAAAACATATATCTATTTTAATTTTTAAAAAGAACATATTTTAACTAATCGGAAACAAGGATTCGGATTGAAAAAGTTGAAAGAAGCATAATTGATCTGATATTGCTAAAGCTTTTTTTATGCAAAGAACAATAAAAAACGAACTAATAGTGTATTTATTATCTAAAATTTTTTATTATTTATATGTTAGTATTAATTTTTTATCCGTAGTAATGCATACCAATCCAATTTTATAAATAATAGATTAAGTGTATATTTAATCCAATTTTAATATAGTCTACAATAATATCGACCAACTATTTAACGTTATAATGTTTTTTTTTTAGAAATTTAGTAAGTTTTTTTTAAATCAGGTGATTAGAGATTAGTTTTCTACTCATATGTAGGAGTATTGTAGGTGGTAAGGTGGATTAATTTTTTGATCTAATATAACTAGTTGATCCGTGGTTTTAAAATTGTAATCCTAGTAGGTAACACGTGGTTATCGGATATTGGCTGCTAATTTGCTGACATGGATAATATTTGATACAAAATAATTTAACAACTGTTTTTTTTTTTAATAAGGAGAGTAGATTTTGAGACGCTGTGTATATAAATTGGATCCTCCTCAGATCCGGTGATTTCCAAAATTCGCGTCAATTCCCAACCATTTTTCAGATTTGGTATCCGATTTTCTTCACACTTATTTAATTAATTTTGATTTTATTTCTCATTTCTTTCTTTTTCTTCTTCTGGTGAAACTGATACCTCTCTTTTTCCAAACTATAAATTCTAGGGTTTTCTGTGTTTATGATGACGACGATCTATTCGAATTCAAATCGTGTTTTTCTCATAGGGTTTTAGTGCGTGAGATTGAATTAATATTGATTTTTGTTTCGCTTCTTACTGTTTATATTCCCCTTTCTGCGTTTTACGTCTGCTGCAATTTTATCTGAATTTCCGGGAAAATTCAGATTTCTGGAGAAGTTAATTAGCAGCGGTAAGCGTAATTTTTGAATTCGGAGATTCCTAATGCAATATTAGCTTTAAATTGTTTGCCACTATGTTCTGTTAATTGATTCGTGAAATTTTGATTATTCCAAAAGATCATGAATTGTTATGATCTTCGTCTCAGAGATTGTATGGTTTGTATTTTTACTATGTTGCAGGTTTTGGAAGGTGGATTTTGGCTGGTTTTATTTTCGAGGTCAAATATGGCTGACTTTGGTTTGTTCTGTTTCCCTTGTTTAATGGAAGTTGTTTCATCATCTCTGTGATTGAGAATTTTTTCCAAATTGATCTCTACCATGTCTGATTACAATGGTCATGAACCTGAAGATGAATATATGGCTGATGAGTATGACATGGATGATCTCGAGGATGATATGAATGCCGAGTTTGATGGAAGAGATATCGATGCATCTGATTCCGAAGTTGAAGATATCGACCAATTGGTTTGTGTTCTATCTCTGTTTTTCTCATACTTGTGTGTTCTGATTGACTTCGTTTTTTTGTATATTCGTAACACAACTACTTTTACGTGGAGTAAATTCAGAACAAGGCTGCAGATACTTCTGCAGCTCAAGCTCGGAATGGGAAGGATATTCAGGGTATACCGTGGGATAGACTTAGCGTTACTAGAAAAGAGTACAGAAAAACTAGGCTAGAACAGTATAAAAACTATGAAAATATCCCCAATTCGGGTGAGGCATCTGCGAAAGTGAGTTACATTTCATGCTTCTCCAAGGTTATCTATTAGGAGATATACCTATGCTGTTCCTTTTCTCACTCTAGTCTTGCCTATTGGAACCAGAAATGCATGAACACTGAGAAAGACGGCTCTTTCTATACGTTCAGGAGGAATTCTAGATCAGTGAGATCAACGATTCTCCATTTTCAGGTTTGTCAAGCGCATTACTTAACCCCTGTATCTGTTTTGCTTCCAACGATATGGTTCTTTGTTCGGAACATGTAATTGTGACTTGATAGTTGTTTTTTCATCGTCTGACGCGTGAATTTTTTAATGTAGACCTACCCTATGCTACTATTGCTGATGGAACCATAGTTTCATGGAATGCTGATCATGGTTAGGCTAAATTATTTTTTTCACTTTGTTGCAGTTAAGGAATTTGGTCTGGGCTACATCAAAACACGATGTTTACCTGTTGTCCAACTACTCCATCAGCCACTGGTCTTCTTTGACAAGTTGCAGGAATGAAATTCTCAACGTTAAAGGTCATGTGGCTCCATCTGAGGTTCGTTTCTCAAGTCTTATCCAAACCATCTAATTAATTTGTCTCGGGATTTGTTTTTGTCTCTGTTGGGTTTATCTAAAGCCAATATTCCATATCTTATCAGAAACATCCCGAGAGTTTGTTGGAAGGATTTACAGAGACTCAAGTTAGCACTCTTGCAGTAAATGAAAGGCTGCTAGTTGCTGGTGGATTTCAGGGAGAACTCATTTGCAAGGTTAGTTCAGAGACTTTGAATGGATATTAAGGATAATAGCAAACCGATGTGTTTCCACCAACTTCTATGAAGTCTCTTTCGATTGATTTAAAGTGTCACAGAAGTTGACAATTCACGGTCTAATTTTGTAATTTTTTTGTTTACTCTGTAACCAGCATCTTGATAGACCTGGTGTGAGCTTCTGCTCGCGCACAACTTACACCGAAAACGCGATCACAAATGCAGTGGATATATATAGAAACTCCAGGTTTCTCTTCACCTTTCATATTAACGGTGGTTTTAGACTTCCAAGTTTAGACAAAATGACAAACGGAAACTGAAACTAGTTATATATGGTCTTATTAGCGGCGCACTTCATTTCATGGCCTCAAATAATGACTGTGGAGTCAGAGACTTTGACATGGAGAGATATCAGCTTGTTCAACTCTTCCGTTATCTATGGCCCGTCAATGTAAGCTTACTTAATTCCTCATTTTTTCTGCTTTTCTACAGCTAAATATAACTCAATCTTACAAAGTTATAATTTTGGAAATTTTAACAGCATAGCTCCCTTAGTCCTGATGGAAAACTAGTTGCAGTTGTTGGAGATGACCCAGATGGTCTATTAGTAGACTCAAGCAACGGACAGGTACTTAATATTCTTCTTCCCTGCACCATCTATTTTACTGCGGTTAGGGTCTTGGAACCTGAAGATTTTGAGTTTTGTTTCAGACAATCGGGACGCTAAAAGGTCACTTAGATTTTTCCTTTGCATCGGCTTGGCATCCGAACGGTGTAACATTTGCCACAGGAAACCAAGACAAGACCTGTCGTATATGGGACACAAGAAAACTCTCGGAATCAGTCGCTGTCCTAAAAGGTAACCTCGGAGCAGTACGATCCATTAGGTTCACATCTGACGGACGGTACATAGCAATGGCCGAGCCAGCAGATTTCGTCCATATCTATGACACGAAAACAGGTTACAAAAAGGAACAAGAGATTGATTTCTTTGGAGAGATTTCTGGGATTTCCTTTAGTCCAGATACTGAATCTCTCTTCATCGGTGTTTGGGACCGGACTTATGGAAGTCTCTTGGAGTATGGTCGAACCAGAGACTACACTTATCTCGATTCTTTACTTTGATGGAAATTTAAGCTAAAAATAAAAAAAAAAGAACTTTACATAAAATAATCTGTTATATGCCGTCTTGGTTAGATTTCATTATCATACCGACAAAAGAAGAAAAGAGAAACTACAATTCGATCCAGAAGCTGTTCATTTGTGTAATTTTCTATGTTGTCCTTTTAAAGTGTACATTTTCGACGAACTTGGGAATTGTCTTGGGATCGTAAGTCAGTCACTCAACTCCTTCGAAGATCTTCTAGATTTGGTTCGAAGATTTTAACAAATACTAAAAGATATGGTCACAGATTTGGATAAATTATGGGCTAAGTTGAGCATCGCATATCGTTACAAGAATATTCTCATAAGGTGTATAATTTCATGCGCGAGTCGTTTTTCTTTGCTTTGGCAATATATGTTGACCATAAAAAAAAAAAAAGATTTAGTTTGTTCAAAAAAAACTAAAAAAGAGAAAAAAAAAAAAAAGTATCAGGTTAAGAAAATTCTAATTTGGCTTGGTTTTGGTTTTACAAGATTTGTATATGTGTTCATGTTTGATATGCTATGAAAATATGTTTTCTTTTCATGTTTTTTTTTTTTTTTTTACAAAATTAGATTATGTATTGGATTCAAACTTTTAGAGGATTTTATGAGATTTTAAAAATTTTGGATTTTGAGAGATTTAAGTGGATTTGGTAGAATTGTTAGATTTTTTATTAAAAAAAAAAGAAAATCTCTGTGATTTGGTGGGATTTTAAGAAATAATATAGGGTGATTTTAGGAGATTGTTAAAATAAAAATGGATTTTAGGAGATTGTTAAAAACAAAAAATTGAAAACGACAAACTCAATTTCGTTCCATCTGCATACATATGTTGTGCAACTTTTCATCATACTTCCCCTCAAACTCCAAAATATTCTCTTCTTTTGTCTCGATCTTCTTATCATCATCTAATGTCTTACATTCACCTCTCTTGATCTCACCATTTCTCTCATCCCTTCTCTCACCACCACTATTCTGCAACCTAAACTCATTTGGTTCCTTCTTCTCTACCACACTCAATGGCTTCTTCGCCATAAAAGGGTTTCTCTTAGGAAAAAAATGGATTTTAAAAACAATCAAATGACGAACATACACACGAAAAAAAAGAAACGTCTGAAAGCTAGGGAGAAAGAAACAAAAAAACACTTGTACGTCTGAATGGGAGAAAGAAACAAAAAAAACACTTGAAGAATCAAATAAACATAATGAATAGTCATAAAAATTTTGTATTAATCGTAATCATATATTCCAATTAATTTTGAATAGTTATCATCATATCAGATCAAGACCATGTGCTACTTTAACGTAATCGATGATTATTTATATATTTCTTTTCTCTTGACATATACACAAAGAAGCTCGATGTTATCTATTTGGAATTGAAGATTGTATTCTTTGGAATCGATAAACGGAGAAGCTAAAGATTTGAGCTTTTTTCAATTTAAACATTACAGTCCACGAATCAAGATAAGATCAACAAAAGATCCATAAGCACTACAACAGCCAGAGTTATCTAGTTATCTAGGACCAACAGATAATTCAAGAAAACGATTGCTTACATATCCAAAGCTTCAAACTTTTTCCACCAACGAATAAATCATACGAAATTAACGAGAACTGGAAACTAGAGTGTGAGTGCGAGATGGAAGAGGAAGGAGCGGCGGAGGTTGTTGTAGCGGTGGAGGGACACGTGGCGACGGCGACGATGGCGAGGAAACATAGACGAAGGAGGAAGCAAAGGATTGGGTTTGAGTATTTAGAAGAGATATTGGAGGAGAGAGAGGAAGGGAGGAAGCTAATTGAAGAATTGATAATTGGAATCTGAGAATGAACAAAATGAAGAACAAAAGAGGACGACGGAAAGAAAATTCTGTCTTTTTTTTTTTTTTTGAAATCCTTCAGAATATCACCTTTAGAGGTGGGATTTGTTGAGTTCCTATTTTCAACTAAAAAAGCATCGAAAGTCTTTTAAAATCCTTGCTGAGGATTTTTTCAAAAAGTACTTGTTAATTTTGAATAACACTGAATTTCATATGATATATTTTTGTAAATCTTTATTGAATAACAGGGGATTGTAAGATATTTTAAGTGATTTTGTAGAAATACTAGATTCAATAACACTGGATTTAAAAAGGGATTTAAGAATCACACATTGAATAACAGTGTATTTTAATAAAAACCCAAAATCTTTCAAAATCCATGTTTCAATACACCCCCCTAGGTCTTAGGTCTACTTGTTTTGATTCAATTCATTTTCATTTTTTTGTGTGCAAGGAAATTGTAACTAAAATTGGGAAAATTTATTCCATCTTTTAAGAGTTCGATGAAAATGGAATCATTCCATATCTACTACAAGTTGTTAAGCAAAGCATTGATCGTAAAGTGGATTTCTTTTTGTTAAACTTAATTATATCGATCGTCCTTCTTATTTTATTTTTTATTTTAATTTAAGTCTAAAGCTCTCATAACTTGAATAACTAGTAGTAGTGGCCCTCCACTACTCAGTTTTTGCCCACTAATTCTCAACTCTATATGTGGTACAAAGTTTGATGTTATCTCTTGTTAGTATTTACTTACTGGTCAATAAAGGCAAACGTTCTTTCACACAAAACTTGTTACATCGTAAAGTCTTGATGTTATTTTTTAACGTGAGGTTGGAACTCTTCGAAAAGTGGGTACAATTGGGCGGAATAGATCCCGAAAGACAATTTGGGTAAGGGATGAACAAAAGAAAGATGTTGCCTCTTACATAAACTGAGAACGTACACCTGCTTTAGTGTAAGACATATGATTGTGTAGATGATTTAGTTCTTGCGATCTTTCAATCTCTAGGCAGTGATCATCCATCTATATATCCCTTTCTCCATCCTCGTTCTCTAGAAAATAATGAAAAGAGTATTTATAGAAACACTTGACACCAGGAATTGGGTTTTGAGTGGTTAGATCGGATATAACTGCAGTGTTGTGTTGTCAGGTGATGTGTCATGATAGTCTTTGTGTACTGATCTTTTGACTCTTGATCGATGTTATTTTGCTCGAGAATGTGTTTTGTGTAGTTGAGATGAATATGTATCTTCATACGAATGCATTTATTGTTTAGTCGATTTCATGTGGTTAAAATGTGAATTTTCCACCGGGGATTACAAAAAATATTCAACATATTAAAAACGCTGAAAATTTTATTTTTAATAATTATTTCATATATTCTATGAATAAAAAAAGATAATACACATTAGATGTCGTATAAACTAGTTTTACATAAGTCGCGACATGGTTGCTGGTTGAAAACTTACCTCAAGAATAACAACATATTGTTAATATATCTAAAAATCTAGAAGATAAAATATAAGAACTTGATAGCCAAAAAAGAATTTACTAGATAAAAATATAAACATATAAGTTGGAAAAATAAATATATGAAAAGTTTGTCAATAAAAAATAGAAAAAGAAGAAGAAGTCATATGAGAAAATTAATATAATATAATTTAGTTTTCCTTATGAAACAATTTTATGAAAAACCAAAAAATTAATTGAGGCGGTGAATATGAGAGATGCATAAATGTATGAGTGAAACATATATGCTTCTTCTCTTCCTCTTTCATTTCCTTTATAGTTTTTTTATTCTTAGTTAAAATGCTAAAAGTCTTAATGTTATCAGAAAATATTTATATTTTATTATTTTAAATATATTTGACTTTCTTTTTTTTTTTACTTAAATAGACTTGATTTATTAGAGAGTATTCATGAGTTTATAATATATCTATCTTGTAATTAATATACTTTTACATGTGTCTAGTACAACTTTTTTTTTTTTGTGTCTAGTACAACTTGTTTTATATTAAATATATTTAAAAAAATTAGAAAATAATATGCTATAAAATAAGAAAAATGATATTAATTATTTGAATAGGTTTAAAAGGTAAAAGAGAAAAGAGAAGAACATAAGATAAAATGGTTAAGAAACTATCAAAAGATATGAGATATGATCTTTCTGAGAAATATATTTCTATTAGACCTTTAATGATTTAGTTGGATTCTTTTGTTTATGAAGAATTTCAATGGAGTAAGGATATTTTTACTTACTAGTAAAAATAATTCCTATATATATCTAAAAGTATGTGTCAATAGAAATATTGTATAATGTGGGATCTTCCCATATTGCACATAATTGGAACAGTAGAACTTTTGTTCTAGATATTAGTTGTTAGTAGAAATATTATATAATTATTTGATATTAATTTATAGGTGTTTCATTTGGATTAACCATCCAAACATATGTAAAACCTGAACGAATGTTTATTCAATCATAATGGTTATCGAAATTAAGACAAACCAAACGGTAAAAAAACAAACTAAAGCTTTTTGTTTTTTTGAAAAGAAATTTTCAGATATAAGAAAATTTTGTTAAGATAATCCCTTAACTTGATAATACAAATATGAATTAATTTAATTAAAAAAAATTATAGTTTGATTGAAATGAATATTATAAATCATGTTAATAGAAGATGGTGTATACACCAAAAGACTGGCTGGCATTCACAATATATTTAGAGGAAGTAGAAACGAGTAAGGAAACATTTTCAAATTGTTATATATCGCTTATTTCTCGTAAAGGTAATGTTAAAACGGATAACCTAGCACGGAAGGCCTGTGTGCATCCGTATATTTTTTTGTATGTAAACAATATTTCTAACGCGTGAATTTAAGAATACTAATACGAAAGGCGCGTGTGCAACCGCATGTAAATAATCTTCCTAGCGCGTGAATTAAGAATCCTAATTTAGGAAGTTTAGTTTTTTTTGACAAGTGTCAATTTTCGGTGATTTACTTACAAATCAGGATAAGTTTTAAAACAATTTAGTGGTATATAAAAAAAGTTGTTTTACTGGTATATGTTTTTTCCTGTATTAGTAACAAACCCTTTGGAATCCTACTCAAAGATTTTCTTTTGATGCAAGGGAATATCTCAATAATAATAAAATAAATGAAAATCCAAATAAAATCTTGATTTTTTATTTTTTGGTCTTTAAATAAAATCTTGATTTATTTGCCATAAATTGCAATGCCCACGAAAAGATAAATGGGCAATTAATCACCCATTTACAATCCCATAAAGCACGATCGACTACGACGTGTTTGGTTCAAACCCAAAACGTGAACTCAACTTTATGCTTATAACACCAAAAACCACGTTAGGCGTTTCCATATATTTGGAAACTCAATCAATCATAAATATACCCTTTGAATCTATCCAAAAGGAAAATATGTAAACAATATTATAACAAAAAAAATGTAAGATTTACCAGAAATTAATAATAGTCTTTGCTTTACACAATTACCATTAAAAAAAAAGTGTTTACTAGTCAAACACTTAGGGATTGCGTTTTGTATAAAACAGTCAAACAAGGGCTAAAGTAAATAAGTCATATCTTGTATGGTTTGGTAAGTAGCTAAGTGCTAGAAGGAAGAGATACGCTTCACAGCTAAATAATTAATTAAAAAATTAAATTAAAAAGGCTAATTTTATATAGATATGAATAAATAAATAGAGACTATTTCATCCAAAAACGTGAGGCACAATACAGACTCTTCTTCACTCTTATGCTCTAGCCTCTTATTTTCTCTCTATTGCCTCTTCTCCTTCTTCTTCTCATACTTCTTCTTCTTTTGCTTTTTAGATTTTCATAGCTTTGAGATTTTGTTGAGTTTGAGAGGGCTATGAGAGATTGCCTTCATCACTAAGTGTTAGTTTATCTACATACAGGATAAGCCCTAGTTTTATCAGCTGGATAGATCTGTTTTAGCTTCGATCTGAGCTTGGTTCTTGTGTGGATTCAAGCTTCAAAGGGGATGGAACAATTACGAGGTTACAAAACCAACTGTGGATTCTCAGTTGGGAAACCGCGATTCGGATCGATTAAGGTTAAAATCCCAAGGGTCCAACCTTGCGTAGCTGAAAAGGGAAAAGAGATAGAAGAAGATCAAGTAGAAGAAGAAGAAGATGAAGCTAAAAGCATCGGTCTCGAGGAAGAAGAAGAAGATGATGATCATGGAGCTAGGAGTATGGATCTAGAGGAAGAAGGTGTGGAAGAGGAAAAGAAGAAGAGGCATATATGTTGTGAATGTCGTAAAGAGTTTTGCTCAGGTAAGGCTTTAGGAGGTCATAAACGTATTCATGCGCTCGAAAGTCGTAGATTGTCAATGATGAGACCAAAGATGGAGTCTGGTAGATCTGAAAGAGGTGGATTAGAAGTGGCTTGTTGTGTTTGTTACAAGAAGTTTACATCAATGAAGGCTTTATATGGGCACATGAGGTTTCATCCAGACAGAGGATGGAAAGGGGTTTTGCCTCCTCTTCCTCATCCACTTGGTAATTCTTCCTCTTCTACACTCTCTATTGATGATCATGATGATGAGTTTATAAGCTCGGATTATGGTGATGATGATGATTTTGGTGATGATGGTGATGAGAACTCGGAGTTATGGGACAATAATTTGGAATCAGAAAACGTTGTTGACCTTAAGGAATCGTTGAAGGGATGGTCCACAACAGGGAAGAGAGGAAGGAGAAGTCCTTTGAAGGTTGAGGAATCAGATTTGAAGGATCAACCATCAGAAGATATGAAGGATACTCATGATGCTAATGGTCTATTATTCTTAGCTAACACTGCAGAAGCAGCTGCTAATCTTGCTGTTGCAGAGACTTCTTCTTCCCATTTGGTTGAAGAGAAATATCTAGATATGAACAAGATGAAGAGGAAGAAGAAGCAGAAAAGATTGTCGGAGATGGAGAAAGAATCATCATCTACTCAAGATCATCAGCTTGAGGTTGTTGTTGCAGTTGCAGCTGAGGGAGATGGTAATGGTGCACGTGAGAAGCATGTCTGTGTGACTTGCAACAAGTCGTTTAGCTCATATCAAGCTTTGGGAGGTCATCGAGCAAGTCACAACAAGGTCAAGATGTTGGAGAATCTTCAAGCTAGGGCAAACGCTGGAGCTTCATTACTTGGAACCGAAGCAATGACAACTGGTTTAGCTAGTGCTCAAGGATCAAACACATCTTTAAGCAGTAGTAATAATGGAGATCACATTTGCAATATTTGTCATAAAAGCTTCCCAACAGGTCAAGCTCTTGGAGGTCACAAGAGATGTCATTGGACTGGACCAGTTACTACTGAGGCTGCAACCGCGGCTCCAACCGCTGCTCCAACTGTTCCAGCAGCAGCGTCTTCTAGTCAAGCAACAGAGACAGTACAAGAGGTGAAGAAATTGAAGAGAACGTTTTTGGAGTTTGACTTGAATGAGTTGCCACCTAACGAAGAAGAAGAAAGAGTCTAAAGAGACGTATATATGCAAGCAAGTAAGCTTTTTAGTTTTTAACTCCAAAACAAAAACAAAAAACCCAAAAAAGAAGAGAGAGAAGAAAAGTTATTAAATTAGGAAGTAATGATGGTAAAAAGGTTGTTGACATTGTATTCTTGAAAAAAAAGATATTTTGATTTTGGGTTCTTGAGGTACTTTGGTATTTGGCTTTTAATCTAATTTGGTGGGGTCTTTTGTTAATTTGATGAGAGGATATATACTCTTTTGTTTTCTTCTCTCAAGCTTTGATATATTTTCTTTCTTTCTTTATTATGCTTTTGGATTCACATAAAGCATGATAGTTTGATTGACCAAAGTTCCATAAAGTACACCATCTTATTCATCTCACTATCTTATCTTTCTTTTTTTTTTTTCTTTTTTTTCAAACAAATGGTTTCTCTATACCTTTATGATGACAAAATGAGTGGTAAATATCAGAACTTGCTGCATTTAATTGGAATACCGAACTATAGACCAACAAAATATACATTTCCATAAATCTATATTTGTATTGTGTATCTCTATTCTCTAAGCTAGGCCATGTACACATCTTGTTTCCACTAAAAAGCTAAGATCTACATAGTTCAAGTTGCAGTGTGCTATTTTATTGTGTTTTTAACAGTTTCTTAGCATAGATTACATACCACAAATTGGTGTTTTGAAACACACCAACAAGGCAACAACTAAGCTAGGTAGATTAAAAGAAAGAAAGAAACAAATCTCTATATTTAAATGTACTAATCTTACACTAAGAAAATAGCCCAGAATAATCTTATTTTTGGCAAACAATGGTAGGTCCAAAGTTGTAAAACGATTTGGAGGTTTACAAGTCCAAAGATCATCACATTAAGACACCTATGAATCTAAAATGGATCATAAAGTTAAATAAAAAAGTATAATGTATATTTGATTATTGGTTTGGTCTAAAACTCTTCAAGACGTGGGCATTGTTAAATGTTGGAACAAACAAACGTTAAGATGGCTGTTTTATAGTCAAATTGTCAAAAGTCTCCACTTGGAGCTAATGACATAAGACCACTTCTATGTATCGTCATCTCAAACACCACACCAGACAATATTCACACAACTATATTGAATTTGTCTTCATTTATAAATTCTTAGCTTATAATGAATAAGTTAAGAATCTGTATCTATAGTAACTCTAAAAAAAAGTTGGGATCCTATTTGAATGCACTAGTTGCACATGATTAAAAAACATTCCTGACAATATCAACCAAATTTTTAATTTAAAATAAATCATCGAATTGAAATTAAACCCACAACACTAAAATTCATGAAAATTTTATTTGGACAGAAATAGCTAAACTCTAAATTTGCTCTTAAACCATATTGATTAGAACCCAATTTTTGTTTCCATCCTATAAAAGGATCAATGTGAATGTGTATATACGTCATCTTCTATTTCTTATTTACTAAAAAACTTATGGAAAATGATGGCAAAGTTGACAAAGAGGCAACACAATATATACATACACACTGACGTCATAAATTGCTGAAACAGAGCTGGACTACTATTATAGCCAAAAATGTTACAATATTTTTATATGGCAAAATTTGTATAAAAGTAATAAAACATCATAAAACATATTCCACCAAACAAAACTATCATGTGGGCACAACAAACTCTGACTCTGGCAGTAACTGGAAATTAAACAGCATAAACAGTAAGACTAACTGTAGAAGAAGACATGAAGTGGTCTTATATACCCTCTTCTTGATACTCTTCCCTTCTTGGATCTCTGTGATCTCTACACAATGGTTTTGTAAATCTTGAGCTTGATTCTTTAAATTCTCAGCTTTTGTTTCTGCCTTTTCAAGCTTTGACAGCACTTTGTGAGCTTGATTCTCAGTCAATGTCTTCTCTTCTCCAATAAGTTTGATCCGTCTGTTTAGATTTTCCACTGATCTTGAGAATACAATATATTCAATCTCTGCCTCTATCTTTTCCTGGAAAATTTCTTCGATCCCGATCTCCTCTGAAACGGATTCGAGTTCACGGATTTGTGTTTCTTTAACCTCGAGAATACACTTTGCTTCTTTAAGTTTGATCTCCAGATGCTCTACATTGTTCACCAGGTTTAGTATCTCAGACTCGAGAGAGGTTAACCCCAATCCTCCAATATTTTCAGACCCAACCCAGCGAGAAGAACTTGCTTCGCTAGCTCGTTCATGTTCCGCGTGTATACAACCGCTGCTTTCTCCTCCATCATCTAGTGTTGATATACTATCTTTCCCAAGCTCTTGGAATTTTTGAATTTCTGAGAATCGAAAAAGGAACCACAAGTTCAAGTTAAACTCGTACACAATCAAGGAACTATAAGGAACCATTGTTAGAATTATTAAAGTCTTAGTTGATAAGGACTACAACAATGCAGCAATCATTAAAACCCAAATGATAAACCATATTATGAAATTGCTACCTTTTTTGAAGGCTTCTTGCAAAGTTTGGAAGCTGTTGAAGGCCTCTGTTAATGGATCCAGATTGTCTGATGAACCATTGTTCTTGATTTGGGACTCGTCCACAGACTCTCCAAGCGAATAATCTTCGGTTTCTCCTTCTTCTTCTCCCACGTTATCTTTTCGGTTCGAAGTATGTGCGTCATGATCACTATTATCTTCGTTGTAATCCATCATTCTCCTTCCGCCTTGTTCTCTGCTACTCAAACTAAAGGAAGCACCCTGCACAAACACAAAGTTGGAGCTTCTTGAGTCAGCAGATTCCATACTGGAATGAGAGTTTTCCTTCTCAATTTTGATCCTTTCTCCTCTAAGTTTCTTACTCTTCTCTACACTACTCTTCCTTTGTTGACTACTATCACCCGAACTAATCACACTCTTCCCACCCCAATATTTTCCTCTCTGTTTGTCCCAAGAATGACTCATCGTCCTCTCGTACCTAACCTTAGGACCGCTGGCTGCAGTCGAGGACTTGCTACTTCGATCGTCACTGTTATCCGAATCCACACCAGCTGCAAAAGCAAGACCAGTACCATGACTATCCCCACCTATAGCAAAACCAACCACGCTATTCACGGAGCCAACCGAACCAATACTATCTTGTTTAACATCAGGTCCCGGGAAATGCATATGTTTAGCATTTGGATCAACTAATCCCGACAACACCCTCTTCAGAACTTTACTACTCTCCATATTCACAGAAGTATCCTTAACAAGATCTCTCCTTATCTTCCTCTTCCACTTTCTTAAACCAAATCCCTTTGAAATAGGAGGAGAAGTCTCAACCGGTGAAATTGACTTTTGATCAATGTCAAGATCCTTATCAGCTTCTAAAGTAGTAGAAACAGAGACCAGTTTATCCACAATAGTCTCAACTTCACCAATCATTCCATACTTATCTTCAACAGACTCAAGAACAGAGCTTTCACTCTCCAAATCCATGACCGCTACAAAAATCTCAAACCCTACTAATGTTTCATCCTCCAAATTCACATGGGATCAATCTCAAGAGCAGAAACCATCATTCCAGCAGGAACCAGAGGAAAATTCAATAAACCAAAATAGACAAACAAAACAAAAAACCCAGAAAAGAAGAATTAAATAAAAGCCTCTCTAAATTCAATCAAATTTCAAACTCAACAGAAATTGATCACATTTAGGAGAGCCAATGATCACAACACGCGCGAATTGGAGCTTGACGTACCTAAATGGAACGCAAAAACACTTAAAGGTGATTCCTTTACAGATAGACCGATTTGAAATTAGAAGATGATGGAAAAACCCTAATTTGATTAACGATTCGCAGATCTCTCGCTATATCCGTTGATTGTGGAAACTTTCGCTGCGAAAAATCGTTAATTTATTTTTTGCCGGTTACTACGATCAAATATTTTGTTTACCTTTTTTGTATTTTTAAAAAAAAATATTTAGAGAAGATACGATCGTGTGAGCGACTTGGTCGGGACACGTGGCGAAACCGCTGGCTACTGCAGCAACGACTCGGACGTTTTATGACCGTTCGATTTGACATGATCTTATCTGGTCGGATCTAAATTTCAACGGTGTGTGATATACCGTTAGGAATTAAACTGACGTTTACATCTTTTGTATATACAGTGGTTGCCGTTTTCTATATCTGAAAACAACGATACGTATCCTTCAGCGTTTGATAAACGGTTCCACATCTGGATTTTTTCGTCGTCTCAGTAAATCATTTTTTTATTTATACTATTAGGAAAGAAAAAAAATCAATCTTGTTTTGTTCCTACGTCACACTCTCCAAGATTTTGATGGTAATTTTTTTTTGTTTGCTTTATTTTTTGTGTGAGTTTTAAAGTATTTATGATTGTAGATAAATGTGAAAATGTGTGGGGTAAATAAATAAAAAGTCACTAGTGGTCTGGTCTTGGACCAATTCCCACTGTGAATCAGATTTCAAATGTTGTGTCAGTGTACAGTGTACACATACATACATAATAATCAGGCCTAAAATAAAAAGAGATAATTGCTTGATTATTTGGAGTTTATCTTACAATACAATATAAGTTTACATTTTAGTATTTTACTGTCTTACTAAAACGAATTGAGAAGATAATTTCATATAGTATGGATACAACTTTACATGTATCTATGATGTTATTGAGATATTAGAAAGTACAAATTGCTTTAACAAAATTCCACATATATAGTTAATGAGAATAGTCAATACTACAATTAGTGAAAAATTTCTTACAAAGTTAATTATATTTAATTTTGAAAATTTATGGTAAGTAAATACCACCTACAGTGTCTAGACAATAGTGTGGACCATCATCCAATACTACCTACACTGTCTACACTTGCTTTGACAACATTGAAATTTCTCTATGTGATATAACTATGATGATTAATTAATTTTCCTGCCTTATTTTTATATATATAGATGGACGAAATATTAAAGTTTAAGAGAAAGTACATGTTTGGAATTTTTTCAAATACTAGGTTACTATACTAATTAGTTATTTCATTTTGTGGTTATATGTAACAATATTGTAAATAAATTAGTTAAGCATCATAATATATAGGGAGTGAATTTTCACTTACTTATAACCCAAAAGTATATGTTTTATGTAAATATTCTCTTGGTATTTTTTCCTATCAATTGTGACAAAATAACAATGATAGTATTATATAATTGAATGATATAGTACAATGTTTTGGAGTTCTCTATACACCATAAAATACAAACAGTACACGACAAACAACCAAAGTACTGAAAAAAATTGAAAATGGTTCCCTTTCTTCAATCCAACCTCTTTCAAGCTCAAAGTTCAATGTCTTAAAACTCTCTTAAAAATTCCATGTAACCACGTTAGATTTATATTCCTAATGAGTCGATCTTAAATAAAAATGCGAGTCTTCTTGGTAAACTAAAACACTATTCATTTAAAATTTCCAGAAAATCAGATGTAGAAAAGAATCCAACTGAAGAGGAGGTTGAGAGATAAAAGAGAGAGAGAGCTAAAAAAACAAATGAAATAAGAATCCAAGATTACAAATCAAGTAAATTATAAAAGGATTTTTGATTAAGTGGGTGATCATTATAAAATACATTGGTACATGTTTAGACATTAACCCTCTCTAGGCTGTTTCTCTCTTAACCATTTCTTTAATCACTATTTTTTAAAAAATTAATCTCCATAAGCACTTTCAGATCCAACTCACAAATCAAGATTCTTCTCCCTCTTCATTATCACAATCTGCTCTTCCTGAAAAAGAAACACATTTGAAGCACTTTGGCAACAAAAAAAAAACACATTGAAGCACATAGAGAAGAGAGGCTTGTAATGAAAAATATGCAGGGGAAGTGACACGTCTTTTGCGTAGTGGTGTCTGAAAAAGATCAAACAAAAGGGTAAGTCTTTGAGAAATCATCTTTTAAGATTTGACTAAAGATATTGCTTTTTTTTTTGTTCCTATTCATTTTTGGTTCTGGCTTTAATTCAAAATGAGAGAAAAGATTCAATCTTGATGATGATGAACACAAGACCACAACTCATTCTAAAGCAATGATTTTTCTTCTGACCCGTGACCTCCATTGTTGCAGAGAGACTGAAACTGGCTTGGTTCTTGGTCAAATCTGAACTAAGGAGGAGAAGAAATATAAAAAAAAAAAAGAAAAAAAGAATAGCAAATTGGGTTTCCAACAGTGTTGAGAAGAAGGAGGACCCCACAAAATGGAAGAGTTAGATACATCACATGCAGCTTCTCAGATTTTACCTCAATCTCCTTGAACTACATCAACTGTTGCATTCATGTTCTGACTCATCTCCTCACAGTCCCACTCACTTCAATATAATCTGTCAGAGAAAGACCACAATGATATTCATCCCAAGTAAGAGAGATAAAGACATTACCTTTTGAGCTGAGAGCTTCATTTGGTTTTAATTTGGGTTTGGTGAAAGAGGAGTAATGAGAGGAATAGAAGAAGAAGCAGAAGCAAGTTTAGTTGGATTAACCATAAGAACATCATCATCACAAGCAAGCTCTTCAAGTAAGAAAGGTAAAGATCTTCTTCAAACAAATAATGCTTCAGATTCATCTCCAAGTATCAAAAACTCTCCTTTCAATTCTCCTTCTCTTGTGTCCCCACCATCTTCTGCTTTTGTTTCCGCTTTACAATCCCCTTATATATCCCCAAGAGCTACACAACCCATTACCACAACCACCACTCACAAGCCTTCACCGCCTGTTTCTTACAAAGGCTCACAATCTGAAGATGTACCAAGCAGCTCCTACACTCCTCCTTCTGACCAGTACGAGTTTTCTGATGACCCATCAGATCGGAAGCTAAAGTTATCAGCTTGTACTCCAGATCCTGCTCCTCCAAGGATCTCATTCTCTTTCCCTGTTCCTAGGGTTTCTTTAGCTAAAGTCTCTGTTTCTTCACCTGCAACTAACACCAAGCTCAGGAGCTCTGATGTCTTCATAGGGTTTCATGGACAAAACCCAAACTTGGTGAGGTTCTGCAAATGGTTAAAGTCAGAGCTTGAGCTTCAGGGAATCGCTTGTTTCGTTGCTGACAGAGCTAAGTATTCGGACACACAGAGTCATGAGATCGCTGACAGAGTTATCTGCTCTGTTACTTATGGGATTGTGGTTGTCTCTTGTTCGAGCTTGCTCAACTACCTTAGCTTGGAGGAAGTTAGGTTTTTTGCTCAAAAGAAGAACTTGATTCCGATTTTCTATGGAACTGGACCTTCTGAGATAATGGGTCTTCTCAACTGCAATGCCATAGATAAAGAGTGTAAAGAAGCCATTGATGGGTTGATTAAGTCCCATGAGTTTAAACTCGAAGCTAATGAAAGTAACTGGAGAAGCTGTGTGGGAAAGACCGCGACGATTCTTAGGGCAAAGCTTGGGAGGAAGAGTGTGGCTGATAAAGAGACAGTGGAAGGGATTAATGAGCTTCCTTTTCCGAGGAACAGATCTTTTCTTGGAAGAGAGAAAGAGATAATGGAAATGGAGATGGCTTTCTTTGGTAATGGAGATTATCTTGAGTCTACAACACCAAGTACTAGAGGAGAAGCAAGTGGACAATCTGAAGGACTTGCAGATGAGGAATCAGATGTTGTAACAACTCGAAATGGGAAATTTATTAGCTTGGAGCTTGGAAAATGTTCAGAGCCAAGAAATGAGGCTTGGAGTGATCCAAATGGTGGGAAAAACTCGCTTAAAAGACTGTTGAAGACTAAGAAATATAGAAACAGTAGTAACTGCAAAAGTAGCACAAGCGTTGTTTGCGTGAATGGAGTTCCCGGGATTGGGAAGACAGAGTTAGCTCTTGAATTCGCTTACCGGTATTCTCAGAGGTATAAGATGGTTTTGTGGGTAGGAGGGGAAGCTCGATACTTCAGACAGAACTTGTTGAATATGTCATTCAGCTTGGGGCTTGATGTTAGCGCAGATGCTGAGAAGGATAGAGGCAGGCTAAGGAGCTTTGATGAGCAGGAGTTTGAAGCTTTCAAGAGAATAAAGCGGGAGCTTTTCAGAGACATGCCTTATCTGTTGATCATTGATAATCTTGAGATAGAGAAGGATTGGTGGGAAGGGAAAGATCTGAATGATTTGATTCCGAGGAACACCGGAGGAACACATGTTTTGATCACTACTAGACTTCCTAAAGTCATGACCTTTGACACTGTGCAGCTTTCTGTATTGCCTTCTTCTGATGCAATGGTTTTACTGAGAGGAAGAAGAAAGAAAGATTACCCGCAGGAGGAGGTTGAGATCCTCAAGCTTTTTGAAGAGAAATTGGGACGGTTGAGCTATGGTCTTTGGGTGGTAGGATCATTGCTTTCAGAGCTTGCGATACCACCTTCTGCGCTCTTTGAAGCTGTGAACAAAGTTCAAATCGAAGAACGTTCAGCGTCACCTTTTCTAAACTCAAACAATGAGCAATACTGCAAATCCAATCCATTCATTGCAAAGGTCTTAGCTTTCAGTTTGGCTGTTTTGGAGCAAGCTGAAGGAAATAGGAACCTTCTCTCATTGAAAATGCTACTCGTGGGAGCTTGGTTTGCTCCGGTCCCTATTCCGGTTAACTTGTTAGCTGCAGCCGCTAAGAACATGCCCACAGGTGGAAACCGCTTCAGCAAATGGAACAAATGTTTGAGTCACACATTTGCTTGGTGTGGTGGTTGTGGTTTAGGACGGAGAAGTGAAGAGGATGCTGCCTTTTTACTAGTCAGACTAGGACTAGCGAGGATAACAAATAGACAACCTGGATGTTGGATTCAGTTCCATCCGATAACTCAAACTTTCGCAAGGAGACGAGACTACATACTTGCACCCAAGGCAACGGTTCAAGGCGTGAGAAAAATTGATAACCCGTTGTTGAATCTTGATCACCTATGGGCTTCAGCTTTCTTAGTATTTGGATTCAAATCAGAACCTCCTTTGGTGCAACTACAAGCCATGGATATGGTACTTTACATCAAGAGAACAGCTCTTCCTTTAGCAATCACAGCGTTCACAACCTTCTCTAGATGCAACTCCGCGCTGGAGCTCCTAAAAGTATGCACCAACGTGTTAGAGGAAGTGGAGAAATCATTTGTGTCTCAGATACAAGATTGGCGCCAAGGCTCACTCTGTTGGAAGAAGAAGACTAACAAGAAGGTCGATGAATACGTGTGGCAGGATGTTACATTGTTGAAAGCTTTATTGCTAGAGACCAGAGCAAAGCTGCTGCTACGAGGCGGACATTTTGATAGTGGAGAGGAACTTTGCAGGACTTGTATCAGTATCAGGACAGTGATGCTTGGCCATAACCATGATCTCACTTTGGCTGCTCAAGAAACACTAGCAAAGTTAGTCAGAATGAGAAGCAAGATATGAAGCACACATAAACATTTCTCTTAGTTATTATTTCCACGTTACTCTAAGCTCAGTTTTGTTGAAGAACAATCTTATTCCTATGTACATTATCTACTTCCTTATCGATCCTAATCTCTTTATTATTCCATCGGATCATTAATCATATAACCATTCCCAACTTATTCAGTTCTTCATAGGGTGTAAAAATGAATCAAATGGCTACGAGAGAGAGCCTTAAGCAGCTAACATTCAATGCATTGAAATGTCAAGCCAAATCGTTTACCTGATAAGTTAGCCAACCAAACAAAAGAGTAAACACAATCTCAGTAACAAACAGAATTGAAATAAGGACAACTACTACTCGTGTAAGAAGTGGGACCAAAGACAAACACAGAAAACTAAGTATGGGTGTGTAAAAATGCAATTTAATCAATGTCTGGGTTTTGCCAACAAGTGTCATTCTCCCCTATCCTGTTACTGGTCCCGGAGTTCACTGCTCAGTTTTGTTTCCTTTTCAAAGCACCAAAAAAAATCTGACTTGTCATACAAATTGAGCTAGGTTTTATCTGGTTATGGTTAAACCCAAGTTAGTCAAAATCCAACAAAGCAAATTCAGATTATTGAGGTATTGAATTGACGATCAAGAGAATATATGATCTGACTCATATGAGCATTATTTACTCAAATTCCGTCATTTTGGGTCCCTGAAATCTCTTGAAGCTTTCAGATTTAAAAGCTTGTGACTAAGATCTACTTTAAACAAGTTGGTCTCAAGCTTCATGACAAAACTGTAAAAACTGATTGTGAGATATGAAGACTTGAAGCAAGACTTGATACATTGTATCTGAAAATGATAACAAGTAACATGTGAGGATAATGGATAGAGCAAGTTGGTTCTTCACTGTAAGAATCAATCAAACAAGATTTTTACTCATTCACAACACAAATCACAAGAATCAAACAAAGAAACAAATAACTAAAAAAAAAAAACAAAAAACAAAATTGAACATTTGTCACAACCAATTGGGGAAAAAAGTCAAATAAAGGTATGAACGACCGGAGAATTTCACCGGAGATTTGAGCCGATCAAGCCTCCGTTAACAGCATCACCTTCCTCAAGAAAAAGCTCATCGGAATTCCTAAGAAAAGAGTGAATGGTGCACAATAGCAAGCCAACGGCAACACCAACCGCTAAGTTCACGGCGGAGCTAGTGAACCAAATGGCCCAAACGGAAGCTAAGACAAGAAACAACACTACCGTACGATCACCGACCTGAAAGCTCCATAGAATAAGTGGATCTTCTCTGAAGAAGTGAAAGAGAAGCCACAAGGCGATGATCGTTCCGACGACGATTAGCGCGACGGGACTAGCTGTGATGAGAGCCAACGCTGCGCAAGTGGCGACGACGATTGTGTAGTTGACGAAGAAGTAGTGGTAATTCGTTTTTGATCGGAGGAAAAGAGAGGAGAATCGCTCCGGGAGACATGAAGCGCCGGAAAAGACGAGTTCTGACCAGGGACGGTGGCGAGAGATGGCGGAAGTGAGGTTATGGATTGATCGGGAGATGACGTCGCCGGTAGGAAGCGGAATTGATGTGTAGGTTGTTGTCGTCGTCGACGGAGGAGGAGGAGGAGCCATATTTTCCGTTACGAGGATTACATCCGGCGAATTTTCCGATTTCGCTGACTGATTTTGACCCGACCCGAAATTGCCACCGGATCTGAAGCTGGCTTTAGAGAAAGGTGTCCCAACGACTTTTTAGTCAACTACTACATCATTCTTTGTACCAACCAATCAACTTTTGCCAGCATATCAAATTTGAACACTTTTAATAATATATATATTTTTTTTTTCCATACTAATCTATGTTCTTTTAGAAGTTAATCTAGTATTTTAATTGATTTGGAAACAAAAAATTTAAAATTTTTTGTTGCTCAGAGGCTGATTTAAAAGTTTTCCTGTTTAAATCTTATCATTATTAGTCACTGATTTTAACATTCTTTGATAAGAAAGCTATACTCAATATAACAAATAACATTCTTAATAAGAGGGATTAACTTAAATTCATCGTATATATATCTAAGATAATAACAAGAGGGATTTTAAAATGTTTCAAATACACATAAAAAAACCCTAACCCTTTACAATCTTAATTGGATTTTTGTCCATGAATTGATTAATCAATTCTATTTTTCAAACTAGTTATTTGTACAAATTTAATTGAGTTTAACAATATTGGTCTAAGATTCAAAGATTTTACTCTAACTTACAACTTTGGTGGCAATGAAAGCCTAAAGGTATATTTTTGTTGTTTTTTAAATATAATGGCAAGATTTGAGTCCATACGGAGTTTGTGGAAACAACGAGTAAAGTATTTTTAGCATTTAAACATTGACAATGGCCAAAAGTTAAAGATAAACTATAAGTTTATAACTTTTTTGAGTTTTTACTTTTTAGACAACTTTGGTGGCAATAAAAGCCTAAAGTTACTTATCTTCTACAGAGTGTTTGTTATTTTCAAGTGTTTGCTTTTTGGTAAACCGTAACTACACATTACACAAAGTCTCTGCAGAAAGAGATGAAGCATAGAAAATGCCGTAGAACATTCGGATTCTACCTTAAAACTCAATGCACCGATGTTCGATGATCGGTTTTCGAAGAGAACCCACTTCTCAGTTGCTTCTTAAACTGCATAAAGGTCGAAACTTTTCGGTGACTAGCTCGGAGAAAAGTACCTTACATGATCAAAATTGTTTCTGAATGCTGAAGCTTTTGGTTGGTCTTGTACTTGTGTTTGTGCTTGTACTTGTGGTTGATGCGTTGATTCGAAATTGTTTCTTAAATAGAGACCTGTGTTGAAGTATAAGCCGGTTCCAGCGCAAGGAGGATCAAGAAACCGAGGGGTTGGTGTTAAGCTAGACCGGGATGCTTCTTCGTCTGCTTCTCCTTGGTTCATGACCATCAAGTCTTTTCCCATTAACCGTAAAACCGGGTTAGAAGGACTTGGAGGCACAGCGGCGTTGAGATTTGTCCTGCTGGAGAACTTACTCTGAAGATCCAAATCTTGTTGGATCTTGTATGGTGACTGCTCAAATGGATGATTTGGTTCCAAACGTGTGGGTGATTTGGTTAAGTTCATGGCGGTTGACGAAGAAGCTGCTCTTCGCTGCAGTAGATGAGATGCTTGATGATTCAAAGTGATGCCCTCGGAAATTCTCTCTTTTCTTTGGCAACAACAAGACTCATGATCATTGTTTCTAAATCTGGGCGTTGTTGTCGTCTGGTCAATGCTAATTGGCTCAACCTCGGCGATTGTCCCATGATGAGATGGAACACAAAAGCTCATCGTGGTTGTTGAGTAGGACACAGGAATGTCCGGGGAGAAATTTTCTCGGAAAGAAGAAGATAACTCCGCGGGAAAGTGCAATCTACCAGCTGCAAAGTTTGAAACTGCAGAAACAGGTGATTCAGATGAGTTTCTGTCAAGCTGATCCATGGAAGATTGGACCTGGCTTGTTATAACCGACGAGTTCCCAAGATTCTCATCAAAACCCATATCCCGAGGACTTGGTAAAAATGATCCTGGAGGTCCTGGAATGGGAATAGTATCAACCTCTACAAATAAGCTTCCTTGTCCAACTTCAGAATCAAATCTCACATCCTCCTTGCAAGAGGTTTGCCCGTAAATCATATTCCCAACTTCTTCTGAGTAATACATTGCTCGCTCGCTAGGTATGATTTCATTAGATGGCAGACTGTCTGACTGGTAGAACTCAGCACCTGTATCATCGGTTTGATCCAACAAATTGGCCATTTTATTACTGTTTTCTTCCTCTTCACTACTTTCTTCGTCATCATCATTATAATCATCGTAACCACTAGAAGAAGGATTTTTTCTCAGTAAGACCTCATTTTTTTCTCCATTATCACCAGAAATATAATCATCATCTGACAGTTCACGTTCTTGAGTCATTTCTGATTCCCATTTCCCTGTTCCTTCTTCATCTTCTTCCTCCGAGAAATCCAACCGAGCTTTCTTTAGCTCCACAGGCATAGATAGTCGTCTCCAGGCATTTGGTACAAATGATGGGGACAACTTTCTCATGCTAGTTGCGCGAGGGGATGCATCTGAAACCTCTACTACATCTGAGCAGAAACTTTTTCTACGTGGATAATTATCTTCTTGAATCGAAGTAAGGCTCTTCTTCAATCGGAGAGTGTCTATATGAACTCCCTCAAGTGATTCCTCCTCCTTTTCACTCATCCGGACTCTAAATGAACGACTTTGAGCTCTTTTGCTCCCAAACAAAGTCTTATTCCTTCCATCAACTTCGCTCCCCAGCTTCTGTTTGTTTAAAGGATAAGAATCTGTGGCAGACATATCAGTACCTCTCAACACAGTAGGATCTCCTCCTGACCATGTATCATCATCATCCTCAGATGGCTGATCCCGCAAAGCATGAAATTTATGTCCTTTCTCGTTTAGCTTCTTCGAAATCAGACCACGTTTTGCCAGCATCCGCTGATTATAGATTCTACGATGACCTTTGTTACTACCTTCTCCAGAAAACCCTCTTTGATATCCAGGTATCTGCTGTACAAAGCAATGTACTGTTATTTTATGATTCTTGCTACAAAAATCAATCATGAAAATGGCAAAAAAAAATGACAAGAACCTATGGAATTACCTCTGAACCATTGGCTTTGTGATTGGTTAGTTTAACATACTTGTGAGGTTTTCTTCCCCGGCGATTTTTCCTCAAGCATCTATTGTTTCCTTTACTACCTTGGCTTAAACATTTCTTTTCACTACTACCATCATTGTGCTGCGCTCTCAACAGAGTAGTACAAGTCTTCTTCTCGCTGAACTCTGATAAAATCCGCAGTTTTTGGCCCTTATCATCAATATAAACAGGACCAACGCCAACAGGCGAAACTTTCCTCTTCTTAGAGACTTCATACTTATCAGCAACAGCCCGATTTGTATAACTCAAAATCGACGCCCACTTTGTTCCATTTCTCTTATCAAGATCTTCTAATGTGCCTTCTTTCGCAGAAGCATAGATATCAACCATTGTTTTAACTTTCGCCCGGGGCTTACTTCTAGGCTTGTTTGGCTTACTACTAACAACCGGTGGCAGCGCTGAGTCAACAGACAGACACTGATCGATGTGAGCATTCAAAGTGGTATTAGAAGCTGATGAGAAGGTTTTGCAAATAGGACATGTTTTTGAAGCCATTGTTGATTCGGAAGTCGTCACAAGGCCGCTGCAACTATCTTCTTTAGATTTCACCATCCCTCGTCCACATTTTTTACTGTGGTGGTTGTTGTTCTTGTTACTTGTAGCAGCTACTACCATCTCTACCTCAGACTTGGAAACACTTTTGCTCGGAAACATACCATTCTCGATGATTCTTGATTGGCTACTACAAACTCCTTTAGTACTAGTCTCTGCTAACGTCTGATTGAAACCAAGTTTAGCCAAATCTCTTCCTTGATGAACATAGGATACTATTTGCTTCTCCGAGGACGAACAAGCCGTGGTCTCAAACTGGTTGGAAAATTTCTGAAACGGTGGCAAAGGATCAGTTACGCCATGAGTTGAAAAAAGTTGGAGACTTCTTCTTGAAAATGGCCAATTGTTCTTGATGTTATTCTTCCGGTTACTATATGCGTAATCTCTGCAAACATCACATAGATCAAAACAAAGTTTATTACTTTCAAAACTCTAAAGGTAAGAGTTTAAACATGAATAACTCTTAAAACTCTAAAGGAAGCATATTTAAGAAAATTAAAGGAAAAAGTTTGATGATACTGAGCTATGTCTGTCTAGGAGGAACAAGGACAAAGATTTGAAACCCTACGTAGATTGTATTGATACGAAATCACAGAAGGTGGAAGAAGAAAGAAACTTTGAAATCTGACCCATTAATAACTACAAGGAAGAAAGAAGAAAGCTCAAAACTTTCGATCTAGCCATGAGGATGAGCTCTAGCTATGATTTGACACTGACCCATCATGAAATCCAGAGACTTTTTTTTTTTTTGTTGACAAAACCATATTGGCGAAGAAACCCAGAAAAAAAAAAAAGGAGAAAAGAAGTAAATTAATAATACCTGATGGAGAAATTGGAGAGATGGGATTGAGCTAACTCATGGGAAGAAGTGGTGAGATGTAAGAAATGAGAAGAAGAAGAAGAAAGTGGGTCATTTGGTGGGTTCTCAGTGGATAAGAACATTTGATTCTTCCACTGTTACTATTTGCCTCCTCCTCTTCGTTTCCCAAATACTTCCGCATAACACCAGATCTTTATCATCACCCACCCAAATCTAATGGACTCCTCCTGCAAAACACAACACAAGTACATGTTTCTAAGGTTTGATTTGATTTAAGATCTTATTAGTACACAACATTATTATTTCATGTGGAAGGAGTCACACTAAAGAAACTAAGATTAGTTGGTAAAAGATTAATTTTTTTGAGTTTGTGTGTGTGATTTGATGAAGTGAAAATCTCCCAAAGAGGAACAATTATTCGCACGCAAAAGACAAGTGATTGTTTATGTCTTAACCCACGAAAAAAGTTTCAGTTTTCCAATCTGATTAGAGAGCTTATTTTATGTTGAAGGTATCATGAAATTAAAGTAAGATTAAGACATCCATGAGATGAAGAAGCAACCACATATAGGTAAAGAGATCAAAGCTAAGAAGAACTCAACTAGGAATTTAAACAAACAGATGGATGGTTGTTCATAAACTTAAAGATCATAAACAATTTATAAACTAAGCTTGTAAAAAAAAAAATTAAGACATGAGGAAGATTCTTGATCGATGTGACAGTTTAAAGAACTAAAATCTGAAAACACTGAAATCAACAAGAGGTCAGATTCACACACAGACACACAGAAATCTAAAAAAACTTGAAATCAAGAAACAAAACCAAATATATATGGAAGCCAAGATCGGGAAAAAAAAAGTGAGCAAACAGTGACCTCTACTCGTAAATCTATACATACACACACATACCCATCTCGTGGATTTCAAGATCCAAATCTTGAAATTGAATAAAAGATGAAAGAGAAGGAACAAGAAAGAATAACTAAATCCACAAAAACTTTAGAACCAAGAAGAACAAGAACATGAAACGAAACTCAGTGTTATGAATTTGATAAGACGATGGTAATACACACCTTAGATGGTTATTTCTTGGCAAAAGAAAAAAGAATGGCTTCTTAGAGAGAGAAAGAGAGCATTGAAGAGAAGAAAGAGATTGAGAGAGAAAGGGAGAGAGAGAAGAAGAAGAAGAAGGAAGCACTATACAATAAAATTTTTAGGTGTTCCATATAAGTCCACATACGTATTATCACTAAATGTGAATAAAATAAAGAAAAACAAATGAGTGCAAGAAGAAAAAAATATTGAAAGTGTCCACACTAAGTTCAATTATTATCACACTCCACCATCTTTATTTTATTATTTTCTATTCTATAGATTTCTTATAGCTATATTTTTAAATTCTTTTTAGTTGCTACAATATTCTCTTATTCCGATAAATGTAATTATTTTGGTATTGGCTTTCCATATATGTAAAAGGAGTTGTTGTTTATTTGTCACATAAAATGATAACCTCAGATTGCCACTAGAAAAAACTAGTTAAGATCTGAGAAATATATAAAACTCAGATCCTTATAAGAAACTAAGGTTATTGGATGATGGATTTAGGTACATTTTGGCTTTTTCGATAACATATCTTATCGAGATCTGAAAATGTTGAAATCCTTTCTAAAATTTAGGGGTTATTGGATGTGTAATTTTCAAAACTAATCATACATTATTTAACTGATGATTTGTCAAAATACATTAAAAAAAACATTGTGTTATTGAAATATCTATGAATAATTTTATTTTTTGAATTCGAAAATATTAAAATGATTTTCGAACTATAAAATAGAAAGAACTAATTCCATAGTTTCAAATAATATTTTCAGGAATTTTAATTTTACAAGATCATGAAACCTTTGTTCTTTGAATTCATTTAAATCAAGATCCAAATAATATAAAAAGCAAGTGATATATATCCCAAACAAAAAAAAAAACAAAAAAATTAGGAGGAAGTGGGACCCAACAAGCAGACAAGCAAGCGACACGTCGCAATCACGTCAATCTTAAAAAAAATCTTGGGGCCGTTGTTCCTCCACTCTCTCTATTTAATTACTCTTATTTTCCTTTTTATGTTTTACCATTTTTACTTTTTCTTTTTTAACCAAAACGAAATCATTTTGTACGTCCATCAAATCTTTTATTTATGAAATTCGTACAGACTCAAGCTCATTACGCGCTTTCATATTTTACCTCACTTGCACGCGCGTCTTCATATAATATGTTTATATTTGCATTGATATATGTTCCACAAACAATAATGTAATTATTAATTTAATAAATAATTAATTTTTTTTTTTTGGTGGTAATTATTCTCCTATTTCTTTCACCAAATTTTTTTTTATGGTAGTTTAATTCTATTTATGTTTTGTAACTCGAACAAACTTTTGGATGGAATAAAAAGTTTTAATTTTTTATGTTATCTTTGGATGATTTGTGATAGAAACTATGAATTTAATAAATTCGAATTAAATAAGCAAGCATGGGAAAAAGCATGAACACAAATATATACTCCCTCCGTTTCCTTTTATTTGTTGTTTAAGGTTTTTGCATAATAATTTAGGCAACTAACTTTTCTTAAAAAAAATTAATTAAAAAATCAATTAAAAATAATTCAACCAATCACAACAAAGAAGTATAAAATACAATTGGTTACACATATTCCAATAAAGTAAAAGTTAACCAAAACAACAAATATTATGAAACAAAAAATATTCTCCAAAACAACAAATAAAATGAAACGGAGGGAGTACTAAAAAAGTATGAATATGTAAAAGTGGTGTATACAAAATAGTTGGTACGTCGAATCAACGTGGACGAAAGAGATTAACCCAAATCGTATAGTGTCATGCATGCATGTATGCATGTGCACAATCTTTTAAATTATTTCATCCATACCGTATACGACTTGTACGCATATCCATATATATAAGTATCTATATATAGAGAGAGAGAGAGATTCGGATTTTGCATATGCTTCGTGTAATATCAATGAATATAACTTTTGTGGTGAGTACATGTTGAGGATAAATGTCACCAAATTTTTGCGCTAGAAGATGGATTTTTGAGTTGTGAGTTACAACTTACACCTTAGGAGACATATTCGTCTTTAATTAAATTATAATGCCTATATGGACGAAACGCCATGATCACATCTCAAACGGTGATCTTAGTGTAGTGGATCATCGATGTGATCTTTTAAAATACTCATCATGCATGACATTTCAATAATTGTACATATAGATTCTATCAACTAATATATTTTCTTGAAATGCTTTCAAAGTTAACTTATGATACATCCTTCCTAATCTTTGTTATATTCTCGTGGTCCTCATTTGATAAACTTTTATGCAAGCATCGGAGTACAAATTTTGAAAGGAGAGAAACAGGAGACTCCATCAGTCTGAAGCAAAATCCGCAAACAACAGCGTCATCAGCGAGATAAGAAATATACAGAGGCGTGCCTATGTGAGGAAAAAAAAGACAATTGCCTTAGGCCCCCTCAATATTAAGTAAATTTTGGGCCCCAAATTTTAAATTTTTATTTGATATATTAGGAAAAATATATATTTAGTGTTATTTTTGTAAGTTTAAAATTTTGTTAAAAAGAAAATACTGTTATTTATTTTTGATATTTAGCATCTTTATTGATAAAAATTAGTGTTAATTAAGAAAATATATTACAAAAATAGCATAAGTGATATAATTTTAACATATAGTACTATCAAATGTTATTTTCATAGACTAAAAATAGTTTTAGTTCTCTTTAATTTATTATACAATAATGTATTAAATTTTAATTATAAATTGTAACATATTGTATTATAAAAAAATATAAAAAAAATATTTTTGGTTTGCCTTAGGCCACCAATACTCTAGGCACCGCCCTGTAAATATAATGTGAGCCGTGAGGAAGACTTCCCATCTTATCACGCTCGATCGGTAAAGCTCCCTCGTCAAACCTCACCGTTTAATTTATACACTTCCAAACATCTCATGCTTAAGCACAAGCCAACAACACTTGATCACACATTATATTCGGAAAGTTTCTTATTTTTGTCATTTGGACTAGAGTTTATTCATTTTCTTTTCTTTTTTTTTTTTTGATAAAAGAGTTTATTCATATTTATTACAAGCCGTCAACTATATATGTAACGGCTACGCAAAATGCAAAATCCATATTTACGTACATCGACCATCATGTTCAAATTTGCAATATCGATTCTTTTATATATAAGTTGAACGAGTTTGGCTAAACTTATTTATAAAACCAAAAGGTCACGGGTCTTACAATCCCTCATATTTTCATATCAGAAACTATATAATATGTTATATTAAATTTGTTTCTTTGCCGTTAAAACTCAAACGATGAACTCAGATCCATAACGTCATGAAAAATTCATTTGTTCGATGGAGGCTAAGACTCAGTGATTTTATTTGGATATTGATCAGTGAGCACTTAAACTCAAATCTGACTGGACTATATATGGAAGACTTTGGAAGTTACATATGATAATGTGGAACTCGTGAAATTAAGAAAACAAATGATTTCTTTTCTTTGAGATCAACAATTTAAAATTTCAACTTAAGTTTAGTGACAAATTAATTAATTTAATTAGTTAGATTTTAACTTAATGGCAAGGAAGTATGCACCAAATAAAAAAAAAAAAAGAGTTGTACCAAATTAATATATTAAAGTCCTATATCATATGTCTCGTGCTTTTAAATATGCTTAGAACAACGATTTAATATTTTATTGTGTAAGGCTACTAATGGAGGACCAAAACCAACATTTCGTCTCTTGTTTAATTTACGATCTTCACGCCAAAAAAAAATAAAAAAAAAAACCCTCTAAGTGGGCCCGCTTTAATTAACATCAACATAAATTCTAAGAAAATAACACGTTAATAAAAAGAAAATTATAACATGCCCTTCCAATTTTCATTTATTTCTTTCTGTTTTTCTTTGCCAACGCATTCCAATTACGTAACACTATCTTTTAAAAGAAAGCAATCAACACTATTTTTTGCTTGTAACTAATACTTAAATATTTAGTCACGTAGACCAAATTGAGTAAAAATTAAAATGGTTTAATTGTTTGTTTAAAGTTACTTTTTAAAATATTTTTAAATGTATATGTTGATATATAATTCAGAAGTATCAATTGACACAAAATCGTCAAAGAATTTAGAATATTTTGAGATACATACATATCCTGTAATAATTAATTAAAGCTTTTTTAGGTCCATGTAAAGATCAAAATCTTGCATATTATGGATTTGTTTGTATATTGTGGTTTCGTATCACTAATGATTTTCTTACTATAGATAGTTACACTCATACATAGTACGAAAAACATCAAATTTTGTACAGTTAATCCAAGTCTCTTTTAACATAACATACCAAAAATGATCTTAGATTTCAAACTAAATCTTATAAATTGTGAGTGAACCTAATGATATATTAATATATCAGGTTACAGGTATCATCGGAGTCGGCCTTGACACAGTTGCATGAGGTAGGTAATTGTTAGTTCTTCTAAATTATTGTTTAATTAAAAGACCACGTACATCTTAGGAATTTCTTGTTATATTGTTTAAAATACATTTCATTCCTTTTTTTTCATACTATATTTATTGCTCATGTCGACTAAAATTTTCTCTCAATAGAAAAGTTAGATGACAACCTAATATTCATTATTATTTTGTCGGCGCCTGATTTAAATTAATATACAAAATCTGATATAGTTTGGTTAAAAGACTAAAAAGGATAATTGTCAAGTTTAGATATGCATATATGTAATGTTATATGACTTTTATAATGTCGTAGGTACTATAAAAACTTAAATCTAAGAAAAAATTGGCATCAAAACTAAACATAAATACTTTTTCGTCAATATGAATAGTTTTAAATGTTGACAAAAGGAAAGCTTTAAAATATTCAATAGTGTGTCTGTCAACTTTCAACTAGTCATCTTACCATATAAAAAATCTGTCATGATAATCACTTTTTCCAAACGGTCAAATGTTGTCACAAGTTGCCACAAGTTGTAATTATTTAGGAGGTAGTGGCTATTTCAACAATAAAATAATTGAATTTGAGAGCTTCACAGAATAAAAGATCGAGAGGCAATTCAGAGATTTAGGACCAATATTGCCTTTGAGTAGAGTGCACATATACCTCTTTACCTCTTTTGATGCAGGAGTCTCTCTCTCAAAACTTATATAAACTGAAATTTTCAATTTTTTTTGGTTGACCATTATTCATTTAATATATTTTTTTTTTAAAACAACCATTATTCTACATCAAGAGAGTGCTCAAATTTCATTGCAATAAAATTATATAAGTTACGAATTAAGGTAGGTATTATATATACATAGAGCTTTTTAAATAATCTCTCTATAAACAGCAATTGAATTTGGATTTAACATCATCGGAATAACATTTTCTAATTAGCTAGTTGAATGACCGATGCATGGATCATTGGATAGTATAGTTGACAAGTATTTGCTTATTGACACCTCGGTTTAATATTCATACTGTGAATATATTTATAAATGTGTACATACATGTGTATCAACTAACATGTAAAACAAAAGAAGACATGGAGTGAGAATCATATGATAATGAGCAAATGATTTTGAAAGTGCGCATGCAATATAGCCGTTGTGCTTGTACTCATCTCTACGCAAATATATTCATATTTCACTGTAATATTTTCCCTATTTTATTTAAATTTTTCTTGTAACAAGAAAAACAGCTCATCTTCGCCAAATGCAATTATTTTCTTTTTGTTGTTTTATATAAAATCCATGTCCATCTAATTTTGACATTGTTTAGGCTCAATAGAAGTTTATATCTATGTGTATAATAAAGTTTATATGTCTGCAGTCTAAAATAAGGAATTGGTGAGGAAAAAAAGAAAATGAATTGCGTATACATAATGTATGTCATGACGGTGACTATGATCTTGACTACCACATATGATTTCAGCCATATAAATATATATCTCTATAGAGAGAAGCATCATGATGTTAACTCATATATAATTTATTTAAATTTCGTTTTTCATAACATTATAATAAGTTTCATATTTCATCTTTCACCCCTTTAAAAACCAGTTTGAACAAAAGTGGGTCCATTACCTTAGTGGAGTTCTCTCATATCATCATCCTATGAGGAGAGAATATATCTCACCATTTCTCCTAAAGCAGACTCTTTGAGATTCTCAACATCTTTATTAGAGAGAAACATGAGATCTTGAGGTTGAATGATGAGGAGATTAGCTTCTCAAGATCTCAAGCATAAGGAAATTTGCCTGGAGTTTGATCTGTAATGCCATGGATTATAGAAGCTTGGAGAAAACTAGAGTTCTTGATCTGAATTTTCATGGAATGTTGTAGTAGCTTGTGCTGGTGTCAAAGTACATTCCACTTCCACTGTAAGGACGATGAAGAGGATTAACAGAAGGAGACACTTGTTGTGTCTTAGAAAGATCTAGAAACTGAGAGGTTGGTTTTGGACTTGATTCGTCGTGTGAAGGCTCTTCTTCTCTTTGGTTAATAACCATCAAATCCTTTCCCATTAGCCGCAACACCGGGTTGGGATTTGAAGGAATCGCAGGCACAGGCTTACTTAGGAGATCCAAATCTTGTTGGATCATGTGTGGTGGTGGTTGACAAAATGTTGTATCTTCCAAAGCTCTCTCCTTTCTTTGGCAACAACATGATTGATCACTGTCTCTGAATCTGGAAGGTCTCTTGTCAGTGGTGATGATGTTATGAAGACTTGATGTCTGTGTTTCAGGAGCTGCAAAGTTTGAAATTGGTGAGACGGGTGATTCCGATGAATTTCTGTCAGTGAGATCTTGTGAAGACTGGACTTGGCTTGTGATAACTGAAGAGTTTCCATGATTTTCGATTACATCAGTTCCCATATCCCAAGGACTTGGTAAAAACGATCCCGGAGGTCCTGGAATAGGAATGGGATCAACCTCCATGAACGAGCTTTCTTGTTCCGCGGTCTCGCCACCATTCTTCTCATAAATCATGCTTTCAAACTCAGCATCTGCATCATCGGTTTTGTCCAACATATCATCATCTCCTTTGTTATTACCAGTCTCTTCATAGCTTTCATAATCATTGTCTTCCCTGCTAAATGAAGGATTTGAGCTTAGCACGAGCTTATCTGTTTCTCCATTATCATCCCAATCATCATAATCTGACATTTCACGTTCTTGAGTCATTTCAGACTCCCATTTCCCCGCGTCTTCATCTTCAGTCTCTGAAAAATCCAATCGAGGTTTCTTGAACTTCATGAGGCCTTTTGCCTTGTATGAAAACTCCTTATCCACAGGTATTGAACATCTCAAGGGATTTGCTACAAATGAATCACTTTCAATGCTTTTGTTCCTAGACAAAGCCCAGCTCTTTCCAGAAACTTGACCTTCCCCACAAATTCTCCATGAGCCTTGACTGTTTAAAGGAGAAGAAACTGTCTCAGACAAATCAGTACTCGCATGACTTGGACCTCTTAACACAAGAGGATCTTCTGACAATGAATGCCCATTCTCAGATGGCTGATCACAAATTTTTCTCCCTTTCTTATTTCCATGCCTTGAAAGGCGACGTTTTGTTAGCATCCGCTGATTGAAAATTCTATGCTGGTCTGGACCTGAAGTTTCTGACCTCGCAAAGTCTCTACCTTCTTCAGAATATCCTCTTTGATACTCCGGTATCTGTTACACAAGTGGGTTTGTTAAAAAAACTGATACTACTTTAAGAATCTAGCAACAAATCAAGAACGGATCATGCAAATGCATACATACCATAAAAACTATGAAAGGTCGAATGAAAGCATACCTCTAACGCATTGCCTTTACGAACAGTGAGTTTTCTGCTTTGACGGACTAGTTTTGGATACTTGTAATCTTTCTTTCCCCGGAGCTTTTTCTTAAAGCTTTTGTTCCCTTTACCTTCGGTAGAAGATTTCTTCTCAATACCATCTTCATGCTCTCTTGATGGATCAGAAGCTTTCTCACTAAACTCAGATAATATCCGCAGTTTTTGTCCCTTAGCATCAATGTAAACAGGTCCAATCCCAGCAGCATCTTCATCAATGTGAACACGCAACACACTCCGCTTCTTTGCTTTGTTGGCGACTTCAAGCTTATTATCAGAGACAACCCGGTTAGAGTAGCTGGAAATAACAGCCCACTTTGTTCCATTTCTTTTATCAAGATCTTCTAATGTGCCTTCTTTTGCAGAAGCGTAGATATCAACCATCGTTTTAACTTTCAACCGTGGCTTAGTCCTAGGCCTGTTTGGCTTACTAATTGGCTGCTGTCTCGAGTCAACTGACAGACACTGATCAATGTGCGCATTTAAAGTGGTGTTAGAAGCAGACGAGAAGGTTTTGCAGATGGGACATGTTCTCAAAGCCATAGATTCAGAAGCTGAAAAGAGGCAACTATGATCTTCTTTTGATCCACTATCCATACAGGCTCCAGGTTTCACTATCAACCCACACTTTTTTCTAGGATTCTTGTTAACCATAGCTACTTGTATTTTGGATTTCGAACCACTCGCCAACAAATCATTCTCACTGCCTTGTTTCTCTGACTTCCTCTTGTGACTTATTGCTTCGACATGAGTTATGTTTGGCTTCTTCACTTGAGGAGGAGGGCTTATCACAGAGCCAAGGGGCTGATGAAGCGGTGGCAATGGATCACTTAAGCCATGTTTTAAACAAAGTTGCAAACTTGTTGAGGAGAAAGGCCAATTTTTCTTGATGTTCTTGGTCCGGTAACTAAATGCATAATCTCTGCAAAAACATCACAGAAACCAAATCATCAACCATTAGTACAACAACCAGACAAAACAAAGGTACAGGCTTTATAAAGAAAAAAACTTCTGAGAGACATGACACAACAAAAGAAAAGTTCGTTTCCTTGATGATACTGAGCCGCGTTCAGATCATGGACCAACGGATCAAAGAAAAAGATATGAAGAATAGTCAAAAACTCAAATACCATTAAGCTCCCACAATCACAGAAGGTAAAAGAGAATAAAAAATAAAATAAAGCATTTTGTTTTGAATCTGACCCATTTAGAAAAAAAATTGAATGGATGAGAAGAAAAGATGTATCAATGATCAGACCTAACAAGAAAGCTAAAGACTTTTGGCCTAAAAACAATGGTGAAGAAACTGTTGACTTCTTCTTCTTCTCCTTCTTCATAAAACCCCAACATAATCTGAGAGGAAAAAGACTTTAAAGATTACCTGATGGAGAAAGTTGAAAGATGTGATTGACCTAACTCATGGCTAGAGTTGGTCAGATGTAAGAAATTAGAAGAAGGAGATGGATTGTTTGAAGGGCTTTGATCAGTGGATGATAAGAACATTTGATGATTCTTCCACTGTTACTATTCACTTCTCTTTTAACCTTGTCCCTGCTCTTCTGCATAACACCAGATCTTATAATACCAAATTTGTGAGCCTGTGAAACCTGAAAACAGATTAAAAGAAATGTTACTTTTAAGTCTTTGATTTGATGAAAACTTGAGAAGATCTTTCTTGAAAAGAAAAAAAATATTATTTCATGTGAAGAAGAGAAAACAGAGAATAAAATTAGGATTAGTGGGTGAGATTTTCAAGTATATGGGTCCGATTGGTGAATGAAATCACAAACAGGAACAATTAAAAGATTGGATTTTTATTCTATAAATTTTTTCCCCCTTAAGAAAATAGCATCAGTTTCCAATCTGATTGGAGTGTTATTTTATGCAAGGAATCATATGACACTCAAGACATCACAATTAGACACTAATAGATCAAGAGAGTACAAATCTCATAGAGGTAATTAAACAAACGTCTAGACCAAAGATCATTGAGATTATTTTTTCCAGAAACTATTGAGATTAAAAAAAAGAAATCAAAACACAAACCCTTACAAAAACAGTTGTAGAGAATGAATCTCTACTTGTGTCGATGAAAGAAGAAGAAGAAAAAAAATCAACTGAAACATGAGATTTAACAACAAATCTAGGAACAAAACTAAACCTTTTTTATAATGTTATGAACAGAAGAACAAAAAATGGATCATAAAATACCAAAAACTTACAGAGGACTATATGTATATATGCATACCTATTATGATACAAGTTTGGATCTTTGAAACTTAACAAAGATTCAAAGGAAAGTAAGAACAAGAAACTGTAAATCGGTGATACAATACAAAAACAAAGAAGTAGAAGACGAAGATGAAGAAGAGAGTTGTTGAAATAAACTTTTTTTTTCAGAGATTGAAAATAAAAATTATCACTAAATAGACACAAACCTTTAGAGGAATTGATTATAATCAAAAATGGTTTTCTTGGCAGGAGAAAAAGATTTTCTTAGAAAGAGAGAAGAGGAGAGAGAGAGAGAGAGGAACAAGAACCACGCACTAACACATCAAAGTGGTATCAGGTTCCCTAAGTATTAAATAAACATATTGTTTAATTAAATAAGCTAAAGTTTAAAAAAAAAAAATATGTTAGAAATAGAAATGATTTTTTTTTTTCCTCGTTGCTGTTCCTTTCGTCTGTCTGTAAGTGAGCTGTGTGAATTCCTAAATAGTTTTTTGAATTTTAAAACCATTTTTTAATGCATTTGATCATAACTATTACTATTATATTTTCCACTTCTGGGCCTGAACTGAACGAGACACTAGAGGCTGCTATTTATTTTTATTTTGTGTTTAGGAAGTGGTGTCTATCATTTTTTATACAAAATGTAATTATTTCCAAATTTTAGTTTTAAATAAATTAAGAATTTTTACTTATTTTTGGTATATCTTTTGCGTAGATGTTTAAAATTCATATATGCTCCAAACCCAATCTTATGAATTTTGAAAGGGCTAATCAATATATGTTGTTAACAAAAAAAAAAAAAATTGGAAGGGCTATGAATGCTTTTTCCAATCGATGATTCGACAATTGAAATGCAAATGAGATTTTGACTTAAATGTGGATTATTGACTAACTTCAGTTTTGGCCTTTGGGACAAAGTTTTTGGAAAAGTTCATCAAATTAGGGAATTCTATCATAACGAGACTGTTTGTAAACAAATGATCGCTCCGATCCTGAACAAGCATTGGACGAGGGTGAGTGGGTGACGGTTCCTCATGACCTTAAGATTAATGATACGACGGAGAATAATATGAAGCTAGGACCGTAGACCATAAAAGATCTTTGGAGGATATCAAAATGGAAGCATAATATGTGGAACTAACGAATGGCCATAAAATATTGGGGACGATACGAAAAAAATCACTCCGAGGAGAAGATTTTCTAATGCTTAAGTCATAGAGACAATATAAGTGGTCGAAGAATTTGGAATCATGGAAATGAAGAAAGACCAATTATGATTCAAGAATCAAGACTTAAGAGCATGTACGTTGGTTTAGGCTTTAAAGACTTTTACGAGTATTTTAGCATTAAAATATTATATTAAAACAAAATATAAACTAATTAAAACAATACAAATTAATGTCAAGAGGGATTCTAATTAAGAGTCTATAGTATCTTCCCTAAGAACCTTTCTCAAGATATCCTCGGTATATATGCTCTAATAATATGTTATATAACGTGCTTTTAATTATTTAGAAAAGAAAAAAAAAAAGTATTTAGAAAGATTAGTTACTTGACATGGATTCGAGTTTCGGGTATTCTGACCCAAATAGGTGCATGGTTCGTCAAGTAAATGGTATATGACAACAATTATCACGTCTACAACGGTATGTCAACTGGTCTAATACTGTACGAGTTAGTCTAGTTTTGGCGCATCATAAAGTGGATCTCTTTCACCATGAGTAAACTTGATGTGACGTATGACTTATTTAACATGCATTTAATGAGCCTATTGTGACGCATGTCAATATCAGTAAATGCTTGTATATGCGTTATGGAAGCTTTAAGATGACCGTATGAGATTTTTGAAAGATTCAGATGTTGGGTGGTTCATGCGGCGAGCTCCCTTATCGTTCTATTAGCTGTTGTATGCGCGAAAATATTTGCTTTCATTTGGGATTAGCGATGAGATCTGCGCGGAGAGTCTTCTACTAGACTGACTATTTGTCTACGTGTAGTGCTCGTGTTCGTTTATTTTGCGAAGAAAAAAACATTCCAAATATATAGTTATATATATAGTCTGTTAATAAAAACAAAGAATACAAGCTCTTAGTTTGAAAGCAAATGGAAGTTTTACATGATCATGAAGTATAAACTATGAGATATCTTATATAAGGATTTTTTTAAACGGATGTATAAACAGCCAGAATTATTGTTATCATCACATTAGTAGAGAAATTAAGAAAAATCATATAAATAAAAAGAGAGGAGTGCCATTTTGTGGAAACGTAAGGGCTAAACAAATGATGGTTTTAGTCAAACATCATTTTCCTCGTTAAGTCATATTCCATGCCCTATGGACTTATTGGAGGTCCCATAATTCCTTCGCTACACGACACTTTTTTTTTGTGAAGTAATGAATGACAAATTGATAAGTAATGGACTGAAGCAAGAAACAAAAAAAAGTAAAAAAGAATAATTATAGCTTCTTAATCGCAATGATAATTCACAAGAAGAGCCGTTTTTAACTTTTGATTAATAAGTTCCATCAAATTAGTAGCATTTCGGAATTCTTCACAATAGAGTGAGAAACAAGTGGTCGTAGGTGTAATAGATTCGTTTTTAATTGGAATCAATTATAGATATATATATGGTGTAGAATTTACTAATTTTTGTCATATCCAAGTTTAAAAATTCATTTGATAAAATTTAAACATTCTGCTGGTAAAATAAAAGCCAAAGCATCAATTTGTATACGTATGGAAAACATAATTCAACATAATTTAACTTTTTTATTTAGAAGATTCGATAGATACAAAATATGCGAGAAATAATATTATTTTAAATGAGGTTTAGACTATTAATAGATACCATGTAGATGGAGAAAAAAACAAATGAGTGTTGAAGAGAAAATATGAAATGTCCACATACGTCAAATTATCAATGGCATAGACATAGTGATGGTATGGTATGTCTAACTTTTTATGATGCTTTAATTTATTGTGACGGAACATAAATTCGTAATTTAATTATATATTCTTCTTAGCTTTGAATATATTTTTTCATATTGCAATTATTATTTTTTTTTTTGTTATAATTATACTGAATTATTACTTAAACAGTCAAACAGTACTGGTATATTTTTTGTTTTTTTTCGTTTTTAACGGGGAGCACCGATTTTCATTTTCGTATGATTTCGATGTGTGTTGGTCGAGAAAAATGAGTGAACCGAAATTAACGTTACAACTAAACCTGATCTTGTTTTGGTTCGGTATGAATTTGATTTTTATTTGAAATGGAATTTATTCAACTGTTTCAATTCTTCAAAGGTAGTTGGTCCACCACGATATGTATTCATTCAAACCTCATATTGCAGAATTTTGGATTCAAATTCAAGTAAATGGTACGGTACGGTCTATTCATACTTGCCTATCTATTCAAAATAACCAAAATCCATTCGTACTACCTTATTATGCAACATAATCTGTTTTAATTTCAATATTAATATATTAATCAATGATCGAATATTTATCTCCTCTTACTTATGCGGCATATGATGAGTTGATGACTAATGCCTCATGGAAGAATTTTTTCGAAGTTGCTATTTGATAATTTTAAAAAGACTAATCGAAAATTTTCTTCTACGTTTATAATTTTGATGATTGGTTGGCATAATGTAATTGTTCACCGAAACGCATTTTGTTTTTTTTTGTAAGAATCACACAAAATACGGAAATAATGGAAGACAAAGATAAGCATTTAGAGAATAAATATTTGTTGTGTATACACATGTTTTGACTTGTTGATCTCTTTGAATTCAGTGAAAGTTCAATGAAAGTTCTTATTAGACGAAAAAAATGCGATTTTTTTTAGAGTAACCAACTTTTCCTTTACCGTGTGGTCCATATATATTACATGATTCACGTCATTTCAAAGTTATAGAACTTAATAGAGAAGTTACAAAGATATATTTTAATTCGTTTGGTCTCCCTTATGTTTTTAATTTATTCTGTATGATAGAATTTCATAAAAACGTAAGTATATTGCCATAAATGATTATTTGGAATATTAAACAGATTATTAAGAATGCGAATAAACCAGCTTGCTTCAAGAAGCTGCGGTCTTTTGGCACCACATGGAAACCTTCTGACTCATACGGAGAGTTCGGTCTTGGAGATCAAGACACCATCACTATCAGCATAAAGCCACTCTCCATCTCTAATCAAAGTTCCTCCAATATTCACCGGCACATTCTTCTCACCATGACCTTTCTTAGTAGACTTCAATGGGTTAGATCCCAATGCCCTAACACCAACATCGCAATCATTGATCTCATCCACATCTCTAACACATCCATTCACAACAATCCCTGCCCACCCGTTGTTCTGAGCTAACTGTCCGAGGTTTCCTCCAACAAGCGCGCATCTCATGCTTCCACCACCGTCTATAACTAAGACTCCACCTTCTCCTTTTGTCTCTAGTTGGTTTCTGACAAGGACATTGTCTTCAAAAACCTTAAGGGTCACAATTGGTCCTGAGAAGCATCTTCTTTGGCCATAAATCTTGAAGATTGGGTGGAGAGCACGTAGGTCACCATTTGATATTAGTTCTGCGTTGCTGTCACACGCTTCCGCCGTTGCAAATGCAGCCATGGGAGATTGTGTGTACTGCATTTGGATTCAGAAGACGGATTAGAGTAGGGACTGAAAGATCAAAGAATGATGAAATAGCAAAACAAACTAAACATAGACAAGAGTTCTCATTCTATTCTAATCAATATCAATATAAAATTTGGAACTTCTTCTTCAACATTAACATTTTGGCTGATTCAAGAATCAAGATGCCAAGAGGTATATCATTTAGTTACTAACACACTTGAAAGCTAATGACAAGATTTAACCCGAAATACATAATGACTCAAATATAACCTCAAGAGAAGCGTTTAAGTGTTTAATGAGCCACAACATCGAAAAAGATAAAACGTGAATAAACAGACAAGTGTATGATTTATTAACAAGGACAAAGGCAACTCTTTGCGTATAAATGGACTGAAGCCAGACTTGGAAGAGGCTGAGATTTGGATCAAGTCTAAAGGCTCAAGAAAGCAGAGCAAGACTCAAATCACACACAGTATACAAAATGAAACGCCCTAAGATTCCTAACAAGTGACACTTCAAATCAATTGCATTTAATGAGTTGATGACTGTCTGCTTTGCAGATTGTTTACGAGGCTTGAGCCAGATGCTGTATACAACCTTATAAGGTTTCTTTCAAGAACTAGATATGAAACATTAAAGATATCACTTAACCAAGAAAAGAACGTAAGCAAACCCATTTGGCTTACAAAAAATACAGAAGCTATTTAATTTGGTTCTAGTCTTGTCGAACAACGCTCCAAGTTAACTTATACGGCGCGAATAGTACTAATAACAACAAAATCCAAAGGAACCTTCTCAGATTTCTAAAAATAGACTTATAAATTCTAATCAAAACCTTTGAACCAAACTCAATTTTAGAAAAAAACCAAACTTTTTTTTTTGGGGGGAGTAATTTGTAAGATAGGAAACAGAAGCTACAGAGAAAACACTTATTAGCATTCATCACAACAACTAAACAACATCGAGATCAACAGAATTTATCTGGATTTCAACAAAACCAAATCGTTCATAAGAAAAAGTAGAAAAATTACCAAGGAGTGAGAGAGATTAGAGCTCCAAAGCTTTCGGCTTTCTGCAAATTCTCAACGACGATACTTACATGTATATACAATCGACCCAAGTAGTGGGTGAGGTCAGCTTCCTCGTGTCAAGCTATCCGTTTACTGAAAAATCCTCATAGAAGCTTGTGCCATTAGAGCCACTTGGTCTCTCCTCCTATCGTTATTCGTAAACCCGTCGGTGCGGGTACCCGCTTTTCTCGGGTCGGGTCATTGACTTTTCTCTCTAATTGACTATTGGTCGCTCGTCGTACAGTCAAAACATAGAAATATATTATTTCATTAGCTACAATGGGCCCAATGGGCCTAATAACGTAGAATTTTAAACCCAAGTTTACATAGTGGAGCCTACTGAAGTAAAAAAACTGACAAGAAATCAGAGCCGTCGATCCACTGTCCTTTCAAAGTTCGTTTTGCGGGCCCCACTGGGAAAAATAAAATATCTTACAGAAGGAAAAAGAAGAGAGGTACACCACGCCACAACCGTGCTTTGGCTGTCACACAAGTGTAAGGTCACAGCCCTGTAACGGGATAATTTGCGGCTCTTACAAGGACAAAAACAAAAGTAAAAAGGAAAAAAAAAAAAAAAAAGAGGCTTGGTCAATGTCTCTTTTTTGACCGGGTTTTTTGGAATAACTGCCTCCTCTATTTCCAATTTAATATTCAATTTAAGGTATAATTAAAGACATTGATTGATGATTCCAATTTTATTTAATGTCTGCATACAATTTTAATTACAATCTTCCCTCTTATATTATCCTTAACGCACGTTAGTCATTTGTTTCTTCCTCTTTACTCATTTAAATGATCATAGATTAAGGGGTTTACGAAGATATAAACGTTAACATGTAAAAAAAAAAAAAAAAAAAAACTAAGATGTAAACGTATACATATCTTATATATTTGTAAAGAATATTTGTCTCAAGTTCTTTTGTTCGTTTAATGATTTATTGGGTTTCGTTATTACGACTTATATTAGATTTCATCTATATTTGAATATCTGAATTTCACAATGGTTGTAAACGTATCTTCTTATATTGCAATTTAGGTTGATACGTTTCATCTAAAAGGCATATATCGTTTTAAAATCACATGCATGTATAGGTGAACATGTTAAATTCAAAATATTATAGTTATATGTCTTATCGATTGAAGTCGAAAGATTTGGTTGCCATATAGATCTATGTTGCGTCTCTAGTTTCATTGAACTTCCAGTGTTATACGACTTCGCGATGATTTGGGTTCCTAAAAATATATTTTTGTACCTAAAAAAAGATTTAAAATAGTAATTGTTGTTACATTACAGTTATAACTGATTTACACAAACACATTTTGACTTTCGATGTGAACATGTAACCAGTTACTAATCCATAACTTGTAAACCTCGTAAAAGATCGAGCAATAGAGAGCATAAAACAAACAAATGAAACATAAAATTCATTTTTAGAAAATATAATTTTATGTTAAAAAAAATGTATATGCAAACAAAGTAAATAAATCTATCTACTTTGTTTTACATATCAGTTAAAAAGCTTAATTACCGAAAAATAAATAATATTAATCATTAATTTTAATAATATTAAAATATTATACCAAATTTGTAGTGTAGTAGTTTATTAGGGGGTGTTATTGGTTTGTGATTTAAATAGAGTTTTGATGACTTTAATAAAATCATAGAAAGTGAATAAGTGAATGATTTAGAAGAATTGTTAGAGAGTTTTCTATAGTCTTGTTGATTAGTTTTTCTATAATTTTGTAAACTCTTTCAAACAACTGCAGTATTTCAGCATACTTTCCATGACTTTATTTTGTAAAGAAAAGTGTTTAAAATCATAAACCAATAACACAATAATTGAATTCATTAACAATCATAGATTGTCATAGATTGTTTTGTTTTAGTTGAATAACACAAAACTTTTAATGACTTTATAAAACTCTTAATCCAATAACACAATATTCATTAAGATTTTAAATGACTTTTTATAAATCACACACTAATAACACCAAACTTTAAGAGAGTTTAAAAAAATCTTGATTGAATAACAACAGATTCTACACAACAATTAAAGTCACTAAAACTCTATTTAAATCACAAACGAATAACACCCCCTTAGTGTCATCGCGATGATGTTATTATCCCGATATGTCGTTGACAAAAAAATGTAAAATATTACAATACCAACATTTTCAACATTGTCAATAAAAATAACATATGCTAGTTTAAAATTTTAGCATAAAAATGAATTAAAATTTTATTTATTTAAAATTTTCAAAAGTTGTAATATATACTATACATCAGTCACAACAGTAAATTGGTTTCTTTTCTTCCAAAATACCTGTATTTTGAAAAATGCTATTCTATACATTTTTCTGTGTGGTGACAATATTTTGACAAAATTTCTCCCTTTAACTGAATTTTCTAGCATAGTTACTACACACACAGACTATAAATAGCTTACAGATTAGATTTTCTGTTCCACAAATTTCTAACCAATGTGACCCCTTATAGCAAAAACAACAACCTCCTTTACATGTAACTTTTATTTTTTTTCTTGTCCTCAAGGGGATAATTCAGTTTTTCTTTTCAAACAGTTTTTGAAATTTCATATGAACCGAACCAATATAAGACTATGTTCACTGTAATAAAATAACATTTAAGATTTTTTTCTAAATCCGACATGTGGCAGAATAGAACATTTGCCAATAATTTCCCATTTTAAATTAATTTTATTCCTATTAATAACCAATCCGGAAAAAATGAATTTGGAAGAGAAATTAATGTGAAAAGTTGGCAGATAATTCGTTAGAGATCACCTGTGTTACACCTCACGGTATCTCTCACTTATCAGCCGTTCATCTTATTCCCTTACTCTGACTATCCCACGTGGCGTGTTATGATACGTGAATTCAATCATGAGAAAAAACGCTTCGTGTATGTAGAACACGAATCACCATCTTCTTCACCATTCCTCCTCTGCAAAAACTTATTATTCCTTAGTAACAATTGATCAAAAATGGTCTCATAATTCTCTCTCTATCTTTTTTTTTTGTTGTTTCTCTCTTTCGAAGATTCCTGTTCTCGCCCACAATCCCAAATCTTTTTTACTTTCTACTAATTGAATTTTTAGAATTCAAAAGCATCACATACGCAAACAAAAATGTTGGATTTATTTTTTCTTCGACTGGGAGAAAGTCACAAAGATTAATCTAATACGACTGTGAAATCTTGTTTTTTCTTCTTTTGTCAATAATCAATCATCATTTCGTTTAAGAGAGAGAAGTTGTAAAGTTTGTTTTTTTTTCTTTCTGGGTTTTCTGTGAGACCCAGAAGAACAGAGAGGAAGAAGGAGACGGGAAGAGGAAATTTATCTCTCTCCCACTTTCAAAAATCTCTCTTTTTTCTTCAGTGTTTTAATTCGGATCCGGGGTCGGGTGGGTATTTTAGTTTTGGTGTTCGGATCAGAGCACAGTTGGATGTTAGCGGCGGAACTGACTATTTCCGTTTGCGGCTACGGCGGCTGTGACGGTTGTTGTGGGTCGTCCTCTTTAATCAATCAGGTAAAATAGTCACCATCGATTTTGATTTTTTTTTTTTTTTAATCATTTTGTGATTTGGAATTTTGATAACGATTAAAATGTTTCATCTTTAACTTAAATTCTGGATTTTGAACAAACCATGATTTGTTTAATCACCTCTTTAGGTGTTTTTTCTTGCTTACAGTCTGGTTTAAGCTATTATCAGACGTTTTTTTTTTTGTTTCTTCTTATTTTTAATCTCCGTTGCTCGATCATTTTGTTTCTGCTAATGATTCATCTCCAAAACTCTCGAAGCTAATTCGTTAGAATCTAAAATCCTATGTTTCAATTTTTGTGAGATTCCATGAAAGTGGCTTAACGTGTGAAAAAGAAAAAGTTCTTCATTTTCTTACATTTGATTTTTCTTTTGTCTTAATGTTTTTTTGCTTTGTCGACTCTGAAAAAAAAAAGTTAAAACTTTGAAAAACTTTTATAGACCCAAGACAATATAATTATGAGTTTTTAAGCTCACTAGTTCACTGACAATTGTCTCAAATCATCTTTGTGTTACTTAGCTTAGATTATTATTGTTTTTAGTATTTTCATGTCTGTCCTGAAGATTCTGAAGTTTTGTGTGGTTCTTTATCATGTTTCCAGGAGTTTCATCACAGTTTGATCAGAGACTCACTCAAATTCTTGGATCCTAAATGGCTGGTTTTGATGAAAATGTTGCTGTAATGGGAGAATGGGCGCCTCGTAGTCCTAGTCCCGGGACGCTTTTCTCCTCAGCGATTGGAGAAGAGAAGAGCTCGAAACGTGTACTCGAAAGAGAGCTATCTTTGAATCATGGTCAAGTTATTGGTTTAGAAGAAGACACTTCTGGTAATTATAACAAGGAGTCTCCACAAACTAACGTTTTACGAGGTGGTCTCAGCGAAAGAATTGCAGCTAGAGCTGGATTCAATGCTCCGAGGTTAAACACTGAGAATATACGCTCTAACACCGACTTTTCAATCGACTCTAGTCTTCGTTCTCCTTGCTTAACCATCTCTTCTCCTGGCCTTAGCCCTGCAACACTCTTGGAATCTCCGGTTTTCCTTTCTAACCCATTGGTAAGCTACAAGTTGTTTGATTGCTTTCAATGTTATTTTGGAGCTTTTTCTGAATATCTCTGTGGCTTTGCAGGCTCAACCGTCTCCAACTACTGGGAAATTTCCATTTCTTCCTGGTGTTAACAGTAATGCATTGTCTTCTGATAAGGCGAAAGACGAGTTCTTTGATGAGATTGGAGCATCATTCACCTTCCATCCTGTTTCGAGATCATCTTCCTCTTTCTTCCAAGGAACAACAGAGATGATGTCGGTTGATTATGGTAACTACAACAACAGATCTTCGCATCAATCCGCAGAAGAAGATGTAAAACCTGGTTCTCAAAACATAGAAAGCTCCAATCTTTACGGGATTGAAACTGATCCAAGTGGCCAGAACAAGACCTCTGATGCCACAACAAACACCGGTCTTGAAACCGTGGATCATCAGGAGGAAGAAGAAGAGCAAAGACCCGGTGATTCATTGGTTGGTGGTGCGCCTGCAGAGGATGGATACAACTGGAGGAAATACGGACAAAAGTTAGTCAAAGGAAGTGAGTATCCACGAAGCTATTACAAGTGCACAAACCCGAATTGTCAGGTGAAGAAGAAAGTTGAGAGATCAAGGGAAGGTCACATTACAGAGATAATATACAAAGGAGCTCATAATCACTCAAAACCTCCACCTAATCGCCGCTCAGGGATGCAGACAGATGGAACTGAACAAGTTGACCAACAGCAGCAGCAACAACAACAACAGAGAGATTCTGCTGCAACGTGGGTGGGTTGTAATAACACTCAACAACAAGGTGGAAGCAATGAGAATAACATCGAAGAGGGATCAACGGGATTCGAATATGGAAACCAATCTGGATCGATTCAAGCTCAAACCGGAGGTCAATTCGAGTCAGGAGATGCTGTGGTTGTGGTTGATGCTTCATCGACATTCTCTAATGATGAAGATGAAGATGATCGAGGGACACATGGAAGTGTTTCTTTGGGGTATGATGGAGGAGGAGGGGGAGGAGGAGGAGGAGAAGGAGATGAATCCGAGTCAAAAAGAAGGTTCTTTTTAGAAATTGAAACACTGAATCTTCAATCAATCAGTAATGTGTAAATGTTTTGACTCAAAAACGTTTTGAAATTTCAGGAAACTAGAAGCCTATGCAGCAGAGATGAGTGGAGCAACAAGAGCCATACGTGAGCCAAGAGTTGTTGTGCAAACAACCAGTGATGTTGACATTCTGGACGATGGTTATCGCTGGCGAAAATATGGTCAGAAAGTTGTCAAAGGAAATCCAAATCCCAGGTTCTTTATAATCCTCTCCTCTCCTCTCCTCTGTTTTTCAAATTTTGGTTTGGTTCGGTTTAATATGTTTATGATAAAAACCAATTCGTTTTGATAATGTTTTCATTAATGTTTTTGCAGGAGTTATTACAAATGCACAGCTCCAGGATGTACAGTGAGAAAACATGTCGAGAGAGCTTCTCATGATCTCAAATCCGTTATAACCACTTACGAAGGCAAACACAACCACGACGTCCCCGCTGCACGCAACAGCAGCCACGGAGGCGGTGGTGGCGGTAACAGCGGCGGTTCAGCCGCTCACTCTCACCATTATCACAACGGACATCATTCAGAACCGCCACGTGGCAGATTCGACAGACAAGTCACAACGACCAATCAGTCTCCTTTTGGTCGTCCGTTTAGCTTTCAGCCACATTTGGCGCCACCTTCGGGTTTCTCGTTCGGTTTAGGACAAACTGGTTTGGGTAATCTTTCAATGCCTGGTTTAGCGTTTGGTCAAGGGAAATTACCGGTTATGCCGCACCCGTATTTGAGTCAATCGGTTGGGGTGAGTGAAGCGATGATGCAGAGAGGGATGGAGCCAAAGGTTGAACCGGTTTCGGATTCAGGACAATCGGTATATAACCAGATAATGAGTAGATTACCACAGATTTGAAATTTACTCTTCTTCTTCTTCTTCTTCTTCTTCTTCTTCTGCATTTGGTCGGTCCTTATAATAACTCTTAATTTATGTTTATTTTTCTTCTTTAATTTATTGGTTTCAAACTTTGGGGAAGGTAAAGGCTGTTTCTATCTTCATTCCTTTGTTTTCTCTTTTTTTTTTTTATGGGTTGGTTTTATCTTATATGAAAAGCAAAAAGAAGAAAAAGAAGAGCGCATAATCAGTTCTTTGCAAGGCAAAATTATGTAGCAATAATTAACTAGATTATGAACCCAATGGCTCAAAATCTTGAGAAATCTAATCACTCAATAAGGAGAGATAAGATATTAATTGGACGAAACTGTATTTGGTACATCAAAATTCACAAGTAAATATTTCTTTCTAGAGCCTGATTTTAATATATATTTTTCCCTTTAAAATATATAACCCAAACTAAGAGAAATTAGATATTTGAACAAATACGCAAATTCCCAAACGATACTTTCCCAACAAATACACTGACAACATTCATCCAGTTATCTTTCCTTTTGAAGTAGCTATGTTACGCACGTGCACACACGTGCCCAAAGGTAACAGAAGGACATAAACCGAACTCTTATTAGGGCTGATTAGATGTAACAAGACACTAAAAGCTTCAAACCTTATAATCTTTTACTAACAATAGAAACTTGTTAAAAGATCAAACAAGAATAAAATAGTAATAAAGACTTCTTTGGTATCTGAAACTTTGTTATGCCGTCTGAGTTGTAGATTCTCTCAGAGGCAAAGTTAAAAATGGTTTCAGGAACCAAGAGAAGATCTTTTAGAACTAGAATCGCTGGAAATAATCTTTTACATGAACGCAGTTCTTCCACCTCTTCGAGTGTTTCTGTCATACGCAGTGTTGAATTTGTCGACCATCTCGTTCATTGTGCTGCAGATTGAACAAAAAGATAAATGAAAATCATATCTTTCACAGTTCCTATGGAATCAGTAACTAAGGATGATAATAGAGCATAAAGGCCTATTCAATGGATGCAAATTTAAAGAACATTGGCTTGCCTATAAATGTGCTTTCAAATACTTTAAATAGAATGTTGCATAAGGTACAAACCTGGAACAATTCGTAATCATTGCTAGATAAGTTATTAGTAATTTGTCGTTGTACTCCTGCGAAAGGAAAAAGGAGCGCGTAAGTTGGAAATACTGAAGACAATAAGCTGCATTGAAAAGACTTAAAATGCAAATCTAACTAACTCACCATCAAGAAATTATCTTGAAACCTCTCTGATTCCATGGCAGGCAACCTTCTTAGGAGGCTAGATACTTGTCTCAGAAGCGAGTTGTCACAAGGAATATCACCTAGACATAAGATCCCAAAAGTCATTATCCTTGGCACCTAAAGCACTAACCTACACTATCTTCTATCTAGAATCCAGGACTGCTGACACAAAACCACTGTGATGAGAATGGAAACTTGGGAAAGAATAGAAGATACCTTTCTGCATTGCAGCAAGATATTGGTAGAGAACTCTGATTCTGCTATTAAGCATCTTGATGGCACTATGAATGCCAGTAAGGTGAGCAGCCACTGCATATCAACGAGTAATCAGTCAAAACTCAGTGAGACTGAAGAAGAGGATTATGATAAGCATGAGGGATATAAGGCTCACACTGGGTTGCTGCTGAGCCTCCGTCAGATGGTTTAAGATGTGCAACATGATCAACTGATATCCGTTCAGCTTCAACTGTCTGTTTTTTATTAACATCTCAAAAATCTTAGTCAAGGTCCACTTTGATAACATAGATTAATTACAAAATCAAACCAAAGCACACACCTCGATTGTGTAGCTTGTATGAACGAAATTTAGCTGCGGAATTCCATCAATGACATGCAGTTCTTCAAGTAATGGAGATCAATCAATGAAACAAATAGAAAAGTTAGCATCTTAAAAAAAAATCTGACCAAATACATGTAAGAATCTGGAAGTCAATAAAGATAAAGACTTGGCAAGATATCTAGAAACTCTGAAATACACATATACCTATACAAACCATTAATGTATACCCACATAACCATGTGCCTATATACTCATAGCTCTACTTTTCAACAAGAGTAATTAAAAACATACCACTTTCATAAATAGTCACTGGAAGATCCTTCTGAGCGTGATTGATTGCCGGATTTAGAAGGACATAAACAGGAGATTCATTAATATCCATCAACTGTCACAATGAGCAGACACAAAAAAATCACAATTTTTCAGTACAATGAGACCAAATCTCAATAACACAAAAACACTATAGAGAGCATTGGACTCACAGCTTTGTGGATATGCATATCAGATTCATCAGCATCACTTCCCGTAGAGTACCATCCCAAAATATAGAAGTCAGGGAACACCTTCTTATCTAATAAACAAGAAAAAAAAACCAGAAGAATCAATAAATACACACATGGATTTTCGAAATACATCTTATGTACACTTGATTTAACAATTGTAGCGATAATTGAGAGAAAAAGGGAGATTGTGAACTTACAAAGCTCTTGCTTCTTCTCGAGGAAGGATCTATCGAGAGTTTGAGTCGAAGGATCATATAAAAGCTCGAAACTGTTGAAGATCTCTACAGTACGACCTCTCTGGACACCGATCACACATCCGTAAACCCTAGGGTTTTGCTGGAACATTGCTTCGCCGTTTTTGGAGGCATTCCCGCTTGCGCAGACTGAAGCAGGAGGATTGAGCTGCGTCTTAACCCTAGTGTAGTGATCCGATATGTTGACGATTACCAGAGGATGCAACTTGAAGGTTAAGCCGCTCGACGACGAAGGTGCCATCGTTGTCGCTCGTCGGTATCTCTCCTTCGATGAATTCTTTTCTTTTTGCTGCTTTTTACTTTTTAGTTTTATCGAAGTTTTTTTTTTTTTTTATTTAAATCAATCTAAATTCGGATCCTAGATCGGGTAATAGAGACATTGAACCGGGTCACTTAAATGGATATTGGTTTTTTTCGTAATGGGCCGAGCTTTACGCACGTGAGATTCTATAGGCGGTCAGGCCTCGTAAGTCGTAACTTATATTTTCAGTTCTTTTTTCTTTTCTTTTCAAACACACTTATCCGGCGTTGTAACTGGTTTGGTTTGACGAAAAAAAAAAAAAACTGGTTTGGTTCGATTAAAAAATTTTCAGTGACAAAAAAAAAAACGTAGAAATTTGAACTTCAACAAAAAAAAAAAAGTAAAAAACACTAAGGGGATGTATTCAATCTACTATTTTGAGGGATTTGAAATTTTATGAAATTTTATATGATTTTGATGATTTTATGGAAGTTCATATGATTTATTGAAAAATCCTTTCAAATTCCACCTAAAACCATGAGATTTGGAAATCTGTATTTTTAACTAAGGAAATCTTCTTAAATCCCCTCAAATCCTTCAAAATCATTAAAAACCAAATCCACAAATTAGTTTCAATAACACTGGATTTTAAAGTGGATTTTGAAATCATTAATTCAATAACACTGGATTTCATTACATTTTTAAAAATCTATGATTGAATAACATAGGATTTGTAAAAAAATTACAAATCCCTTTAAATACAAGTTTGAATACACCCCCCTAAATGTTATTGTTGTTCCTTCATCTAAAAAATTTTATAGTATGGAAAATCAATTAGTTTAGTGGTTGACTAAATGTTATTGTGTTTCTACAAAAAAAAGTTTGATTTCTTGCAAAGGTAAATTATTACAATTTTTTATTATTATTATTATTACTGTATTACAACAAATCAATAGAGTGATCGATTAGCCGGTAAAATTCCTAGTGATTTCTCTAGCATATTTGTAGGCAAACACTATTCGTCGTGATTTCATTTGTTTATACTTTATAGTATGTAGATCATTGGCAGTTGTGTAAAATTTAAATGTCCAGCCAAATTGTCTTTTGGGAACCTTTCTTGTTGATTGATATTTTGTCAATTACATTTCTTTTATTGTTAAAAGATAACTTTCGCTTATCTTGAGTGACAATATTATTATTTTGTGATTGGATAAGAAGATATATAGATGATGAAAGAAAAGGAAATATTTTCACAATAATTCAGTTTCTAAGATATAGATAAAGTAAAATGTTTTATCTTTTCACAATTACAAAAAAAAAAAACAAACATAAATGTGTTGGTGAGCCTAAAACTGTGTGTGGTGTGGATAATATATAAATATTAAAATATACTAACAAAATTGTTTTTTTTTGTTAACGAAGCTCTTGTGGCCAAATTCTCAACCCAAAAAAAAAAAAACACCGCCACGAAACAAACAGATTGGGATTTGGGAGGTGATGATCAATTCTTGTGGGCGGAGGAAAACATACTTATAAGAGACTCAACGACGGTGTTTGCGTAGAAAACCGTTAGAGACATGGCGATGAGAGACCTTGTCAACGGCGGAGCCGCCTGTGCGGTTCCCGGTTCTTCTTCTTCTTCTAATCCTCTCGGAGCTCTCACCAACGCCCTACTTGGTTCCTCTTCCAAAACTCAGGTTAGCTTCCTCATCAATTTTTTGATCGAACTCTCCTGATTCATTTCTCGCCCTCTTTCGTCGGTTTAAACTCGAACTCGTAGTAGATCTCTTTTTTTTTTTCTTGGGGTTTTGATATTTCCTGAGAATATTTTGATGATTGATGAATTTGATGTACAGGAAAGACTCAAGGAGATACCTAATGCTAACCGTTCAGGTCCTGGTCCACAATTTTACTCTGAAGATCAACAGATAAGGTCACTTCCTGGTTCTGAGTTAGATCAGCCACTTCTGCAACCTGGTGCTCAGGTTAATGCTCTGCAAATTTTTGATTTTTAAAATTGTACTGTATTGACTCTGATCATCTAGCTTTTTGTGATGGCTGATGGGTTTGCCAATTTTTTCGCTCAGGGGGCAGAGTTTTTCCGTAGCTTCCGCTCTGTAGATCAGAATGGTCTTGATGCAGCTTGGGATGAGGTACAGCATAGTGGACCGATGCCTCCAATGGGACCTATGTATGAGCCAGTTCAACCTACATTCGACGGTTTGTGATTTGATTTCGCTCATACGTTCTCTACCACATTTATATGTTGCTAGATACAATACAGATAGATAATCCGTGGTATCGATGTTGAAGAAATTGTGATATCTTTTTGCCCATTCATCTTCCATCGAGAAGTATATAACATCATTTTTGTAGGAAGGAAAGTTAAGAGTGAAAGTGTTAACTAGTAATTTAGTATTGCGACACGAAATGAATGGGGTGGTTGTTATTGAAGCAACTTCTTCTCTGTGCAATCCTTTTCTCTGGGATGGCGTGTTAAATATTCATAACTCTGTCTTAGTTTATAGAAAATGTCAAGCGAGGTGTTCTCGTGTGCCTGCTTGATTTGTTTTTTCCATTGGTTATCCGTTGCAGGACCCCCACAGAGAGTCTTGTCAAATTTTCTGCATTCATTTGTTGAGAGTAGCCGTGGTGGTATTCCCTTTCGTCCAGCACCTGTTCCAGTACTTGGATTGTCACAAAGTGACAAACAATGCATACGTGATCGTAGTAGCATAATGGCTCGGCATTTTTTTGCCGATAGGGGAGAGGAATTTATCAATGCTCAGGTTTGCTGTTTATCTTTTCCGTAGCTGCATCATTGTGTTGTATGTCTTCAACTTAAAGTTTTAATGGTCAAATATATATGCTTAATATTTTGGTGTTATATCATTCATGCCTATTGCCCTTTAGCAATTAAAGATCAATGCAATCATATAAAGAAGTGGAATAACAAAAATTTCAGGTCCACCCTCCTTGATCTGAAATAGACATCTAAATTGTAATATTGTGGAATGGCAACGAGTTAGCACTGTCACTATCATATATCACAATCATCTGTGGGTCAGGGCTTTTGTTTGAGAGTTAGTACTATTGTTATACTTGGTAATTCTTCCTATATAGTATGGATTTTCTCAAGACCATGCCAGATGTGTGGTATGGTTAAGCCTTTTGACATTGCCGATGGCCTAAGCCTTTTTCTCTTCTCTTTTAATGTTTGTTTGCAGCTTCTTTTCTCCATGTCGTTGGCTGAATATATTATTCCATGTTGTTTCTAGGTAAACGCATTATTGTCATCTTTGGATATCGACGATGGGATACAAGCTAGAGGTCATATTCCCGGGAGACTTCGGGAGCTAGATGATTACTGGAATGAGTCTCAGGCTGTTATGAAACCTAGTTTACATCCTGCTGACAATTGGGCTGCTGAATTTAACCAACATGGGATGGATCATGGTGGTCCTGATTCATGGGTCCAGTCTTTTGAGCAACAACATGGTGTGAATGGGTGGGCCACTGAGTTTGAGCAGGTAGTTTCTAGCATAAACAGCTATATGATAGAAACTTTTTCCTTCAGTTGTTTGAAACTTCTTTTTGATTGTCCATGCCAAACATATGTTTGATAAGCTTTCAATGAGTATTATAGAAATATCTAGGGTATATATTTTGGTAGAGTGTAGGCTTTGATTTAGATAGTCCCTAGGGCATAGTTGTTCAAAAGCCTGAATCTGTTGTGACTCTTTTTTATGTAGTCCCTAGGGCATAGTTGTTCAAAAGCCTGAATCTGCTGTGAGTCTTTTTTATGCTGTATAGTCATCAGGGTTTGACTCGCATTTGATTTGCCAACTACTTGGCTCTCTGATAATTTATCATGTTCTTCTGAAAATATTTGGCGCCCTCATCTTTTTTATTTTCTTGAAATTTTTTAAGGGTCAATCTCAATTGATGTCAAACCAAATGAGAAGTATGGATATGCAAAATATAGCCGCAATGGAGCAGACTCGTAAGCTTGCCCATACACTATCTCAGGATGGGAATCCGAAATTTCAGGTCAGTGTTGCGTACCATTAGTAATTATGTGCCTTCAATCTAAACAGCCTTTGATAGTAGTATCAGTCGGTCAGGTTGCAGTAAATGTTTTACTGCACTTAGAAAATGGTTTTACTGCACATAAAAAATGTTTCTGGGCTGTTCTGATCCGTTATGACCATTGCTGAGATCTTTTACAGCACATAGAAAATGTTTTTGTTGGGCTTATGTGTTGGTTTATGTTCTAGAATTTGAAGATCTCTGAAATTGTACTATGATTTTCCCATGTGCTGAGGTGTTCTCTTGAGATTTATGTAAAAGCTTGGCAAAATGTTTGGTGAATGCAGAATTCAAGATTCCTCCAATTTGTTTCGAAGATGAGCCGCGGTGAACTTATTATTGATGAGAATCAGGTCAAGCAAGCATCAGCCCCCGGGGAATGGGCTACTGAATATGAGCAGCAGTATCTGGGGCCACCAAGTTGGGCTGATCAATTCGCAGATGGGAAAGTATGTACTTATTTAATAAAGTATCTGCTCACTTTAGGGTCTTACTTGCCACTTTTTCTTTTTATAAGAAGCATCACCTTGCATCTAACATGAGCTTCTAATTTGGTGGGTTACAGCTTTCACATGGTACAGAACAGTGGGCTAATGAGTTTGCTTCCGAGATAGGAAAGCAAAAGCAAGAATCAGTGGAAGACCAATGGGTTAATGAGTTTTCAAAGTTGAATGTTAATGACTGGATAGATGAATTTGCTGAAATGCCCGGGGGTGAGAGTTCAGCTGATGCATGGGCAAATGCTTATGATGAGTAAGTCCACTGTTCTCTAATTGATCTATTACTATAAGTTCTCTTTCCTTTATTAATTCAATTCTGCTTGGCAAATCTTATAAGTTCCCTTTCAATTCCATTCTGTAATCCTTGAGAGAGGGTGGGTAAGTGCAGACACAGTGGAATTTTTCAACTTATTTGTTACTTTCTCCTCTGCATTTCTCTCTGGTTCCTTAATGCTTGCTTAGACGAACATTTTGCAACTATGCAGTTCTTTGTTATCTTGAAATTCCAGGTTTCATATTTACCATTAATTATTCGCCTGTTTAGTCAAGGGATTATTTATGATAACCTCCTAATTTTTATCTGTGGAGTCGAACAATGTTTATCCAACATGCATCTTCGACTTTCAAGTCATCTAATAAAATTCTATGCCTCTCTAGGTTTCTGAATGAGAAAAATGCTGGAAAACAAACCAGTGGTGTCTACGTCTTCTCTGACATGAATCCTTATGTGGGTCACCCTGAACCTATGAAAGAAGGACAGGAATTGTTTCGAAAAGGACTTCTGAGTGAAGCAGCGCTTGCTCTAGAAGCTGAGGTTATGAAAAATCCTGAGAATGCTGAAGGTTGGAGATTACTTGGAGTCACACACGCAGAGAATGATGATGATCAACAGGTTAGTCAGATTTATTTGCATGATTGAATGTTAATCTCCTATAACTTAAATGATGGAAACTTATTCATATTTCAAATATTTTATCGTTGTGGATGCAGGCAATAGCTGCAATGATGCGTGCACAGGAGGCCGATCCCACAAATCTAGAGGTGCTTCTTGCGCTTGGTGTGAGTCATACCAACGGTCAGTGCATGTTATCTAGCAATATGTGATTGTTTTGTTCACATATCTTGCTGCTCAATATGGATACATGTGTTCATACATTTTTGGAATTAGATAGGTAATTCATATCTTGTTCTCTGTATTAACAGAGTTGGAGCAAGCAACTGCTTTGAAATATTTATATGGATGGCTTCGAAATCACCCAAAGTATGGAGCAATTGCGCCTCCAGAGCTAGCTGATTCTCTATACCATGCTGATGTAAGTGCTCTTCCTCTTCCAAGTTCTCCTCAGTTGAATCTCAGTAGTTGTATTGAAACTCTAATTCCTTGTCTATGTATAAACAGATTGCTCAATTATTCAATGAAGCTTCTCAGTTGAATCCTGAGGACGCCGATGTGCATGTAGTGTTAGGCGTGCTCTACAATCTGTCGAGGGAGTTCGATAGAGCAATTACGTCCTTCCAAACAGCATTGCAACTAAAACCAAACGATTATTCTCTGTGGAATAAGCTCGGTGCAACACAAGCCAACAGTGTCCAAAGTGCTGATGCCATATCTGCTTACCAACAGGTACTGTTATAAGCACGTAAATCAAAACTTCTCAAAGTTTCATCTTTGCCTTTTTTTCTGACTTATTTTTTACTTGCAGGCTCTAGATTTAAAGCCTAATTATGTTCGTGCTTGGGCAAACATGGGAATCAGTTATGCAAACCAGGTTTCAAATCTTGATTCTTTTACTTGTGATAGAGGCATATATCTAATGTTTGATGACTGTTTTTGGATTGGACCTAACTGAAATTTTGGTAACAGGGGATGTACAAAGAATCAATCCCGTATTATGTTCGTGCCCTTGCGATGAATCCTAAAGCTGATAACGCATGGCAATACTTGAGGCTCTCGTTAAGGTATAGTATAAACTTGTGAACATTAAACTCCGATGCGATTTATTTAAAAGTCTGTTGAAAATTTGTTTACTTTGTTAAACTTTTTATGCAGTTGTGCCTCAAGGCAAGACCTGATTGAAGCTTGCGAGTCAAGAAATCTCGATCTCTTGCAGAAAGAGTTCCCGCTGTGAGTTAGACAAGGCAGATGATTCAAACCCTAAATCCGGAGATCTATTGTTTTGTGGGGAAGTATTCAGATGGAAATCTTACAAGGGAATTACGTCAATTTTTTTTTTTTAGATTTGTAAAAGTAAACTATAATTTAAAAATAAAAAACCATGGGTTGAAATAAATAAAATTGTTTCTATTTTTACTCGTCATTTTGCAAAGAATCTATAAGCAAAAGGGAACTGTTACATTCATGATGCATTGTATAATGTAGAGTAACTTGTTTTTGGTCCCCGGAGAAAATATACTAGCAATTAACTTTGACATTGATTTCCAAATTTAGACGTACGTAAAGGTGAAGTGACACATTCATGATTCATGCATTGTATCGAACACTGTTAATCTGAAGATATGGTCCCAAAACTAGTAGGATTATATATCGTGGTCCCAGCAACTTGAATAACATAGAGAAATAATAAGATTATTTGAATCGAATATGCTGTATTAGTCTTTTTCTTCAATCATGTATGGATGGACTGATGTCTATGCTCGTTGATTACTAGTCTGTGTCTTAAAAGTATGTTTGGGTGACCTAATTACATATTTTAAACGCTATGCATTGGAGATTGGACCTAGCTAACTTACTGCAGCGCACTGAAAACTTTGTGAACACTGCAAAAACGTGATGATATTATAAAAATGACATGTTTAATAGAGACTAGCTAGTGTTTGTATAAAGTGGTGAAGGAACCATAAAAACTAATCATTTAAAGCAATAAAGGAGAGAGCGGAGTAAGTTCACAATGGAGAGAGAATATGACATGACATACGTAGATAAATGTATATACATTTCGTTTTAAATAATGGTCGATCTATACTAGTTACTTATATTTGTTTTTTTATTGTTTTTTCTATAGCCAATTTTAATTCGAATGAGATTTTATGTTTGGAGAAAACGTACTAACACTAGCTACTATCGTTATTCGGTTTTTTTTCAATTAATTTCATGGGTCGAATACTATGAATTCTTTGATTTAAATATTGAGAATAATGTCATCAATGAGGGAGACCATGTAGAGACAGTATAGTATATATACTTGTATATTTTTGAGCGGACACAAAACCTTCAACTAAGATACTGTTTTTCTATAATAAATTTAAATAAATGTTTGGATGTAGCAGTATAAACATAATAGTAAAGTAATTTTTTTTCATTATTATAGAGACAACTACAATACTGCATTGACTTTCGGACGTTGGATTGGGAGCGAAGGCAAAATGGGGGAAGAGAAAGATGGACCATATGCACAATAATACTCGGACTTTAACTTCAATTTTCAGTATCTTTCTTCACGAGAAGGAAAGAGAAGTAATATGGTATATATAACTGAGTTGACAAAGAAAAAAATAATGGTCAGTTCCTTTTGTTTTGGAGATATTATTGTTTTCTAATAATATTATCGGTTTACTGATCACAAGATAGCAAATTCAATTTTATCGAAATTTCAAAAAACAATCATGAAAATTTACAATGACAAAAAATTAGAATATTAGATAAAAAGATTCTCTTAAAAAATATTTATTTTAAATTTAGTGTAATAATTTAAGCTTACTGCAGCAATATAATATATAAAAACTTATGACAATGCTTTCTAATAAAATCAATAAAGCGGAAAAAAAAATCTTACTAGACATTTGTATTTACGGCACTTGAATCTGCAGTAGATCTCAAAGAAACAGTACTTGTTACGTTTTTTATACACATAACCAACTAAACTATCATCAACAAGTATTACTTCCTATGAAATTATTTTAACATAGGAAGTAATAATTGAATAGAATGTGCCGACGCATGGACTGGATATTAAATTCTCTATGGACCTAAGATGACCATAGAGGTAACAATCATCAAAAGTAGGAACAAGGGAGAAGGTAGGGGACCATAAACATAAATACATAATGTAAATAATATAGGATGGCTTTTGAGTGGAAAGAGACTACGTCTTCATATTATTACCATATCCTCGAAGAATTGGCTTGTACGAAAATGGGGTCTCTCCGATAGCACAACGATATGTCATATCGTCCCAAACCTAAGGAAACCTTATTCATTATTAATACCCCTTCCTCCTTCTTGAGAGCTACATATATAGATGTAAGTTGGTCAATATTGTTAGTTGACATTTGATCATCATAGTCCCGGGGAAAAAAAAATTCAATGGGCCGGAAGATGAGTTTTGTTTTGTAAAGATGAATAGTAAAAAGTTGTTTCAATGGGAAGATAAGTTGTGTTTTATAAAGATGGTTACAGGAGTTGTTTCTGTATACATATGTCCTGTTAATTTTGGTTTGAGAATTTATTGTCTTTTTTTGTTGTTAAAGTGTAAAGAGAATGCATTGTTATGTGCTTGCATGCAAGCTTTTACCGTTAAGAACTAGCTATACAATTTTGTCGTATACCGTTAGATATATTTCTGTTTCTTTTTGCCTTTTTGGTGTAAATGGTGACGCATTCACCGGTCTGTTATATGGTAAACATGGTACGTTTTTACCAGTCACTTTTTAAAAAATTCCGATCGCGGCATAGTGTTTAAATGAACTAACAAATATAAAAGTTGTACGTATGCTATACCGGCACACTTGTTGTTCCACGTACGTATAATTACATTATATATTATTTTTTTTTTTTTTTTTTTTTGGACAAAACATTATATATTATTTTAAAATGAAAATGTGTATATATCATGATTTAACAATTATATTGGCACCATTTTTTATTGAACTGATTTTCGACACTCCAAACAATAGAACATTTAGTAAAATTCTATTATTTGCACTATTTGATTGTATTTGTTACCATTCGTTATATTTTCTAGTATATTATTACCAAAATGTTATGAATCTTTGGTCCATCATCATTTTGAATTAGAGGCCAAAGTATGTAAATTTAATATTTTTCTGAAATACTCAAACTCGTAATTTTCAAGCTCATTTTCTTTAGAAAGCCTCCTAAATAACCTAATTCCGCTCCAAATTACCCTTTTTTTTTAAAAAAAAAAACAAATTCCACTCCAAATATATTAATTGGAAGGCATTATTTTTAATTTATTTTCCCATTTTAAATTCTTCTCTGGAACTATAGCTAGGTTTCTGTTTTGTCACAGTTTTCAGACCAAACTTTCACCAAATTAACTAAACGATTTCATGCAAAACTGAACGGAATTAAGTAGCTGTTCCAAATCTAGCCAATGAGAGAAGATCACGATAACTATAGTATAGTAGTGTTACAGTATAGTTCTGACCAATAGTGCATCACGTGATTCGTAGGGTTCTAACTATTTAACGTTGCTCTCTAGCCACCCCAGTCCCACTCTATAACTATAGCTAATGAGAGTACGCAGCTATCCATTGCAATTTTAAATGGATACACCACATAAAAAAAATGATTAATTTGTCAAAAAAATCGGTATATATATAAATTAATTACTGTATTAGCATATGAACAAAATGAGAATTCCATAGCTAAATGATTTCATATGTGGTGTTAGGTGATTGGAAAAATATATAGTTTTTATATAAAAATTTCATGGTTTTGACTTTTGAGTTCTAATTATATGGTGATATTCTTAAGTTATATGACTATTATGTAATTTGTAATGGCGATAAACAAAAAAGTAGGGACATATGTATTTATAGAATAGTGAAAGAATAATCTACTCCGAGGTTGAAGATATGGCCGCAATATGATGGACCAATTAGATTGTCACTGGTCACATATGTATATATATGCGGTCTATAATATATGTTATGATGTCGTCGTGTCTAAGTTTCATTTGATACAAGAATTTGAAACACAATGTCCTACATGGTAGCATACTGTGGCATATATATATTCATAGATCAGTCCCATCTCGTACCTTGTAACATTTTTATTCCATATCATTTTTCGATTCAATTTCGTTGGAAACTAGTTTTCGTTTCCGGTACCTTCCTCCCCCAACCCAATTATATAGATTTATTAAAACTCTTTTAACAAAAAAAAAATTATAAAACTCTCAATTTTTTTGAGAAAAATAATTACTTAAAAGTCATTTTTTCAGTTTTAATTACACCATTTGGCAAAGTCAAAACTATTTATTTGAATCGACATCTCAATAAACCTAAAAAGTTGTAGAGGTAGACCGGTAGTTACGAAATGGTTCAACCAGATAAGCTTGTTACTGATCATTTTGTATAAAGCTTATTCTTTATTGGTTCTTAATGGAGATTTGCGAGAACTACAGTTATAATAATAAAAAGTTTTTTTTATATATATATATATATATTTAATTATATTTAATTATTTTTGTTACTACTGGAACTATTCTGCACTGCGAGGAACAATTTTTTTTTCAAATACATTATTTTCCATTTTATAGTATTTTTATTAATATAATTAATTATATGTCATATATATAACAAGAGTGCAGGAAAATGGTAGGGATGAGTCGTGGATCTAACTACGCCTTTAGTGTTCCCACCTCGGAAAAACGACTCACTTGACTTTGATGTGATAGAGAGTCTTTTCCTTTTGATGTTTCATTCGTACGGTGGGTCATTCTTGTTCTAATCTATTTTTAATAAACATCATATTTTAATTGGATATAATTAGATAACCCAATTTTCTTAAGAAGATGTCACAATTAATAAGTGTATAGTCATATGAGTTTTTTTTATTCTATAATCGGATTCTTTTCAAGTTCATCTCTCACCATATCTTATACAGTATAACCTCTATAAATTAATACTCGATTCATTAATACCTCGCTAAATTAATAAACTTTTTCGATCCCAAATTAGTTTTTTGGTTCAATTAGTATATCGATAAATTAATAATCACAATAAATTAATAAAATATTATAAATTACTGAAGGTCCAATATTATTAATTTATAGAAGTTTTACATAAAAACTCGTTTAGGCCTGAGCTTAATATTCTTTGAAATGATTTCTTCTTTATTTGTATTAAATTATTCACTTAGCATATACGATGATATCATCATTCACTTCACTGAAATTTAACTTGGCGATATAGGGTGGAACAACCATTCTCTTGGAATAATATTTGATGAAAGTAAGTGTGGGGTTTAAGACCTTTATGTTAAATGTACATTTTAAAGCGCTTTTCAATTAATAAAAAGAATATTACAATGTTTACTTCTTTTTTTTTTTGAACAAATACAATGTTTACTCTTTATATATAGTTCCCCTTGGATAAGTCTGCTTTGTTGACAAAAAAAAAAAAAAAAAATTCTGCTTCATGCATGCCAAAGTCATTAGAAGTGTTCTACCAAAAAAAAAAGTCATTAGAAGTGCTCACATAGGTTATGCAATATTTTTCTAGAACATTTTGGTGGAAGCAAGTGGGAATATTCGGACCAGATTAAAAAGAGGACATTGACAACTCTAACTCTCTATATACAGGTGTATAAAAGGACCACATCACCCTCTAAACCCTCTATCCGATGTCAAAGGTCCATTCTCTCTAAAAGTTGTTTTATGCGAAGCCCCTTTACTTTAATTTCTTTCTAGGTGCCCGTAGGTGGACTTGTACCGATGATTGAGTTTAGGGACTGATCAATCATCAATGTTTACACACATCGGAACCGAAAAAACAAATTGACAAATCATTCGGATCAACTATATATTTAGCTAGAGGTTAACCACAATCACTTTAGATCAACAGATCCAACTTCAATTCTAAGCAAGTGGTTTACTAAATCATATATTCCTCATTAGCCACTTAAGTGATTAACAGGTATAATATGGATCTTTTTTTTTGCCATCACCAGATCGATCTGGACCGACCACAACTCAAAGAATTGATGGACTTTAATCTGAATTTGTCACTATTCTTAATTAAGATCATCAAACCGGAAACAATTTTGACAAATTTGTATTCCAACTAAAATCTAAAAGAACGATATAATTGAAGAACATGCATATCCACTAGGCACAAACGAAAGTTATATCTTATCTATATGAAAAAACAAACGAAATAATAAACCATGCCAACTTCTATGAATTGGAAAGTGAACACAAACACAAATTTTACCAAACCAATGTTTTTAAAGTACACGCTATTTTCGGTAAAAAATGAAATAAAATAGAAACCATGCTTTAAAGAAATGGAGAATGGCAATTGTCTTTTAATTGATTTTACAACCGTATAATGAACGTGTTACAAAATACTTTTTTTGGGTAAAACATGTTACAAAGTTTCAACGACGAAATAGATAAAGATGACGAGGTTGTGAGAAAGTTTATGAAGACAAATAGACAATATCCCAAAAAAAAAAAAAGAGTAAATAAGTTATAACGTGAAGATATGAGATCTTATTATGAACGTATATATACATATCAAGCAGCTAAATAAAATATATATCAAATTCAAAACCAAATTAAAGACAGTGATATATAGATATAACACATCAACCACCTAAAAAAAAAAACATCAACCACCAACTTACCATTCAAAACCTTGCTAATTCGGACTTTCTTATTTTGATAAGCAATCTTTGTTATTTGACAAACACCGAAATAATACAATGAAAACCACTCTACTTAATTACTTTCTACCATAACAATATAAAGAGATTTTGAGTACGTTTCTATCAGTTTCTGTAATAATTTCACATTTAATCATATGTGGATAAGATAATATATAAGACGTCCACGAAATCTTTAGTCTGCATGCTTAGATAAAGCTAAGTGACGAAGATAAGGATGGATAAATAGAGACATAGATCTGTTTCTAGAAGAATAAATAACCTGAAGAGATATAATAGTATCGTTATATATAATAAATCCAATGAGGAAAAGAATCTACAGAGAGCAAAAAGACATTCATAAATAACGCTACATACAATGTAAAACGTAACTGCCCATTTCTTTTTTAATTAAAGATTGACCACGACGTGTATATATATAATAAAAAATATATATATCACATAAGTCTTAAAGGAAAACATACTATTTCATTCATTTAATTGATTAACTTACGTAGAAGACTTTCAAAGTGTCTACAGTAGAAAATTTTGGTAATTTAAATTTCCTTGTGACATTTGAGACTTCTTTTGTATAACTCGCAACTTTAAATCTTTCCATCGTAATGTTAACATAGTTTAATTTTATCTGCCTACTATAACTGTTTTTTTGTTAAAGCTTACTACAACTGTTTTACAACGACCTTCTGCTGAGGTACCCGCCATCACGAGTTCGAGTCCCGGCCACTGCGGTATTTACATGCGGGCTGCAGCGTCCCATGAGCTGACACGTGGAATGCCATTTGGCCGCCCACGTGGCTAGTCCGAGCAAACCGATAGCTAACACGTGGACCCTAGTTCTGTCGCTGGGAGTCGATAGCTAACACGTGAATCTTTGATCTGTCGGAGAGCTTTGAGATATCTGGGTTACCAAAAAAAAAAAAAAAAACTGTTTTACAACGACTGTTTTTAAACTGATGCATGCATGTACCAATAATGTTTTGAGATGGACAATGACGTAGTTCAAACAAACTAAATGAAATAAAATTTCGGTGAAAAAAATTGATACAATTTCTTCGCAACAACTAATATGTTAGGTACCATAATTAACGACTTTACTGGAAAAGCTAAAGAGTGTTTAAAGATTAAAAACACAAATAAATTAGTGTCATCTAATCTAAACTGATTTACGTTTGTGGTTTGTGTAGAAATTAATATACCATAACCATACATTATTTTAACTATTTTTAATATATATACTAGGTGAAAAAAAAAAAGATAGGCGAAAGAAAAAAGTTAGTCAAGTTCTCAAGTGACATATAACAGTATAACACCGACGACTTAACTTCCGTTACTAGAGTTAGAAACGCTTTTTATTAATCTGCTAATAACGTGATCATTTTATATCCAAATAAGAAAAATAAATTTAAAATAGGTTAAACTACTCTACACTGCATGTGTACATATCAACATATGTTTCGTAGACACATTAGCATGTAAATTTATACACACCCTTTGACCCAATTTTTTTTTTTAATACACATATATCGTTACTAAAATACATTTTTTTAACACACCCTTTAATACATATAATGTATTTTTTTTTTTTGACAAAAAAAAATACATTTTTTTTTCTTTTATTAAAAACAATGGTACTGGATGTAATTGGTACCAACAGTTTACTTAAAAAACTAAAAAGTAAAAACTTGTTGAAAAGGATATCATTTAGTTAACGTTCCAGCTAAGCTGATTGGTATATTTAGAATAAAACTTACTATAAAATTAACATGATGTCAGTGTTACAAAAAGTCAATTTAAACACATAAAAAATCAAATATAGACGTTATTGTTGCAGAATTTTTAACTTATTTAAACTAATTCAATATCATTTATTGGCAAAAAATATGTGGCATAATTATAAACAAAAAGTGTTGATTTTGAACATGTTTAAAAACATATGGTCTAATTTTTATATGTTTATTTATATGATGGCATTCAAAAACACTATTTACCTGATTAGCCATAGATTTCTCCGTAAAAGGAATTTATACGATAAATAGCGCATATTAGTATTTAGTTATTTAGCCTTTATTGTGAATTTTAGTCCAAAAAAAGTCAACCAAACAAACAAATAGTTTTAAAAAGTGTCATCAGATATCAGTTGAAATCCGCTATAATTCATGAAACCGTCAAACCCATCGTTACCATTCAAACTATTATATATAGTGTAACGGAAACATGTTTATATTATATATATAACATCTGGAAACATATTTATATTATATTCAAAAAAAATACCTGCATGCCAATTCACCATTAATTAGTAATTACCATTACTTATAAACCACTCGAGTATTTAGGAAATACTATATCATTAACCATTACCAACCAAAAGTTTTTTTTAATATGGTTGAATGTTTGTGTGTGTGTGAATATGTGCGTTGATTATAAATACGAGGCCTCGTGATCTAAGCCTTCTAAATACATAAGTCCAACACCAAAAACTTTTGTTTATTTTCTCTCTTTTATTTACAAGATCCAACAGATAGAAGAGATAGAACATTAATGGAGTCACCAAGCCTTCCGATGACGGCGAAAGACTGGACCACCACCAGTCTCCACCGTGTATTCGCTATGCAAGGCGGCGAAGATGACCTCAGCTACGTCAACAATTCCGATAGCCAAGCTTTGGCTATAACCTTAAGCAAACCAATCCTTATCTCATCTCTCCAATCCTTCAAACTCTTCTCCGACCAAACTTCTCCGATCAGGATCACCGACCTCGGCTGCGCCACCGGCCCCAATACGTTTACTACTGTCAATACGGTAGTCGAGACGTTACAAGGGCGATACACGGCGTTGTACGGTGGTGGTGGTTCGCCGGAGTTTGAGGCTTTCTTCTGTGATTTGCCTTCTAACGATTTCAATATGTTGTTTAAGTTGTTGACTGAGAAACAGAAAGTTGATTCGCCGGCAAAATACTTCTCTGGTTGCGTTGCTGGTTCGTTCTATGATCGGCTTTTTCCGAGAGGAACGATTCATGTCGCTGTGAGCTTAAGTTCCTTACACTGGCTCTCTAAGGTCTACTAATAATACACTTAAAATATTTTTTTTTTTGAACACCATACTAATCATTTTTCTATATTATATAATGTTTTTTTGGTAACTGTATACTCTTTTTTATATTCAAGGTAATTATTATTCTTTTTATAGTGCTATTCAGGTAGCGGATTTTTATGTTATGACTATAATTTGTTTTACTTATATTTCATCATCCAAACTAATCAATGACGTCAATTTGGGATTATAGATATATATTATCTTTTTTTTGAGCACTCTACTAATGTTAGAAAATTAACATTTTCTTGATTATAAGGTTATAATTTATTTTCCTAGGGGAATTATTATACTTTTTTCTAGTGTAGGAAATATAATTCATGTAGTAGATATACGTTACAACTATAACTTTAAATTTATTGCATTGTATTGTAGTGAAGATCAATATCCATCAGCCAAATTAATCAACAAAATCAATTTGACAAAATAAATATAGAAAAAATTGTGTTCTATCAGTCTCAAAACAAGAACATAACACGTACCATATATCAAAACCGTTTCTAAAATGTGTGCACTGAAAAATGTATGCAGATACCGGAAAAAGTAATGGAGAAAGGATCAAGAACGTGGAACAAAGGAAAAACGTGGATAGAAGGAGCAAAGCAAGAAGTGGTGGAAGCATACGCACAGCAATCAGACAAAGATTTGGATGATTTCTTGAGCTGTCGGAAAGAAGAAATGGTGAAAGGAGGAGTGTTGTTTGTGTTAATGGGTGGTCGTCCTTCTGGCACAAGTAGTCAATTTGGGGACCAAGATACTCGAGCCAAACATCCTTTCACAACTACCATGGAACAAGCTTGGCAAGATTTGATAGATGAGGTAAATCTACATATATATACATATTACACACACGTGTATCTTTCATGATTACATTACATAACCGTTCATGATATATATCACAACTACCATGAAAATAAGCTTTTTTCTTTTTACTTGTTTTTCGCTAAAACGCTACTTTATAAAGTTTATGTTTTTTATCACCAAAATATAAAAGACGAGAAAAACATTTCTCATCACAATTAATGTCTTTTAAGAATAAAAAATGTCAACGTTTATTTCATTTGATTTTTCATAAATTTACTAAAATATTTTTTTGACAAATACCACTGAAATCAAACGTTTTATATGTTCCTTTTGACAAAAGGGTTTGATAGATGAAGAGACAAGAGACGGATTCAACATTCCGGCGTACATGAGAAGTCCGGAGGAAGTGGCGGCCGGAATTGAGCGTTGCGGTGGTTTCAAGATAGAGAAAATGGAATTCATGAAAATAGTTGAACACTCGGAAGAGAAACATGAAGAGTGGAAGAAAGATCCGATTTCGTACGGACGAGCCAGGACCAACTTGGTTCAAGCTGCTATTCGTCCAATGGTCGATGCTTATCTTGGACCAGACCTATCCCATGAGCTCTTCAAAAGATATGAAAATCGGGTTTCTACAAACCGAGATTTTCTCTATATAACTTGTTTCTATGGAGTCGTTGTGTTTTCTGCCATCCGAATTTGATGATGCATGGTATAGTTATAGCTATATTTATATGAACGGAAACCTAAGTTCTGCTTCTTCGTATCCATCTAAGATTTGTGGTATATTCATCACTCATCAGATGAATTATGTGTGTTGTTTTGATTTCTGACGTACATGTACATAAGGTTGTAGGGTTGGCCATATATTTAAACCGAAACATATTTATAACTTTACAGGTATTACACCAGTGAATTCTTTTGTTTTTTTCCTATCAACACTGTTAGTATGTTACTGTTTTTGTACTTGAAAAAACGATCTAAGTGAAATTTAGTATAATCAAACATATCGAATAAACTAAAATTTACTATAAGAATCCATATTTGAAACTGTATATATAATGGATTTAATTATTATATTATTTATTTATATTGGATTATTGTTTGTCCAAAACCGAATTGAACATATACAATAAAATTTGCCAAATTTGAAACGGATAAATCGTATTATTCGATTCAAACCCAATTCAATAACCAAATACCCACCTTAATTAGTCCTATATACGAAAATGATTGCTAAATTTATCTCGTATGGTGATACTTAACTTTTCATATGATTTGTGATTTATTTATATTGAATTATTGATTATTGATTTTTTATTTAATCACACTTTTTTTTTTTTACATAAAAAGTGTCTCATTATATATTATATATTTTCGCCTAAGTCTCTCATTATATAAAGATGGTTGGTTCATTTCAAATAGTGAACTTAAAATAGTCTATAGTGTCCCATTTTTTCCTCATTATCGTCCGATGATAATAGAATGTTACAAAGAATCACTGCCTTGAGCATAAGCTCTGGTATAAATTGGTTCGTTTCCTCTCTAAAAATCCATGGAACCAACCTCAAAACATTAAAGCAATCACATTGCTTCATGATCATAACCGGTTTAAACCGAGACAACCTCATCGTTGCCAAATTCATCGAAGCATGTTCAAATGCTGGACATCTTCAATATGCTTACTCTGTATTCACCCATCAGCAAGATCCCAACACTTATCTCCACAACACCATGATTAGAGCTTTGTCTCTCCTCGACGAACCCAATGCGAATTCAATTGCAGTCACGGTTTACAGAAAGTTCTGGGCTTTGTGTTCTAAGCCTGACACGTTTACTTTCCCGTTTGTGTTGAAGGTTGCTGTTGGGTTGTCTGATGTTTGGTTTGGGAGACAGATTCATAGCCAAACGGTGGTTTTTGGGTTCGATTCGAGTGTCCATGTTGTTACAGGTTTGATTCAGATGTACTCTTCATGTGGTGGTTTGGGAGATGCACGTAAAGTGTTCGATGAAATGTGTGTGAGGGATGTAAATGTTTGGAATGCGTTATTAGCAGGGTATGGGAAAGTGGGTGAGATGGATGAAGCTAGGAGTTTGTTGGAGATGATGCCTTGTTGGGTAAGAAATGTGGTTTCTTGGACTTGTGTGATCTCTGGATATGCGAAGAGTGGACGAGCAAGTGAAGCAATTGAAGTGTTTCAGAGAATGCTGATTGAGAATGTTGAGCCTGATGAAGTTACGCTTTTGGCTGCACTCTCAGCTTGTGCTGATCTTGGTTCACATGAATTAGGTGAAAGAATATGTAGCTATGTTGATCACCGAGGGATGAACAGAGCGGTTTCATTGAACAATGCGGTCATTGATATGTATGCGAAATCAGGGAATATAACAAAGGCGTTGGAGATATTTGAGAGTGTTTCTGAGAGAAATGTGGTTACTTGGACGACTATAATTACTGGGTTAGCTACGCACGGGTTTGGAGCTGAAGCCTTAGCGATGTTTAACCGTATGGTGAAAGCTGGCGTGAAACCAAATGATGTTACTTTCATTGCAATCCTTTCAGCTTGTAGCCATGTCGGTTGGGTTGATCTTGGAAAATGTTTGTTTAGCTCAATGAGATCGACATACGGGATTCAACCGAACATTGAGCATTACGGATGCATGATTGATTTACAAGGACGAGCAGGTAAACTCCGAGAAGCAGAAGAAGTTACTAAAAGTATGCCTTTTGAGGCTAATGCTGCAATATGGGGATCTCTACTTGCTGCTTCAAATGTTCATCATGATCTTGAGCTTGGAGAAAGAGCTTTGAATGAGCTGATTAAGTTAGAACCGAATAACAGCGGTAACTATATGCTTTTAGCCAATTTATACTCGAATTTAGGAAGGTGGGATGAGTCTAGGCTGATGAGGAAGATGATGAAAGGGATTGGTGTGAAGAAACTGGCTGGTGAAAGCTCCATAGAAGTTGAAAACAGAGTATATAAGTTCATTTCAGGGGATCTTTCACATCCTCAGGTGGAAAAGATTCATGAACTTCTACAAGAGATGGATTTGCAAATACAGAGCAAAGAAGTTTGAGGATCAAAGTATATGAACTTTTATCAGATTGAGTTGATTAAGGATCAACAATGGCTTCTCTTCTTTGAGACTTGTAACCAGAGGAGCGTAGAGTCAACCTGGCTGACTCAGGCGAAAGAGAAACCCACGGGTCTGGCGGTTAATTCCGTTTAAGGACAAAACAGGTAATGAGGGAATAGAAGAAATTTGGAGAATCTGCTGATGAGGAGAGAGATCGTTTTGGCGCGTAGATAAAACGGCTGTGATGTGTTGTTAGTAATGGCCTAATAAACCGAAGCCTCTGGATGGTTTCGAGTTTGGGCTCAGGCTTTGGCCCAAATAAAAGCCTCATTTTTAATCGCGACTGTTTTCTTTTTGGGTTAAATAATCTCGACTCTTATGTTCTGTAGTCTAATTAATTCAATAAATTTTGTTTTTCGTTAATTAATCCAATAAAATTGATACAGTATATGTTTATTTACTCTATGATAATTTTAGATGAATAACACGATAAAATAATAATAATGTTTGGCGATAGAGTGAATTAAAGTTATGGATCCGAAATGTACGGGTCATTTAAGGTAAGACGTGGGGTGGGTTTGTCCAAACTTGAGCACATTAAATGTCCAAACCTCAAATTTAACTCTAAATAAATATAAGTTCAGACATTGAAATTCTCAAAACACAAATTAAAAGTTGAAATGAAATTAAAATTTTTTGTCGGAGGAAAAATTGCTCAAGAAGGGGAGAGAGACGCAGAGCGCGGGAGACGACAAGTGGCCACGTGGCTATTACCTGATCTCATTAAAGATTTGGTTAAAGTTCATTCCACTTTCCCGGCAACAAATCATGACTTTCCCAAATTTTACGCACAGTTCTTTTTAGACTACAGAACTCAGAACATATGATTAAAAGAAAAGGTTTGAACTTTGAACTGTAGAGTGTAGTGACTATAGTCTTCCAATCTCAAAAATCACATTAACTTTTTTTTTTAACTACTAAATAATCTTTACAATGTGTAGAACTAAACTGGAATTACAAAAAAACACAACAATAATTTAAACACAAACGACTTAATTATATATTTTCATTAAAAAAAATTTCCAACTAAAATAGATATTGTATTACTTCCAAACATCGATAGTCTGAAAATATATCCTCGTGCCAGAAAAAGCCAAAAAATATATTAGATTATTGAATCTTCAATTCACTCAAGAAAATGATGCATGTGATACATTAAATCCAACAAAATATCAGATCGTACAAAACGAGTTGATTCACTAAGATTTTGTATGATACTCTTCACTGTGTTATCGATTGTATTTGTTTATTTTATCATCAATAAGTCAATATAATTGTATACGAAAAACAAAATCATGTTTTTTTTTTTTGGTTGATAAATGAAATCATGTTGAAACCTCGGTATAATATCAAATTTTCAATGGTATGCATTTACAGAATATAATAGTGATGCATGGTAGACCTTGAAGTGTTAAGGTGTTTAAATATAGCTTATGATTACCAATAAATGTTACATGCGTGTGGGACTAAAAGCAACTTTTTCAGTTTTTCTAGTCTCTCTTTATCAAGACACAATTATTTAGAAACAAAGGAAGCCATAAAGATTATACTTACAACCAAAATATGAAAATGTGATGTTTTTCAATTTCATCAGTTTTTTGGTTGGTGAATAATAAGATTATTGGGTTTATTTATATACACAGAATTGGATGTTGTCGTCAAGTTGTGATATTGAAGCTGTAAAGTATTGAACTTTTGATGATTTAAGCTGTAAAGGGAAGAACAGTCGAATGATTAGCTTGCTTCACTATATCCCCATATAATTACGTTCACATAGTTAATTGTATGTAACGCCAGGGCCGGATTTGGACATAGCCAGATGAAACATTCGCTTAGGGTCCCCATTTTTTAAAGGCCCCCAAATATTTTTTTTTAAAATATATATATACATAATGTAAAGACAAAAAAATGTTAATAAGATGACAAAAAAATTTTTGATTTTTTATTTGGCCCAAATTTAAAAACGTCATTATTAAAAAAAGCCCAATAAAATGTCCAAATAATTAGAAACTAAAATCAATAAAACAAAAACAAATTAAAAAAAAACCCTACATGACTTGCATATAGAGTGATGCTAACGGTTCCAGTTGCTTCAGCTGAAAGAAGTTTTTCCAAGTTAAAGTTGATAAAATCTTAGTTGAGGTCAAGTATATCAGAAGAGCGATTGAATTGGTTGGCGATGTTGTCAATTGAGAGAGACATGGTTGGAAAACTTGACTATCAAAGTTTGATGAATGACTTTGCCGCACAAAATGCAAGAAGGGATATTTTTAAAATGCCGTAGATTATGATTAGTTTTTTTTTTGTTGGAGAAAACTTGTGTTTCATTAGTGGTTTAACATTTTTTTTATTTAAAACTTTTTTATAAGTTTTTTTTTTGATATATTATATTGGCCCCCATTTTTTATTTTGTTTCAAGCCCCCAAAATTTCAGATCCGGCCCTGTGTAATGCTATGTTTTTTATATATATTGACAAATATCATGTTTGACCCAAAAAAAAAAAATGACAAATATCATGAAGTAGAATAACTTTGCAAAAGAAAAATATCATCATTAATTTTTTTTTTTTTTTTGGGGCAAAATCATCATGATTATAACTTGATACACTATCCTAAAATGATTTGAGAAAAATGACATGGGCATGTAACCATGATTAACTGGTTTTTGCTATTGAACATTACGGATCGAAATTATATTAATTAATGTCTATAAGTTTGCAGTCGTTACTTGAAAATTAATTTTACCAGTAAAAATGTGCGCGGTGACCATCGATTTGTAACTTTGTAAGATGATGTATATTCTCATGATATTTACAAAATTGATCTTATATAATTAAAATAAATTGATTAGACCAAGTAGCATTTGGTTTAATGTAAATCGTGTTTCTCTCTTTCAAGTGCCGTTTGGAGGGCTTTCAGTTTTGATGGAGAGACGTACCGGCCGGTCTATAACTCCTGATTGACCAGTAATCACTTTATATTAATAGTGAGTTCAAGTGTCAAATTTTATCTTTCAAAAAGAGATATGAATTAGAAATGCTCATTTAAAAAGTTATATTTTCCATTCTAATTCTATTACATTTGATCAACTAATTTCAGTATATGATGTATTCGCTTCATAATATATTAATAAAATATAAAGCATAATGATTCAAAGTCCAAACTAACCGTACTTCTACATTATTGTCAAAACTTAAATCAACATATGAGTACTGTAATGCGTTTACTAAGTTCTATACATTATTTTAACAAGCTTGCATGATTTAAAAATTCACATGTTATTTTTTTAAAATTTAATTTGATTAGCATAACGTGAGAAATAAGATAATTGTTAGTGAAGGATTAATAATAAGTTCTGAGAGCAAATCTTAAGGTAGACGGTTTGTGTCACATGAAATTCACTATAGATCCTGAAATTGAGGTGGTCAAAATTTTTCATGTGTATTTTTTGTTTTTAAAAAAAAAAAAATATTTTTTTTGGTAAAAGGTTAAAAAAATATATTTTCTTTGTACCGAGATTAATATTATTTCCATTTATCCACCAAAAAAAAAAAATATATATATATATATATTATTTCCATTTGCACGGAACAGTCGCCGAAAGTCAGGCTTTGATTCCATTATTTCACTTTTTAGTTTATAAATATAAGTGTCAAAGACTATAACCATGGGTTCGAATGGTAATAATAAGACGGGACGGACTAATACGTTACCAAGGTTAATTCAATTAATATTAAAAAGTTATACTCCGTAATATATAATTTCTAGGTATATATCTACTATATACTGGATATTAATGTTTGTACATATTATTTAATTGAATTTTGTAAATTTATATAGTGGACGTAAGATTCGTGAATTAGAAATTCGATTGGAAAAATACCTCATCCAAATGCAGAATCAAACGAAAAACGACTAAACTGAAAATTTTGATTTGGTCGGTGTTCTTTGCACTTTTTACTTTCTTTTTTATCATGTTTTTTCTTTGTATTTTTATTTAGCTGTTATGTAGTATGCTAATGCTTTTTGATTCGCGTTGAGAAAAATCTGCTTTCCAAAATATATATAGTTAAATTACATGTTTTGAGTTTTTTCATACAAAATGTATAATTTCATGGTCTAGAATCTTTCTTATTATCAAAAAAAGAAAGAAAATGCTAATGCTTTATAAACAAACAAAAAATGCTTATGCTTTGTTTCTTACTTTCCTTTTCGTTTTCTGTTAACTTTGGAAAAAGTAGTTGAATGTGTTGGAAAAAGCATATGTTCTGTTCCTGCGGTTTTCAGTTAATAACTTTATAAGGAATAGAAACAGCTACTCAAACCTTGTTTTTGAAGCAAGACATTAATTTTTTAGGGTTTGGTCAACTTTTGCAATATGAAAATTTAATCGAATATTTTATGTCGTTGATTATGTTGAACAATTTGTTAGATGCAAACGTGATAACGAAGAGGAATCCCGCAACATATAGTGGCCATATGTTATATATATATATATATATATGATAAATGAATAGACACATATCATCTCAATAATTTTTTGACCATACTTAGCTTCACTTCAGGACCCACAAACAAAATGTAAAGAGCTTATACCACAGGGTTGCAGTGTTATATATATGTCACTATTTTGAGTTCAGTCTGATTTCAGTGATCAAAATTAAAGTATAGTTTAATAGGATCCATGCAAAGAAGAAAAAAACGGTTCCTAAAGACAATTTCTTTTTTTGGAAAGCACTAAAATATCCTAAACTCGTATAGCTCCAACTCTTTCTCTAGGTCAACACAAGTTCTTTTATAAATACGTACATATATCATGCAACCATAGCCAAATTTCAGTGACTAGAATAAATACATAATCTTTATGTTAAATACATAATTCAGTTCTCCTACCAAAAAAAAAAAAAACATAATTCAGTTCAAAGAAAATTGTACTATTCTCAATGTATATATACGTGGATTTTCAAATTATAAGTATAGAAGGTCAAATGGTCAACTTAGCCTCATAATATGAGGACTCCGTTTCAAAGTAAAACCCTTTTTAATTACATAAATTTTCGTGAAGATGTTGGTACTCTCAATGCTGCTTGCTCGCTACAGAATTCGAGCTTATTAAAAGAATTTTTTTTTAAACTATTCAATTTTCTCCTTGTTAATTCCCATCGACAACAAAAAAGAAAAAGAAAGAAGAAAAGAAAATCCCATACTTCTTTATTGCTTTAGTCGAATATGATCATAATCATATACTTTTCCATTGTTAATATGGGTTTAATAGATCCATAGAAAAATATTTTAAAAAAATATATTGTTTAATCAAGCTGATAAAAGTCACTTGCAAGTGCTACATTGAAAAAGGTAAATATAATTCCTTTGCACTTTATATATAACCATCCTATCTCCTCACAACTCACAACAACATTGAAACCCCTTTCCTCTCCTTTAACCTCACTTCTACTATTTTTGTGGGGCTTTTTTTTTTTCTTTCTCTAAGCCGTTGTAAGCTCCAATCTTCCGCGCACTCTATCTCTCCCGCCTCATCTTCTTCCATACCTACACACGTATATCTCTGTTACCACTTAACTTAAGTTTTGTTGTGTAGGAAAAAAAGACCGAGAAAATGGAGATTTTTGGAAGAGTGATATTGTCATTATGTCTGATGATGATGATGATGTGGAAAAGTGTGGATGGTTACAGTAGTGGTTGGGTCAATGCTCGAGCCACATTCTATGGAGGTGCTGATGCTTCTGGCACCATGGGTACGTAATTTGTTTACTCTTCTCTCACACTAATAATATAATATTGTCATTCTTATTTTTGACCAATATACTTCAAACTTATTTTTGAGTGGTTGGTGACAATTAATATGCCATATACTTCATATGACCAAAAGTTATGTAACATACCAATAATTTTTTTTCAAAAAATAGACACTTCCATATCTTTTTGCATCTCATAATAATTACAGTTATATATGAATTTCAATCTTAGATTTTATTAATACAATCTTTTTCTTTTAAAATTCTACTGAAAATACAAACAATATTTTTTTAAATAGAAAAAAGTTTAAAACCATACTCTTTATGAAACATAAGAAGTCATATCAACAAAAATTGTACTTTAATGAACTGTCAATTAAGAATTTGGTTTTAAGACAAGATAAAAAAAAAGATCTCACATTTTTATATTTGCAAATTTTTAAGACTAACTTCTTAATTTGAAACATTTTTAAGACTAACTTCTTAATTTCTCAAAAACTCATTTTGTGTTGTTGGTGTTTTTGTTGGGATCAGGCGGCGCGTGTGGGTATGGGAACTTATACGGTCAAGGCTACGGCACGAACACGGCGGCTCTAAGCACAGCTCTATTCAATGGCGGGCAAAGCTGCGGTGCTTGTTTTCAGATAAAATGCGTAAACGACCCAAAATGGTGTCTCAGAGGAACAATCACCGTCACCGGAACAAACTTTTGTCCGCCCAACTTTGCTCAGGCCAATGACGCCGGAGGTTGGTGTAATCCTCCCCAACACCACTTCGATTTGGCTCAGCCAATCTTTCTCCGCATCGCTCAATACAAAGCTGGCGTTGTCCCGGTTCAATACCGGAGGTATGTTTTCTGATCCCGGTTTAGCTCGGTTCTGTTAAACAAAATCTAAGACATTTGACCGAGATTTATTAAAACTTCTTGTGTTCTGTTTTTTCTTAAATGGAAACAGAGTGGCTTGCCGGAAAAGAGGAGGAATACGATTCACGATCAACGGTCATTCATACTTCAACCTCGTACTCATAACCAACGTTGGCGGCGCTGGAGATGTTATCTCTGTCTCCATTAAAGGAACAAGAACAAGGTGGCAAAGCATGTCAAGAAACTGGGGACAAAATTGGCAAAGCAACGCAAATCTCGATGGTCAAGCTCTCTCCTTTAAAGTAACAACTAGTGATGGCCGTACAGTTGTCTCTAACAACGCAACTCCTCGTAACTGGAACTTCGGACAGACTTATACCGGAAGACAGTTCCGGGTTCAGAGGTGATGATGACGTGGACTGTATGGAGAACAAAAAACAAAGTTTGCTTATTACTGATTTTGGAGTTTTTCTAGAGTTTGCATAGTTTTGAAAAAGACAGTTTCGGAATTTATCTGATTAACCCTAAACAAAATAACCAATTTCTACATGGCGGAGGTTTTTTTTTTCACCGGCAGCTTTTGTAATTCGCCGGTGAGACTGTGGTGAACAGAAAGAAGAAAAAAAGCTTTGTGTTTTCACCCACCGTCTGAGTAATTGAGTTTTTTTTTTTTTTTTTTTTTTTCTTTATTTGTCTTTTTGTATTTTGTTTGGCTTTAAGCTGATGTGCAATGGTCTGTTTCTTCAAGGCATTGTCTACTGAAATAATAAAATATATAAGTTTTTTTTTTATTTTTCGTCTATAAGTTATATATAATTTACAATGCTTAATGTTATTTTTTTTTCTTCCTTTTTATCTGACAGTTACGGTCCTCTTGAAAACTGCTTCGGTTCCGGTTGCATTTCCAGTTCAAGTTCTGCTACGAAACTTCTTGCTTCAATATTCTTTCCTTTGTTGGTTATGTGTTTCAATCAAGCACTTTTTACAAGTTCATGTTTGATGTAGAGATACAATTCCTTACTTTACAATTGTCTAGATACATCATCAAACATCCAACGCAACCCATAATCCAACATATTCTTCAAACGAAAATACATACAATCCAAGAGTGCTTATCAAACCTAGACAAATTCCTCTCTTATTCAATTCCCCTATCTTGTTCGTGTTTTCCTTCCAATAGACTACCCACTTTCTCGTCCTGCTTAAGTGATACATATCATCAACATTGTATAATTAGTTGACAAAATGAAAATTTTTGACCATTAGTTGACAAAATGAAAATTTGGACTATTGATATATATTCGGTTAAGGCTTTTTATTTTAGGTTCGGTTGATTTTTGGGCTTCCCTGGTTTGGTTAAATTGGGCCTTTCTTCCTTTGACATTTTTCTTGCGTCTCACTCAATTCATCTCGTCGTTGAAAATAAAGTAACCGGAAGGGTTTTAGGAATTTGACTATTATGTGAACTTCTTCATATTCTCGTCTTATTTGGTTTAATTTGGAAGGAGCGAGTTCATGAATAAATATTTCGTAGATAATTTTGAACGCTCGGTGAGTTTGGATTTAGTTTTCGTCCTTTTACATTTCTTGCAATTACAACTAATTGTTTCATTGTTTGGATCCTCTGAAATCTTTTTTTTTTTTTGACTATTTGACTATAATGATTATACTGCTTTTGCTGTTTATCCATGCCACTGGTTTCCGATCTCGGTGAACCAAATTATTTTAGTTCTATCATCTTACCAATTGGTACGGGAAGCTAGAATGTAAATGAAATCCACATCTTAAGAAAGTAAAATAATCCTATTTAAGTATAATTATTAATCGCGTACGTAAGGTTTTCTTATATATCCCAAGTTGTACCTGTTATAATCTAATTTTAGATTCGGTTTAAATCTTCGGTTTAGCATTTTTTTTGGTTCGGTCGAGCATTTGGGGATTCCTGGTTCATATATATAAAGCCGTATCACGTCTTAGGTATTTTCCTAAAGCACACGCATGAGGTTTTAGGTATTTCCTTATTCTGTGAATTTTCTCCTGATTCTCGTTTCGTTTGATTTTGTTCGCTTCCTTTTCTATTTGCGAGTTCCTGAGTAAATACTATGTATTAGTGAGTTTGGATTTTGGTTTCTTCTCTTTCTATATACCTCCCTAGGGTTTTGCTTGTTTGGTTCCTGATCGAGAATCTCACATCTCTTGTTCGTCCTTTTTTATGTTTTCAGATATCTGCAGATGCTGAAAGCTGATCTTAATTATGGATAGGTTAAGTCAATTGCATGATGAGCTTCTCTTGGAAATATTGTCGTCACTTGCTACTGCTAAAGATGTTGTGTCAACAATGGTTTTGTCAAAACGGTGGAGATATCTTTGGATGATGGTTCCAAGGCTTGTTTACGATAATAAGTATAAGGATATTGATTATGTAAGATTTTCGACATTCGTAGACAGGTCTTTGTTCCTGCACAAGGCTCCAGTTATAGATCTTTTGCATTTCAAACTAACCTGTGGAAGTGCAGATATTCCAGTGTTTATTAGAGCTGCCCATGAACACTGTGTGCATGAGCTGATTATCGAGAATCCTTCTACTACTCCTACCACACTTCATAGGAGCTTGTTTACATGCTACCAAATGCTTGTGGCATTGAAAGTTAAGAACGCCATTCTTGTGGATGATGTAATTTCATCCCCATTTTCTTTCCCATCCCTCAAAAAATTGAGTCTTATATCCGTGAAGTACCCAGGTGATGAATATTTCAACATGCTTGTATCAAGTAGTCCAATTCTTGAAGACTTGGTTGTGGAAGACATCCGGAAAGACAATGTGGCCTTTTTGAGCGTTAGAGTGCCTTCTCTAAAGAGTTTAGTCTTGCACCGAAATGAAAAAGAAAAATCCACTCTTAATGGCAAAGCTCACGGGTTTGTGATAGACACTCCTTCTTTGGAGTGCATGGACATTGTTGATCTTTCTCAGGGGTCTCACATCGTTGAGAATGATATGCCTAACATTGTCAAGGCAACTATCGACATTTTTCATCCCCATACTGAGAAACTTATAGGTTCTATAACTTTAGCCAAGTATCTTCATCTCTGCTTACCAACCTCAGAGGTATGTTGTTGTTTTATTTAGCTTAAATGCAATCTGGATTATTAGGGACTAACTAATTGACACGGTCTCTAATCCACTCTAAATCGTGACTCTCTTACGATCAAACATTGCTCATTTGCTTGTGTGCTTATTCAGTTTCTTATGCAGAATGTGTCGCATCCTGCTGGTAGTGTCTTCAACCGTCTTGTGCATCTAAGGCTATGCACATGTGAGACTGAGTGGTTGAATCTACTTATGCGTCTGCTCAGAAACTCCCCTAGTTTACGAGTTCTCGAGCTTGAACAGGTAATAATAATATGTATTATATTATAGTACTATATCAGTAAGATTGATCTGTTCCATTATACTTCTATCCCGTTTATCTCAGGTCCATTACCTTCGAGATTACCAACCACGACCGTGCTGGAATGAACCGAGCTCCATACCTGAATGTCTTTTGTGCAGTCTTGAGACCTTCAAATGGGAATGTTATAATAATGAAGCAAACGAAGAGAAAGAAGTGGCGGCATTCCTCTTAAGAAGTGCAAGATGTTTAAAGAAGGCAACTATCACCTCCCATAAGTCTACTGCCGATGACAAGAAACTTGAGATGCAAAAGGAGTTGTCATTGTTGCCAAGGTGTTCACCACTTTGTCAGCTTGCATTCAGCTGAGGTTATGGTCAATTTGTCAAGTAAAATCTTGTTTTTTTTCTTCTGGTTTTTGGATCTGAATCTTGAATAAGCTATGTTACAATTTGTTATTTGTTTACCTTTTCTGTAGTTAGCTCTTTGAAAGTTCTAAGTTCTTGCTCTGAGTACTAAAAGAAACAAACTTAATTAAGGTTCTCTATCTTCCACAAAAGTACAGGTACAGAGTATGCCCTGGTGGTAATAGTTTGGTTATCTTACGATTGAGTTTGGATTCTCGTCTTGTCTGTATGCGTTGTTGCTGAAAGGTTTGGAGTTAATTTCAAAGGTGTTAGCTCTTAATTATGGATAGGATAAATGCTGCAAAATGCTTGACACATTGAAACTAAGTAACGATGTTCTTGTGGATGATGTTTCTTCCCAATTTCTTTCCCATCCCTCAAGAATTTGAGTCTTATAGATAGGGTTCATCTTCCGTTGGTATTAAATTTGTTTTTTTCTTGGTATTAATTTCTCCTTTCGATGATTGATATCTTCTAAGTATATTATACTAGATTAGGACCCTATTTGTTTCTTTTTTATATTTAAACATTTTATGACCCGTATAAAAAAGAAAAATTAGATATTATATAAAATATTTAAAAATATTATTTAATTTAGTTTTCCTATTTATTTATTAATTATTTTTTAATTAAAAATTTTATAACATGTGTAAGAAACAAAAACAAACCCGCATATATACCGGTTTATAACTAAAAAAATTTATAATCCGTATAAAAAAATTAGATATTCTGTAAAATATTTATAACTTTCTTAATTTAATTTTCTTACTTATTTATTATATATTATCATATATTTTCAAATATATAGTTTTTTATATATCAATCATGTTTCAAAATTTATATCTTCATCGGGTGAAATCAATTTTTACGTATTAACTTCTTGAACATTGACAAAAGAATTCGTATCTACAACCATAATAAAAAAACACAATTAATTTTTTTATAAAATTATAGTAACAATTATAAAACGCAATAACCGGACCGTGGAAATTTCTTAATTTATGTAATCTTTTTTCTTTTAGAATTAGAAATTTAAAATTATAATTAGTAATAGAATTATCTTTTTACACTTTTTAAAATATTTAAATTTAAAATTTTTTTAACATTATCTTTTTATATTTTTTAAATTATTAAGTTATAATTTTCTTAACATTATCTTTTTATATTTTAAAATTTATTTAAAAGTTTATTCTTTTCTCATAATTATCTTTTATAATATTTAAAATTATTAAAAACAAATATTTTTTAACACGTGTCAAAATCTATAACCGATAGATATGACACGTGTTGCAATCTCTTGAGTTAGTAACTTCGAAAACTGTACTTTATATAAGAAGATATGAATGTGCTGTATTTTATCTCAACTATTTTTAGAGATTTAACATAACGTATAATCAATTTTTTAAAATAAGTTCGATAATAATGAGATATGTGTAAATTATTAAGGAAAAACAGAAGAGAAATAAACTTGAGATGCTTAAACAGTTGTCATTGTAATCAAGGCGTTCACCGTTCACGTACTTGTCAGCTTTCATATATTATGTTCAATTTGTCAAGTAACATAACATCTTGTTTTGGTATTTGATTTGAAATATCGTAGATAATCTATTAGGACGTACGTTATATTATATTTTTATCTCTTTCCAAATTTAGCATCTTGGATTTTGTTATGGTTTTGTTCTAAGTCTCCGCCTACGAAAAGAAAGATGTATACGGAATTGAAGAAGTATTAAATTAGTTTCCTTGGTTTATCTCCATTCTTCCGCATCGGTCTTTGCTCCCATTCTGTAATGTTTTCTCTTTTAGATTTGGTAGATTTTGTGGTTAAACTGCTTTTGTATGTCTAGAGAAGGATGATACTTTTACATTATGCACTACTTAAATGAGTTATATACATAAATTCATCACGCGATTAAAAAATAGATTTCCACAAGATAATTAAATTAACAAAATCACGTCATTTGCATTGTGTTTGTTGATGTATAAAACTCTACTTTCGTCATCTAGAACACGTTGTTAGCTTAGGATCCCAGATATTGAAGTAAGATATTTTATTTATTTACCAAAAATAAAAAGTTGAATCTTCTTTCATCTCTCTCGTCAAGAAATAGCATAAGAAAATGAAGATATTATCAATAGGATGGGTCTTTGTCCTTATCTTCATCTCTATTACCATTGTTTCGAGCGAACCAGCACCTGCACCAGTACCAGCACAGGCACCGGCACCAGCACCAGCACCTAAACCTGCACCAGCACCTAAGCCTAAACCAGCACCTGCACTTAAACCTAAACCTGCACCAGCACCAGCACCAGGTGGAGAAGTTGGTAAGCAAGCTATATATATTTTATCATATTTAAGTGTTTATGAGTATATTAGTTTCCTTTGAATAGTTGGAATTAATATTTAGTGTAAAGACTAAAAATCCAGTGAACCTTTACATATGTTGATCACCTTACACGATTTATATAAACTTAGTTTAGGGTCATATATAGAAGAAACATACGTTTGTTTGTTTTATTATCATGTAATAGAGGACGAGACGGAGTTTAGCTACGAGAAGAAAGGAAAGAAGGGGCCAGCGAAATGGGGAAAAATAAAGGCAGAGTGGAAAATGTGTGGAACAGGCAAAATGCAATCTCCAATTGATATTAGGGACAAAAATGTCGTAGTTACTAATAAACTTGGATCTCTGCGTAGCCAGTATCTGCCTTCTATTACCACCATTAAGAACAGAGGCCATGATATCATGGTAAGTCAACTAGTACCACTTTTTCCAATATATTTCATTTTTCTTTAAATAACCATGATATATATCATGGACCAAAATTCATACTAATTCTCAAAGTTTGTAGAAACTTGGATAACTAACATTGTCACCGCTCCTTAGTTAATTAAAATGTTTTTGTTTTTTGGGAGTCATATGATGGTTATTTTTTGGTTAATGCGGCAGTTGAAATTTAACGGAGGAAATAAAGGTATAGGTATCACTGTCAATGGTACTAAATATAAACTTCAACAACTTCATTGGCACTCACCTTCCGAACATACAATCAATGGCAAAAGGTATCTCTGCTCGTACATTTATACTATTATATTCTACCATATTATCTTAAATTATAACGTAAACACACATAAATAGGTATGCTCTTGAGGAACACTTGGTTCATGAGAGCGAAGATAAACGCTACGCTGTTGTCGCTTTCTTATACAAACTGGGAGCATCTGACCCTTTTCTCCTTTCGGTAATTGCAATCTCAACCTTCTCACTAATTATATTAGTTTTAATCCATCATTGATTAATTACTATCTGAAGAAAAATTGTAATCCACTTCTTTTTTTTTTTGTTGATTAGTTGGACAAACAATTGAAGAAGATAACTCATGATACACATGCGTCCGAGGAAAATTTCGGAATCATTGATCCCAAAAAATTCAGTTTTGTATCAAAACAATATTATCGATATACCGGATCACTTACAGCTCCTCCCTGTTCGGAAAACGTTATTTGGTCCGTTTCCAAAGAGGTACATATATTACTTATTTTCCTCTCTACCATTGTCGCATCTAGAATATTACAGTTTTTCGTTTCAGTTCATCTTAATTACCTTATTAATAGCAAATATGTCTTATTCTTTAATAAACTTTCAGATTCGCACTGTGACAAGTAAACAAGTGAAGCTTCTCCGTGTGGCTGTACACGATGTAAGTACTTTCTTTCCTGATTATAATTTAAAATTATCGTATTAATACTTAATAAGCATATTGCATATTTCTCAAGAATATTCAAGATAAAGACCGATGATATTTGATCATCCAATTGACTTCAAATTTGATATTTTACATACAGGCTTCAAATTCAAACGCGAGGCCACTTCAACCAATCAATAAGCGCGTCGTTCACTTATACAAACCAAAAGTTAAGTTAATGAAGAAATAATATAAGTTTACTAATCTTTAATTCTTTAGTACGAAACCGACGACTTCGTTTTGTTATTTACCAAATAGTCTCCTACTCGTGAATTATATAACGTTTTTATGTTACATATTTAAGCAAACCTTCTTTACCTTAAAAAGGGTATGAAACAACACACCCTCAATTTCAATTCTCTTGGTAAGTGCTAACCATTAATGGAAGTTCTCCATAAACAAAGCTACGACTACAAAAAGAAAGGAACAAAAGAAATATCAGAGTAACCTCGGCTAGCTCTAAGCTTTATATAGCATCCTTCCCCATGAATTTGCCTTTGTCCATCCATTTGATCTACAGTGTCCTTGTAATTGATCTGATCCTGAGAATTCAATGTTAGCCAATGATAGAGTAAGCAATAACCAGTCTTCTGCAAAAAATCAAAAACAAAACAAAAACAGCAGAAATCAGTTACATCAGATTCATGAATAATTCATTAAGTAGCAGCATTCATCTTAAGAAACGCAAACTGTTTGAAGAAGACAACTATCTCCTCTTATTACACCGATCGTGACAAGAAATCTGAGATGCTTAAAGAGTTGTCATCGTCGCCTATGTGTTCACGTACTTGTCAGCTTCTATTTGATTGAAGGTATGTACTATGTATGTTCAATGTGTCCAGTAACATCTTGTTTGTGTTTGACTTTGAATTCTTAGAATTGGGAGACGTTATTATGTTGAAATTTGAAAACTATTCAAGTCCTAATATTTTCGAATAATTTATTAGTTTGTGAATACAAAAGAGTGTGTAGAAAACACATTATTGAAGAATGTAATGGATATATATACTCGGGCCCAATTCTGAAAATAAAGTTCACGCGTCTATAAAGTTGGAGATAACATAAATTTCCATTAATCTGAAAAGTCTACATCAAACGAATATTTACATACGTTTTCCATAGAAGAGAAGAGACCTTAATATTCCCTTGACAACTAGTCATTATAATAGAACCAAACAAATAGTATGAAAACTCAATTAAACGATGACCACAGGCGTTGAATCAGCTACTTATAAATTACTAATATAAAACCCTGAAAATTTGTAAGGAAGTAGAAGACTATAATTAACAAAAAGTCTTAAACTTGATTAATAATTTAATAAAAGATGATAAATGCTAATTAAAAGAAAAGGACATAAAGTAAGAGGAAACAAGGAACGAGTTGGGGTTAGAAGAGGACGTGGTTGGGTTGTTTTGTTTTGTTTTCTTCCACTCTTTCTTCTTCATTTCCTCTTTTTTTCCTTTCTTCTCCTCTGTTTTTCTCAAACCCTTCGATAAAAATTCAACTTTTTTTTTTCTGGGTTTAATTTCTCAAGAGGAATCGAAAGAAGGAAGAACAGATTTAAAAAAAAAATCTTGGGGTTTCAAGAAAAGTAGAGACATTTAAAGGTATGACTTTTGTGGGCATTGAAATTCTGGGTTTTCCTTTCATGATTTGTGTTTCTTTTTTTTTTTGGCTTTTTTTTAGAGCAATTATGACAAAGGAGGAAAATAAAAACAAGAAATTTATTTCCTTTTTCAAGGGTTTTGTTTATCCTCTTTGATCTTTTACAAGATTCTGGGTTCTTCAGATTCTTCTCTTTTTTTAAGGTTTAATTCTTTATGGGTTTGGATTTTATCCAAACTCCTGTAAGAAAAAGATGTTCTTGTCTGAAATTGATTGGTCAAAATTATTAAATTTGGGACATTGATAACAAATCTACTCATTTAGATTGGATGCTACTGGAAAGTTATAAACTTTTAGGGATACGATTCTCTCTTGTCTTAGATCTGAATATAAAAACCGAAGTGCAAGATGATAAACAAATGATAAATCTCTAGGGTTTCATTTTGTGTTCTTCTTTTTTGCAGAATTAAGAGATTTGGGGGTTGAAAGAAGAGAGACATGGAGGAAACAATGGCAGCTAGGTATTGGTGTCACATGTGTTCACAAATGGTGAATCCAATAATGGAATCTGAGATCAAATGTCCCTTTTGTCAAAGCGGATTCATCGAAGAAATGAGTGGTAATGGCGGTGGAGGAGGAAGCAGAGGCATAAGAGATGTTCAAGATTCAGAAACTGATTTTGGAACAGACCGTGCATTGTCTCTATGGGCTCCAATCTTGCTTGGAATGATGAGTAGTCCTCGGAGACGAAGAAGGTTTAGGAGATCAGAGTTTGGTGAAGAAAATGATGATAATGGTGATGAATTGAATAATGTTGATGGGAATGATAGTAATAACAACAGTAATGTGTATCGTCATCATCGATCTAGGCGACATGGTGGAGAGATTGATTTAGATAGAGAGTTTGAATCTATCTTGAGGAGAAGACGAAGAAGCTCGGGTAATATATTGCAGTTGCTTCAAGGGATTCGTGCAGGGATTAATTCTGAGTATGGAAGCTCTGATAACAATTGGGATAATCCTCGAGAGAGGGATAGTAATAACAATAGAGTTATAATGATCAATCCGTATAACCAGTCGGTTGTTGTTCAGGGATCTTCGGATCAAGCTCATAATCATCCTTCACTGACTTCACTTGGAGATTACTTCATTGGACCTGGATTGGATCTTTTGCTTCAGCATTTGGCTGAGAATGATCCTAATAGGCAAGGGACTCCACCTGCTCGTAAAGAAGCGGTTGAAGCTTTACCAACGGTTAGGATAATGGAACAGTTGCAATGTTCGGTTTGTTTGGATGATTTTGAGAAAGGAACGGAAGCTAAAGAGATGCCGTGTAAGCATAAGTTTCATATCCGCTGTATTGTCCCGTGGCTTGAGCTTCATAGTTCTTGTCCCGTGTGTCGATTCGAGCTTCCTTCTACTGCTGATGATGATGATGAGACAAAGATTGATTCCGAGAGACCGCCCAGAACAAGAAATGTTCGGGAAACTAATAATAGAAACATCGTTGAGAATGTGGGCAATGCGGAAAGAGGAAGAGAGGATGAGGCGAGGAGCGGAAATGGAAGAAGGTTTTCGTTTCCATGGCCGTTCAGTGGATTATTCTCGTCTTCTTCTTCTTCGTCTTCCTCTTCTTCATCCTCTGGATCTCAATCTGGTGAGAACAACTTCTACTCAAGATCTTCGGGTTCTTCTCGCTGATAAAGAATTATTGAACAAAAACTAAAAATCTTGGCTTTTGTTATTGTTCTTGTTCTTCATCTTTTGCTCTCTCAATTTTCTCATTTCTAGCTCTTGAATTTGTTATTTCCTCTGCATTTCATTCTCTGCTTTTATGTACATAAAAATGATGTTCTTTCACTCAAGACTGTTGAAAAAAAAGAAAAATCCATTGTTGTTGTACATAGATGATCAAGTTCGGTTTGTGTGTTTCCATTGTTTTTGGTTTTAAATTTGAGTCTTCAAAATATGAAATTTCTGTCAATTCATGTCCAAATAATGATGGAAATGTTACAAAATAGAGAGAATGAGTGAATCTTTGTTGTCGGAATGATTTTTATGGGCGATGATGATTCTCAATTGTTCATGTTTTAGAGATGAACAAATTACAGGTGTCTTTCCATTGTTTTTGTTTTTAAAATTGAGTGTATTAATGTATTTCAGTTGAAGCCCAAATAATGATGAAAATTTTACAAAAATGGAGATAATGATTAATCTTTCCATTGTTTTTGTTTTTAAAATTGAGTGTATTAATGTATTTCAGTTGAAGCCCAAATAATGATGAAAATTTTACAAAAATGGAGATAATGATTAATCTTTCCATTGTTTTTGTTTTTAAAATTGAGTGTATTAATGTATTTCAGTTGAAGCCCAAATAATGATGAAAATTTTACAAAAACGGAGATAATGATTAAACTTTGTCGGAATGATTTTTGTATGGGCGATGATTCATGCGCTGTCTCTGTTTTTGTCTTCATGCTCTGTCTTTTTAAGAACTATCATGAAATATATTTTCTCCATAATATTTGGCAGTATACGTAAGGAATACTTGGAAACAAAAAGAAATCATGATAATTGATACGTGTATGATCCAATAGTTTCCATACAACCAATAATAATCCGAAAAAGAACCGTTAAGTGGATTCACCGGTCACAACCGTAGTAATTAGCAAAATAGAACTTGAGTTTTCTATCTCAAGATTTTTAATCACAATCTTGAATAAGTAAAACGTTTATAATAGCGTTCCTCAAACGCCAAACGCCAAAAACGGGGATTTTCGATTGGAATCATCACTTGACGGTCAAGATCTTGATCACAGAAGCATTACCGACTCGGAGGAGAGCAACAACGGAGTCTCCAGTCTTGCACAGCTCTTTCTCTTTCCCGTACTGAGTCGCAAACTCAATAGCTTCTTCTGTTGATTCATCGTGGGAGGCTCTTGCGGAGCCAGCATAGAGCACCGGGATCAGACCACGGAAGATAAGGCTGTGCCTTGCGGGTGACTCGTCGCTGCAAGACCAGTCGAAGAAGTCCGTTTTGATCTCGGGAACAACGACTGACAAAATAGGCATCCCTGGTCTGTACTTAGCCACAAGTCTCGCTGTGCTTCCTCCTCTGGTTAAGACCATGATGAGGGTGGCTCTAGCTGAGTTAGCGGTTCTGACAGCTGAAGACGCGAGTGACTCGAGGGGGCTCATTGGAACTGGAGAGTACTGCATGATTCTCTTGAAGACATCTCCGTAGTCGAGTGTGCTCTCGGCTTCCACGCATATCTTAGCCATTGTACGGACAGCTAGCTCAGGGTATGCTCCAGCTGCGGTTTCACCACTGAGCATGACACAGTCTGTCCCGTCAAGGACTGCGTTTGCAACGTCTGTGGCTTCGGCTCTTGTGGGTCGAGGAGATTTGATCATGGACTCAAGCATCTGAGTTGCTGTCACCACGGGTTTCCCCTGGATGTTGCATTTGTAGATCATCACTTTCTGAGCTAGGAAGATCTTCTCGATCGGAATTTCCATGCCAAGATCTCCTCTGGCAATCATAAACGCATCAGAATTGACCAAAATGTCATCGAAATTCGCCACTCCTTCCTGGTTCTCAACCTAATCCATCAAAAAGGAGATACCACAAAACCGTCACAAACTAAAGATTTGATCCTGTAGTTTCCAGAACTGAGAGAGAGCTTTGACTTAACATACCTTAGACATGAGAAGAATGTTTTTCGCATGCTTTCCGAGTAGTTTCCGGACCTGAACCAAGTCTGAACCTTTTCTGACAAAAGACAGAGCGATCATGTCGATTTGATTTGGGACTCCCCATTGCATGATGTCTTCTTTGTCTTTCTCAGTTAGAGTCGGGAGATCCACAACAACACCTGGGAGATTGACATTCTTTCTCTCACCGAGCATTGCGGAGTTCTCACACCGGCAACGGACTGTACCGTTCTCTTTGTCACAAGAGAGGACCAGTAACGAGATGGTACCATCAGCACAGAGTATGACCATTCCTGGGTTCACATCTACAGCCAACTTTTTGTAGCTCATGCAAATCGTGTTCTCGTCACCCTTCAAGTCATAGTCAGTCGAAATGGTAATCTCTTGGCCTTGTTTCAACTGGATTGGCTTCCCATCTTTCAAGAAACCGGTTCGGATTTCTGGACCCTTTATAAGAGAAAATACAAAACCTTCTGTTAGCATAATCGAAAAACCAAATAGATCTGCTACAATTTAGACATTTACATACAGAAGACAAAAGTTAACAAGAGAAAACTTCAACTGAAAGACTAATCAAGTTAAAAGTATCAACTGAATTTTGGCTATAACATTTACTTCAGACAGTAACGACATTCTCTGGCCATAAGACCATAAGCATAGACAAGAGAGAAGAATTCAGGAACATTGGCTATGAATACTATTTTCTTCTGAATCGACAATTAGAAGTCTCTCGTTTCTTGAATTGTCGACATGGCTGCCTCAATCTAAACCAAGCAGGTGTGACATTTACATATACAAGATACAGGTCAAGCGGGAAAATCAAATACAGTCTAAACAAATACAACTCTTTTGATCATCTATCAACTAACATTTCCTTCACTAGTTTTAGCGATCTAAGTATTGACATAATTTCTAAATTTAGTCACTCCAACAAGTTTATAAACATTTAGTCTCTCTCCACAACAAGTTTATACTCTTCTCATATTAACCGGTCTAACTCGAGTTATAACTACAAATAGTTACAATACCACAAGAACCAGTCTCACAGATCTAGATTCATAATTCAAAACAAATTTAGTAATTCCCAGAAGGTAAAACGTCATGAGAGTGAAGGTTGGTAAGAGTTCTTCATTAGCAGAGTTGAAAATAAATAAAAAGTATATCAAACGAAATGGCAAAAAACAGACAAAAATGGAAACCATTTATACCAAACATAGATGAATATACAAAACAAGTATGAAAAAACATTTCATACATAGTCAAAAATAACATATAGGCGTCAGTGTTGCAGATCAAAAAGAAGAATAAACCAATCAAAAATCAAAAACAAAAATCTAGAAACCCTAGAATTTCCAGATCACAGTCGAATCCGAGTCAAAGAAGATGAAATTGGAATCATAAACAGAGCCAAAAACGCAAAGGTTAACAATCCAAACACATAATCTACAAACATAGAAGTATGTAAGTGAGTAAGCAAGCGAGCGATTGAACCTTGGTATCGAGCATAACAGCGCAGAGAATCCCAGTGTTAAGCATAGCTTGATGGAGATTATCGAGAGTCTCTTGGTGGTATTCATGAGATCCATGAGAGAAATTAAAACGAGCAACGTTCATACCAGCCCTAAGAAGCTTCTCAACCATCGGAACAGATCTGGAAGCTGGACCAAGAGTACAAACGATCTTAGTCTTCGGCCTTTGCTCTATCATCGCCATCGTAAGTGAAGAAAAACAGACACAGAAGCAAGGATCGCGGATGATAGTAGAAAGAGAGAGACGAAGAGAGATTTAAGGAGAGAGATCTGGCTTGGAGAACAAGGAAAACAGATAGAGAATCTGAGAAATGAAGAGAGAGATTTATCAACGAAGTGTGAAGAGTCTTTCTTTTTTTTTGTGACTTTTTGAGGAAAAAAATGAAGGTCACTGGTTTAGATTTGGTCAACAAAAGACCGATAGGTCCGATACGTTTTTAATTGATTGCTTCCACCGGTTTAATTTTCCATGAAAGGAGTGACGCACATTGTTATTAATATTCGTTTCGTTTACTACCTTTTTCTGCCTTCTCGATCCATTGTCGGGCCACGTTTTTTTTTTCCGAATATAAATATCTTAGATTGATATAAATATCTTGTGTTAGTCCAAATTATTCGTCAAAATTTTGGTTAATTAAAATTTATTTTACATGGTTTTACATGAATAATTTCGAATTAATCTTTTCTTATCAGAATTTTAATTTATATAATTTTGAAAATATAAATTTTTTTGTTTTAGTAAATCTTTAAAATTTCTAGATTTGATATTTGTTTTTACGTTTTTAGTAGTGTTAACTGCAATAATTTGTTTCCGGAAATAATATTTTCGTGTTTGTCTCTTTTGATATGGAATCTTTTAAATAAAGAAGCATAAGAAAGTTTAGAATATTATGATAGAAATATATACAATGCCAAACCAAACCTACCACTTGTTTAGGAAAAACCAGTTTCTGACCTAAAAAGTGAACTTTGAAAGTTTGATAACGTACCTAATACTTTAACAGTTATAGTATCAACGAGCTCCATTTATATCACTAATAACTTTAGGACCCCAAAAAGCTAGAAATTAATGTATAGCCATTCTTCATGTTTATATATAGGAATTGTTCTTTCGCTTAACCAAAAGTTGAACATTGTCTAAATACTGTTGATATATAGATTCTCCATTAAACCCAAATGAGTCAAACTTGACCCTATCGATCTCTTCCGACCCAAAACTTCTCTGTTCTTAGTCTTTTTTTTTGTCCTCTTGACGTTTGAGACTGAGCAAGATCACTAGTCTAAACTGACATAAATCTAAGTGCCGTGCACATCTGGTAAGAATTATTTCAGCTGAAAATGATCAGAGTTCATCGTGATTCTGAGGTTGGTCTTGGTTCATCATCTTCTCGAGCTTTTGTTGTAATTCCTATAAAAAAGAGGAAGCAACGGGTTTAGGAAACGTTAACTAGTACAGGTCTGCTTTGAGATTTGAGATGAACGCAGAAACTTACTTTAAGTTTGTCTTCCAAACACCGAGCTGGAGTAGATAAGAGCGCCGCATATCTGCAACAAGAGCGTAAGAATTAAAGGATAAAAAAAGAAAAAAACTAGAGACAAAATGATGACCCGTGAGAGGTAACCAAGACGAAAACTTACTCGCAACGGCTTGGTTCATCAACATCCATTAGCTCATTTTTCAACCCACATCTTAGTTTTACCTGCATTTAGTAACTAGTCAAGCTTTGTATCTTTAATGCCTCTGTGATCTTTGCAAGCGCAAAAACACTTACCTTTAGGCTTCTATCAGGACCGTTCCAACATTTATCTCCGTTGGTATATGACATGAATTGGTAAGAGTTCTCAAATTTGTCCCATTCCCTATTTTAGCAAATCCCATAAAACAAAATAAGGAACCGTAGAAGGATAAATATAAACACAGGTAAAATAATTACTGATATCTGATTGTCAGAACTTTGAACCAATTCCTCGTTATTAGTTTTAATATATGTATCATGAAAGAGATCAGCATCGACGGAAAAGATACAGAGACACGACACTTACCCTAACCGAGTTTTCGAATAGCCCTCCTCCTGTGTTGCTTCTTTATATGCGCAGACTTTGTAAGTATACCTACGACATTATTTAGGTAATGACATTGAATGCATAAGATATATAATTATAATACCTGATGATGTAAATAAAATGGATGTGACACTAAATTTTAGATTATCCTTACTTGCCCTGTTTGCTCTCAAAACAACGACCATGGAATGAATAGAACTCTTTCTCCGGTCCTGTAATAACAATATATAAGGACTAACTCAAAGAAAGGAAGACATAAGTGAAGGCTTAGGATGTTTTATCATACAGACCAAAGTCTTGTTTTAGCTTCTTTTCTAAGCTCGAGATTCTTGACTGTATTTTATTTAGTTTGGAGCTCGACTCATCATATTCTTTGCGTACCCGATCAGCTTCTGCACATATCACAATGATATAAATGAGTCACTAAAGAATAAGAGTGTCACTAACTATTAACGGAAATGCTAAACTATTATTTCACCTGATTTGTCCACTGGTGTGGTTTGGAACAAATTCACAGCCTGCAAAATGTTCTTGACAGTCTTCTGTATCTTCTCCAACCAAGTAGGATTTGAGGTCGTCTCTATCCGTAACGAAATTCAAACATGTCAACTAACTATAATAGATGATTAACAGCGTTCAAGAATATAAACATCTGTGGAAATAGTGCAACCTGAATAATCGACATCATCATCTGCATCCGATTTGTATGAAGAACTAGAATCATGGCGATATTCCTCTTCATAGGAATCATCTTCGGGTTCATGGTCGCTGTATTTCCCATCATCGCCGGTATCCTCGTCACCATCTGAAACAAATCCATCATCTTCATCTGCTTCATGTGGAGTGACGGGTGTGTGCTCATGGTTTTCCTGATCATCAGCTTTGGGGCTATCGTCTGTCTCAGTTGGCTTATCAGATTTCTCTCCTGTCCAACGAGAGGCAACAAGACGCCCCAACTCTTCCTTTGACAACTCTTCCTTCTTCTCGGTTACAAGATCCTCCTATCGATAGAATGTAGAGTACTTTAACATTAGGAAAAAGTCAGGGATTCAATAATCTCCGAGATATAACTCAGAAGGGCAGATATTGAAAAATGCATAGAAAAGTCTCAAAGAGACAGCGTTATTCTCATTACGGAAGTTCAGAGAACAATACTCAGATTTATGAAAAAAATTTGTAAGCACTTGGCCAGATATTGGAAGTAAATTACCACTTTCTTAACCTCGTCTGATTCCTCCTTTTCAGTACTACCATCATTTTGAGATCCATCTGTGGAAGAATCCTCCGATGAGGGAGAAATCTCTTTTGTTTCCACAACATGCTGCATTGTAGACAACCTTATATCATCATCTAACTTCCAAGTAACAAATTCCACTATTTTTGGATAAAGTATATGAATGACATAATTTTTCAAACCTCATCTTCTGGCTTAGTATGAGTAGCCTCTTCTAATATACTTGTTGGTTCAGCTTCAGCTACTGGGTCCTGACATCAAAGTCTAATCAGTACCAATTTGAATTACACAACCCGAAAGCAAAACAAGAGAACTCAAGAAATATAAAAAGAACTGAAGGTCTTGACGAGGGTTCATAGTCATGTGAATGAGTTCAAGATAGGCAGGTTTTAGATGTCACTGAGTAAAAGATAGAGTTTCAAGCATTTCAGGCATTGAAACTCTAATATTTTATTTCATGGCCCCATGAATGAGCAGGAGGTCCAAAAGGGACCAAAATATTGACAAATGGTCTGATAAGCTTATCTTTCATGGTTTGACTCCATAGCTTGTTGAATAAGTAATATAAACAATGTACAAAGATGAAAGCGTGCAAATCTGTATCAGTTCACAAGAGAAGAACTAACCTCATCTGAAGGATAATCCTTGTAATTACCAATCTCATCATGATGAGTGGCTTCATCAGGATTTTCATCGTGCTGTGAAACTCCTGGCAGCCCTTCATCATGTGTACTTTCTTCAACTTTTTCACTGTCATCTGTCTTCTCCTCAGCATCCCCCTTTCCTTGCTGGGCTGCTAATTCGGCCTCTTTTTTTTCCTTCTCCTCCTTTTCTTTCTGTAGACGCTCCTTCTCCTCTACCTTTTCAATTTGTTCTTTACGGTCTACAGAAGAAAATGTGGAACAACATGTCAAGCGTTTTTTACTGATAAGACCAACAATATTAAGGCAAAATTCCGTCTTTATCATCTGTAGTCATCGTACGAAGGACTTGACGATCCTATCAGATTCCACTACGTCAACTACAAGTCATATATATTCTTACTTTCGTCCTTCCCTTTCAGTGGTCAGCGGAAATATTAAGAACTGATACTGAGGCATAGCAGGCATCTAACTACACTTATATGCAGGGTTCCGCTTTCACATTCCAACACACTGATTGTCTCATGGCACTACTACATGTCCATTTAAGTTCTCTAAGATGAAAACTCTCATGCCATTTGCAAAAGCAGCCAACAGAAAGACTAAATTACGCATCCAAAGAAAGAACGGCAAACCTTTCAGCTGTTGAACAAGGCCTTTCAGAATCTTCTCTTCACTTTTCAGCTTCTTCAGTTCTGCTGCATCTTTCTCTAGACCCACTTTGGCCTGTTCGATTTCCTTTCTCCTAATAACAAGCCCTTGGTTATATGTTTCGATTTTTTTCTTGAGATTTTCTCGAGCAGCTTTTCCAGCCTCCCAGCATGTATTTTGGCATGTCACTTGACCATCATACTCATCACTTCCGTCACAACAATCTGCTCCCATGGGAAAACAAACCATAAGTACTGAACTACTGAAAGGTTAATCCTTGATCATTTTTTTTCCTCTATATGGATTTTAAAAGCACATAACGAAATGTAAACGAATTATAGAATTCGAGTAACATACCACAAATGCCATCATTGACTCTGGAAGAAAACAAAACCAGTGGAGAATGGCCTGCATTCCGACAATAGAATTTTCCATTTGGACAAGCTGAGGTACCTGGAGTTTTAAACACATAAAGCAAAGCAAAAAGATGATCCATCACACATACAATCCCAAAAAGCAAAAACTTTATGCCACTAAACACAAAGTGAAACTTCAATCACCGGTTTTGAATTCACAATTAAGCTAAAAAAAAAAGCTACACAATTTTGTTCAACAGATAAAGAATCTATCCAATCGAAAAAAAGAACACAATATGCTTCTAGCAAAGAAGAGAAATTGGGAAGATGAAAGGAACCTGGCTCGTCAGTTCCATCTGAACAATCACAGAAATCGTCATTAAGTTGAGCTTTGGAGAATTTCTTTGATCCATCCTTACACTTTATCTCCGAAGATGACTTGTAATACTTCTCATCTAAACACAAAGGCGAAAACGAGAGATCAAATATAAGTAATCCTGGCGGAGATCTCGAGCAAAACGAAGCGGATCTTCGGTAAGCAGGTAAGGAGAAAGAGAAGAACAAACCTTGAGGAGAAATGCCGAGAAACGGATCGTTTAAGGGAGATGAGGTCGATCTAATAGTAGAAGCAATGAGGAGAAGAAAGGATAGCTGCAAAGAGACGGAGACAGAGGAAGATACTACTCTTACTCTCATCTTCTTCGAGATCGAAACCGGAGAAAGAACGGTGAACAGAACAAGTTTGGCCACGAGGAAAATTAAGTGCCCAGTGTCTGAGAGACGAGTTTCACAGATTTGATAAAAACGACGTTGTTTCGGTTGTGCATGATTGTAATGCTTTGGAATATTTTGTTTACATTTAGCTATTCAGTTAAATTGGCCTATTAGCTCAGTTGGTTAGAGCGTCGTGCTAATAACGCGAAGGTCGCAGGTTCGAAACCTGCATGGGCCATCTATTTTTTTCATTACTGTTTTTTTATTTTTTTTTCCCAATGTGGTTAACTATTGTGGGCTTATCATAATGGGCTGTACATCCTATATTAGCCCAAACCCAATTATAACGGATTTTTCGTCACGCTTAAAAACTAGGGTTTTTTCGAAGTCCACCTCTTTCATCACTATATGTATATATATATAACATCTTCTCTCCTCAGTTGAAACCAATCAATTTTTATTTTCTCCGCCGCATGCTTCGTTTGTTTGTTGATTATATCTTGTTTATTCGACTTTATAAGCTACGCCTAATTTGCAATTGCTTGATTCTATACAGATTTTTTGTAATGGATCAAGGAATCTATCCTTAGGCGAAAGAGATGATGGATACATACCTTTCTGTCTCTAGTAAGCTTTACGTACCTCCGTGAGCTTGCTCTGATTCTTTACCAAAGAATCTTCCTTGAATTGGCAGATACATGTATCAATCTTTGAATCGAATTTACATTATTTTTTTTTAATTATTTGTAGATCATATTTCATTGAGTTTTTTTTGAAAATCTGTGTATTGTTGATGATGGTGAGGGTGATGAAAAAAATCGAATTCCCATTGATTTCCCTTTAGGGAAAGGTGTGATTATTTACCAGCTACTTTTGACTCATCATCATCAATACTCTCTTTGTTTTTTGGTTTTTGTTTTTGAACTGTCAAAATTTTCAAGGTTTTTAATCGATTTTAATGTTTGGTGTGGCCGGTGATGTAATTAAAATATTTGCTACTCTTGATGAAGTAACTTCATTTGATGACAGCTTAACCACCAAGATCTCTGAGGCCTTCTAATTTTTTTGACAATCATATAAGCTTTTTATTTTGTTTTTTGAACTGAATATTGTTTTATATACATTTGAATCGTATCCTGAAACTGGAACTGATTGGGACCTTAGGATCAATTAGCGGCAGGAAGAGGACAAATTTTCTGAACACTCTTTCTCAAGAATTCATGTCAACTGTAAATGCTAAGCGAAAATCCGAAAATGTGCAAAGTTTCCTCCAGTAATATGAGTTACCACCCCTTGATCACTTATACTATTTAAAAAAAAAAAAAAAATCTGCAAATACTAAACCAAAGAATCTTAAAAAGATGTGTAGCTTGAAAATTAATTCATCACTACCAGTTCTAATGATTTATCATAGAGACATTAGTCAACATATGACAGTCACACCAATAGTCGATGGTGCTTAGATTTGAAGTCGTATGGCATGTGAATTATCACAAATATTAAGCCTAATCATGCACTCCCGATGAATTAATTAGGTAAGAAATTATTTCAAGCTGAAGGTTTGACAGCATGAACTACCAATCATCTATAACAATTTTAAGCTGATCGGTGTTTATGTCTAAGTACACCAATAAATTTGTGTTCATTTAAGCCGATAGTTAGATAGTAACATGCATTACCCAGTCAACTGATATGAAAATCGAATAGATATGACATGCAATACCAATGATATATATGATATATGATCAGATCAACCAATGAATTAATATGTTGATTTTGGGGAATATGTTGAAGGATATACTGATTTTGAATTAGTTCCACGAATATCTCGCTAAACCCAATGCTAATCCATATATACACAATAACTATTTGATTGAATTATCCAAATTCATTCAGACCACTAAACATACTTGTAGAAAGAAAATAGACAATTCCAATGGCTAAGGCCACTTCTTACATTGCTCTCTTTGCTCTTGCTTATCTTCTTGCACCTGGTTCGATCTCTTTCTTCTTCCTTTAGATCTTACATTTTGTCTATGTTTCTGTTTGAGAGATTGATTTAAAACCTCGCGCATTTTAGGTTGATTTATATATCTTTGTATGTCCATAAATGTTTGTTTGCATTTCAGTTTACATTATACTGCTTTTGTTAACTGTGAGCTAATTAGTGCAAACAGAAAACAATTTTTTTGTTACTTATATATATTTTTTGGCATTTAGTGTTTATGTTTACAATTTGCAAACCAAAAAAATGAAAACTTAAAAATTTACGTCATGCACTTTTTTGTTTTGTTTATCTTTTTTCAAATGGGATCGAAGCATTGTTGACTACGGCCGCGCATAAAAATCAGCAATGTGTACAAGGCATGGATTGCACAAACGTTTGTTCACACGGTGGTCTCTGCAACGAAAAAGGTAAATGCGTTTGCTGGTCGCCAAACGCAGTGATCAACAGTGGACCGCCGTGCTGGTCGGACGATATGTGCTTTAGTACGTGCGGTGGAAATGGTGGTTATTGTAATTATGAAATTGGAGGATGTTACTGCCAATGATATAATCTTATGAAGTTTTGATTAATTGAATAGTACTTGTAAACTTGTAATCGATTAGTTTGTGGCTCACAGTTAAATAAATAAGTAAGTTCTTCTCGTTGACTTAAGTGTTTCTGATCCATTCCACCTCCAGTGCAACTTGTGTTTTCTTCAGATAGTTCCTCACAATTCAGCTTATTCAACCAAATCTTTTTTTTTTTCGATACTCTTTTGCTAGTTTCTACTGTCAACTTAATTACTGATTTGTCATTTGCTTTCTTTAAATTTATTTTCATTGCCATATGGCCATCTTTCCAAAAATAAAAACCACTATATATACAGTATATGCTTTGACTTGAGGCTAAAGTTTTCCAGAAAATAATGAAAAGCCATATCTAAGATGGAGAATACAATCCATATGTTATAAATATTATACAGTGGTTTTTTTTATTTTCTTGAGTAAAGCTGCATAGTTTTCTTATTCTTATCAACATACGTAAGAAAAATATGGGTGACTCATATTTTGTTTTATGTAAATTTATGTTTGAACAGGTGTAAACTGTAAGTTCTAATTAAAATTAATTTCCTTCAAAGTTTTGTTATAAAGTATAAACACCTTTGCCTATAAATAAGTTAACCAAATTGACAACAAAAATATAGCAAAAGACGAATCCAAGGATACATTCCAATTAATCACAAGAAAATAAAAAACAACCTCATGACAAAGATCAGTTTTCACTTAGCTATCTATGCAACCATCTACATCCTATTATCACCTGGTCTGTTTTTACTTGTCTGTTTCATCTGATCTCTGTTTATTTCCATCATGCTATTGTTTATCTTTGCATGATAAATTTATCTTTCTGATCAACTATCCTTTTGTTGATATTTCTTGATTGTTATGTGCATTGTGCTATAATCTATGTTCGATCAAACATACAAATTGATTGGACTTTACTTTTCCTCCTTCTGAAGACAATAATAATTTAACGGGAAACTAGCTATAGTTATTGTTCTGAATTTATCTTGTAAGAATATAGTGGCACAGGGCTATTAGTCATGGCGGCAAGTGAGACTCTGCATCACCAATGCTTTTTGCAAATCACCAAGCATGTGTGCTTGCTTCCCACCACCATCGCCACCGCCAACAGCTGTGAATAAGTCACGTAAAAAAGTCGGACCACTGTGTTTGACGGATGCTGATTGCAATAATTTCTGTCGTCCGAAAAAAGGTGTTTGCAACATTGATTTCGAAACATGCACTTGTCACTGAAACTATATATTTCGGTTTAGAAATATCTAATGCTGTGTGTGTTCCTAATGATCTATAGAACCTCACTAAATAATTAATCTTCATATAACAATATATATGCTTGACTTTTTTTTTTTTGTTATCAATATAAATTTCAACTGAATTCAATTTTTTTTTTTTACTCAACTTCATAAATCTTCATTACCTAAATAATAAAAGGTAGAGAGATAGGCTTATCAGCCAATACCAAAGGTTGTAACTTGTAACCACTCTCAGGTCTACAAGAGTAAATAACAAAGTCATTAGCAATAACATAATGGCCATATATAAATCCAAATCTCCAAACTCCTGTTGGATCCTGAGGGAGAGAGTCCACACCAGCATTTAACCAAACACAAGCTCACATTCTGCCGAACTCCTCGACGAACGCGCCAATTCCGTGATCATTTGATATTTCACTTTCAGTGTGTTGAGGGTGCTGACATGTGGGGAGAAAGTCGCAATCTTTAAACGCCTTGAATGTTTCAAGATAAACGTCGCAAGTTCTCTCTCCCTCTCCCCTCCTCTGTAGTTTCTCCACTCAAACGTCTCAAGAACGAACATCAACGATTCAGGAACAGGGCTTGGTTTATCCCAATGAAATGTAGGAACAACTCCACAAAAATGGCCATGAGTCTGAGTACATTAGACAATAGACAATTAGAGATTTTAGATTTAAAAAAAAAAAAAAATCTAAAAAAACGTGTCATAGTTTCTAATTAGTGAATGTTTTACCTCGTTAAGCTTGAGAGATCGTAGTTTCGGGGAATGTTGGAGCATAGACATAAGTATATTCCAGTGTGTTTCACAAGTGCAAAACTCCAAATGCACAAGCTGATGGAAGATAGTACCAGTAGGAAACTGAGGCTACATTACAAGATCACAAAAACGTAAATAAAGACCACAAGTTCGATTCAATCACAAAGGAATTCACTAATGCTGTCAAGTGTATATTACCACATACGGTGAACATAATGAGAGGCGGTTGAGTGATTTAAGAGATATGAGGATATCTTTAATGTTGCAGCAGCTAACATGAACATGTGCTTCCACGATCTTAGGCATATACTCAATCATACACTTGTCAGCACGATCTGACGTCTTTAAGTACTTCAAAGAAAGCGTACTCAGGACAAGCTCAGAATCAAAATTTGACTCATAGATAAATCTCTGTAATGAAGGCACCTTAACAGAGAATCTTGTCACATTGTCATCGTCGCCTCGATCCAAGACCAAGACTTCAAGAACAGGGCAGCTTGATAAAAGCTTCTTAGGAGATTCATCGTCTAGGAAAATCACCTCTAAAAGGTGCAACGTTTTGAGCAACTGAAAACATACCGGGAATTGAACATCGACAAGAGATACGTGTTTTAATTTCAGTACCACGAGTGTTCCACACGTATACAAACTCCGAGGCAATCTGGCAGGCTCAGCAATAGCACAATAATCGAAATTAAGCTCACGCAAACCTCGTTCCACTGCAGTTCTAACCCAAAAGCCAATATCTACTTGGCTGAATTCTCGATATGACTTGAAATGCAAACTCTCTAAGACTGGAGCTGTGTTTAATAGCAAAGACCTGTCCACAAACCGCTTAAATCCCCCATAATAATTAGCATTCTCATCAATATCAATGTAGTCGAGTTTAGGCACCGACTTCCACAGATACCGCCATCGTTGGGACAAAACAGTCGTTTTCAACACATCTTTTGTAGGAAGCAATGAGAGTATCTGCAACAGGAAATCGTTGGGTAGCAAACTGATTCTGTCCATATAGCTCTTCAAGCTTTACAATCCAATGATTTTGCAGTCAACACTGAGAGAGAAAAAACAAAATTATAAATTAGAGACAGAAACAAGAATACAAAAGGGATATGAAAATAAAAATTCGATGCTTTCTAAGTTCACTGAAATCAAAGCGAACCAATTCCACTAAAGAGAGATTGCAATCAAACCCAAGAAATCATCCAATGCTATTAACATTCAGAAAGCTCTGCGGAATTTAAACCAAGTAAGAAATGGCTTTTACCTCGACAATGGCAACTGCCAACTGGTAAGGAGGAACTCGTCGTCACTGGAGAAACCCTAATTACACATTTTGCCCTCTTTTCTTTATTCTACTTTTTCCACACCGAGACAAAGACTTGGGGATCCATTTGGCATATTTATTACTAATATTTACCATTTTACCAGTTTTACTTTTTTTTTTTTTTATACAAACGTTGCACATTTCTTAGTAAAACTAATCATTTTAGCGCTAATTTACTTGAAATAAAGGCAAAAGTCAACAAAGAAGTAAAGGTTTGACCAAGAAGAGAAACAGAGCAAATGGTTTAAGAGATGCAACAAAACTGGTTTATAGACTCTATTTTTAAAAAAACTATTATGAATCAGATGGTTTCAGACAAAGACAAGCTGACATGTTGTTGAACCTCTAGACAAAAGTGCCAACTCTGTGAGCATTCCATGTTTATTCTCCAAATTTGTGACTACTGGTGAGAAAATCGCTCTCTTTAAACAACAAGAATGTTTCAAGATAAACGTGGCGAGTTCTAACTCTATCTTCCATCCTCTGTAGTTTCTCCACTCCAAAGTTTCAAGTCCGCACATCAACGTTTCAGGAACATCCCTTGGCTCATCCCAATGAAATATTTGTTCTTCAAGGTCAATGTCATGTCTCTGAGTATATATATATATATATATCATTAGACCAGTACTAAAGATTAGAGATGAGACGGACAAAAAAGTGGCAAAGTTTTATGATTTTAGTGTTTTACCTCATTAAGTTTGAGAGCTCGTAGTTTTGGAGAATGTTTGAGTAGAGACATAAGTAGATCCCACTCAGTATCACATGTGCAAAACTCCAAGTCTACAAGCTGATGGAAGATCTTACCAGTAGGAAACGGCCACTGCAAATAGAATCATAACGACTATATAAACTATGTAATTTGGTTTTCTACTTTCAAGGAAACTTTAAGTGTTTAGTAATTTACCTCTGAGGATAAACATAGCGAGAGGCGTTTGAGTGATGTAAGAGAACTGAGGATATTGTCGGTATTCCAATAGATAACCTCGACGTTCGCAGCCACGATCTCAGGCATTTTCTCAATCATGCACTCATGACCGAGATCTACAATCTCTATGCACTTCAAAGAAGGAGCATTCAACACAAACACAGCTTCAGTAGATGCTCCATCATAGATTAACTTTTGTAGTGAAGGCACCGTAATAGAAAAGGTTTTGACTTTGTCATCCACTGGTCGGTCCACGACCAAGACTTCAAGAATTTGGCAGCTTGATAAAAGCTTCCGAGGGGTTTCATCGTCTAAGTAAATAACGCAACAAAGATGCAATGTTTTGAGGAGCGGAAAACTAACCGGGAATTTAACATCCGCAAGCGATACATAGGTGAGTTTAAGTACCACAAGTGTTCCACAAGTAAACAAGCTTTGAGGTAATCTGCTAGGTTCATCAAAAGAGGAAAGACAATAATCGAAATCACGTAAACCTCGTTCCACTGCAATTCTAACCCAAAATCCGATATCTACGTCGCTGCATTTCCTATCAAACTTGAAACGCAAACTCGCTAAGACTGGAGCCGTGTTTAATAGCAAAGACCTGTCCACAAACAGCAGAAATCTCCCATGATCAGCATTCTTATCACAATCGATGTACTCGAGTTTATGAACCAACTTCCAAAGAAATCGCCATCGTTTCGCTAAAACACTAGTCTTCAAGACATCTTTTGTTGAAAGCAATGAAAGTATCTGCAATAAGAAATCATCCGGCAAGAAACTGATCCTGTCCATAGGACTTTCCAATGATTTTTCTGACAACAACACAAAGAAATGGAAACCCTAGTCAGACATGAGGAGACCAGAGATTCAATTTTAATGTTTTCCGAATCTGTATAATCCTGAGAACAATACAAGAATATCCAAAAAGAAGGACGGAGTGATTATTAGCTTTAAAGTTTGATGCTTTCTTAACTTTACTGGGAAAATCATAAGTAACAACGGTTTATAGAAAACAGAGGAATCAAATTTAAACAAAATCCATTGAACAGAGATTGAAAAATACCCAAAAATCATCCGATGCTACTCACATTCAAAAGAAACTCAGAGAATAAGATATGGCTACTAACCTTGGAACCCTAATTTATGCCGTCATTTATTTTGAACACCCGAGTTTGAATTCCATTAGATTGTTTTAGACTATATATACGTATTTTTTTTTTATTAAAGGGTATTTTTGTTATTTTAGTTGGCGTCAAAATGCTATATAACGTATTTGGAAAGAAGTGGCAAGATATTCGGATTCCACTTCAATATATCCCACGATCGAAAGTTCGAAATGATGTATTTTTTGCTATCAAAAAATCCATAATCATTCACCGAAGTAGCTAACTAATAGCTCTCACTATATAGCCGTCAAAAAAGGCAATTCTTTGAATCCAAAAGACCCTTACATGTTCAAGCATGAACTAATTACAATATCATAAGGTCCATTAAAATACTCTCTGCACAGAAGCCATAGCCACAAAATACCTTCACATGTTCTTCCTGGTTACATAATTTCAGTTGAAGACAAGCTCACATGATGGTGAGGCTCTTGGTGACAAAGTTAGCTCCTTCATCATCTGGAATTTCTGCTTCAGATTGGTGGATTTCGAAGAGATAATCACAGTCTTTAAACCCTTACCATTTCTTAAGATAAATTTCACTAGCTCTCTCTCTTCTTGTGCCCCTTTATAACTACTCCACTCAAAGGTTTTCAGATTGGAGGAGCAACATTCAGGAACAGAACTTGGCTTATTCCAAACGCGTCTAGCGGTCTGCGCAACATGGTTCTGTGATGAAATTGAGATACCAAATGCAGTAACACAATTAGAATATCAGAGTGGACACTGGAACATGATTACATTGGGACTTTTTACCAAGGAAACTCGCATCATTTGAGCTTAGGCAAACGTGTACTTACCAGTGTGAGTTTGAGAACTCGTAGTTTAGGAGAATCTTGCAACAGAGACATAAGTAGATCCAACCAACCTTCTGTACATGTACAGAGCTCCAAATTTTTAAGATGAAAAATGGTTCCTTGGGGATACGCAGGCTGAAAATACAAGACAACTTGAGTACAACCCATTACTGTAATAATATATATATGTCCCATTTGTTTCAAAGAAAGAAAGACCAGATTCTAGGTAAAAGAACAACAAGAAGCCGCCTTTAGAGAACAGTGGATTTACCTTTGGAGTCAGCAAACATAGCCGTAGATGCCTGAGCGAGGTAAGAGATCCAAAAGCTTTTCACTATTGTTATAAATAACATCAATTTTTGCTTTCCACACTTGAGGGATATTGTTAACCAAACAAAAGCCGCCACTGTGATCTCTAATGTTTAGCATCACCAAGGAAGGGGCATCTATCACAATCCTGTGATTGTTATTTTGCAACTCTTCTGATTCTCTTGCAATGTCTAATCCCTTCAAGGAAGGGACTTTAACTGTAAAAGTCATGACATTGTCTCCTTCAAATAGTCGCACACCCAAACACACAAGGATAGGACAACCAGACAGAAGCCTAAGAACAGATTCGTCGTGTGAGTACGTCACATTACCAAGGCACAAAGTGACGAGAGACGGAAGACAGACCGGATCAGGAACATCAACAAGAAGCGCACCACGAAGAATCAAGAACTCGAGCGTTTTGCAAGTATATAGACTCTCTGGCAGTCTGACAAGCCTACGATTGTTAGAAAGAACAATCTCCAGCTTACGTAAACAGCGGGTAACAGCAAGTTTGACCCATATCTCCATATCTACAGCACCACATCTTGGTCCTAATTTGAAGCACAAGCTTTCTAAAACTGGAGCCTTATGGAGAAACAAAGAGCATTGGACAAAGCGAAAAAACCTGTTGTACTCAGTATTATGATTGATATCATCATATTCGAGATTTGGTACCGACATCCAAAGAGGCTTCCATCGTTTGGACAAAACCATTGTAGGCACAACCTCTTTTGTAGGAAGAAATGACAATATCCTCAAGAGTAACTCATCAGGCAAAGGACTAATCCTATCCATTATATAAACTGTCTTCTTCTAAAGATTTTAAACACTTGAATGTTGAAACCAGACTATCCCCTCCTTAGCCTGCGCACAAAAAAACCAAACCCTATAGCGAATTTAGAAAATTTGAAACGAACGAGAATTAAAAACAAATTCATTTCACCCTACAGGTTCTCTCAGAATCAACAAAACAGGATCAGAAGATAATGTTACAAAGTAACCAAAAAAACCCCAAATTTTCTTACCTCTGTTTTAGTCAGCAAATAGACATTGCAAATGAATTATAAACCCTAATCCTGGGCTTATGCTTATCTTGAGCTAGGAGTACCACAATGACAAAAACGACGGGAGTACGAAACAGATACAGTATAGTGAATTTAATTTCTGATAGTGAGCGAAATTGATTCTAACATGTTTTTGACAAATTATTTTCGTGATTTCAAACATCATAAATGTTGGGCATGGGCCCTGCCCAACAAAAAAACCCTGGCCCAAACCAAATTTGACAAGGACTAAAAATTGTAATCCTGTTGATCAAACTCCAAAAGAGAAATAAAAAAAATAAAAAAATAAAAAAAAGTGACTGTCACTACCCTTTTAAAACACCATAATCACATAATAATTTGTCATAAGAACACAAGAAGAAGACTTGTTGTTGAGGTTTGGTCTGAGAGTGATCAACATGAACCTTTCATTTGAAAACAAGCTCACAAGTGGATGAAACCCTTGGCGACAAAGATAACTCTTGGAGCATCAGCAATTTCTTCGTGGGATCAGTGACTATAGAAGTGAAACTCGCTTTCTTTAAACAAACTGCGTTCTTCAAGATATATGTCGAAATTTCTTTCTGTTCTTGAGTTCCTGCGTACTTTCTCCACTCAAAAGTTTCAAGATTTGATGACAAACATCTTGGAACAGAGCCCCGTGGATTCCAGTGAGGCCGCCGCCTTGGAAGATGAATACACTGATAATCAACAAGATTGCAATTTTTAGTAAATTATTTGATCATTCATTGAACGAAAACAAAAAAAAAAAACGTGATTGAAGGAGACTAAATAATAAAACATACCTTATCGATTCTGATAACCTTTAAGCTCGGCGAATTTTCTAGTAGATGCATAAATAGATCCAGCCAATTTGATATGCATGAACAAATTTCCAAATGTTTGAGTCTATGGAAGGAGATACCAACCTGCGTAAAAAGGATAGCAGACAGAATAAGCAACGTAATGATCATAGACCGAGTTTTTAGGCTGAAAGAGCAATAACTAAGAGACCAACAAAGTTACCTTTGAAGCTGATGATAAACATAAATGAATATGCTCGACGGAAGCAAGACTATGCAACAGCTTTTCGGGCTGGCTGAGCCTAACCTCAATATTGGCCTTAACCACCTCACTGATGTTAAAATTCTGGCTAACTGAAAAAACACCCAAACGATCTACAATGTGCAAGTATTTCAAAGAAGGGGCATATATCACAAGTCCCTTGATTCTGGCATATTTCAAATATAATCTCTTCAAGGAAGGCACTACAATCTCGAAAATGATCAGATCGTGGCCGGTATTGTAGTAGGGAATTTCTTCTATGGACAAGTCTTCAAGAACAGGACAATTTGGTAAAAGTCTAAGTAGGGTACTCGGGTTAGAGAAAACCATAGATTTTAGGGATAAAGTTTTGAGAGACCTTAGAGAAATAAGGTCAGGAACATCCAAACCAGCGTTTTTCAAGTTTTTAAGACCACAAGTGTTTCACAAGCTGTATATAGACTTTTTGGAAGAAAACGAAAGGTGCCGTTCAGAAAACGTGAGTATGACTGTGCGTATTCGAGTTTCAGCTCCACTAGACCACGTTTCACCGCGCTTGTAACCCAAATCATAACATCCCCATCTGTGAATTCTCCACGTAATTTGAGATACATACTTTGTAGACCCTGACCTTGCAGTGACATCAAAGATCTGTCCACAAACTCCCGGAATATTCTATAATCATATTCAGGCTGTAAAGCTCCCACAATCTCAGGTTTGGGAAAGTGAGTGGTATCATCAAACTCAAGTCTTGGTACAAACGTCCAGAGAGACTTAAAGCGTTTAGACAATAGCATAGTTCTCATAACATGTTTTGTCTTGCATTTTATCAAAAAAAAAAAACATGTTTTGTCTTAAGAAACGACAAAATCTTCAATAGGACATCGTCAGGTAAGTGACTGATTCGATCCATCAGATTTCCGAAACCAGAGACGAATGTTAGCTCAAGACAAAGGGAATCTCAATATTTTCTAGATTAACCTACACATGAAAAGGAACCAGACAAACCCATGTATTAGAAAGATTAGAAGACGATAGAAGTGAAACAGAGACAGGATTTTTCAAAGTGATTAGTTTCGAAAACAAACAATAAGAAGAGATCACAAGGGAAGGCGATGACTTACTCTGTTCCTTCGTCTTCTATGAATTCTAAGAGGAACTTCAGCATCGATGGTCTAATTTATACTAATATTTTTTCCTTTTCCTTTTCCTAATAGGAACCCAAATATTATTTAAAATATTATTCAAAAGGAACAAAATATTTCGTGACCCAAAAAAAAAAAAAGAGGAACAAAATATTTGTTTTATTTTCTTTTCTCGATATATAATTATTAAATATTATTTTTGATATTAATTAAAAATTTTCCATATATTGGATATATACTAATTTAATTAAAGTTTTCAGTTTAAAGTTGCTTAATTTCTTAATGAATTACTTCAAACAATTTTTAGCTTCAGGATCAAATGTGAGTAAGAATTTCTTTTGAAAATTATTTGAGAAGAAAAACTATATAGGTAACTTTAGAATCAAGTTATCTTGTAAAATTAAAATCACACGCGCAATTTTAGTCCCACGTGCTAAAATTCTCAATTTCTTGTGAATTTCTATAATATCATCGGTTTATAATAGTTTGATCCAAAATCGATACCAAATTTCGTTATATTAAATTGAAAAAAAAGTGACATTTGTGGCTCCATGTGCACATGCCACTGTTTCCGTTTACTTGTTGATACAAAGAATACACTCTTTAGAGATAAGCAATTATAATGGACATTGTTCCAACAATCAAGAGTTCAAGAACAAGACAACTGGTTAAAAGCCTGTAGAGAGATTCATCATCACCAGGGTATTTCATGATTTCAAAGCTTCCACAAGAATAGCGAATGCGCAAACTAAAAACTAGATGCTCTGTTTAAGTAAGATTGGTGTACATAGTAACACAATTCAACCACAAATCTTTGCCTAATAAATTAAAAGAGATAAAACGCTACAGAGTTGTGGCAAAAACCATAAGCTCAATATAATAATCAGAAGGATAAATCAAGGAAGGACACTGCTTGTTTCTTTCTTATAGTACGTAAAGAAGTTGAGAAACAACAAACCAAATTGAAAGAGCTAAAATTTGGAAGGCAAAAACATAAGAAATTCTGATAGCTTATCTAAGATTCAGATCAAACACCAACCGACCAACCATCAAAATGTTGCTTCACCACAACTTCGGTCGAATGTAAGATGACAGGTAGGTGAACGCCTTGGAAAAAATGACAACTCCTTGATCATCTCAAGTTTCTTCTCGCAGTCTGTGGATTTAGAGGAGATGATTACTTTCTTTAAACAACTTCCGTTTCTTAAGATGAATGCTGCCACTTCTTTCTCTTCTTCTGTTCCTTCATACTTTACCCATTTAAAGGTTTCAAGACTTGATAACAGACATTCTGGAACTGAATTCGGTTCAATCCAACTGCTGGGACGCGGTTCATCGGGAAGAGTATGGAACTGATAAAAACAGAGTGGATTAAAACAACATATATAACGGACAAAGAAAAATATTAAATCAGATATACGAACCTGTTGAAGTTTGAGATATTGTAGTTTAGGAGAATCTCTGAGCATACACATAAGTGTAATCAACCACTCTGGTTCACACGTGCATATCGTTAAATTTACAAGACTGTGGAAGATACTACCAACAGGACATACATCCTATAAAAGAGACAAACATTAAGTCCATGAGAAAGGTTAGTGGCAACATACAATTTATTGATAGAAAGAGAGCCCACTATTTTCGAAAATAATTGATACTGAAAATAAAAGAAGGAATACAGATGGGAGAATATTATTATTTACCTTTGGGTATCGTAAACATAAACTGAGATGTTTGACTGAAGTTATAGAATCCAGAGTCTTACTAACACACAAATAATCAAGAATCACATCTGCATTTACAACATTAGGCATCTCATTCTCAATAGTACAAAATCCACCACATACGGCGAATCTCTCTAAAGAAGGAGCGTCAATCACAAACCCATCTGCATAATCTGCAAATCTCTCTGGTGAAATACGCAAGAATAACCACTTGAGAGAAGGCACTCTAACGGTGAAAATTGTCACATTGTCATCTATGCATTGTTCCACATGTAACCCTTCAAGAACAGGACAATTCGATAACAACCTCTGGACAAATTCCTCACCTGGGTATTTCACAGATAAAAGGTACAATTGCTTGAGAGAAGGGAAACAAATTGGAGTAGTAGCATCCAGAAGACCCACATTACTTAGTTGCAATCTCGCAAGCATTCTACACCCGGTGTAGAAACTCCTTAAAGGTATATCCCGAGATGCACTAGAAGAACCGTAAAACTCTATAAACAGATTGCGCATAGAGCGGTTATCTGCAGCTCTAATCCAGAATGGAATATCTCCAACACCAGAGGTTTCACCAATTTTGAAATGCAGAGTTTTAAGAATTGGAGCCTTGTGCAAAAGTAAAGACCTGTCTACAAACCGAACAAATCTTCCATACTCAATACCCTGGTAGCAATCATCATCGTATATGAGTTCTGAAACCATCGTCCAAAGCGGCTGCCACCGTTTAGACAAAACCATTGTGGGCACAACATCTTTAGTAGTAGGCAGAAACGACAGTATTTTCAAGAGTAGCTCATCAGGCAACAGACTTATCCTATCCATACGGATTACTACGCCTTTCAAATCCCAAGCGCTTTCAGCTTCCACAGATTTAGCTTTCAAGGCCACAAGCCTGAAAATATGGAAAAGATGAACTTAGGAGCCAAATATGCAAAGATGCAGGATCACAAGCTACACGAAAGCTATGCAAAACCCTAGCGAAAACAGAAACTCATATGAGACATCATCAATATATATATATGATTGTCACGTGCCCAAAATCCCATTCTCATTGGACGGTTACTTATTTATTATTTTAACTTTTTTTTTTTTATGGCATATTTTTGTTTCCTATGTAGAATTGGAAAAAAGCTCTATGTGCTTTGACACAAGAATCAGAGCAAAAACCACTAGAAGATGATAATCATGGAGATAAACCAAGGAAGGATAATATTTCTTTCTTTCTCATAGTACGCAAACACAAAGAGAAAGAAGATAACAAATTCAAAGAGCTAAATTTGGAAAAGAAAAACATAAGAAATTCTAATAGTTTAGACAACCAACAAGATGTTACTTGACCACACCTTCAGTTGAATGTAAGATGACAGGTAGGTGAACACCTTGACAAAAACGCCAACTCCTTGAGCATCTCAAGTTTCTTGTCGCGGTCTGTGGATTTAGAGGAGATGGTTACCTTCTTTAAACAGCTTCCGTTTCTTAATATAAATGCTATCACTTCTTTCTCTTCTTCTCCTCCTAAATATTCTGTCCATTCAAGAGTTTCAAGACTAGACATTACACATTTGGGGACTGAAATCGGTTCAATCCAGCTCGGTCGTGGTTGGTTCTGAACACCATGGATCTATAAATTGACAGGATACAAGTACAGTGCATTAGATCAACATATATTACTGATCCAAGGAAACTGAATAATTTGGAACATATTATATGCACCTGTTCAAGTTTGAGAGCTCGTAAATTAGGTGAATCTCTGAGAACACACATAAGTAAATTCAACCACTCTGTTTCCATTGTGCATAACTTTAGAAAAACAAGAGAGCAGAAGATACTACCCACAGGATATGCATCCTGCAATACAAGAAAAAATAAAAGAACAAAATCAATGTTAGTGAAGAACAAAATCAATGTTAGTGGCAACGGTTTTTGCTCACAAGAACGCACACTCTTTACAATGATGGAATTAATACAGAGCATATTAGTTGTTCTTAAAAAATTGATTCTGTAAATAAAATCAAGGATGCATATGGTAAACAATACAAACAACAACATGTATAGCTAAAAGAGATTACCTTTGAGGATATTACACATAAAGAGAGACGCTTGACTTTAGTAATAGAACTCAGAATATTCCCAGGATTACTATAAGCGACGTCAACATCTGCGTCTACAATATTAGGCATTTCATTCTCAATTACACAAAATCCACCCATATGATCATCGCAAATGTCAAGCCTCTCTAAAGAAGGAGCGTCTATCACAAAACCATCTTCAATCCCTGTACGTTTGTCTAGTGATTTACGCAAGATTAAAGTCTTTAGAGAAGGAATTCTAATGGTGAAAATAATCACATTGTCATCTGGACATTGATCCACATACAAAAGTTCAAGAACAGGACAATTGGATAACAGCCTCTGGACAAATTCATCGCCTGGGTACTTCACAGATAAAAGGATCAATCTCTTGAGAGAAGGGAAAGAAATCGGAGAAGTAACATCCGCAAGAATTGTTTTAGTTAGTTTCAAGATCGCAAGCATTCTACACCCTGTGTACAAACTCCTCGGAAGTATGGCTGGAGATGCACTAGAAGAGCTGTCGAACTCGATAATCAACCTACTCACAGAGCATTTATCAGCGGCTCTAATCCACACCCGAATATCTCCACTACCACATGTTTTACCAAGTCTAAAATGCAAAGTTTCTATAACTGGTGCCTCGTGCAGAAACAAAGACTTGTCTACAAACCGCGAAAAACTTCCATACTCGAGATTCTGATAGCTATCATCGTATACGAGCCTTGGCACCATCATCCAAAGCGGTTGCCATCGTTTTGACAAAACCATCGTGGCCACAACATCTCTCGCAGTAGGCAATAATGATAGTATTTTCAAGAGCACAGCATCTGGCAACTCACTTATGGTATCCATAATTGAGAGCTAAATCTTCGCAAATCCTTCCAAAGAATACCCAAAAACGTAGCGAAAACAGAAATCCCCAATGCATAAGAACATGAATTTATCAGTTTATCTAAAGATAACAAACAAATTCATCTAATTTTACCAGTTAATCACTTTATACCTTCCTAACAAATAATAATACAAGCCACACAAGATCAGAACCTACACGAAAACCAAGCAAAACCCTAGCGAAAACAGAAACCCACCATCAAAATTATCTAGTTGTAGCCGCGACACAGTGATCGATGGAATTTGTGAATCTGTTACTTTCAAATCCAAAAGAAAAAATTGAGACTAACCATAAGAAAAATTCGCGAGGACAGTTCAATACCTAAACCCTTGGTCACTTCTTCTTCATCAGTGAAAAATCCTAAACTCTGGGTTTTAGTCACCGATTAGACATCAGTGACAAACCCTAAATCCTGAAATGGTTTCTCTCTTGTGCGTTCCCGCTCCTTTTTTTTTTCTTTTCTTTTTCTTAAAAGAGTAATACATTATCAAACATATCAAATCACACCGGACATTTAAAAGCCCAACAGCAATACAAATTACAGATATATATTTGGGCCTACAAGCCCAACATAAAATGCCCACGAAACCCGTCTACATGGTAAACACGCAATACTAAACAGTCTAAACTTGAAATTTTGAGAGACGGAACTGTAACGAGCCTGATAACATTGTCCACAAGACCACAACCAAATCTTAAAAAAATCACATATGTGTGGCTCTATGTGCACCATCACATTACTTCCGTTTATTGATTGACACAAGAATTAGAGCAAAAGCCACAAGATCAAGAATTCAAGATGATAATCATGGAGATAAACCAAGGAATGATAATATTTCTTTCTTTCTTATGGTACGCAAACACAAAGAGAAAGAAGATAACAAATTCAAAGAGCTAAATTTGGAAAAGAAAAACTAATTAAGAAATTCTAGTAGTTTAGCTAACCAACAAGTTGTTACTTGACCACACCTTCAGTTGAATGTAAGATGACAGGTATGTGAACGCCTTGACAAAAATGACAACTCCTTGAGCATCTCAAGTTTCTTGTCGCGCTCTGTGGATTTAGAGGAGATGGTTACCTTCTTTAAACAGCTTCCGTTTCTTAATATAAATGCTATTACTTCTTTATCTTCTTCTGCTCCTTCATATTCTGTCCATTCGAGAGTTTCAAGACTCGATATTACACATTTGGGGACTGATGTCGGTTCACTCCAGCTAGGGCGTGGTTGGTTCGGATCACAATCGCTCTATAAATTGACAGGATATAAGTACAGTGCATTAGATCAACATATATACTGATCCAAGGAAACTGAATAAATATTTGGGACATATTTTATGCACCTGGTCAACTTTGAGAGCTCGTAAATTAGGTGAATCTCTGAGAACACACATAAGTAGATTCAACCACTCTGTTTCTGATAGGCATATCTTTAGAAACACAAGACAGGAGAAGATACTACCCACAGGATATGCATCCTGCAATACAAGACAGTATAAAAGTACACAATCAATGTTAGTGGCAACAGGTTTTGCTCACAAGAACACACACTCTTTCCGATGATAAAATTAATACAGAGGGTATTAGTCGTTGTTCAATAATTGATTCTGATAATAAAATCAAGGATACATATGGTAGTTAAACAATACTACAAATTACAACATGTACAGTTAAGAAGAGATTACCTTTGAGGGTGTTACATATAAAGAGAGACGCTTGACTTTAGTAATAGAACTCAGAATATTTCCAGGATGAGTATAAGCGACGTCAACATCTGCGTCTACAATATTAGGCATTTCATTCTCAATGACACAGAACCCATCCATGTAATCATCAAAAATGACAAGGCTCTCTAAAGAAGGAGCGTCTATCACACACCCATCTTCAATCCCTGTACGGTTGGATTTACACAAGGTTAAAGTCTTTAGAGAAGGAACTCTAATGGTGAAAATAGTCACATTGTCATCTGCACATTGTTCCACATCCAAGTGTTCAAGAACAGGACAATTGGATAACATCCTCTGGACAAATTCGTTGCCTGGGTACTTCACAGAGAAAAGGTCCAATCTCTTGAGAGAAGGGAAAGAAATCGGACAAGTAACATCCACAAGAATTGTTTTAGTTAGTCTCAAGATCGCAAGCATTCTACACCCTGTGTACAAACTCCTCGGAAGTACGGCTGGAGATGCACTGGAAGAGCTGTCGAACTCGATAATCAACCTACGCACAGAGCATTTATCTGCGGCTCTAATCCACACTCGAATATCTCCACCACCACATGTTTTACCAAGTCTGAAATGCAAAGTTTCTATAACTGGTGCCTCGTGTAGAAACAAAGACTTGTCTACAAACCGCGAAAAACTTGCATAATCGAGATTCTGATAGCTATCATCGTACACAAGCCTTGGCACCATCATCCAAAGAAATCGCCACCGTTTTGACAAAACCATTGTTGCCACAACATCTTTAGCAGTAGGAAGTTTCGACAATATTCCCAAGAGAAGCTCATCATGCAACTGACTTATCCTGTCCATAATTATGAGCTTTCTAAAATCCGGAGAAATTCGAAAGCCTAAAACATCAAAATTACGAACAAGGACTATGAGATTCTCATGAACCAAACTAATAGTCGTAACCAAGGACAGAAGGACGCAAGGTTAAAGCAAAACCCTAGCCAGATGTATAGAAAGAGAAGCAAACAAAATCCAAACTCAGACCATGTCAAAAAAAATACCTAGAACATCCTGGTATTAAAAAAAAATACCTAGAACCAGTGCGTGATTAAATAATATCTAAGTCAAATCTTAATAAAATCTAATATTATCATTAAATAAATAAATAAATTTGAATTAAAATTTTGTTTATCGGTGAAAATGACTTGTTACAAAACAGAGCGTGACTTTCTTTTCATATGATCACATCTTATTGTGTCAACTAGGGTGATTCATATTTTAGCATCTTTAGTTCTGACCCAATCCCAATCTTCAAGTTTTAACGTCATAGATCCAAGGGTCCAGAAGCTATGTACCGTATTTCCTAACGACAACACAAAGATTTGACCAACGTTGAGTTGGCCTAGTGGTAAAGGGGTTGCAGCTGTAACTACCGCCACCTAGTTTCAATTCACGGTGGGAGGGACTATTTACAATGCTTGGGTTCCCGGCAAAGAGGTGAAATCACCTTTTTTTTTACCAAACAATTTTTTACCAAAAAGATTTGACTTGACTATTGAACATGTCTTTTACTCTTTCAAGGATGACCTTCAGTGGAATGTAAGATGACAGGTACTTGAACACCTTGACAAAAATGACAACTCTCTAAGCATCTCAAGTTTCTTAACAGGATCCCTAGATCTAGAGGAGATAGTTGCTTTCTTTAGACACCTTGCGCTTCTAAAAATAAACGCTACTACTTCTTTCTCTTCTTCTGTTCCTTCATATTTAACCCATTCCAGAGTTTCAAGACTAGATAACACACATTCAGGAACTGAGCTCGGTTCTTTCCAGCAGGGGCGCGGTCTCCCAAAACTAAGGCACTGAGATATAGAAGTACAATGCACTATGTATCATTACTGGCAAAATAACATGATCAATGAATATAATTAGGATTTAGAAAAGACAGTACAGTTTTAATTTTGAGGACTTGTAATTTAGGAGAATCTCTGAGCAGACACATCAGTAGTTTCAACCACTTTGTCACACATGCGCATAGCGTTAGATGTACAAGACGGTGGAAGACACTACCATCAGGATCATAACCATTCTGCATAACAAGCAATATAATGTCAACAGATTATATCTAAAACAAAACCCACTCTTTAAAGCAATGTAGTGCCAATTGGTTCCAAAAGGAACATCAAGATGCAGAGTGATATAACGCTATAAAGATATAGTTAATTAACAAGATGTTACCTTTACGGATGATAGACATAAATAGAGACGCTTGACTGAAGTAATGGAACCCAAAATTTTCCAACGACTCTGATAACTAATGTCGAGACTTGCATACACAATCTTAGGCATATTATTCATGATGCAACAAAATCCACCGTCACTATAAATGTCAAAGCTCTCTAACAAAGGAGCATCTATCACAAATCCATAATCTTTGTCTTCTTCATCAATGTATTTTAGTTTACGCAAGGATAAACTCTTCAGAAAAGGTATTTTGACAGTGAAAACGGTCACGTTGTCATCAGCATATTGTACTACAACCAAGTCCTCAAGAACAGGACAGTTGGATAGAAACTCGTTGACAAATTCCTCACTCGGGTACTTTAAAATTCCAGGCTCAAATTTTTTAAAGATGGGAAAGAGGAAGCTGGCAAGGAAGAAGTATCCACAAGAACCATGTCACTTAGTTAAATGTCACAAGCATTCGACATCCCCCGGTATACAAGCTCCATGGAAGTATGACCGGATTTTTAATGTCAGAACGATGAATATTAATATCCAACTCACGCACAGAGCGTTTAACAGCAGTTCTAATCCATACTCCAATATTTATAGGACTAGACTTGTAATCAAGCTTGAAACGCAAACTTTCAAGAACTGGAGCCTCGTGTAACAACAAAGAACTGTAAACAAACCGAGAGAATCTCTTGTCATCTCGATACATGGCATGATCATATTCAAGTCTTGGCACCAACATCCAAAGAAACTTCCATTGTTTTGACAAAACCATTGTGACTACGACATCTTTCGCAGGCAGGAACGACAATATTCTCAGAAGAAGCTCTTTAGGCAAGTCACTTATTCTATCCATATGAGCCATTCCTTTTCAAATCTCAAGCTTCCAGTTTCCACAGATTTCTTCTCTATTAACAACAGACTGAATCCAGAATCGAACGGATTGTTTATGAACTGATTCAGTTCAGATCCAACAAATTGAGACGAACAATCAGAAGAGTTTTCATAGAATAGAAAAAAAAACCCCTTGCAAACACATCAATTTGTAAAAGAAATATAATATGCTTGGAGAAGAAGAAATATAAAAGAAATTACAAACAAATCTAAGTCCGTGAGTTTTGGAGAAAAGGAAATTAGACATCACGTTTGACCTTTGCACAAAAAAAAAAAAAAAAAAAAAAAAAGACATCACGTTTGACCAAAAAAAAAAGGAAATTAGACATCACAAGATGGAATAGACCAAAGTAAATCCAAAACTTTTAAAATTGATTAACAAAAGCAATGAAATAATTATTCAGAAAAACCATGTCTATTGACAGAGATTGATGATCCAAAAATTTGTTTCATACCTATCTTAACTCTCAAGCTCAATTGAGAGATTATCTCAAGATCCAAAACAGAGGATCAGTTGTAAGCAGAGTAAATAACTTCCAAATCTTTAAAGTAAAATTTGGATAAAGAGTTGATAGCTATGTGTACACTTTGGATGCAAATCACTTTCCCATATTTGCTTCTGTATTTGTGTACCTTGCTTTTAAGTTCTTATTCATTCGTATAGAGAAAAATTTATTAGTGTTTATGCATGGAAAAAAAAATTATGATTTTCTGTCTTTGTTTACTCTTTGTAAAATATTTTACTGTAGTCGGTAGATTAATGATATAAGATCTTTCAAATTGTCAAATGACTTTTGTTTTAGGTGGCAGTGATCGATAAGCTCAATAAATATGAGACTAGAATAGGGAAGTTTAAAGGAGTTGTGGATCCATGTATCATTCCTTTCAGAAATTTCCCATCTTGGGTGGAGAATCAGTTTGCATTGAAGCAAAAAGGCAATTAAACGCAAGCAATTAAAGGTGGTGAAAGAGGATTTTTCTGAAATAACTGATCAAGAAGAGAAAACTGAAAAACCGAAAATGCTGCCACTGATTGCTAGGTCCTGCACTGGAGTAATCAGATGTGAGAAAGCATCTTGTAATAAGTATTAAATTCAACCAAATCGGCTATAATTTAGTTGTTTTTTAGAAATAACCTAGTAGTCTAGTACTTTATGAAAGAAACTCTACACATAAGATTTCTTATAATAAAATTATTAAAATCTCATGGAATGATGAGATAGTTAAATATCAATTGTACATTAAGAGTCTTCTTTGATGTCTTGTTGGAACCATAAAAAGGAAATACCAAGCAAAAACAAAAAGCTGCAAGGTTTTCTATGAAGATATTTCTCTCACTCGAATTTAAGTTCACAAGAACTTGAGCCAATGAACAAAGATGCCAAGTCTTCTCTGATAATATGATGATCACAGCTCCCTTCTGAATTAATCTTTAATTTGGGGGAGATAACCGACTTCTTTAAACAAATACCATTCTTCAAGATATACACCGCAACATCTCTCTCTCTGAATGTTGCTTTATAGTTTCGCCACTCGAAAATTTCAAGATTCTCGGTCAAACATTCAGGAACATAACTCGGTTGCTGTTTCCAAGAACAAGAGCTATACTTACCAATACCGAAACCATGGTTCTGAGAAAAAACAGAACAGAAAACCTTACTTGGTAATTAGACATCAAACCAAAAAGAAAACAAGAAAACAAATCATAGTAAATTAATTACCTTATCGTTAAGCTTGAGAACTCGAATTTTAGGAGAATCTTGAAGCAAATTTGAGAGTCGATTCAACCACTCAGAATCATCACATGTACATATCTCCAAATGAACAAGCTGAGAGAAGATAACACCATCAGGATACTGAGCCTGCTCATGAAACAAAACTTTTATAAGTACATGAGAAAAATAAACTAGAACACATTTATAGGTTTTAAGTTTCTAGACATACCTTCGATTTCTTTAAGCATAGCGAAAGTTTCCTGACTGATGTAAGAGATATAAAAAATTTCTCAGAATGGGTGAAGGCAACATCGAGATAAGCCTCTTCCAGGTAAGGCATGTCTTCAAAAGAGCATTGATCAGTGCAATGATCTTTAATTTTTAAGTACTTCAAATTAGGTGTATTTATCACATATGCTTCTGAATCTGCTACATCATGTAGAGGAGATAGATACATTGTCAAACTCTGCAAGTAACGCACTGTAATAACGAATCTCTTCACGTTGTCTTCATTGTGTCGTTTCACGACAAGGTTTTGAAGTGAAGGACAGCTTGATAAGAGACTAGGAACAAATTTATCCCCGGAATACTTCACATATCGAAGGTGAAGCGTTTTGAGTGAACTGAAACACGCGGGGGGCTTAGTAGCCTCAAGAATCGCGTTCATGAGTTTTAAGGCAACAAGGGTTTTGCTGTTGCATAGTCTCCTAGATAACCTGATGTGTCCATGATTGGAATAATGTTTGATTATTAGCTCGCAGATATTGCGATCCACCGCGAGTTTAATCCACAATCCGATATCGTCAGCAGTACATTTTGGACCAACTCTCAATCTGAGGCTTACTAGAGTAGGAGCCTTATGTAATAACAAAGATTTCTCAACGAAGTGAAGGAAACTCTCATACTTTTTACCGTCGTAGTAGATTCGATCGTTGAAACTGAGTTTATGTACCTTCTTCCACAGAGATTTCCATCGTTTCGATACACCACTAGTGGCAACAATATCGTTTGCTGGAAGTAAAGACAATATGTGTACGAGCAGATCTTCAGGAAGATCACTGATCTTGTCCACATGCCTCTGACAATTCAAGATTGCTGATTCGTTCTCCTGATGAGTTTTACCTTGAAAATGTGAGAAAGCGAATGCGATTCATAATCAAAATTATAAAGCAGGGGAACAAATATTTTCGAATTGAATTATATATCCAAATTCATAATCGAATCAAGAATTTGCGATATGGTTGTGATAAGTGTAAAGAAAAAAAATAGGTTAACTTGAATCAAGCGCAAACCCTAGCTAGCAAAAGTCGAAAAATATAAGATTGGCGATGGTTTAAGATACAAATTCATCGGATAATCAAAGAACTGGATTTCACCAACCTTTCGTTGTTACTTCTCCAAGAGGTTTCGCAGTCACCAAATCCATCGTCGCAGTAATATAAATACCAATCCTCTTTGTCGTACTTTCTTGATATCCCTATATATATGTACCTTTGACGGCTAACGTAAAGTCATAATTATAGGGATATTATGTTTTTTCCCGTGAGATATTTTTCTTATTTTGTTTATGTTTCGGACTGTGATATATTTTTAATAGGAGGAAATGTCAAGATAATTACTGTACAGTACATTAAAATATAAATTAATCAATAATATTTCACACCAAGAAGTTGCCAAGTTAATTTCAAGGAATGGAGGAAGTTGCTTTTGGATAGTTAAATATGTAATATTTCGTTAAACACCAAAATAACCAACTGCAAGAAAAACTTTAATAGATCAAATCCAAATATGTCACTGGCAAGATCGTTACAATCTTTAAGATGTATAACTCTTTCAAATCTAATGATTCAAATCCTCAACTGATGAATACGAGGTTGCATGTTGGTGAACCACGGCAAGAAAATTTCACCTCCGTCTCCATCTCAAGCTTCTTTTGTGGATCCAACCCTGAACCTATCGAGATTCTCGCAGTCTTTAATCGGCAAGACTTTCTCAAGATATATGTTGCCAGATCTTTCCCTTCTACGGATACATTGTGACCCGACCACGTGAAAGTTTGAAGAGTCGACAACAAACATTGAGGAACACTAGTCAGTTGCTTCCAGAAAGCCATTGTATCCCTACCATAACGTGCATATTCCTTGGATTTAAAAAAAAAAAAAGAGAGTTAGATTAAAGGATATTGTGAATTAGACCAAAATTAATAGTTTATCGAAGAAACTTACAAGGATATTCAAGTCTCGTAGTTTGGGAGAAGCATTAAGCAACCAGAATAGTAACATCGACCAATATTTCATTTGTATATTAAAATTCAGATGCTCAAGCTCATTAAAGACAATCTCATCACCATATACAGCCTGCACAAAGGACGGTTTAGTAATCTAAGAGATATAGTGTGATTGAAGACTATCAATGGATTCAAATACCTCTGCAATGGTGTCTCTTATGTGCAATGAAAGACGCTTGACAGATGTGACAGGTTCGAGAAGCTTCTTGATATTGTGACTAGCAGTGATAGTTGCCTCCTCCAGCTCAGGCATATTCACAATCAAGCAGGAGAGACAGTTACTTAAATCTATTGCTTTGAAATACTTCAAAGAAGGTGTATCTATCACATATCCCGCAGAATAACATTGAGCAGGAATCGTAAAGGATAAACTAAGCAATGAAGGGATGATGATAGCAACCTTTCTCACAATGTCATCCCGAGAACGTTCCAAAGTCAGATCTTCCAGAACAGAGCAATTAGATAAAAGCCGTGTAAGAGATTCTTCATCTGCGTATGTCACACGTTCAAGGTGCAAAGTTTTCAAGGATGGGAGGCAAAAAACATGAGGAGCATCCACGAGAACGTAGTCTTTTAGTTTCAATGTCACAAGTGATTTGCAAGTATACAAGCTATTCGGCAATAATGCAATACATCTGGCCGTGGAACGGAGAAAGTGAACGCTTAGCTCACGCACACGGCGAGAAACTGCAATTTTAACCCACAATTTGATATACTTAGGTTGAAATGGCACAGTGTAAAACTTGAGGTGCAAGCTCTCTATGACCTGAGAGCTATGTAATCGCAGATTCCTGTCAATAAAATCCCGCATCCTCTGGCTTTTTTCCAACAGTACAGAATTGGCTCTACTTTCTTCCTTAGAGAGCCTCCTTTTTTGACTGTAAACTAGTTTAGAATAAATGTTAGTGTCATCGTACTCAAGTTTTGGCACCCGCATCCAAAGAAACTTCCATTGCTTTGACAAAACACTCGTGCTTACCGCAACTTTTGTTGGAAGAAACGATAAGATCTTCACTAGCAATTCATCATCAGAAAACCCACTGATCTTATCCATATCTTAAAACAAAACCCCCTCACCGTAGGGTAAGACAATTGAGTTTTTGTCTTACCCACACAGAAGACCAGTAACAACCAAAGCCAGAGGCAGAGAATAATAAAAACAGGGGAACGGAACAAAACCCTAGAATATCTTCAATTGGTCAAAAGCCCTAGAATACCCTTGGAGCAGAAGTCAATGAAATTGGATGATGAATACGCTCTCTATAGAAAGAACAAAAAAAAAAAAAAACTGTTTAACAGGCCCAAGGGGCAAAAATTAAAGAGTTCCAGAATTTTAATCGGTTTTGATTTAAATAACTACTATTGTTTTGCATATCGTAAAAACAGAGCAACAAAGTAGTAACAGAGGAACGAAACAGAGCTAGATAAATCACAACATACCTGTTAGTCTGTTACAATTCAGCTAATCGTAAACCAAGGTTAACGAGATCGTTAAGGAGAAGATGGTTTTTCCCTTAACGATCTTGTTTAAACATATACTCTTAAGTCTTAACCTATATAAAGGCTAGATAATCATACAATTAGAAGAAAGATTCTATGAATTAGATTGGAACACTTAGTAGAGAGACCTTAACAGAGTTTAGTTTCTCTACAAAAGCAGTTCTTTATTCATATTTCATATGCCAAACACATGAGGATAAACCAAATGCAGAATAAAAGCATTCAGAGGTTTAACTGTCAGATCAATAAAGACAACAATCCACACTATGTTTACTACGCATGTACTAACAAAGATTTCTCAGGACAGGTTAAGCTCATTTCTTCTTTCTTTAGTCGAACAAGAGCTCGCATGTACTGGAACCACGCGGCGAGGATGACAACTCCTTGAGCATCTCATGTTTCTCTAGCAGACTACTGGTGGGTTTTGGAGAGATAATAGCTTTCTTCAATCGAATAGCGTGTTTTAAGATAAATGTCGCTACTTCTTTCTGCTTTTGTGATCCTTCGTATAGTTCCCACTTGAATGTCTCAAGATGAAATAACAAACACTTAGGAAGAGAAATAGGTTGCTTCCAACTAGCCCTGGGACTAGGGGCACGTCGAATATGTTTCTGAGATCAAAATTGGGTAAAGAACTATAAGAACTCCAATGCTCTGTACAATCAAAACTGAAACCGTACAAGAAACTTACGGAATAACAGCAACTGGGTTTGAGTTAACATACCTGGCGGAGTTTAAGAACTCGTAGTTTAGGTGAATCTTCAAGCAGTCTGGTAAGTAAATCCCACCATCGTGGCGCACATGTGCATACTTCTAGATGAACAAGCTGAGAGAAGATAGTACCAGCGGGATAAGCAGCCTGCATTTAAGAACATCAAGTACAATGAATCAAATCACAAGAAACCGACTTTTTTTTTCGTTCAGGTAATAGAAAGAGAGATTACATCTGAAGTGATCAGACATAGTGCAAGACGCTTGACAGAGGTGAGAGATCCCAAAAGTTTCTCGGTATTTTTATAAATAACATCCACATTTGCCTCTACCACCTCAGGCATGTTCTCAATGTAACAAAATCCACCCCAATAGTCTTCAATGTCTAGGCGGTTCAATTTAGGGGCTTCTATCAAAAACCCATCATCGTCTCCCTCAAAAGCTTGTGACGATTTATGCAAGGATAGAGTTTTTAAACATGGAGCAGTAACAGTGACGACTTTCACATTGTCACCAGGGCATCTCTGCACAACCAAATCTTCGAGACTAGAACAGCTGGATATGATCCGAGGAAGTGACTGGTCATCTAAGTACTTCACATCTAGAAGGTGCAAAGTCTTGACGGAGTGGAAGCAAACATAACAAGAGGCATCAACAAGACTTAAGTTTTCCAGTTTCAGGACCGCAAGCGTTGTACAAGTAAACAAGCACTTGGGCAATCTAATAGGCTCTTCACCAGAACAATAACTGATATTCAGCTCACGCACACAGCGGTCCACTGCAGTTCTAACCCATACCCCTACATCTTTCTCAGCAGTATAACATATCGAACCAATCCTGATATTCAAACTCTGCAAAATTGGAGCCTTGTGTAGTAACAAAGACCTGTCAACAAACTGTGAAAACCGTGGACATGCATTATCGTGAAGCCTTAGATCATAGTTGAGCCTAGGGACTAATGTCCAAAGAAACCGCCAGCGCTTTGACAAAAGACTCGTCACCAAAACATCTTTTGTTGGAAGCCATGACAATATCTGTAAGAGGAAATCATCTGGCAACTGACTGAGCCTATCCCTATAACCAACCATTTCGATTACCACCAAATTTTATTACTGGTTTTTCACAAATGGCTCTGATTCCTGCATAATAAATGAGAATACGAATGAAAATTGAAGTTCTGGGTATCTTGATCTTATCAAGAACTAAAGAACAAACAAACAAATGCAAACATTGGATCCCCAGAGGACGCAGGAAGAAGAAACCCCCAAAATTAACCCTATGAATCAGTCTAGAACAAGTTCAACAACAGAGAAAGGAAAGATTTTTAAACTGATTTGACACAGTATCACAAAAAGACTGGTTCTTTCGCATTTGGGTTTACATCAATTCACCTAGCTAGACCCTTCGAACGCGTAGTATAGGGAACATTTCCGGTGGAAATCAACGATTGATCAAAAACCCACCAAAAGAAACGCGAAGATTTTAGCAGAAACTTACGAATTCATAGCCAAATTGTTGCACCCCTGGCGAAATGTGTAGGGTTTCTCTATCTCGCTCTTTAAAGTTGTGGGGAGAAGAAAGACGTAAAGACTCGTTTAATTCAAAGAAAACGAATTCGGTTGATTAATTACATTGTATATGCTGGTTCGGTTCAATTAAAGGCCGGTTTGATTTTGGTACGACTTTTTCTTTTGGTCACATTTTGGAGAAGCAAGAAAATAATTACAGTATGCTAGTAAGATTACTCGGTTATCGTAGGCACTAAGCACAGCTAATGTGATATATATAAAGATCGTTAAATCGATATCAGGAGACTATCAATAAGACAATAACGTTTCTCGCCTACGAATTATATCTCAATTCTGAAAACAGAGTCTGCGTTCTCATGATCAAGAAAAGACAGTGTTTTGAGAAGTAATGTGAATTGCTGTCAAAAGGGAAAAAAAAGAAGAAGAAAGAGACTGTTTGTCTTTCTTTATCTCTGAGATCCGATGGAACTTTAGGTGAACGAAAGCCGACATATAGTAGAACTCCTCTGCGTAGACGATAGCTCTTGCAGCATCTCAAGTTTCTCTTTATCATTTGTTGATATTAAGGATGTAATAGCCATTGTCTTTAGCTGTTGAGAGTTCTCTAGCAAATACATCACCACTTCTTTCTCTGCTTGTGTTCCTTTGTAACCAATCCACTCAACAGTTTCAAGGCTCGAAATCAAACACGTAGGAACAGAACTCGTCTGCTCCCATTGACTTTGGACATCTACGGAACTGCTGCAACATCTCCTCTGAGGATCTAGTTTTTGATATAATATTCCTTCTTGTTGTTCGAATCTGAGAACTCGGAGTTTAGGTGCATGGTTGAGTATAAGACGATACCAAACCAAAGAGCATGAACAAAGATTTAGAGACACTAGCTGATTGAAGACGCCTATTGGACATGAATCCTGCAAGTGACATCATAAGTGTTAGGAATTACTATGTTATCACAAAAGAGAATATATTGTCACAAAAGCACATAGACTTTACCATTGGTGGTGGTGGTAGACAAAAGGAAAGGTTTTTGGCTGACGTAAGAGATCCCATAAACTTCTTAGAATTACCATGTCGAACCTTGACATAAGCCTTGGCGAGGTCTGGCATGTTCATTAATGAACAGATCTCCTTACAGCGAGAAAATATAAACAACGACTTTAAAGACGGAGCTTTCATCACAATCCTAGCATCATCTCCGGGAACATGATAGCCACAATCTAAGAGTCTTAATCTCTGCAATGAAGGAACCGCGATTGTGAAATTTTGCACGTTGTCATTGCATAGAAGAATCGTCAGTTCTTCAAGGACAGGGCAACCGGATAAAAGTCTATGAACAACCTCATTGTTTGAGAATTTCATAAGTGCTAAGACCAAAACCTTGAGCGATCGGAGACAAACTAATGAAGGAACATCAACCACAGTGAGTTGTGGATATAGGTGTAAGGCCACAAGGGTTTCACATGTATACAGGCTCCTAGGCAACCGTACGGGCCCTGAACAGGATCTGTTTTGGGATATATAAAGATCGCGCAGGCCACGAGAAATTGCAACACTAATCCATGTTTCAACATCTGTGCGAGGGCAATTTCGACCAAGGCTGAGATGCAGAGTTTCCAAGACAGGAGCTTTGTGTAGTAGCAAAAACTTGTCAACAAAACGCGAAGCTCTCCAATGCTCGGTGTCACAAGACGGATCATTATACTCAAGCTTTGGCGCATGTTTCCAGAGATTATGCCATCGCTTGGACAAAAGGTCAGTGGATACAGCAACTTTGCTTGGAACGTATGACAATATCTTAAATATTACATCATCTGGCAACAAACTGATCCTATCCATTGTAAACTAACCCTTCAAAATCTCAATGGTTTGTCTCAGTAGATTTTGTTGCTTCCCGTAGCAATGTCCCAAGCAGAGAAGCCAAAAACAAACACTAGCAATGACGCACTCGTTTCAAATCAAACCATACAATTTTTCACAAATGACTCTGGTTCCTGCAAAATAAATGAGAATACGAATGAAAATTGGAGTTCTGGGTATCTTGATTTTATCAAGAAACTAAAGAACAAACAAACAAATGCAAACATTGGTTCTCGCAGAGGACGCAGGAAGAAGAAACCCCCAAAATTAACCCTATGAATCAGTCTAGAACAAGTTCAACAACAGAGAAAGGAAAGATTTTTAAACTGATTTGACACAATATCACAAAAAGACTGGTTCTTTCGCATTTGGGTTTACATCAATTCACCTAGCTAGACCCTTCGAACGCGTAGTATAGGGAAAATTTCCGGTGGAAATCAACGATTTATCAAAAACCCACCAAAAGAAACGAGAAGATTTTAGCAGAAACTTACGAATTCATAGCCAAATTGTTGCACTCCTGACGAAATGTGTAGGGTTTCGTTATCTCGCTTCTTTAAAGTTGTGGGAGAAGAAGACGTTATAAAGACTCGTTTAATTCAAAGAAAACGAATTCGGTTGAATAATTACATTATATATGCTGGTTCGGTTCAATTAAAGGCCGGTTTGATTTTGGTACGATTTTTTTTTTGTCACATTTTGGAGAAGCAAGAAATTAAATAAAAATGCACAGGCCTCGGCATAATTACCCGACCCCGATGACCCGAACCGAACTCGACCCGAAAAACCTGAACCGAACCCAACTCGATTCCGATAGATTACTTGATCGGTTTCTACACTCAATTACCCGTGGTTACCGCGTATTACCCGATCCGAACTCGAAAACCCATGAGTACTTTTATTTACCCAAACACATATATACATATAATGTTTTATATATACATATTTCCTAATGTTTAACCATTCAATCTTCACTTTTGCATATTTGGATCTTCCACTTTCCAATCTTGTCCGTAAAATCTTATTAGTTTTCGATAAACATGTAAAACATTTTGGGTTAAACGGGTTTTATAGGTATATTTGGGTATGTTCGTGTAGGTTTGGGTAGCTTTTGGGTAGGTATTTTGCAAACCCGAAATTAATTCGGGTATTTCTCGGGTTCTAAATTCAATACCCGAATATACTCAAACCCGAATAAAACCGAACCGAACCCAACCCAAAATTATATATCGGTTCCTGTTAATCAATACCCGAAAAACCCTAAACCCGAATACCCAAACGCCCATACCTAAATATGCTAGTAAGATTACAATACTACATTAAACAAATTATATTGAAAAACAAATATGTTATTTGTGAATTGTGATAGATTAGGGCAAATCTTTTTTTACTCGGTTATCGTAGGCACTAGGCACATGCTAATGTGATATTATAATATATATATATATATATAGATCGTTAAATCAATATCAGGAGACTTTCAATAACGTTTCTCGCCTCTTTCTGTAGCTGTGTCAACGTGAGGTAGTTTTGCTCCAGATTCTCGATTTATTGCTCTTCCCTAACATATATTACAGTATATCTTTGTGTAGCAATACTTTCCATTCAATTAATTTTGTTATAAAGTTCTAAGTTAAACAAAACAACATGTCTACCAATAGTCTCTGAGATCCGACCATAACACAGGTGCATATATAAGCTGACATTTGCGAGAACTAATATATTTGCCATAACTAAGCTTGTATATAAAGTTGACATTTACAAATTATATCTCAATTCTGAAAACAGAGTCTGCTTTCTCATGATCAAGAAAAGACTGTGTTTTGAGAAGTAATGTGAATTGCTGTCAAAAGGGGAAAAAAAAAAGAGATTGTTTGTCTTTCTTTATCTCTGAGATCCGATGGAACTTTAGGTGAACGAAAGCCGACATTTAGTAGAAGTCCTCTGCGTAGAAGATAGCTCTTGCAGCATCTTGAGTTTCTCTTTATCATCTGTTGATATTAAGGATGTAATAGCCATTGTCTTTAGCTGTTCAGAGTTCTCTAGCAAATATATCACCACTTCTTTCTCTGCTTGTGTTCCTTGGTAACCAATCCACTTAACAGTTTCAAGACTCGAAATCAAACATGTAGGAACAGAACTCGGCTGCTCCCATTGACTTTGGACATCTACGGAACTGCTGCAACATCTCCCGATAGGATCTAGTATTTGATATAATGTTCCTGCTATTTGTTCGAATTTGAGAACTCGGAGCTTAGGTGCATGGTTGAGTATAAGACGACACCAAACAAAAGAGCATGAACAAAGATTTAGAGACACTAGCTGATTGAAGACGCCTATTGGACATGAATCCTGCAAGTGACATCATAAGTGTTAGGAATTACTACTTTATCACAAAAGATAATATATTGTCACAAAAGCACATAGACTTTACCATTGGTGGTGGTGGTAGACAAAAGGAAAGGTTTTTGGCTGACGTAAGAAATCCCATAAACTTCTTAGAATTACCATGTCGAACCTTGACATAAGCCTTGGCGAGGTCTGGCATGTTCATTAATGAACAGATCTCCTTACAGCGAGAAAAAATAAACAACGACTTTACAGACGGAGCTTTGATCACAATCCTAACATCATCTCTGGGAACATGATAGCCACTATCTGAGACAGTTAATCTCTGCAATGAAGGAACCGCGATTGTGAAATTTTGCACGTTGTCATGGCCTCGAATAATCCTCAGTTTTTCAAGGACAGGGCAACCGGATAAAAGTCTATGAACCATCTCATTGTTTGAGAATTTCACAAGTGTTAAGAGCAAAACCTTGAGCGACCGGAAACAAACTAATGAAGGAACATCAACCACAGTGGTCTGTGAACGTAGGTGTAAGGCCACAAGGGTTTCACATGTATACAGGCTCCTAGGCAACCATATGGGCCCTGAACAGGAACTCATTTGGGATATATAAAGATCGCGCACGCCACGAGAAATTGCAACACTCATCCATGTTTCAACATCTGTGCGAGGACAATTTCGACCAAGGTTGAGATGCAGAGTTTCCAAGACTGGAGCTTTGTGTAGTAGCAAAAACTTGTCAACAAAACGCGAAGCTCTCCAGTGGTCAGTGTCACAAGACGGATCATGATACTCAAGCCTTGGCGCATGTTTCCAGAGATTACGCCATCGCTTGGACAAAAGCTCAGTGGATACAGCAACTTTGCTTGGTACGTATGACAATATCTTGAATATTACATCATCTGACAACAAACTGATCCTATCCATTGTAAACTAATCCTTCAAAATCTCAATCGTTTGTCTCAGTAGATTTTGTTGCTTCCCGTAGCAATTTCCCAAGCAGAGAAGCCAAAAAACAAACACTAGCAATGACGCACTCGTTTCAAATCAAACCATACAATTTTTCACAAATAACTTTGGTTCCTGCAAAATAAATGAGAATACGAATGAAAATTGAAGTTCTGGGTATCTTGATTTTATCAAGAAACTAAAGAACAAACAAACAAATGCAAACATTGGTTCTCGCAGAGGACGCAGGAAGAAGAACAAGTTCAAAAACAGAGAAAGGACCGATTTTAAAACTGATCTGGCACAATATCACAAAAAGACTGGTTCTTTCGCATTTGGGTTTACATCAATTCACCTAGCTAGACCCTTAGAACGCGTAGTATAGGGAAAATTTCCGGTGGAAATCAACGATTGATGAAAAACCCACCAAAAGAAACGAGAAGAAATTAGCAGAAACTTACGAATTCATAGCCAAATTGTTACACCCCTGACGAAATGTGTAGGGTTTCGCTATCTCGCTGACTCGCTCTTTAAAGTTTAAAGTTGTGGGAGAAGAAGACGTAAAGACTCGTTTAAATCAAAGAAAACGAATTCGGTTGATTAATTACCTTGTATACGCTGGTTCGGTTCAATTAAAGGCCGGTTTGATTTTGGTACGAATTTTTTTTGGGTCAAATTTTGGAGAAGCAAGAAAATACCGTAAAACCTCTATAAATTAATAACGTTGGGACCGTGAAATTTTATTAATTTATAGAGGTTTTAATTTATCGATAAATTAATAATTATTAATTTATAGAGAGATTTGTCTTATTTCGTAATTTTTTTTTAAAAATTACTTAAAAAGTTAAGTTTTTTTTGTTATAATCAATACTCTTCTCAAATCAATTACAAATAAGGTAATAGTTATCATGTCTAACCAATAACATCAAAAGTTTTTGATGCATTGAAAATATTATAAATGAATTTTAACAAAAATTAATGCAAATTCAAGAAAAACAGACAACACATGAAGTCATATTTCACTAAATATTTTCATATATAACATATCTATAAATATATTTTGATATATTTATAAAATTATTAATTTATAATGTTAATGGGACCATACATTTACATAGGATTTTCTAAAAAATTATTATCTTATTATTTTATCGAATTATGTCAAAATTTACACTGGTCCCAACTCGGGACCGGAGAAATTTATTAATTTATAGAGGTTATTAATTTATCGAGTATTAATTTATAGAAGTTCTACTGTAAATATGCTAGTAAGAAATCCATGGAAAAACAAATATGTTATTTGTGATAGACTTTAGATTAGGGTAAATATTTTTTTTTACTCGGTTATCGTAGGCACTAGGCACATGCTAATGTGATATATATAGATCGTTAAATCGATATCAGGAGACTTTCAATAACGTTTCTCGCCTCATCTTTCTGTAGCTGTGTCAACGTGAGGTAGTCTTCCTCCAGATTCTCGATTTTATTGCTCTTCTTTTTTCTTTTCCCTAAAATATTACGGTATATTTTCGTGTATATCTATGTGAAAAAGGTTTGATTGTCCAGTCTCTGATCTGTTCTCGCATGCTTTTTTTATGAAACTTTTAGAGTTGCAATTTTCTAGAACAGGTCACTGCATCCTCGCATCACCGTACCAGTTTAACTTGGATTAGATGGGATAAGAACGGTTGAGCTGTTTGGCAACATTGTTTTAGGGTTTCATAATTCGTTTAGGGTTTTAATATATAGGGTTTTGAATCTGAATATATTTATACGTACGATTTGTTACAGATATAATTAAGTCACTCTCTTCTTATTTTAAACGTATATATGGTTACAACAATAATATGTTACAATGATATATATGTGTTTCTTATTGGCGTGTAGGCGAAGAAGCAATGGCAGAGAGCAGAAAAAGGAAATTGGATAGAGTAGATTTTCTTAGTGTTTTCGTTACGGCCTTTGAAAAAGGAATACACACTGATGTTATTGTTAAACCTGGTGGTGATGGCCCTGGAATTCCCGCTCACAAAGCTATTTTGGTAACATATCTAAACTTGTATAATCGGTCTCTATGCATGGATGCTTTACTTTACAATTGGCTTTGTTAGTTTGCGGGTGTTGAAGAACCTATAAACCTTTCAAACGACAATAAGAAGTTACCAAATTAATATAAATCTTGTTTCGTCACGTTGCTTATATGTTTGGTCATAATCATTGCTATATTGTCCTTAGTTGGTAAATTTCACTCTATTGGGATGCTTATGAAATGCTTATGAAAGAAAACTCATATCGTTTTAGTAATTTATTCAATTAACTTTTAACTAAATTTTGTTGTTTGTTCCACAGGCCGTGAAATCGAAAGTGTTTAGCTACATGTTGGACTCCGATGAATTCAAAACTTCAATAGAGAAATCAATAACTATTCCTGACTTGAGTTATGAAGAACTCAAGACTCTACTCGAGTTCATCTATAGCGGGATCATGAAATTCCCCAGCAAGCACACTCCAGCTCTCTATCTTGCTGCCGACAAGTATGACATAGAATATCTCCAAGATTTGTGCAGAAACCAATTAATCTGTTCTTTAAGTCTGAGCAACGTTCTCGACATCGTTGAGCTGTCCAGTATCCCTTCCGACGAAATCTTGATGAAGTGTGCGATAACTTTTATCGTTAGACACATGGAAGTGATCGTCAATTCCAACAGATACAAAACATTTGTTCGGGTGAACCCTGATCTAAGTTTGGCTATCACAAAGGCCTATGTATATTGGAAGACTTCGTTGGGCTCCTAAACCATAAGTTAAGTTTAATTATTCTCTACATGTTTTGGACTATTTTTGCTACCACTTAATTATTTCAAAACTGTATTAGATCATGTATATCATGTTTTTAAATATATAAAAGTGACTACAGTATCTTCAAAATCAAACCATCCGTCAACTCACTGATCATGTCCATTGAAGTAGTAGTAGAGAACTCAAACAGTGGACGAATGGGTTTGTTAAATTTAAAAAAAGTGTGGGTCTTAACTGAACAATTTTAAAAAAGTAGAGATTTGTTTAGCCATTTTCCAAAATTGGTCACAATTCTGAAAGCAGAGTTACAACATTATCATGATCATAATGAAAAGTATTATAATGAGAAATGTATTATAAAGTTATAAGTTAATCATATCAACATGTCTACCAATAGTGTCTGAGATCCGACCATAACTCAGGTGCATATATATAAGCTGACATTTGCGAGAACTGATATATTTGCAATAACTAATCTGTATATAAAGTTAACATTTACAAATTATAGATTTATATCTCAGTTCTGAAAACAGAGTCTGCTTTCTCATGATCAAGAAAAGACACTGTCTTAAAAGGTAATGTGAATTGCTGTCCAACAAAAAAGAAAAGAAAAAGAAGAAACAGACTGTTTGTCTTTCTTCATCTCTGAGATCAGATGGAACTTTAGGTGAACGAAAGCCGACATATAGTAGAACTCCTCTGCGTAGACGATAGCTCTTGCAGCATCTTGAGTTTCTCTTTATCATTTGTTGATATTAAGGATGTAATAGCCATTGTCTTTAGCTGTTGAGAGTTCTCTAGCAAATACATCACCACTTCTTTCTCTGTTTGTGTTCCTTTGTAACCAATCCACTCAACAGTTTCAAGGCTCGAAATCAAACACGTAGGAACAGAACTCGTCTGCTCCCATTGAGTTTGGACATCTACGGAACTGCTGCAACATCTCCTCTGAGGATCTAGTTTTTGATATAATATTCCTGCTTTTTGTTCGAATCTGAGAACTCGGAGTTTAGGTGCATGGTTGAGTATAAGACGATACCAAACCAAAGAGCATGAACAAAGATTTAGAGACACTAGCTGATTGAAGACGCCTATTGGACATGAATCCTGCAAGTGACATCATAAGTGTTAGGAATTACTATGTTATCACAAAAGAGAATATATTGTCACAAAAGCACATAGACTTTACCATTGGTGGTGGTGGTAGACAAAAGGAAAGGTTTTTGGCTGACGTAAGAGATCCCATAAACTTCTTAGAATTACCATGTCGAACCTTGACATAAGCCTTGGCGAGGTCTGGCATGTTCATTAATGAACAGATCTCCTTACAGCGAGAAAATATAACCAACGACTTTAAAGACGGAGCTTTGATCACAATCCTAAAATCAGCTCCGGGAACATGATAGCCACAATCTAAGACTGTTAATCTCTGCAATGAAGGTACCGCGATTGTGAAATTTTGCACGTTGTCATAGCCTGGAAGAATCGTCAGTTCTTCAAGGACAGGGCAACCGGATAAAAGTCTATGAACCATCTCATTCTTTGAGAATCTCACAAGTCCTAAGATCAAAACCTTGAGCGACCGGAGACAAACTAATGAAGGAACATCAACCACAGTGAGTTGTGGATATAGGCGTAAGGCCACAAGGGTTTCACATGTATACAGGCTCCTAGGCAACCGTATGGGCCCTGAACAGGATCTATTTTGGTATATACAAAGATGGCGCACGCCACGGGAAATTGCAACACTCATCCATGTTTCAACATCTGTGCTAGGACAATTTCGACCAAGGTTGAGATGCAGAGTTTCCAAGACTGGAGCTTTGTGTAGTAGCAAAAACTTGTCAACAAAACGCGAAGCTCTCCAATGCTCGGCGTCACAAGACGGATCATTATACTGAAGCTTTGGCGCATGTTTCCAGAGATTACGCCATCGCTTGGACAAAAGGTCAGTGGATACAGCAACTTTGCTTGGTACGTATGACAATATCTTAAATATTACATCATCTGGCAACAAACTGATCCTATCCATTGTAAACTAACCCTTCAAAATCTCAATGGTTTGTCTCAGTAGATTTTGTTGCTTCCCGTAGCAATGTCCCAAGCAGAGAAACAAAAAACAAACAATAGCAATGACGCACTCGTTTCAAATCAAACCATACAATTTATACCAAAAAACTGAGAATCAAGTCAATAACGAGAAAGGAACGAACTTCGTCGCTAATTCAAATTAGGAAAGAGACCCTAAATCCTAATCAGTAAAGGAAAAGGAAAAGTAACGTTTTGATACGTGACCTAAAGTTGAGAGAATTTTAGCGTAATTAGTGAATGTAGATTAGTACAATTGGCATTGTTCTAAAGTTGAGAGGAAGCCAGAAAAGCATAACCGTCTCTCTTTTTCCTTTTGGCTACTAAAACAGGCTCTGTATTAGTCACTGATATTCTCTATCAAGAGCTGAGCTTTACATGGGTTTATTCACAAAGGCTTCACATAATACCTTGTAAAACCCTAATACCTAACGACCCTATAAGACCAAACCAATATTATCAAATATCTGCAAGATAAACCCTTCCAAAGCAGCTTAGAACCAACAACTCACCTAATGCCAGAGTCACCGACAAAATCCAAAATTTACTCTCTAAACCCAATAAGAGAAAGACTAAAGTTAGTTACTCTGTTTCAGGGCCAGTGATCAATATAGTGTTTCAGATTTTTTGACCTGAACATGCTTTGTTCAAGCTCCTTAGATTCTCTCCTTAACCAAACCAATTGATAAGCAACATTGAACCAAAAAGCACAGGAGTTCTAAAGAAATTAATTTGCCAAAAGATTCGGTACTGCATATTTTTAGTGTTAAAAAGGGTACCAAAAGAGAAAACATTGAAGTGATTCGTTTCAGATATCAAAGAATTTGACAAAGTAGGGAAAATATCTAACCTTTGTGGCTTTAGTGGCTTATCGACATTGGTGATTGGCAATGTATTACTGATTCATCATCGCCATAATGAAGCTGGATCTTCTGAGCAGCACTCGTGAAGGCATGTCTTTTACATATACAAAACACCTACCATAAATCACCTATCTTCAAAATGAAACACAGAGATCACAGAGAAAAATAAGAGATAAAGAGAGTAATGATCCATGTAGTCGAAGAGGAAAACCTTTCAGTAAGTAAACTCAGAGACCTTATCAGGAGGCAATTTCCAAACGCTTCAGTACAGCAAAACATTTGGAACAGTTTCACTAAGAGATCAAATCTTACTACTGTTTTTTTTTTATTGATGCATCCTCTGAATATCAGAAAGGTTATAAGATTATATTTTTTATACTTTCTGACTCGCAAGGGCAGCAGAAAGGTTGCAGCAAGTCGAGTTTAAATTGCACATTATCCGTGTTAAAAGGCGAAACCATCGTATTTTTGTCTTGGACAGACTCACTTTCTTGAATCTACAGAACTAGAGTAGAACAAAGTTCTTTGAATATGTCTTAGAACCTTTGTAATCTTATACAAAATAAAAACTCAGATTGATGACAAAAACTATCAAACACGAATGCAATAATTGTGCTCAGATCAATCCATGTCTTTTATTTACAAAAACAGATTTCTCCTTTTTTTCCTCATACACACAAAGTCTATAACAAGAAGAAAAGAATCAAGATGCATATTGTTCCAGCCAAATCCTCAAAACCGAAAACGGTAAAACGAATATTATCACCTAAAGCTTTCTCTCTACATGTGTCTCCTTGTTAACTTGTAGTATCAAAATGAATAATCATTCTTCTTCTGTCTCTAATTTGGATTGACAAGGCTTACCTCTCAGCTTGTTTTTCTTAGATCCCTCCCCAATCCAAGAACTTCTTCACTTCATCATAAAAAACCAAGATAGCAGCCGAACCTGTGCTCCTAAACATATTAGAGAGAGCTCCACGGTAAAAAGAAGCCAACCCTTCACTCCTATATATCTTCTTCCAGCAATCCAATGTGCTACGGTACATCGGATGCTCCATCCCAGATTGCATCATTATCCGTCTACGAACTGTATCCAACGGGTAAGAAGCCAATCCAGCAGATGTAGTCACAGCTTGAGCCAAAATCCATCTCTTCCACAATGCCAACTCTGGTTTTGTATCCTCAGAGAAAATCTCCTTAACCGTATCGAACCCTCCAAAGTATAAGCCACGGTGGATAATCACACCATGTAGAGACGCAGGTAAGCCTCTATAGATTCCTCTAACCCCATCTTTCTTGTAAATTGTCGACAAGAAATGATGGATTCCTCTAAACTGACGAGCTTCAGGCTTCCCAATGTCAGCAGCTAAACGAGTGTGTGCGATATCAAGCGGATAAACAACAATCAAAGCACTACATCCAGCTGCAGAACCAGCCATGAAATTAGCTAATGCACCAGAGAAGATATGATTCTCTTGAGAGCTACTGTTTCTAAGAATGCTTCTATAAAGATCCTTGAGAGAGAAATTGAGAGCAACTGAAGGATAATAACGAAGCACACTGCTTCCATTGCCTCTCCATAAAGATAAAACACCTTCTTCTCTAACCGTACGGAAGATAAAATCGAACATTCCTTTAAACCTTCTCCTCCCTGCGTGACCTTGGTCCCCAACGATTGCTATGTTGCTCTCTTGGGTTTGTAATAGAAGCTTGGCTCTTTCTATTGGAGCCACGATCGTGTGAACAACACCTCCCATTACAGCACCAGCAAGCAAATCTTTTTGGAAATGTTTCAGAGTTTGAGGAAACGATAATGGTGATTGCTTCCTTCGATTTCTTGATGGATCTTCGTCTTCTCTTGAAATGCGCATCTTCGAAAATGCAGTCAACAAACAGAGAAGAAGACACAAAGTCTCGATCTTTGAACGAAAAACACCAAATTTGAAAATGGGTTCGACTCGAATTTCTCAATCTGGCATTATACTGAGAAGGAAACGATTACCCAAAAACAACAACTCGGAGATTTCAAAGAAACAGGGGAAATCAAAAAAACCCTAGAAATTCCCATAAAGGAAGACCAAAACCCAAGCGACGATTTAGAATCACAAAAAGAAAAAGAGAGATATCTTTGTTCTCGATGATGGAGATGGTTTGGTTCCTTGCGTGGATTTGAACTCAAGCCACAACGAGCTAAAGGTGTAAGCTTTCAAGAGAAGATGCGAGAGATAGAAGAACTATAAGACTGGAGAATTCAGATACATCAAATATTGGGCTTGGGCTCAACATTTACAAGCCCAAAATATAATAACTAATTTGGCTTCATTTATTTTTTTTCATTATATCATTGAAGTTGTTGTAACCAAAATGACCAAAGTCATAGGTAACAACGTAAAAAATATGATGTAGATATGAGAAATCATCTTTATTTTTCAAAAAAAAAAATAATCATAAATCGAAAGATTTTTTTAGAGAAATACATTCAAAACTGATATTTAAAAATAATGAAATATACTCCCTCCGTTTCTTTTTATTTGTTGTTTTGGAGAGTATTTTTTGTTTCAAAATATTTGTTGTTTTGATTAACTTTAACTTTATTGGAATATGTGTAACCAATGATATTTTATATTTCTTTCTTGTAATTGGTTGAATTATTTTTAATTAATATTTTAATTGATACTTTTTAGGAAAAATTAGTGGTCTAAATTGTTGTGCACAAACTTTAAACAACAAATAAAAAGAAACGGAGGGAGTATATTACAAAATCCAATTGCTTTAACAGAGATGGATGTTTTATTTACAGTATCTCTTTTATAGATATCTGCATGACATTAATTCACTTTTATGGTTTCATAGTGCAACCGTTTTTAATTTGTCTTTGGATCATTTAACTTCTTCATGGTTATAAGCTTGAGAACTTCACCATCTTGCACCTTATTAGCTAGTCTAATCCTACGAAGTTCGTCATGGCTGATAGGCTTGTATAGCCGAGGGTGTTCAGAATCCACAAACTCACTTGGAGGTTCTAAATCTGTATCCATTGGTCCTAAAAGGAACGATGCGATAGAAATCCTCTCAGTTGGTTCTTTGCATTGCACTCTATGCTTCACATTACAAAACCTCCCATTGCTCCATATTGTAGCCATGTCTCCGAGGTTGACAACAAACGCGTTTGGCAACGGGTTTATGGGAAAAAAGTTCCTGAAGAAATGTCCATGGCTTCAAGTCCACCAACATCTTGATCATCTTGAAGAATCGTCATGAATCCGGAATCCGTATGTATCGGCACGCCATATTTTCCAACTGTTTCCTGTTCAAAATGATATTTGTTAATCCGAAATTGAGTTGTCCATCCTCTGGAAAATTCGGTTTCAAGCAGTCCATAACTCTCTGCTAATCTCCTTGTTATGTTCTTTGCAAGACCGTCAATAGCTTTGGCATACTTTAACATAACATCCCTTCAAAACCAAAACTCATTAAAACATTAATCAATATTCACTATAAAAGAACTCATAGAGACCTAAATGGATATATAGTAAACAAACCTTTGTTCAGAAGAAGCATCAAGTTGATCACAAAAAGTGTTGATAACTTGAGAAGAGGCCAAGTCATATAGACTCACTGCTTCAAACAAAGGGAGGGACTTACTTTGAGCCATATAACCACGTCCTGGTATCACATCTTTGTTTCTCAATTTCACCTCTAATGGACGATTAAAAAAATCTTTACCAGTCTTCTTCATTTTAGACATCAAAGATGAGGGAATCCCATGGTTAATCACCCTGAAACTACCCCATCGCTCGCTTGCTTCACGGATTTTCTTGTTCAACATCACATCAGGAACCTCTTCTAAATCGATTATGGGAATGATTTCACCCAGTTCCGCCATATCTTTCGAGCCCTTTTGCTATCGCAAGAGCTTTACAACAACATAGTCCAATGTTATAAGAATGATGTAAAACTTAGAAGTTAGAAGAATTCCAAATAACTCATGCGTACCTTAATGTGGAAGAGAATAATGAGTTCTTAGATGAGATGGTTAGCTGCTTCTAATATATAGGAGTTACTGTATATTTCCATATATATAAATCAGGATTCTGTATAACAAAATGTCTAAAACTATTTATCATGGTAACTATATAAAAGTTTTCATATTAATGTATAATCAAACAATGTTAATGTTAATGTTAATTTATCCAAAAAAAAAAATGTTAAGGTTAAACTAAGAATAGTTTACTACTAATAAGTAATGATTTATACAGTCATTTATTGATTATAACACTGAATTTAATCCAAAATGATTGTAATTTAAATGCATAATTATATATTAGATGTTTATTTATATATTTTATTTTATTTTAAAAAAGGGAAATGCAATGCAAATTCTCAAAATATCCATTTTTTGCAAATTTAGTCTTGATCTATATATGGAAACAAGAAGAAAACTCTTCAACTAATCCGCAATAGCAATAACCGACATTAATACTAAGTATTTATTTGTTTTAACAAAGCAATAAAACATTACAAATTGAATACTTTGAGGAAAAACTCATGTAGACCATAATTCATGTTGCCATATCTTCAGAGCTGCAACAAGGACCAACTTCAAACTTCAAAGTGTAGAATCAAAGTTCTACGCAACACCATTGATATATGTCCACTTACTTGAGAAAACTTCCCTAATTGGACGGCTCGAATTCAGACTCAAAGTGCACAGCTTCCAAGATCTCAAAATAATTTCTTAGGAGAAGAGAAGAAAACCAAAAACCTAGCATATGAAGCATAATAAAAATAAAAAAACAGATACTTTTCCATGATATCGAAAGGAAACGATGATGAAAGATTTGGAGGTTTGAAGAGGGAGTGAGAGTGTGTAGTGATGTCAATGAAGTGAACAAACAAAAAGGGAAATTGGGCTCAACGTGTATAGCCCAAATTTAATATTTAAGGCCCGAACTAAATATGTGGATCTATACCTAAAGTATTGGGGAGAGCAGATGGAACTTTCCTTTTTTCTTGGTAATGGGTAATTTTAGGTATGAAAAAAATAAGTGATATCTTTTTTTTTTTCTTAGAGAAAGAAAACCTTAATATAATACTATAGAAACAGAGTTTAATCAATTTTCTAATATGAAAAAGAAGAACAAATTTCGAGTGTTTTTAGATAAACATTAATCAAATCAAAACCCTATTATTTTGCTACTTTAGTTTATTCAAATAAATTATAATTTTTGCAAGAATTGAACAGTTAGTTATGATCTTTTGGTTGAACAGTTAAACTTTAACATAAAATATTGAACAGCTGATTAGTAATTTAACAGCAACTTTAACTTTTTCCTTTTTTCATATGTTTGCGTGTGGTATATTCCCTGCCTTTCTTGAATTATTTTGCATACACGAGAAAGAAACAAAACAAAAAAATTAGGTTATAGACTTCAAATTTGGATGTTTCTCTCAGTTTCAAGATCTTCTTTAATTTTGATCGTTTCAGTCGTGATTTGGATTTATCTGATCAAGTCTGCTTTGCCGCCACGAAACCAAACATTCTATGCACTCAACAAGTCAACATGACGTCAATTGTTTGAAACTCCAATTTTTTAAAACTCAAAATAATACTATTTTATCAAGGAAATTCTGAGATTTTGTTCCTTTTTTTTTGTGCAAAGAGCTTTTGTTCCTTACTTTCACTTTTTCAGTAATACTATGATGATGCAATTAGTAATTCTATCAGATTAAAAGTTGATCTTTAAATAGTGGTAATACAACTCTCTTCATATAGTTTAGTAGAGTCACCGACTAACCGGTTGAACAAATGACATCCTGATATTTATATTTTTGCGTTGCAATTCAAATATCTGAAATTTTCTTGATATATTTTTTTGGCTGGTCTTATGCAAAATCCACGGGAAATCATCATCTTTTTAATCCTTAATATACGAGAACATAAACCGTAAGATGCAAGTTAACTTATTGTTTCTTACCCGACAAGAAAATCCTTGGTTGGTCTACAATTAAGAAATTTAATTATTTAAATGATTTTAAAAAATTTAAAGTAATTTGGGTATATACAATTTTTTTGTTCGGATTTGCAAAGTTAAATTTCTTTTTATGCTGAATCAGTTTTACACGTATGGATGGGTTTTTGGTCCTAACTGGCGTTCCGTGATTCAAATGTAAAGAAATAGTTTCTTTTACTAAAAGAGCGTAAGACAGTTAATGTTTAGCAATATCTTAAGGGGACTTCTTAGTCAGGGAGAAAATGGAAAGGATAAAATAAAAGAAAACAAGTGGGTGTGGAATGATCTATATCAACTTTCCATCGACGAATCAGAGAACCTTTTTTGCTTCTGTAACCTAAAGAAATTAGAAAATTTGCTATTAGTTGGGAAGAAGATAAACAAAAAAAAATTAGGTCTACTTTAAACCCAAAGAAAAAGAAGAAATTCCAAGCCTTACACCTGGAGAGTGAGATAAAAAGAGATCCTAGAAACAAGCTAGTGGGTGTTGAATTATCTCTCTTGTTGAAGCAACTTTCTACCACTTATCATTACCCATATACACATTTGGTTTATTGCATTCACACACGTTTTAATTTCTTGCATTTCAATGAGTAAACTTGAAATACAAAACGATATGAATAAAAATAATCTCATAACTTCAGCTTTACTCGTTCAAAACATACAATCATGTTCAGTTAACATACAACAACATTTTGGTATAACATACCTGGGACCTTGTTTGGATTTTGGTGTACCTTCGTTAAACAATGTCTAATAATGAATTTCTTAAGGATTTTTAGTAATATTCTGCTTTTGGAAAAATTAACTATGTTGGAGGATGTTATAGTTAATTTTCATATTTTCTATATCAATTAAGGGTAAATGTGCGTGATGATATACGAAGGAAAAATAATAGAGGTAGCTTTTTGAGTGGAACATTAATCTTGTGCGTTTATATATTTTAATAGATAATAAGTGTATATATATAATAGTAAGGTTAGGTAAGGTGTCTATGGGATATTTTCATCTAGTTAATTAATTATTCACATCAAATTTAACTACTAATCCCTTTTCCAGTTCTACTAGGTAATATTTTAAGAGAAACATTATTGACAAGAAAATAATAATGCATATTTACGAATTCAAATAATAACAATATTTACACATATGTTTCCTTCACTTACATATAAAGTTATAATATTTACACAAGATCTAAGGCTTTTGTATATAATAAAGAAGTAATAACTTTATATTATTGCATAGTTACAAGTTTTAAATAGAGAGAGATAATCGAGTTTCTTTTTCCTCTAGCCTTTTTTTTTTTTTTGTGCAAAACTTTTTCCTCTAGCCTAATAATGGATTGGAATTTTCTTATGATTTGTTTAAGGAAATACGTCCGTCGACAGTCGACAGCTCCACCTGTGAGTAATGACTAATGAGCACATCTGTTTTTGGAGAAATTAGCCGATATAAAATGTGAGCCACTTTGTGAAATTATGCACTAATAAGTAATAAGTATTCGATTGAAATGAAATGAAATGAAATGTGAACACAAATCGATAAACAAAAGAAATGAAAAGAGCAACAAGAAAGAATTGGGAAAAGGCAAAGGCGCACGCTTAGACAAAAAGAAAGCGATCGAGGAAAAAAGATAAAATAAAAATAAAAATAGAAAGAACAAGAAAAATAAAGAGCGGTGTGGTTTGAAAATGCGCTTCGTACATGCGCACTATACACACACACACCCAATACAAAAATAATCCAAAAATGAAAATAAAACCAACTTTTTGGTAAAGAACGGTTCTTGGTTTAATTTCGATTTGATTTTATCCTAGTTCAATTTTTTAAGTCAATCAAAATCTGTTGATTCTTTCTTTTTTACAAATAGAGAATTGTTAGGGGAAATACATTCTGATGAGTCAAATAAAATCGAAAGAGTAGAATTCGGTTTAAAGCATTTGGAAACTAAACCAGAGAGAATTGTAACCGGACCGGACCAGAAGAAGGCAGACCGGAATGGACTGATGTCTTAATCGTTTTTGTTCTTTTTCCCTGAGTTTCTGTTTTGATTTGTCAGTGGAAAAAGAGAAAGAGAAGTAGGACCCATCTCCGCCATAGCCAAAGACCTCTTTCTCTCCCACCTCATACCTCTCTTCCCATCATTGCCCCCGTCGAATCTCTCCTCTCTTCTCTCTTCTCTCTCTCTCTCTCTCTAAAAGGAGAACAAACATTTCCTCAGTGTGTCTCTCTTTCATCATCTCTTTACCTTTTGGTTCTTCGAAACATAGAGAAACAAAATAAACCCAAGAAGAGAAAGTGTGAGAGTTGGGTTTTTGGGCATGAATTTGTAACTTACATAATAAAGTTGGTTTATATTTATTTTTCATATTTCTCAATAAATATAGTAATCTTTCTAATTGTGTGTGTGTGTGTTGGTTTGGGAATAATGGGTAACTGTTGGTGTAGATTTGAGCCCTTAAATCACAGAGTTTCTGCAAACGCTAAATCAGGTTTTGTTTTTACCTCTTCTTCTTCTTCTTCTTATTCTTTTTTTTTTTTTCTGGAAATTTTCTGTTACTATTATGGCAATTTGTTTGGCCTGAAATTATGAGATTTACTAATCCAAAAAACCTTTGCGTCAACTTAGAAATATCTGTCGGTTAACGCCAAATTATTCAATGGATTGTTCTTTCACTTTCTTGGTTTACTCTGATTATGCTCTGTTTATATTCCCCCTTTTTTCGTTTTTCTTATATTGTTGTAAAGTTAGGATTTTTATTCGGATAAGCTAAATTTCGTTTCTCTATATTCTATAAGTTTGGACTCATTTTGTTGAGAATTTTGACTAAGCGATTCTTTGTTCTATAGTCTTCTTCCATTTCATCTCTCTCTCTCTCCTTTTTCTTTAAGGTTTCTGCTTTTGTTTTCTTCTAAATTTGGTCAAAAGTCACATTTTTAATTATTATATGTAATTGGAATTTAGACCCCCTAGAAGAATATTTTCTAAAATCAATCAATTCCACAACATTTTTCAAATATCTCTCAAGTAGAATCTTCAGTTCAATTCCGAAAAATCTAAACCAATCAAACATTGGTCTCTTTGTTTGAAACTTTGCAGAGTCACCAAAAGAACAGAGTCCAACAGAAGATATTAAGGAAGTTCACAAGCTACCATCAAACCCAAAAGAAGTTGAAGATCTTAGACGTGACTCAGCAGCTAATCCTCTGATAGCTTTCACATACGATGAGCTTAAGAACATCACAGGTAATTTCAGACAAGACAGAGTTCTTGGTGGTGGTGGATTTGGAAGTGTTTACAAAGGTTTTATAAAAGAGGATTTGGCTGATCAAGAAGTTCCTCCTCAACCACTTCCTGTCGCCGTTAAAGTTCATGACGGTGATAATAGCTATCAGGGTCACAGAGAATGGCTGGTTAGTCTCTGTCTTTTTGCTTGTCTTCCAAGTTTCTCAACCGATTATAAATCTTTGCAGCTGAGAAATATGAGGAATGTGAGTATCTCTGATCATGTGGAGTAAAGGATTTGCCTTGATTAAGCTTATTCATAGCTCTATAACAGTTTGAGGTCATCCTTAGTTTGCAGCAGAGATCTCTGAGACTCAAGCCGAGGCGAGAATGGCCTGAGATTCTTATCTACTGTCTTGATGTTGTGTAGGCAGAGGTGATATTCTTGGGGCAGCTTTCGCATCCAAACTTAGTGAAATTAATTGGTTATTGCTGTGAGGATAATCACAGGGTGCTAATCTACGAGTACATGGCTCGTGGTAGCGTGGAGAATAATCTTTTCTCAAGTGAGTTTCTGAGTTCTTAATTATCCTCCTTTTGTCTTCTTGCTGGAAATCAATCTTGAATGGATAAGGAATGCTGAGTTATGTGTATCCTTCCTTTGGTAGGAGTGTTGCTTCCTCTTTCATGGGCAATTAGAATGAAGATTGCTTTCGGAGCAGCGAAAGGACTTGCCTTTCTTCACGAAGCAAAGAAACCAGTCATTTATCGCGATTTCAAAACGTCCAACATTCTTCTAGATATGGTTAGTTAGTAGTAGTAGTTGTAATAGTAGTATTACATCAAGCTCTTCTCTTGTCTATTGACACAATTGAGGAGGTTTCATATTTGTTGTTGTAACAGGAATACAATGCTAAATTATCTGACTTTGGACTTGCTAAAGACGGTCCTGTAGGAGATAAATCCCATGTTTCCACTCGCATAATGGGAACTTATGGCTATGCAGCTCCTGAATACATCATGACAGGTAAGTAATACAGTCTGCTAAACTCGTGAGTTACACGTTTCTTGAATGTGTTGCTAATGTTATGCATCTTCTCACAGCTTCTACTTCAGCTCTGTACAATCTAATCTTCTCAACGCTTGAAACTTTTAGCTACTTAAAGCTAAAAGGACAATATAATGAGTTGGTTGTGTTTGGATTCTTTGTGACAGGTCATTTGACACCGGGGAGTGATGTGTATAGCTTCGGTGTAGTTCTGTTAGAGCTTCTAACTGGAAGAAAATCATTAGACAAGTCACGGCCTACACGTGAGCAAAACCTCATAGATTGGGCTCTTCCATTGTTGAAGGAAAAGAAGAAAATCTTGAACATTGTAGACCCAAGAATGAACTGTGAATACCCGATTAAAGCGGTTCAAAAGGCTGCAATGTTAGCTTACCATTGCCTGAACCGGAACCCAAAGGCCCGGCCTTTAATGCGGGACATTGTAGATTCTTTGGAGCCTCTTCAGGCCACTGAAGAGGAGGCTTTACTCGTCCCCACTGTTCAGGAAGCAGTAATTACCATTATCGATGAAAGGCCTAAGAATGGGTTAAAGAAAGTTGAAGACGTGAACAAGGTTGAAGAGGTGAAGAAGATTGAAGAAATGAAGAAGGTTGAAGAGGTGAAGAAGGTTGAAGTAGAGAAGGTTGATGAAGAGAAGAAGAAGGTTATTGAAGATGATGCTAACTCACATTGTAATTGATCACTTTGTTTCTTTTATATTCTTAATATACAATTTGAAAAAGTGAAAACTAGATTGTGTTATGTGTATTTTGACGGAATACAGATTAAGTGAAAGATACAAAGGTTTGTGAATTTTCTTCTTCTAATGAAATACAAAGCTTTGAAACTTTATTTGTTCTCTTAGCCACATATTCCACTGTAGACTTGAGTAAAATTTGTTTGCTTGGTTAAACTTTTTCCCAAAAATAAGTCAAGTTTTAAATTTGGTTAAAGTAAAAAAAAGTTCTATAATGGGACACCAAACTGAATTCAAAGTTGAGTATTTTTCCAAATTTTTCTACAAAAGAAAACTCTCAATAATATACCTGACTAAAAGATCTGTTTTGAATTACTCATATATCTAACGGTTAAATCTGAAACAAAATGGCAAAATACTAGAGGTGAGTGCGGCGAATCCAACGAACAAGTTACGACTAGATTACACGTAGGTGAATTCTTGAAAGAGTTTCGGTTTGACTTTTTCCCACGTGAGAGTTTTTAGGACCGTTATCATATGTAGAGTTTGACCTGGCCATAAATACACCTAAAATGGTTTATGACGTGGCTGTCAGTAAACCAAAGAGAGAGAGTGAGAGACCAACTCAATTGTACTCCACCAGACCACTACATTAAATGTGCTTTTTCATAGAAAGCCCAAGATACAAATGAGCCGCAGACTCCATATCTCGTGATTTAACCGGTTGGTTTGTTTTACATTGTTTAAGTGTTTGTTTCTATGTGGTTAATTGATTTTATAAGCCAAAGACTGTCTGTCGGTCAAAAAAAAAAAAAAAAAAAAAAACCTCTCGAGAGAAAAAGAAGAGAAAGTCGTGGTTTTTGCTTCTTCCTCTCCGGCGGCCACCTCGGCGCTGTGAGAGGGAGCTTTAGATTTTTATGTGTTTTGTTTGTAGTTCAATCTCGGATTTCGGTGAATCAAGCGGCGATTTTTGAGGTGGTGGTTGAGATTAGGGTTTGATTTGTGATGGTAAAGTTCCAGATCTGAATCCAGTGTGGCTTCAATTGGTTTCTGATCCTTCGCAAAGCTTCGCCGTGGCTTTCTCCAGTGTTGATGGAGTCTCCTCTCGAGGTTTCTCTTCGGTGTTGAAGTTGGGGTTTTGGTGCCTGACCATGGTCGATGGATTCCTGTGCCGCTTGTTCTGTCATCTTTTCTCACGGGTATCCTCCTCGATCTCTTCCTTGCTTCAAGTATCTTCGTCGTTTTCTTCCTCGGATTAGCTAGCTGTTGTGTGGATTTCATGTATGGTGGCTGGGATTTGAAGCTTTGACGAATTAGAGGTTTAGTTGGTTAGTCTAATCATTTCTTTCGACGGTTCGTGGTACGGAACAGGACGTGTCGACCGGGTTTAAATGCGTGGCTGCCGCTTTATCTTTGTTTGTCTAGTAGGGTTTACGGCTATCTTATCCTGTGATTGGTGGTTAGCTTTTGCTTGTCTGTGGTGGTTTCTAGACTTGAAAGTTGTCCTATACTCTGTGAGGTGCTCTTTGGATTTTCTTCGGATCGATCTTTTACCTTTCTTGGTCTTTTGAGGATGGTGTTATCCGTAGTGAATCGTTCGCTCCTTTGTCTCTGCAATTCAGACTTGTTCGAGGTCTGGTCTTTCGAGGAGGCTTCTATCTAGGTGGTAAAGCGTCGGCTTGTTTCCGACATCGCCGTATCCGGAAGAAAGTTTGGGGAACTATGAATAGTTCTGTCTTGCCAGGTTATGAAGCTTAGGAATTCGGTTGCAGTGGTTACTCTCAATAGGAGGACTTGAGTATCGTTGGTTGGCCGTGGGCATCTGCGTTACGTCTCTTTCAAAGGATCTTCAAGAGTTAGGTGGCTTATAGTTTTAGTATTCTCGTCCATTATGTCAGGACAATTTGCTCCCTCCCTATTATCAGTTTTAGATGTCCTCTACTATTGCTTTCTTTTCTTGTGTCTTGTAGTATCCCTTTCATAGGGCTTTAGAATCCGGAGAAATCTCGTCTTCTTCCGGCGTATGTATTTCATCAAGGATCCTTCTATGGTATTATCAATAAAAATCAGATGACCAAAAAAAAAATTTGATTTTATAAGCTTGATTATTTGTTTCTGTGATTTTGTTTTTAGATGATTTTTGTTTTTTTTAAGGATTATATATATATGTGGTTGTTGATATACAAAAAGAAAAACTATGGACATAGATCCACCTACCATCTATAATCTGAACTTTTTTTTATGGTAACTTGATTTATTTTTCATTCTCTAATGTGAACTGGTGATGAGCTGAGAAATTTATGGTAATATTCAATTCAGAACATAGCAGCAAGACGAGAACCATCTTATTTTTTTTAGCCATAAAACCCGCAAATTGTAATCTATAGACGTCTACAAAAGGTCCCATTTTATAAAAAAGTTGTACATTATTTTTAAAGTCTTAAGAGTTAGATAAGGTGTTGGTGGTAATCTTCAATTTCTGAATTGTATGTAGCTAAACGAGAAACCATGTCATCTCTTTATTTAACCCATAAAAAACCCGAATAATTAATAGAGATCTAGAAAAGGCTCCTAAGTCCTAATTTTCGAAAAAGTTGTTTAAGGCTTAGATGAGATCATTATTGTAAGTCAAATCTCATCATATCATTTTCTAATTACCCCTAAAAGCCCCTAATAATATAAAGGTCCAGTGTCAACATAAGTTGTTCCCTGAATTTCATTTAATGAGTTGATCTCTTTTATTTTTGTAAAATTGTCTTGAGAATGTGATGTTATATAACATATTTAATTACCACAAACCTCAAATTACAGGTCTCAACATACCATGTGATGTGATATGTTGAGACAAAAAGTAATACTATAATGTTATTAACATGCATATACCACAAAAGCTCAAATTAGAGGTCGCTTTTAATAGTATATATAAATAATACCATATATATATATAGATATTTATATTGAAACTAAAAAATAATATATAAATGAGAGGATGCCCAAACATTTCCCTTGCAATTATTCTAGAAAAGTTTCTTATACGAAATGGTTTTTTGGCTAAGTTTGATCTTTTGCTTTTTCACATTTGTTTCCTCAACTCCACCGCATGATCCTGTCAAGTGTGAGTCCGGAAACACAATATGTACAGTGACGAACTCGTACGGATCCTTTCCCGACCGTTCTATATGCCAAGCGGCAAAGGTGGAGTACCCAAGGACCGAGGCTGAACTGGTCTCTGTGATGGCTGCAGCCACTAAAGCTGGCCAAAAAATGCGGGTCGTGACTCGGTACTCTCACAGCATCCCGAAGCTGGTTTGCACTGACGGCAAAGACGGGATCCTCATAAGCACCAAGTTTCTAAACCACGTGGTAAGTACCAACCCGGAGGCCAAGACTTTGACGGTTGAGAGCGGCGTGACGCTAAGGCAGCTGATCGAAGAAGCGGCTAAGTTGGAGCTGGCTTTGCCAAACGCACCGTATTGGTGGGGGCTTACGGTTGGAGGATTGATGGCGACAGGTGCTCACGGAAGTTCTCTGTGGGGTAAAGGAAGTGCTGTTCATGATTACGTGGCCGAGATAAGAATGGTGAGTCCCGGTTCAGTTTCTGAAGGGTATGTGAAGGTTCGGGTTCTTAGTGAGACTATGAATCCTGAAGAATTTAATGCAGCCAAAGTTTCTTTAGGCGTTCTTGGTGTTATCTCTCAGGTAAATATATAGATCACTTATAATTTTTTTTGTTGTTAATTTAGATCACTTATAAATTACTTTAATCGTTCATATATTTCTTGTTTGTGCTCCAAAATATATAGTTATATACTCGTATTCATATCGCACCTATATTATCACGGATCCAAAAAATTTTTTGATAAAAAATAGAGTCTACATGTATCACGGTTATCACCGTTCGAATTGGCTTACGGCACATCCTAACCGGGACCATTTAGAACACAGCCCTTTTAAACCCCGCCACAATTAGTATTACGCGTTCAAAGTACAGTATATATTGGGAAATTTTAGCATATCTTTGATAATTTTTTGTAGTTTTCAAATTTTGAATAATCCAAACGAATTAGTCATGTCTGCAGTCCCATTTCCAACCTGTCTATGTACTCATTCGAATATAATAAATTAATAACGAATAATTTATGCAACGAAGAATACAAAGAGAGGTAGGGTCGTTTGGATACAGAGGATCATATGAATATGATAGTTTTAAAAGCTTTTTTTAAAATAAAGAAAACTCGAAACTTTTAATTAAGTTCTAACGTTTAATATTGTTCGTTGTGTATTTTGGGAAGGTAACTTTCAAATTACAACCGATGTTCAAGAGATCGTTAACGTACGTGATGAAAAACGATACGGATTTCGGAGATCAAGCCGCCAGTTTTGGTGAAAAACATGAGTTTGCGGATTTCGTATGGTTACCAAGCCAAGGCAAAGTGGTTTATCGAATTGATGATCGAGTTCCAGCCAATGTTTCAGGCAATGGCTTGTTCAATTTCTTCCCATTCCGTTCACAAGTCTCTGCGGCCTTAGCCCTCGTCAGATCCTTAGGTTCATTTTTTTATTTCCCAAGATACTCATATATATATCAAAGTCCTTTAGTTATAATATTTCTTAATTTTTATGTTCTTTTGGTTCATGATATGAAATGAAGAGGAGAATGAGGAGTTGTCAGGTGATGCAAACATCAGGTGTGTGAGAGCAAAGCAAATAACATCTTTTTTGTTTGGAATCTCATACGGTGTGACCAATAATGGTAATTTCTCTTGATTGTTTTCATATAAGATTTTTCTAATTTATTTCACATATTCACTGTTATATATTTCCACTGTATATAGGCGTTATATTCACAGGCTATCCGGTTATCGGAAGCCAAGATCGTATGATGTCGTCCGGTGCGTGTCTAGACAGTCATCGGAACAGTTTAGTTACGTCTTGTCCATGGGATCCACGCATTAAAGGCGAGTTTTTTTACCAAACGGGATTAAGTGTTCCTCTCACACATGTCAAAGATTTCATCAACGACATCAAAGCACTTGTGAAGATTGAACCAAAATCTCTCTGCGGCCTTGAACTCAACTATGGTGTTTTAATGCGCTATGTCACATCCTCTACTGCTTATCTAGGGAAAGACGAAAAAGCTTTAGATTTTGACCTAACTTACTACAGAAGCAAAGATGATCCTTTGACACCGCGTCTCTACGAGGATTACATCGAAGAGATCGAGCAAATGGCGATACTTAAATACAACGCGTTGCCTCATTGGGGGAAAAATAGGAACCTGGCGTTTGATGGTGCCATTAGAAAGTACAAGAACGCAAACATGTTTTTGAAAGTCAAGGAGAGGTTGGATCCGTCGGGGTTGTTTTCTACAGAATGGACTGATCAGATTCTAGGGTTAAAAGGAAATGTGACGATTGTGAAGCAAGGATGTGCATTGGAAGGGCTGTGTATTTGTTCGGAAGATTCTCATTGTGCTCCGAATAAAGGTTACATGTGTCGACCAGGTAAAGTTTATAGAGAAGCTAGAGTTTGTACTCTTGTAAGCGCTTAGCTATGATAAATTTTTTGCCATCACACATTCTCTGGTCATATGCCATGTGGCGGGAACATCTGACATGTAACCCGATAACCCAAAACGTAAACTCAAAAAAGGTAAAATCTATAAAAACAAACTAGGTCTCAAACGGTAAAAGGACCACCGTGTTTGATTTCTTACGATAATAAATCATTAACTGTCATATCTAATGATGGAACTGACCGGACAAAAGAAGTGAAGATCCCTATCAACCACACGGTCATGCATTTAGTAACCCAACAATTTTAACTTTTGGGGTATCCCCAGATCGACACCACACCAATATCCCAAACATGCTTGATCCACCAAATTAGAGACCAAGATGGAAGAATTAGAAAGAAATAGACAAACATATTGCCTGAATAAAACTGGTCCGACCCAGCTAATTTAGGAGAAAATCTCGAAAAATGAGGGAAAAAAATGTTTTTCTTTTTATAGAAAATGTAGACCAAGTTTGTCAAACCAAATATATACTACGTATGAAATAACAATACTCCAGCTAGAGATAAGTTTTCGGATAAACCGGCCTGATCCGGGTTTGGCCCATAAAGAGTTGGATAATGTGGGTTAGTCTAAATTAAATACGGATAATTTTGGTAGCTAACTTGAACCACCAATTTTGGCTCATCGTCATTTTACCCAAAAAAGTATTTTGGTTCACAACCCCCTACTTTGCATTTATTTTCTCGGAAGTTTGGTCTTCCATCTCACACATTTAATAACCGGTAAATAAATTGCATACCTAATTAGAATTTGTAACATACAGATATTATTTTTCTTAATTTTCAACTTTCAACATAACAATTAAAATCTAATATGATTTGCCAATATGTGTTTTTGGAAACATATTTTAGAAAAATTGAATTTTGAATGATTGATTATTGACTAAGGTATACCAAATACAAACAATAAGATAGAAAACAGGGGCGGTCTTCAAATTACCCGTACATTTAATACATTTTTTTTTATCACCCTTACAAACCTACAATTTAAAATTATAAGCTTCATGTAGACAAGTGAATTCTCGATAACTTAATCACGATGTCTCATCATGCCACCTGGAACTAGGTAACCTGCGAAAAAAAGAATCAAACAAATGTAAGATATATAATCTATAAGATATCACAACGTAATTACATAGTTACTCAATATTCGGTCAACAACTAGATAGGTTGCACTACGTATTATAAAAAGTATGGGAAAATCCCAAAACAAACCATCAAGGTGGCAACCACTTCCATTTTAAACCTCCAAACTTTTGTACTTCCAACTAAAACCTTCAATTTGACAACTTTGTTAAATCAAACCTTTAGAGTGGCTTTTGTGTTCGCGGGCCCACAATAATCACCAGAACCGTTAATTCCGTTAACAGAATAATTCACTCCATTTAATTTATGTGTGCTATTTTTTATTTTTAAAAAATTTTTAAAATTAAAAATAATAAAATAATTGTAATAAAAAATAAAAATAATGAAAAAGAAATTTCCAAATCGATTTAAGGGTTACTGTTTGTGAAAAAAAAGAGTATTGAAGAAGAAAAAGAGAGACGAACGAAGAGGAAGAAGAGAGACAAACGGAAAAGAAGAAGAGAGACGAACGAAGAATAAGAAGAACGACAAATTGAAGAGGAAGAGAGACGAACTAAGAGGGAGAGAGAAGAAAAGAGAACCGAAGAGGGATTTTTTTTTCACAAACCCGAACCCCAAAATCGATTTGGGAATTTCCATTATTTCATTTTTTTAATTATAATTATTTTATTATTTTTAATTTTTTAAATATTTAAAAAATAAAAAATAACACACATAAATTAAATGGAGTGAATTATTCTGTTAACGGAATTAACGGTTCTGGTGATTATTGTGGACCCGCGAATACAAAAGCCACTCTAAATGTTTGATTTAACAAAGTTGTCAAATTGAATGTTTTAGTTGGGAGTACAAAAGTTTGGAGGTTTAAAGTGGAAGTGGTTGCCACCTTTGTGGTTTTTTTTGGATTTTCCCTAAAAAGTATATACACCTTTTTTTGGTTGATAGATATATTTACCTTCCCTAGGTTACGACCAGATCATGTAACCACAAACATTTTATCACCAGTAAAGTAAAAACCATGGAATACATTCATTTCTTCATTTCACTAGGAGTAGATTAAACCAGCGAAGCGAACACGTGCCGTGATAAATATGTGTGTAAAGAAGAAAAACAACAATTTTGGCTTTTGTTGTTTTGGATACAACAATGTTGGCCTACATAGTTTATGGGTTAGTTTAAATTTCTTTATTATCCGACCAACCTAACACCATAAGCTAATAAATATCGGATGAACCTGATATCAGCAGACAAACCGAAAAGTAGACTTAAAAAAGCGTAATTAATATAGATATATCCACATATATATCATCCCTGTATATTGTGAACTGGTAATGAGCTGAGAAAGTGAGAAGTTTACGGTGAATTCAAATTCAGAATATCGTGGCCAAACGAGAAACCATCTTATTTACTTATTAGAGATCTATGGAAGGCTCTTAATTATCAAATATTTATTTGTATTTATGTAAGACTTTGATGAGATATTTATAGTAAGTCAAGTCTCATAACTATGTGATGTAACTACTACATACCCCATTAATATAGCTATGTACCCTATCCACACAAGTTGTCCTCTGATACTTCATTTAATGATTTTGATTTCTTCTTTTTTCTTATTTCTTATTGGTACAGTTACAGACTTACAGGTCGCTATTAATGTTCATCCTTTATTAGACCATGTGAATCACATGATGTCATTGAAACTTATAAGAAATAGATAAATGAGAGGCTGCTCAAACATTTGCAATTATATTTGTAAAGTTTCTCACAAAATGTTATTTTGGCTAAGTTTGATCTTTTGCTTTTCCACATTTGCTTCCTCAACTCCACCGGATGATCCTGTGAACTGTGAGTCCGGAAACACAATATGCAGGGTGACAAACTCGTACGGAGCCTTTCCCGATCGCTCAATATGCGAAGCGGCAAAGGTGGAGTACCCAAGGACCGAGGCTGAGCTGGTCTCTGTGGTTGCTGCAGCCACTAAAGCTGGCCAAAAAATGCGGGTCGTGACTCGGTACTCTCACAGCTTCCCGAAGCTGGTTTGCACGGACGGCAAAGACGGGATTCTCATAAGCACCAAGTTTCTAAACAATGTGGTGCGTACCAACCCGGAGGCCAAGACTTTGACGGTTGAGAGCGGCGTGACGCTAAGGCAGCTGATCGAAGAAGCGGCTAAGTTGGAGCTAGCTTTGCCATACGCACCGTATTGGTGGGGACTTACGGTTGGAGGATTGATGGGGACAGGTGCTCACGGAAGTTCGTTGTGGGGTAAAGGAAGTGCGGTTCATGATTACGTGACCGAGATAAGAATGGTAAGTCCCGGTTTGGCTTCTGATGGGTATGTCAAGGTTCGGGTTCTTAGCGAGACTACGGATCCTGAGGAATTTCTTGCAGCCAAAGTTTCTCTAGGCGTTCTTGGTGTTATTTCTCAAGTAACTTTCCAATTGCAACCGATGTTCAAGAGATCGTTAACATATGTTATGAGGAACGATTCGGATTTCGGAAATCAAGCCGTAACTTTTGGTGAAAAACATGAGTTTGCGGATTTCATATGGTTACCAAGCCAAGGCAAAGTGGTGTATCGAATGGATGATCGAGTTCCGCTTAACACTTCGGGAGATGGCCTGTTCAATTTTTTCCCGTTTCGTCCACAACTCTCGGTAGCGTTAGCCATTGATAGATCCATAGGTAAATTCTTTACTTCTCAAGATAACTAATAGTAATATATTTGATTTGCATAGTTATAAAGTTTCTCATACACATTTGCTTCATGTTATGAAGAGGAGAGCGAAGAGTCATTAGAAGATGCAAATATGAAGTGTGTGAGAGCAAAGCTAGTATCGTCGTTTATGTTTTCAATCTCATACGGCGTGACTAACAATGGTATAATTCATTCACTTCTTATACATTTGTTGATTTTTTTTTTTTTAATGACTGTAAAATTTTATTTAAACAAAACCTGTGTTAAATTATATACATCCATTCGCAGAATGTTTTGAGTTTGCAAATACAATAAAAACATTGATCAAAAACCAAATCAAATAATAACTAGATCATTTGTTGATTCTTACAAAACCTTTTATCACATATAATTGACTTGTAGTTTCCATGGGCAGGCATAATATTCACAGGCTATCCAGTCATTGGAAAGCAAAACCGTATGATGTCGTCCGGTTCATGTCTAGACAGTCCTCAGGACGGAATGATCACATCTTGTCCGTGGGATTCACGGATAAAAGGCCAATTCTTTCACCAAACAACATTCAGTGTTCCTCTCACACGTGTCAAAGGTTTTATCAACGACGTCAAAGCACTTGTGAAGATTGAACCGAAATCTCTATGCACAATTGAAGGCAGCAACGGTATTCTCATCCGCTATGTCACATCATCTCCTGCTTTTCTTGGAAAAGGGGAAAAAGCTTTAGACTTTGACTTAACTTACTACCGTAACAAAGATGATCCCTTGGCACCGCGTTTATACGAAGATTACATCGAAGAGATCGAGCAAATGGCGATATTTAAATACAATGCGTTGCCACATTGGGGAAAAAATAGAAACATAGCATTTGATGGTGCGATTAATAAGTACAAGAATGCAAATGCGTTTCTGAAAGTAAAAGAGAGATTCGATTCTTTAGGATTGTTTTCGACGGAATGGACCGATCAAATTCTAGGTTTAAAAGGAAACGTGACGATTGTGAAAGAAGGATGTGCATTGGAGGGGTTGTGTATCTGTTCTGAGGATTCTCATTGTGCTCCAAACAAAGGTTATTTGTGTCGACCAGGTAAAGTGTATAGAGAAGCTAGAGTTTGTACTCGTGTAACCTCCTAAGAAAATTATAAAAACAAATTGAAATGCAATGATTGATCCTCAATTACTCATGATTCTGTAATCAAAGAACCTCTTCTTTTCTCTGCTTTTTGTATTTAAGAGAGAACAGAGCAGTCTTTGTTCTTCTTACGACAAGGGAAACGTAGTCGTATTGGATGTTATATTAGGTTGTGTGGATATCCGACACGTGTCAAACAATTATTAGATGATCAAAGTGTTACATTGTTAAAGAAGCTCACTCGCTCGCATCGCACGTGAAGAGAGTAGAGTAGGTGGGTTTAGGGTTTAAGTTTCGAGAATCTTCCAAACTCAACTGATCAAACGGCTCAGATTTAACCTGAAACCTTCAAGACGCGGTCCTCGAACTACACCAGTCCGTTTGCACTATGCAACCAAATACACTTTGTATTGAATAAATTAATAAAAATCATAACTTTACAATCGAATAAATCGAATTTCTTCTTCACAAGAAAACCTCTCTCAGTCGCTAAAACCCTTGATCCATCCATTTTCCTTCTCTTGATCGCTTCTCAGTAAGTGTTAAGTTTAGTCATCTTTTCATTTCAAGTATAGGTGTAAAGTTGTTTGCTTTCAGGTACCCTTGTTTGATTTTGTGTCGATGATTACAAAGTTTAATTTGATTTGTGTCTCTAGGATTTGTTAGACCCAATGAAGCTAAAAAAAAGTAATGATTTTGATGTGTTTTGGTTCTTGGTTTTGTAGAGAGTGAAACTATGGCTTCAACCTTTACCGCAACGTCTTCAATGGGCTCATCTTTGGCTCCTCCATCGAACCGATTGTCATCTTTTGTTTCGATCTCATCAAGCTCTTTTGGAAAGAGTCAGAGTATTGCTCAGAGAAAAGCAAGGTTTCCCAAAATCTATGCGGCTAAGCAATTACATTTCAATAAGGACGGGACTGCGATTAAGAAGCTTCAGGTGAGTCCAATGATTGTTTGTTTGATATCACAGATTTTGTGCCTTCTAGTTTCCTATTGAATAACATTAATCATTTCATTGTGTAGGCTGGTGTGAATAAACTTGCGGACTTGGTTGGGGTTACTTTAGGTCCTAAAGGCAGGAATGTTGTTTTAGAGAGCAAATACGGTTCCCCTAGGATCGTAAATGATGGTGTAACAGTTGCTAGAGAGGTAAGTGTGTTGTCTCCTATTGTATCTAATGTATAATCTGCTGTGGAGTCGATTTGTAGATGTGAAGCTTTTTGCTTTTTTTTTTTTTGTTAGGTTGAGCTTGAGGATCCAGTTGAGAACATTGGTGCTAAGCTAGTGAGACAAGCTGCTTCCAAGACTAATGACTTAGCCGGTGATGGAACAACGACTTCCGTTGTTCTTGCACAAGGTCTCATTGCCGAAGGTGTAAAGGTTTGTAATTTGTGGTCTTTCTTTCTGAACTGAACAATTTAACAAAAGCAATGTCTGGTTGTTGTGATATGATGTAAATTGAATTATGCAGGTGGTGGCTGCTGGTGCAAATCCGGTTTTGATTACTAGAGGAATCGAGAAAACCACCAAGGCTCTTGTTGCCGAGTTGAAAAAGATGTCAAAAGAGGTACTTTATATTTAATTCAGATTCTTAATGATTTCTCTATTCATATGCTTAAGAGGTTTCTTGATCATAGCTCTGTTTTGGATTGCAGGTCGAAGACAGTGAACTTGCAGATGTTGCAGCGGTTAGTGCAGGAAACAATTACGAAGTAGGCAATATGATTGCGGAAGCAATGGCAAAAGTTGGTCGTAAAGGTGTTGTCACTCTCGAGGAAGGAAAAAGTGCTGAGAATAGCCTTTACGTTGTTGAAGGAATGCAATTTGATCGTGGCTATATCTCTCCTTACTTTGTCACTGACAGTGAGAAAATGTGTGCAGAATACGAGAACTGCAAGGTATTATATTGTTTACTAGTTAAATCTTTATAGCTGATCAACATCCACCAAATTTTTAAACTACATGTCTCTTATTGTTTTTGCAGCTGTTTCTTGTTGACAAGAAAATAACAAATGCTAGAGACATTATCAACATTCTGGAAGATGCGATTAAAGGTGGATACCCGCTTTTGATCATTGCTGAAGATATTGAGCAAGAGCCATTGGCGACTCTTGTTGTTAACAAGCTTCGTGGTACCATAAAGGTTGCTGCTTTGAAAGCTCCTGGATTTGGAGAGAGGAAAAGCCAGTACCTTGATGACATTGCTGCTCTTACAGGAGGTGAGACCAAATTACTAATTTATTACTCTTTCTTTATGCAAAAAAAAAAACAAAAAAGCTTAGTGTCTAAAGTTGTGGCGTTTGTTTTCGCTTTGTAGCTACTGTGATTAGGGAAGAAGTTGGACTACAGTTGGAGAAAGTTGGACCAGAAGTTTTGGGTAATGCTGGTAAAGTGGTTCTCACAAAAGACACTACAACAATCGTTGGTGACGGAAGTACTGAAGAAGTTGTGAAGAAGAGAGTTGAACAGATCAAGAATCTTATTGAGGTAACATCTTAAAAACACTGAAATTTCCCAAAGATTGATTTTATTTTCCCGCTATTAAGTCTTTGGCTTTGGGGTTTGTGTAGGCTGCTGAACAAGACTATGAGAAGGAAAAACTTAATGAGAGAATTGCTAAATTATCAGGCGGTGTTGCTGTAATTCAGGTGAGATAATAAGAAACAAATCACATGATGCAAAAAAAGTAATAAGAATATTCTTAAACGTTTTATATTCTTTAGGTTGGAGCACAGACTGAGACAGAGCTCAAGGAGAAGAAATTGAGAGTTGAAGATGCTCTTAACGCTACAAAGGTAACAACATCACCTCTAAGCAAAGAGTCTTACAATGTTTCTACATGTTAAACTGTTGAAACCTTCAAACTATATTTCAGGCGGCTGTGGAAGAAGGTATCGTTGTTGGAGGAGGATGCACTCTGCTAAGACTTGCATCAAAAGTGGATGCCATTAAAGACACTCTAGCAAACGATGAAGAAAAGGTAAGTCCAAAAGACTAGCACCGCAGAAAAACCCATAAATGATGAATTCTTGGATTATAACACCATTTTGTAAATCATCTTTCCCTCCAGGTTGGAGCTGACATTGTTAAGAAAGCATTGAGCTACCCGTTGAAGTTAATCGCCAAGAACGCTGGTGTTAATGGTAGCGTTGTCAGCGAAAAGGTAAACAATATGAAGATCATCTTATACAGGTTGCAAGTCTGAGCCTTTGATATATAAACTAAGTGAATGGCTTTTTTTCTGTTGACAGGTACTCTCTAGCGACAACCCAAAACACGGGTACAACGCTGCAACTGGTAAATATGAAGATCTAATGGCTGCAGGAATCATTGATCCAACCAAAGTGAGAAAAGTTCCTTACATTTTCACACATCGAAATCTGCTATTTCGGGTGCTAACTGATGATTTCTTATTTAAGGTTGTGAGATGTTGCTTAGAGCATGCTTCATCCGTGGCTAAGACATTCTTGATGTCTGACTGTGTTGTTGTGGAGATCAAGGAGCCTGAATCAACAGCCCCTGCTGGAAACCCTATGGACAATTCAGGTTTATCTTAGTTCTTCTTCTTGAATCACCAGCGAATTTCGCAACTTTTTCTTTAAAAAAAATCTCTGTTGGATTTTCAGGTTACGGCTTCTAAGTTAGCAATGAGAACAGAGTAGTTTCTGAGGAAGCAAAAGCCACGAACAAGTTCTTTATTTTCTTATCTGAAACGCCTTTTATCCGATGTAAATTATATGTTTTCCAGTGATTTGAAGAACATATAATTTGGTTTTTGTGTTCTCTGATTCAATATCAAATCTTTCAATAAAAAGAGTTTTATGATTTGCAGTTTGCAATGTGTCAGTAGATTTGATTTGGTCAGTATCCTTTTCTTTCTTTTTTTGGTCAAGTCTAAACTTATTTTTTATTATTTAAAAAGAAAACTGTAATCTCATAAAAAAAAAATAGGAATCTATTTGGTTAGTTCAATAGTTCTCTTTTCCTGAGTATAAGCTAAGAAATACTGTAGAGAATAGTGTCTATTACAGTATTTACTCGTTAGAGTTCCCCAAAAGCTAAAAACACTAGAAGTAAAACATGTGTAAACTGATGAAGAATTTAAGTGGTTTTCCTAGAATTTTTTTTTTCTTTATGTTGTTGAGTTTATACTTGAATTTAACAAAAATATTATTGATAAAAATCTTTTTAGATAATTTTAAAAACAACAATTTCGAATACTTTAAACTCACAATCTTTACTTTGATTTGGTGTTCATCGATTTTTTTTCGGGTTAATTCATAACATTTTGTTTTCGGGTTAGTTCAATAGTTCTTTTTTCCTGAGCACTAAGAAATACTGTAGAGAATAGTGTCTATGACAAGTTCCCCAAAAGCTAAAAAGACTAGAAGTAAAACATGTGTAAACTGATGAAGAATTTAAGTGGTTTTCCTAGTTTTTTTTTTTTTTTTTTCTTTATGTTGTTGTGTTTATACTTAAATTTAACAAAAATATTATTGATAAAATCTTTTTAGATAATTTTAAAACCAACAATTTCTAGTACTTTAAACTCACAGTCTTTACTTTGATTTGGTGTTCATCGATTTATTACGAAGCCACATTTGTTGAATTTCAAAGTTGATAGAAAACTGAAGAAAGAAAATAAAGTAACTGATATTCCTAGTAATTTCTTTCGAACTTTTTTGGTTTATTCTCTCAATCTACAAAGTATTTATTGATGAGAGAAATTTTCTAAGAGCATTTTTTCAAAGTCAATCATACTTTAAAAGCTGCGAGTGAATTCCACTATAACTCTGACTCACATCTTTCGTAACATTTTGTTTTCGGGTTAATTCATAACTTTTTTTTTTTTTTTTTTTGTAAACCAAACTTTATATTCTCAAAGTTGATGATAAATCTACGGAAGAGAGAGTTACTTGGTAGTCTTCCTTGAAGTTTCCTTTTTATCTTTTCTTTTTTGGTTTATTTTCGATCTACCAAAGAGTATTTGATTGTGAAAAATTTCTACAACTTTAAGAGCATTTTCAAAGTTAATACTTTAAACGTTGCAAGTAAATTATACTATTTTTGCAAAGATATTAAGCAATTTTAGCCGTACACATTGTTCTTCTAATTAAACGAATTTAATCGTTAATTAATACTCCATAATTTATAGGATTATCTATTGTAGATCCTCGAGCAACCCGTTTTGGTTCTGTTGGCTTATAAGCTTCTAAATTAATTAGCCACCGGCCACCGGCCACCACCAAAATCTTCAAAACCTGTTTCTCAAGGTAGAATTATATATTTTTTCTTCTGTTGACATATGAGAGTTAGAAATATGATTGGCTCGACAAACATATAGTTCGGTCGTGTTCTAGATAGAAAATAAGTGGTTCTTTGAACTGAGAATTGCATTAAAAAAATTTTAGCTTGAGATCACGTGACAATGGAGAAGATGTTTGATTGCAATAAATTGATAGACTGTGAGCTATGCAAATTAGGGTTCCAGTTGTACTTGTCACCATCGGTTTTTTTTATTCCTTTTTCAAGAAGCTAAATAATTTTTTCTTGGACGGCTGGATAATTTGATTGATTTTTCTATTTTTTTTTATTATTTGAAGGAAGCTATATATCTAATTAAACTACTCTAAAAGAATCAGTTAGTTCCAATTTGCTTATGATATTTGTTATTCAAAAGGATTAGCATTTGAAAAGGATTAGTGTTTGAAAAGATTAGTTGGGTAAGTTATTTTCTTCGGCAATTATTTACTAATGCAGTTTTGATTGGTAACTCCATACTGCAGTGGTACGGGATGTATCGCTTTGATAATTACCACAAGAACGATAACGTTACAAAAAAATGTTACTCACAGTTTAGTTTTTGTATACTTTTCCTTTTATAATTTTCTACTATTTCATAATAACTTACCACTTCAATTTATCGGTAAAACACTTATACAACTCCAGATCATACATTTAGACAAAAAAGTTTTGTTAACTACATATTTAGATGTTTACAATCTTTATTTGATTTTTTCTCAGAATTTACAAATTTGTATAGAATTATATACTTACTCAAAAGAGTGAAACACTACAAGTAAGGATGCTCCAAGTTGATAATGAATTTAAGGTAAAAGACAACAATATAGTAGTCTTCCTAGAAACTTCTTTCAAACGTTTGATTTTTTCTTTTGTTAAAAGAACGTTTGATTTATTTGTGCGTAGCAATCTGTTACGAGTCATTTTAACGAAATCAAACATTCAAAAGTGACACAAATAGAAATAGTTTAAATGATGGCAATGCAAGTGGAACGTGAGAAAGAAATGTTCAATGATAACTCAAGTTCGTATAACAATTCGCAAAATTCCTTTACTTTCAACTAACTACATGAAATGTTTAAATTAATTTTCTAGATAACATATATTATAATTTTTTTATGGGTAAACTAAAAAAATATATACAAGAGTTGTCTCATCTCTCAGTTATTTTAACTTTTAGACAGTTTTAAGTCAGCGTTAAATCGATTTAATGCATGATATTGACAAAAAAAAAAAAGAGAAATACAGTGATCACATCTCTCAATCAAATTTCTATTTAATAAATGTAAAACTTATTTACCAAAAACACTAATTTTTTTTATAAAATATGTGAAAAATAAAGGTGATTGAGAGTTGTAACAATGACATCTCTCAATCACTTTTATTTTCACATATTTCACTAAAGATTAAATCATTAAAAGATAAGTTTTATTTTATGACATTTTTCTTTCTCTTGCATCTTGCTAGTCATTTAATATCGACCTTAAAAGTGCTTAATCTTGATTCGACCTATATAAATACACTTCGATTCACCTCCATAATTGTTATGTATTGGTATGATACTAGCAACCAAAAAAAATTGCGAATGGAAAGTAAAAGTATTGATCGCGAGGGAAGAAACAATACAAAAGATTCATGCCATAATATCTAAGACTAATCACAAATTCACAATAGAAACTCATTAAATTAATAGAAACATACGTTATAAACTTAAATAAACATGGTGAAGTGATCTTGGTCTAGTGGCAAGTCCACAGAAGACAGACACCATCACACCAGGGATCGAGTCCCCGACCCTACAATTTGTAGGAATTAGGCTAATGGGCCGGCCAGTTGTGGGAAAGCTGAGATACCCTTGGTTTTAATTGAATTTCGTTTTGAATTATTTTAATTGCTGAAAATTAGTATATTACAAAAAACCAAAGTAACTTAGAGAAATTACAAACAATACCTGGGTTTTATCCACCCACCCATAATTCAATTGGATCTAAGTCGGATCTTCTTTAATTAAAAGAGAAAAACACAAAATGAAATCCCTAAAAATCAAACCCCCTCTCCCGAGTTCTCGTCTCCCCCCACCACGATTGCGACTGTGATAACGGTTTCTTTTCAAAAGCGACAACTCGGACTCCATCAATGAAAAAAAACAGGTCTAAAAAACAAGTTTTGGAATTACAATTTGTTGAATTCTGGGTTTATGTTCGTATTTGAATTTTTGGGTATAACTAGTATAAATAGGTAAAACTAAAAAGAAAGAAAAGCATTTTAGGTACAGATTATATGCTCAGATTACGGGCTACTTTTGAAAACCTTCCTGATATCCAAATTCAACGTGTTTGGTGTCTATGGAAAGCTTGAAGAGTCTAGTTTCACCTCCAACTGAAATTTCTCAATTCTAATCAGCCAATCTGAAGTTAAGAAGAAATTACTGAAGGCATATCTCCCAGATTCTATGCTCAGATTACGGGACAATTTTGAAGACCTTCCTAATATCCAAATTTAACGCGTTTGCTATCTATGGAAACCTTGAAGAGTCTAGTTTAACCTCCAACTGGAATTTCTCAATTCTAATCAGCCAATCTGAAGTTATAAAGAAAATACTGAAGGCATATCCTGCAGATTCTATGCTCAGATTACAGCCCATTTTTGAAGACCTTCCCGATATCCAAATTTAACTAGTTTGGAGTCTATGGAAATATCGAAGAGTTTAGTTTCACCTCCAACTGGAATTTCTTAATTCCGATCAGCCAATCTTAAGCTATGAAGAAAACACTGAAAGCATATCCCGCAGACGCGAGATAACTAGTATAACTACGTAAAACCAAATAGAAAGAAAACCAGTTTTCACACAGATTACGGGCCAATTTTGAAGACCTTTCCGATATCCAAATTCAACTAGTTTAGTGTCTATGGAAAGCTCGAAGAGTCTAGTTTCACCTCCAAGTGGATTTTCTTAATTCCGATCAACCAATCTTAAGTTATGAAGAAAACACTGAAAGCATATCCCGCATACGCGAGAAGAACTAAGCCGAGGAGTTTGTCTCCTATGATCCGTGATTTACAGGTCCAAGTCCAGCAGTTTATTCTCCTAATAACCAAGGTCTGAAGCTTACTAAATCTTGAAGAGCCTATTGCCAAAGTGCAACGACGACGATGAACAAGCCAACGTAAGTAGAAACAACGGCGACGATGAACAACACTTGAAGAATGACGGTGATGAACAACGATATCTGAGATAATCTCAAGAAGAAGTACAAGTAAATAAAACCCATTCATATTGGTTTCGAAGAGATTCGTAATTTATTTGTTATGATGAATCTCACTCATAATTGAATTTATATGAGTTTTAAATAATATTGGTATATATAAGTATAACTAGTATATATATGTAATACTAGTCAGATTTTATTTGTAACCGTTTGTTGCAATAGAGACAAAAAAAATAAAACCACATGTGCAATTAGAAAAAAGTAAAAAAAAAAAAAAATTCAATAGTTATGCAATATGTGCGTTCACACTGTGCGTGGGGTCCACTGTGCGTTCACACTGTGCGTTCACACTGTGTGTTTTACACATAGTTTTACCCAGTTTCCAGTTTTACAAAAATTGCAAATAGTTTTACTTTTGGGATTTTTCCATTTTTTTAGTTTTACCCACTCTTAAAATTATACTTTTTAGTTTTACAATTGATTATAGTCTATTAGCATATAATTATGAGTTTTTTATGCATTCATATGTGTAAAACCTACAATTTTATAAATTTGTCATCCTATCTTGGTTATTATTAACAAAGTGACCTTAAAAGTATATGAAACACTTGTTTATATTTTTTACATAACAACCCAAAATTCATATATTTTTAAAATTTTCATTCTTAGTAAACATTTAAACATTACTTTTGACATTTACTAGTACACACGTCTTTTGTTTTCTTTAAAATTTTTTTTATGGATGTTCAACTTGTTACGTAGTTGTACCATTACAATTATCAGTTTTACTAAGTTGTACAAAACAAATGAGATCAAATAAAAACGTAGTTGTACCATTACGAAATAAAGTTTTACCAAGTTGTACAAAAACATATATGAGACACAAATACATTAATTTTGGCATTAATCTTTGTTATCACACAAATAATGAATGAGTTTTATTTACTTATACTTCTTCTTGAGATTGTTTCAGATATCGTTGTTCATCACCGTCATTCTTCAAGTGTTGTTCATCGGCGTCGTTGTTTCTGCTTACGTTGAGTTGTTCATCACTGTTGTTAGACTTTGGCAATGAGCTCTTCATGATTTAGTAAGCTTCAGACCTTGTTTATTAGGAGAATAAACCGTTGGACTTGGACTTGTAAATCGCGGATGATAGGAGACAATCTCTTCAGCTTAGTTCTTCTCGCGTTTACGGGATATGTATTCAGTGTTTTCTTCATAACTTCAGATTTGCTGATCGGAATTGAGAAATTCTAGTTGGAGGTGAAACTAGACTCTTCAAGCTTTCTATAGACACCAAAATCGATGAATTTGGATATCGGGAAGGGCTTCAAAAGTGGCCCGTAATATGAGCATAAAATCAGTTCCTTCATTTGTTAACAATTTAAAATCATAATGTGCATAATAAAATCCAATTCAATTTCTCAATTTGAAACCAAAATCAACTACTTTTAGGTTGAAGAATAGATCTTTGCAGGTCGATGCAATCTGAGGAAGGCGAAAAAAAGGGTAGCGATGGAGAGTTCGGTGGCGGAGCTCGACGACGGAGCTCAACGGAGGAAGAAACGAGATCGACGGTGGAGCTCGACGGAGGAAGAAACAAGATCGACGACGGATGCTCGATGAGGGAGCTCAACGATGGCGGCGGCGGCGATGATGGAGCTCGACGGCGGCGGCGGTGATGATGGAGTTCGACGGCGGCGGTGATGATGGAGCTCGTTGAAGATTTTTTTGTTTTTCGTTTTTTCTGGTTTTTTTTTTTATTTCGAAATAACAATTAAATCATATAATAGGTAGAGGGGTAAGACTGTACTTTCAATTACACTCATATGAAAAAAGGGTAGTGAGATTTGAGAAGAGTATAATGGATTGGCTTTATATCAAAAAGAGCATTTGGGATGAATCCAAATGTTGACAAAAAAAAAAAAAAAAAACTTAAATAAACATGTGTATACATTTATCTACGTGTGTATATATATAGAGAGAGAGAAGAAAAGAGAGGCATTAATAAAACGAAAGAAAAAAAGGGACAGAAACGTACCAAAAGAAGATAGAGAGAGAGACTTCTAAGTTGTGACCCAAATATCATAAAAGACCTTTCCATTTTCATGCATCCCTATTTTATTATTTCTCTTCCTCTTCCCTCCTTTTTTTTTTTTTTTTCTTATCATTTCATTTAATTTACTTCTCCTATTTTCATAACTAAAAAATCAAAGATATCAGATCTTTTACATAAATTAATTATAATTTTGTTAATGAAAATATTTCACAGTGACTCTTTCTATTTCTCCTTCTTCTTCACGCCGCCTACCAAATATAAACACTCTCTCTATATCTCTCCCATTCTCTCTCTCTCTCTCGCACTCTCTTTGCATTTTCCTCTGAATTTTTTCCAGTAAAATTGTTTCTCTCATTAATCTTATTATTATTCATCTCTTTTTTTTTCCTCTTTGGGAAACAAATTGTTCTTCTTTTTCTTTTCTTGTTTTAAAATCTCTCCTCTTCTTTTTAACCCTTTCTTCTCTCTTTGCGTGTGTGAGATATTTTTCTCCCATTCATCATCACCTTTTGCCGATTGGTGATTTTATATGTTAATGGCGCTTCTTCAACCTCACTGGTAAATTCTTCTCTCTCTCTCTCAAAACAAATTTTATCTCGCATTGTCGTCACTGAGATTTACTCTATAGTGGGGTTTGTCTAAAAAACATGATGAAGATTTGATCGGAGAGAAAGATCGGATTTTTCAACCTGATCGTCATACATTATTATCTGGGTTTTTTTCCTAAAACTTTATAAAGATTTGTTTGTTTTACATCTCTACGATCATATAGATTTTCTTCTTGATTCTACCTTTTTTTTTATCGTCCGTACAGTTTGATCTGATGAAATATCTAAAATTTGTTACTTTGTTTTAAATATCTAAAAGTTGATCGCTTTGTTTTTGGCTATGTGATTCATGTGTTAGTGTCTGATGATCTCACAATGTAAAAGATGTAAATGATTGTTTTTGAGTGATCCAGCTTATAATTAAGTGACAGTAAAATCATCTTTGTTCTTATGTTCTAGTTTTTTTCTTGATTTGAAGTAAGAGACAAAAAAGTAATAGGAAAACTATAATGTTTTGTTGCTGATTAGTGGTGGATTCTTATCCCGATGTTTCTTTTTTCTTCTTTTTGTTGAATTTAAGAACGATTTTTTTATTATATTATATTTTTATAAGGTCTTCTTGAATAAAGAATAAGAACAACAACTTGTGACACTAAGATTTTTTTGTCATTTTTAAGCTTTTAAGTGTTCTTGTTTTTGTTGCAGTTGTCAAGAGTAATCATTTGATCATCACAATTTGGAGGTGAAAGTTTGCGTTTTTTTTCTCTGGTGAGTGTATATTATTGATCTCGTGATGGATCGAAGCAGACATGAGCCAGAGTTTGATGAATTTGAAAAGCTTCTTGGTGAGATTCCAAAGGTTACTTCAGGAAACGACTATAACCACTTCCCTGTGTGTTTGAGCTCGAACAGATCATCACAATCCATCAAGAAGATGGATCAATTCCAAGAACAATATCTTCCTGATGACCACGGGTTTGCCACTTCATTTACTGAGACAAACTTGAACTTTGGAATCTCAAATCAAACTCCGGAAAACCCCAATCTTATGTTCATTCCTTCTTACCACTCTCCAAGTAGCTCACCTTGTGTATATGACAAGTATGATCCAAGAAAACTCGATCTGCAAATGTTTAGGAAGCTGCAACAAGTTGGTTACTTTCCAAATTTCTCTTCCGGGATCTCACCTGCTCAGCCACAGCATTACCTGCCACCCTCACAGCCTCTGTCTCACTATCAATCTCATATGAATTGGAGTAATATCGAAGAAGGAAATTTTCAGAGGCTTAAACTGCAAGAAGAACAGTATTTTGCTATGAACCCTCATTTCCTCCATCTTTATAATAATAATCAGAGCATGGATACTGCTCCAAGACAGGAATGTTTCGATTATCGCCGAGCTGAACAGTCTAACAGAAACTTGTTTTGGAATGGAGAAGATGGTGAGGAAAGTGTGAGGAGTTTTGATGGGGTCAGGAAAATGTGTTATCCGGAGAAGATTTTAATGAGATCACAGCTCGGTTTGAACACGGCTAAAGTCATAAAGTATGGTGCTGGAGATGATTCACAAGATGGAAGACTTTGGTTGCAGAATCAAGTCAATGAAGATCTCACAATGAGCCTCAACAATCTGACATTGCAGCCTCCAAAGTATAACTCTCTTGCAGAGGCAAGAGGGAAGATATATTACTTGGCGAAGGATCAGCACGGTTGTCGCTTCTTGCAGAAAATATTTGCTGAGAAAGATGGAAATGATATTGAGATGATCTTTAATGAGATCATTGACCGAATCAGTGAGCTTATGATAGATCCTTTTGGGAACTATTTGGTTCAAAAGCTGCTCGAAGTATGCAACGAAGATCAGAGAATGCAGATTGTTCATTGCATAACTAGAAAACCAGGAGTGCTTATCAAAATCTCTTGTGATATGCACGGGTAAAGCCGTAAAAGGTTTTTTCGATATGAATATCTATTTGTTCTGATCTTTACCTGACCTGATATTGTCATTTTAAACAGGACTAGAGCTGTTCAAAAGATCGTTGAAACAGTTGAGCGACAAGAGGAGATTTCGGTCATCATTTCTGCTCTGAAGCATGGCATTGTGACTTTGATAAAAAATGTAAACGGTAACCACGTTGTTCAACGATGCTTGCAGTATCTGTTACCTCACTGCGGAAAGGTAACAAATTTCTTTACAGTTTTCATCAAAGAATCAATGTTATTGAGAATCGGTTTTCATCAAAGAATCAATGTTATTGAGAATCAATGTTATTTTGTTTATTTCTTTAGTTCCTTCTCGAAGCTGTGATTACTCATTGTGTTGAGCTTGCAACTGATCGACATGGATGTTGTGTACTTCAAAAATGTCTTAGCTATTCCGAAGCCGAACAAAAGCAACGCTTAGCCTCTGAAATCGCTAACAATGCTCTACTCCTCTCTCAAGATCCTTTCGGGTATTCTTTGGCCACCTTCTCTCTTTCTTTGAGCTTTTAATCCAATTCTTGTAATTATGGAGAAAAGATGCAAACTTTTTGCAGGAACTATGTTCTTCAATATGTCTTTGACCTTCAACTTCAATGGGCAACCTTCCAAATCCTCGAGCAATTAGAAGGAAACTACACCGAGTTATCGATGCAGAAATGTAGCAGCAATGTAGTTGAAAAGTGTCTGAAACTAGCTGACGACAAGCACCGAGCTCGCATCATCAGAGAACTCATAAACTATGGTCGTCTTGAATCAGTGATGCTTGATCCTTATGGAAATTACGTCATTCAAGCAGCTATTAAACAATCCAAGGTAAAAAAAAAAAAATCAAACACAATTGTTGGTTCATTCTGATTCTTTCAATTTCAGTACCTAAAGGGCAGATTGTTACAGGGGAATCTTCAAACTCTTTTGGTTGATGCCATTAAACTCCATATCTCATCTCTTCGTACCAATCCCTACGGTAAAAAAGTCCTCTCTGCGCTTAGCTCGAAGAAGTAAATCAGCAGGTAAAAAAACAAACCTGAAGATCTGAAACTTTTTTCCTCTCTTTTTCCTTTCTCTCGATTTTACCGATTTAATTTGTTTCCTTTTCTTGACAATGCAGGTTTGTAGCAAATGTTGCTGTTTGTTGTTGGTAATGTTACCTTGTAAATGTAATGTAATAAGAGCATAATTTGCAGGTTTTTTGTTTGAAATATTCAAAGAGACAAAATATTCACAGAATGGCTTTATTCTAATCTATAATTCCTCTCTTTTTCGACTCTCTTTTCTTTGTAATATTTGAAAGATCATATCAAATGTTTTATTATATATAAAAAAAGGAAAATCAATTATGAATCTAAACCACCATAAAAAATCTGATGTTATGAGAAATTACCGCAAATATTAAATATCTAACCAGCTTTGACGGTAATATTAAAACCTTAATTATCATCAAACTTAGGGTTGTTAAGTTTCTTCTGCTCCATTTTTTTTGGTGGTGTGGTTTCTTGTGAAAGAAGTAAATAGGTTTTTGAATAAAAAAAAAAGAGGAGTAATGAATAAAAAAAATGGATGGTCAAGATTCAAAAGACAGTATTGGCTTTTCATACGTGTTGGACCGTTGGTATTTCAGTACTTTTCAAATAAATAAATTAAAAAAAAGTGTAACGATCGTGCCTAACAAGATGAAGTGATTGTGTCTAGAATATACTCCCTCCCTTTCTTTTTATTTGTTGTTTTGTTTTGGAGAGTATTTGTTGTTTCAAAATATTTGTTGTTTTGATTAACTTTAACTTTATTGGAAAATGTGTAACCAATGATATTTTATACTTCTTTTTTGTAATTGATTGAATTATTTTTAATTAATATTTTAATTGATACTTTTTAGTAAAAATTAGTTGTCTAAATTATTGTGCACAAACCTTAAACAACAAATAAAAAGAAACGGAGGGAGTAATAAAGTGTTAAAATATTAAATTGGAAGCCCCCACAAATCTTATTGGCGGTGATGATTTATAAGACAACTGTCTAAATCACAGAGGATGAAGAATCAAAGCTCTTTTTACTACATGAGTGGCTAATCCTTAAATAAATCGGTTTGATATGGTTTTGTTTTAAACAAGTATATAATGAATTTTATTTTTAAGAAAATAAATTTTGGTTAAGTTTATTGTTCTTTTTGGTCTACAGTTTTTTGCATTCATATGTTGGATTTTAGTAAATAGAATAAATAACTCTTCTAAATCAAATAGGTTTATTTTATTTTTTTTGTCAATAATCTTTGTGTGTTTGAAATTATGTGGCAAATTAGTAATATGACGATGACAACACAACTAAATATGTCTTTCTTATTTGGTTTGTTTATAAACAAAGAATAATATAATCTGCTTGATACAACTTTTTATTTTAAAATTAATATAATCTGCTTGATACAACTTTTTAATTAAAAATTATATTTGATTTTTTCACCAAATATATCAGTAACAAATTTCAACCGTTGTTATTTATGTTAAATAAATTTCGGTCTGATTTTATTGAATTCGGTTGTAGAGATTTTTATAAATAGAAAAAAATATCTTTTTAAACCAAGTTGGTTGGAATTATTCAAATGGATTTAAATCGAATCGGTTAAAATCTAAGGACTGGAATCATCTCAAAACGAAAAATCCCACCTTTTTTTTCATTTACTCGCTTCTTTAGTTTACAACACACACACAGAGACAAATCAAAAGAGATCCTTCGTTTGTGAGAGAAAATCAAAACAAGAAACAAAAATCCAATTTTGTTTTGTGATAAGAAGACGATGGTGTTCCGGAGCGACACGGTGATGTCCGTAGCCCATTTATCGGCGGAGATGTTTCAGAGACTACGGTTGATTCGGCCGTCGGATCGAATCAGCAGCGGCGAGATGTTGCAACTCGTTTGTTGTTTTCCGCTTCAGCAATTGGGTCGATTCGTCTTCTGGTTCTGGAATTATATATGTGTTCCACCTCCAGAGATTTTATATTTCGATGGTCGTGATGTTAACGATGATGGTTATGGATCATCTTCTTCGTCTTCGATTGTTACTCATCACAATTACTATCATCTTCATTTGGAGTGACCAAATTTCAGATTTTTCTGATTTTTTTTTTTTTTTGTATAGAGGAAGCTCATGTTTTGATTTTTGGGTTTCATCTCTTGGGATTGTTGGATAATCAGAGTGTGTGTTTTTTTATAAAATATTCTTCCTTGTAGAATCAGAAAAGATTTTGAGCTTGTATAGTTTTAGCTTTCATCATCTTAAAGGAGTCAACGGAGCTTGCTTTGATCCATTACTTGTCCAAATCTAGCTCTTGATTGATGGAGATTATCTAGCAGTTTGAGTTTGTTCTGTTTTTTTTTTTGGAAAGATAGACTTGACCTAGGAATGTTTAGTTAGTGGAATTAGGATGGTGATTAAGGATTTGCAATTAGGAGGGTACATATTAAGGATTTGGAGCTCATCAAGCTTAATTTTAGCTAGAATTTTCGGTCTTTTGTCGATAATTTCTACCCGTAAAGGGTCTATATAAGGTTACAGAAAATAATCATTAGCTGTGATCTTTGGTATGCATACTTTTAGTTTTATGTTATCAGAAACTAATGGGGACGATCAAGTTCAAGTACTTCTTCTTGTTGCAATAGTGTGGATAGTTTGTTGTGGTTATATATTGCTCTACCTAATCGAAGAGTGATCACGGGATAGAGCAAGGTACATTTATCAAATCTATGAACTCTCTTTAGTGTGTTATTTGGAATTGAATTTCATATGCGTTGATTCTCTGATGAAGTCTCAATCTTTTTTTTGGGTGTGTATGAATATGATGATGATATGTTCTCGTCAAAGATGAGAAGTCAAAGTTTGAGATCTCCTACTGATTAGTTCTTGCTGACCACACCTTCCTGCAGGTTGGAGAAGTTTTTTGGAATCCCATTCAAGATTTGTAGTCATTATTGGTGGAGGAAATCTGTTTGTACTAAAATGTAAAAGTTTAAAAGGTTGAGTCTTCTGAGGTATTTTAAATAGGGATCAAATTTCAAAATCTTAAGAGGATCCAATATTTGACTCTTGATGTATAACCCTTCTTTTTTGTGTGCAACCAATTTGTAATTCTTCATTTTCTTTAATTAAGGTGTTTTTGTAAGTGTTTCTTTTTGTTTCAAAGTAAAAGATGTTTACAATTTTCTGTGTAAAATGTGTTTGAGTATATCAATTAGCTAAATACCGGTATTTATGTGACTTTCATAGCTAAATTGAATCATGTTTCTGTATATGTTTCATAGCTAATTGGTTTTTTCCTACCAGGCCGAGAAAGATAGGAAAAAACCAAAGTGGTTACCAAAAATAAATCTGATTTGGGCCAATGGGCCAGATCTGTGCGAATAGGGTCCAAATCTTTTCCATATAGGAATTTCAATCGGTTGCATGCAATTCAAGACCCTTTGTTGTGTTGGAAGGAGAGCTCTCTCTACTTATCAGGCTGAATAATCAAGAGGAGGTTTTAAGCGGCAACAAGTCAGGGGTCTAACTCACCATATATGTTGGGCAAACATATCCATTATCCAAGACGAGATTTTGTGGGAATGGAAATTTGAGAAAGAAACTATTTGTTCTATATAGCTTCATTTCAAAGTTGGGACGTGAGGGAATAAGACAAGATGTGAACGAGAAATCTCACAACTAAAAATAAGTAAGATTTCGATTTTAACAAAACAAAAAAAACACCAATCATGGCATTAGTTTGGAAAATTAATACAACACATGTAAAAATATGCAGTTACCCTTAAAAAAAAAACTAGACTAGTACACATGTGTTCCAACAAGTTCACTTCCGTGTGATTCAAACACATGAGCATTCCTCACAAGCTCCCGTGCTTAAGAATACAGACGCATGAAATGATGAAAACACATACTATCCATAAGATCCCACAATGACGAATCACAAAATTTTGATAAATTCTCAAAAGATTCACAAAATCTATCTGATGTAAACACTGCAAGCATATACATATGTGGCCAGTCCTATTAGACAGTTTGGACTGACAGGTTTTTACTTTCCCTTGTAATATTATTTATATATAATCGTTCTCAGTATCCACTTGGACGTTTGTCCAAAATGGTCAAGGACAAAAAATTGAGTTCTGAAAAGAATATGCCATGTAGACATTTTCCAAAATTGCCTCAAAGTGATGTGTTTTTTTAGTTTTACAATGAAACAAAAAAACGGTAATTAGTCCATCTAAGGCACCAGGTGCATCCAACGGTCCGAAATTAGCATGGAAGGATTATCTGAACCGTTGATGGTAATTTGGGTTAATCTTGTTTGTTTTAGTGCACGCACGTTATCAACTTATAAATAACGAGGGTATTGATTAACGAGGATGATGGCGCAATTAATAATAATCAAAAGGAAACATGAAAAAGCTCATCTTTTCTACTACCTACCTACTCAAAGCTATCTAACAAAAGAAGAATTAAGATTTTTAACTATACCTTATAGACTTCGTTCTTTATATTTAGTTACTGTTGACTTTTACAAGGAAGTATAGCGTTTTAGCTTCTTCTTTTTTTGTCGACTAGAGTTTTAGTAAGCATTTATGGTGATTTAAATTTGAGAAATTTGGAAAATTGACCCACATTGAAACATACTTTGTCCCATTACACTTTTTTTAGATTTAATCGGGGAATTAGTACTTTAAATAATGATAATCCTATTCTACCCTCATGTTTAATCAGATTTAATAAAAATGAAAAATATACAAAAGATCATTTAATTATTACTCTATTGCAAAACTTGATTAGTTGATTATTAATAAAAACGAAAAATATACAAAAAAAAATAAAAATAAAAAAAATCATGTTTCAGCCCAAAAAAAAAAAATACAAAAAATCATGTAATTATTATTTATTAATCTCGATAAAAATATTAAAAAACATATTTCTTTAAATCTATAAACAAAAAAAAATCTCCAAGTTTAACTTCTCACCATCATTATATTTTTTCGAACTTCTCCCCCACTATTTACGTAAACAATTTATTTCAAGTTCATTAACCATCTATAAAAATAATAATATTTTTTTTCTGAAAAATATTTAAAAATAATTTACTGTCTTTATCTTACATTCATTACTTTTTCTTCGTTATTCAGTTTTCCAAAAGTTTTTTTATTCTTAATGCAAAATCAAAATAATAGGTTTGTTTTTTTTTGCTATTTTCATTGAAATGTTTTTCTTTCTTTTAAATTACTCAAAAAATAATTTTTATGTATAGAATTATTTATAAATTTTTAAAAAATAACTTATATAGAATTAACTGTAATTAAAAATAATTTATTGAGTTCATTTATATATTAATATCAAATTTTATTTCAATTTCAAAATTACTTTTGAATTATATATTATATATTTAAAGATAGTTTTGAAATTAAAAAAAATAGTACTAATATAGAAATGAAACCATCAAAATTATTTTTTTAAAATTTACAGCTAGTTTTATTTTAATAATAAAAAACTGCTTCATTTAAATTACAGAGAAAAAAACCTGCTTTGTTGAAAATGATTGTGAAAGTTAAAAAAAAATAGTTGAAAAAATCTCTAATAAAAATGATAGTATTCAAAAGAAAATCTAAAAAAAAAAAGATTTTGTGGATATATGAAGAATAACTGAAAAATATTTACTTAACGTAGATCCTAGATTTTCTCTGATTTTCGTAACCAACTTACCTAGACTGCACAATATAACCAGGTAGAACATGTAGAATAAGGAAGAAAACGTGTTATGAACTCACGTATGACGAATATTTAAAGCTAGAACACAGAAGAACATGTATTCTATCCTAGGTGTATCATACAGAGAAAGTTAGAAAGGGTATTTTACGTATGGCATAAGATATAGCAACAGTTAGAAAGGAAAGCATACGTATTATACGGAAGGTGTATGATAGAGATATAGTAATAACACATATTATACGCTATCTAATAAAGAGATCAAGTTAGAAAACGTTCTGTAACCTCATGTATAATTTAGTTTTTCTGTTATAAGATTCATTTTCCTTTTCTATATAGCAGATATTCCATCAGAATACATATTCTGCGTCAGGGTAAAAGAAGAATATGCATTCTGCATAGGTAGAACAAATTTTTAAAATATTTATTTAACAATGATTTTTAACAAATATGTGATATAAAAATATGTATATGATTGTTTGTTTCCTAAACTATGATTTCCATAATTTTTCAGATTTTTAAAAAATTTATTTTGAATTTTGTTTTTTTGAAAAAGGGTAAATTAGACTAAATCTAAGAAAAGTGTAATGGGACAAATTGTGTTTCAATGTGGACTAAAAAACCAAATTTCCCTTTAAATTTTTAACTTATAGACTTCTAAATTAATTAGAAGAATTCGATACGGTTTTAAAACTTCAATCAATGAAATTAAATTGCAATTGGATACTTTATTTATGGGTTATTTATTTACCAAGTAAAATCTCTTTTTGTGGAATCTCATAATGATGCTCTGCTACACTGTTTGACTGACCTCATTGGATTCCCCACCGTTCGTTAGATCTTTCTTCCGTCTTTACCCTTCATCAAAAACAGACGCTACGCACCGTACACGTGTATGGTGATTAAACCGATCGGGATGAGATAACGCCGTTAAAATATAAACGGCGAATTGGCTTTCCCACTCCCATGTCCCTAGTTAACGGCGAGCAAACCGAAACAGAAGAGAGACCAACAGCTTCATCGGGAGAGAGAATCTTGTGTCTGCTTCCCCATCATATACTATTACTCCCCCTTGATTGAAACTATTGTAAGCAAACTAAAGACAACATTATTACGAGGCAACAACTATATATTTTGATTTCTCAATTTACACCACTACCGTATACGTTCCCATACTTCTATAAAATTTAAATGCAGTTATTTTCTATAATGTTTAATTTGGATATTGTTAGAGATAAATTTGGGCATTAACCACATAATTTTCTCAAAACCAATTTTCTAGAGGTTTTTAAACGGAAAAAAATGTGGAAAGTAGCTAATATTCCAGACTAGTTAATTAGCATAAAATGAACTACTGATGATATTTGATATAACACAAGTAGGTGATGGGGACATAATATTTATCTAATTCGTTTAACCACATTAACTTTGTCAACTTATAGAAAAAATATACTATAGTTTTTAGAACACTCATCTTGACTAGGTATTAAAAATATTTATTAGCCATAAAAAGAAAAAAAACTATGCACTACTTGTTTAATCTGTAACTAAGAAAAAAGTAATAAGCTATTCGACCAGTAGAATGATGGGTCAACAATATTTTGTAAAAAACTAGTGATAAAGTTGTTACTTTTTGCAGAGAACTTTGTTCTCGTTTTCTTTATCTTATCTTAATTTATTGACATCGTTCGATACGATGTTTCAGAATTTATTCGTTTCAAAATTATAATAACTCAACGGAAAAGAAACACTGATATAAAGAGGAATATATGCTTCAAAAGTATTTAATTTTTGAGAACATAATGTTTCTCCATCGTTTAGTTATAAAGGTCCACTAAATTACCAAATTGAGTGATAAATTAGTTAGATGCAATTTAATGCAAGGACCATCTATGTAAAATAGTTAAGAGGATATAATTGGAAACTCATGTATATTGGTTAATGGTTAGTCGCGGAGCTCGTGAATGAAAATTCACAAGAAGTTGCATCGACAATCTCGCCATGACTCATGGGCTCCACTCGCATCTTATTTTAGATTTTGTAAGTTTAATTACAAAAAAGGTATGTTGTTATGCTCTTTTTTGTTGTTAAGTGAAGCTATTTTTTTCCTTAATGATTCATTTTATCCACCAATTTTGTATATGCTTTTCCCGTAGTATTATTATGAAATAATCATATGAATACCCATTACCTCAAAAAATCATTATTATTAATCAAGCCAAGGCTGACACTTTTTAGAAAAAGTTGGGGGTCTTCGAATCATTTTTATAGACGGTTTCGTTTTCGTAATTTTCATAAAAATTGGGTGAAGACAGAAAAATAAAAAAAGTTGGGTTTTTAATTGTCTTGTAATTACGCCAGAAAGGTGTATTTAGTGATATAATTAAAAGTAGAGAGAGAGAGTGTGACAAGAAAAAGAGAGAGAGAGAGAGTGACAAAAAGTGGAGTCTTTTTTCATCATCAAAGGAGAGAGTCCCACTTCAATGTCGCTGCAGAATCACTGGTGTTAGTGGTGGTGGGTTACAGAGTGAGAGCTCTCTACTAGTAGAAGAAGAAGGGAAGATAATTATAAAGGTGTTAGCTTTTTCAAAACTTCACACCAAATAAAGCCTTTCGTTAGATAACTGTGAAGCATACCCCAAAAAGCTTCTTCCTTTCTCACACACTCTCTCTCTTCTTCTTCTTGTTGGCTTTAGACTTAAGATGGGTGCTGCGCATTTTAGCAAGGAGAGGGTTTTCAGAGGGTTTCTGGTTTGGTTCTGCTTTTGGGGACTGCTCTCTCTAACATGCGCTGGGAGACTCAGTGTTTCAAGGCAGAATTTCGAAGTGCACAAACACTTGAATCGATTGAATAAACCACCCGTTAAGAGCATTCAGGTTTTTGAATCTTTTTTTTTTCTTAAACTTCATTTTCAATTTTTGTTTTTTTATGTTTTGGCTGTTACCAACATAGCTGATTTACAGTTTCTCTTGGGATTACTATGTGAAAATGTAGCAAAGCTTGAAACTTGTGATTAATATGTGAAAATATTAACCCCAAACTGATTTACAGTTTCTCTTTTGTGTTTCAAACAGAGTCCAGATGGTGACATAATAGACTGTGTTCACATATCTAAGCAACCAGCTTTTGATCATCCTTTCCTCAAAGATCACAAGATTCAGGTAACTTGTTTCAGCATTTGCCTCAAATTCACACTCTTTTATACTTTCAATTTTGCTTAAGTTGTAACATATTATGACTTCTTAAACAGATGAAACCTAGTTACACTCCTGAAGGGCTGTTTGAGGAGAACAAAGTGTCTGAGAAACCAAAAGAGAGAGTTAATCCAATAACTCAGTTATGGCACCAGAACGGAGTGTGTTCTGAAGGGACAATACCAGTGAAGAGGACAAAGAAAGAGGATGTCTTGAGGGCGAGTTCTGTTAAACGGTATGGTAAGAAGAAGCTCCGTACTGTTCCTCTGCCACGATCTGCTGATCCTGATCTCATCAACCAAAGTGGTCATCAGGTAGATTTTAGTGATCTTTACCTATATACCGATTTGTTGTGTGAATTCTTGATCTAAAAGTTCTCTTTTGTATGTGCTTTTGATCTGGTATTTGTGGACGATCTAGCACGCCATAGCTTATGTGGAAGGAGGCAAGTTTTACGGGGCAAAGGCGACAATAAACGTATGGGAACCCAAAGTGCAAAACTCTAATGAGTTCAGCTTGTCTCAGTTATGGATTCTTGGAGGTTCTTTTGGTCAAGATCTCAACAGCATTGAAGCTGGCTGGCAGGTAACAAACAACCTATATACATATACAAACTCATAGCATTTTAACTTAATCTCAATTTCACTTGTGTTCTTAGCTTCACTGACATATACATATACAAATCAGGTTAGTCCGGATTTATATGGCGATAACAACACAAGGCTTTTCACATACTGGACGGTAAGAAACCTGTTACTCTTTCTTCAGTATTTAATGACCTGAGAATATATAGTAGTATGTTTTTTGGGCTAATAAAGTTTGTTTTTTTTATGTATGTCTTGTTGGAACAAACAACAGAGCGATGCTTATCAGGCTACTGGCTGCTACAATCTCCTTTGTTCGGGTTTTATACAGATCAACAGTCAAATAGCAATGGGAGCTAGTATTTCTCCTGTATCTGGCTTCCATAACCCACAATACGATATTAGTATCACCATTTGGAAGGTTTGTTAAATCTCCTCTCAAAGTACCATTTCTTTTCATAACGCTCTTCGAATACTCAGCTTTTTACCTCAAAACTGCAAACTCTATGGATCTGTTATTGTGCTTGATGAATCTAACCGGTTTCCATTTGTGGAGCTTCTCTCAAGAATCATTTCTTTTCATGAGATTCTTAAACACAGCACCTTATTGTCCTTAGATATGCTAACTTGATGGACCAGTGAGTGTCTCTGAGGAATAAAAAGCGATAACTCGGGTACATTTTTCTTTTAGGATCCAAAAGAAGGGCACTGGTGGATGCAGTTTGGAGATGGGTATGTGTTGGGATACTGGCCAAGCTTTCTATTCTCATACTTAGCGGATAGTGCATCGATAGTAGAGTGGGGCGGAGAAGTAGTGAACATGGAAGAAGATGGTCACCACACTACCACGCAAATGGGAAGCGGTCAATTTCCGGATCAAGGGTTCACAAAAGCAAGTTACTTTAGGAACATTCAAGTCGTTGATAGCTCTAATAATCTGAAAGAACCAAAAGGGCTCAACACTTTCACTGAGAAATCTAATTGCTATGATGTTGAGGTTGGTAAGAATGATGATTGGGGACATTTTTTTTACTATGGAGGTCCTGGAAGAAACCCTAATTGTCAGTAGAGGATGAACAAAAGAAAGAATATGAAGATGTAGAGGAACACTTGTACTGGATTTTTCCTTATGTTTGTGTGAAGTGTGAAAATATCGTTTTTGTTGATTTTTTCTTACACTTTACTATCTGTGTTTTTTTTTCCTGGACATTGTTTTGGTTTTTTGGTTTCTAGGTTCTGATTAGGTAATAGTTTTGGTTTTGGGGTTTTTATTTGTCACTTGGGTTGGAAGAAACAAGTTTGTCTGTAGTTTGTAAAAGTGAAGAGAATTTGATCATCTCTCTCTTGTAGTCTGTAATCTGTAGGAGTAACCTTTAAGATAAGAAGGTTACAGGATCTTTGGGTTGTGTTAAAGACTTAAAGAGTATTTCCTTTGCGTTTGCTTATGATGGAGGTTTTGATTCATTGTACCAATAATCAATGAAATGTCATTTCAACTTTAAGTGGTTAGTAATGGATGTCAATTTTTATTTTTAATCTTTTATTTGACACTACAATAAAAAAAATAATGATTAAGCTGTTAATTTTTTTATAATTAATCAGTCAATAGAAGTAGTCAAATTCAGAAATGCAAAACAAGTATTAAATCTTAGATTTAAAGGATAAAATATGACACATGTTACTATGCTAATTGTTAGATTGTCTATTTATAAATTTTCTATTGTTTGTTTAGCTGTAAAAGTAATGGATTGGATGAATTCCCCGATAATTGTGAATTTGTGACAAAGGTTACGCCGAAAAAATGATACGCCAAATCAAGTATCAAATTCGATTAATAACAAAATTTGAAATGGGAAATAAGAGAGAGAAAAAAGAGAACAATAATTTGAGGAAATATGGGTTTAGGCCAAATCATGTTACAAGTTGGAGCACATGGAACCATCATCCAATTTCCATCATCTTTACCTATAAGAAACAACTAAAACAGCTCATTGCTTCTCTAATATCTACTCATTTCACACACACAATATTATTAATCATTTTATTAGGGAAAAATTATATACAGATGAAGTGTACCAAGAGAGGAAAGAAGATCATTCGGAGAAATAAAAATAGCATTCATTGAATCAGCAGTTGAGCACACTTGATAAAATTGTCCAATGAATCCATTACCAAAACTGATTACTTTTTGCCGTAATTGATTAAGAATAACACCGTCCTAAATAGTGCACGCTGCTCTTTCCAACTATTTCTTCTTTTTTCAACTATTTATTTACATAGTTGATCAACTAAAACCTTTACGTGTCATAAATCAATTCTATAGTACAACATAACAAAGTTATTATATAACTTTCTTACGATTAAACAAAAAATTATAGTGGGATATACAATTAAGTATTGAAAACATCAAAATTAAATTATTCAGTGCGTTGGTGTAAAGTGACATGTACACACTTGGCCTTACATGTGTACTCGTGTATATAAACACTAACAAATGTAATTCACAAGTCACACATCAAAAACAACAACACAACAATAAGCACCAAAACCTCTTTTCTTCTCTTCATTTGCTCTCTCTAAGTCTCAAATATCCAAAACAATACTAACAATGGAGGCAATGAAGATGAAGCTTTTCGTGGCGGTTTTGGTTGCAATGATAGCATTCTCTGCGGTTCAACAGACGGTCACAGCGGTTGACGCTCCCGCGCCGAGCCCTACCTCCGATGCTTCCTCGTTTATCCCTACTTTCTTCGCCTCCGTAGCGGTGATGGCCTTTGGTTTCCTCTTTTAAGAAGTTTCTTCTTTGCTTTTTATGTTAAAACGAATTAAGTAAAATCAACTAATTGATCGATGTTTAAGTCTGGTCTTGTTTGTTTCTCTTTGAGTTCTTGACATCTTGTAGTTGATTTTACGTTGGTTATGTTTGATCTCTTTATCTCTCTAATCTATTGTGTATCGTTGTTGAATTTGACTCACCCGAATATCAATAACATTTTTATTATTAATATTATGATTTGTCTATTATATTTCTTTCTTTGATATATTAATTTATTTAGTTACGACTTTAAAAATCTTAAAATGGAGATATGACGATGCAAACAGAAACCGAGAAATTTGCATACCGTTAAGCTGGATCTATCTGGATGTAATAATCTACTATATTCATTATATTTGGTTAGTTTAACAATGGTTTGGTTATCGACCTTTAGTCGTATACTAAAACATTAGATTATATTAATCGGAATCTTAAATCGAAAAGCAATTTAAAGCTGCTAATATGCTTTCTTTTTTGGAGTGAGAGCGACCAAAAAGCAAACACCTTTTAAGTTTTCACATGGCATATTTTTGAAGAAAATTTAACTATTTAACTTATTTTATCCCGAAATAAAATAGGTTCTAATTTGTTTGGTATTGACGCATAACCCTCTACCAAAACAGTGGTTTTGCTTTGATTGGATACTATACGAAACAATTATTTGATGAAAATTTTCGTATTTATATGCGGTGAAAATATCAAGATAAGGTGGCTTTTGGTGACGTCAAAAAAAAAAAAAAAAAGGTGGCTTTTGGTAAATAAGTTTATTCTGGCACTATAAATGAATTTTTATTAAGAAAAAAAACTAAAAATATGAAAGATCAGTACGTACATATTGTACTAGATTAGGACCCGCGTATAACGCGGGTTTATAATTTAAAATATAAATATATAAGTATAACTTTTAAAAATTAAGACTGAATTTATAACCCGTGTAAGAAACAAAAAAAATTAAAAATCGCGTATACGCGGGTTTATAACTAAAAAATTTATAACTCATATAAAAACAAAATTAGTTAAAATTAAAAACTTTATAACTCGTGTAAGAAACAAAAAATTAAATCAAGCGTATACAGGGGTTTATAACTAAAAAATTTATAACCCGTATAAAAAAACCAAAATTAGATATTATGTAAAATATTTATAATTTTTTTTTATTTTATTTTTCTATTTATCTATTAATTATTTTCATAGATTTTTTAATATATAGTTTTTTTAAAATCAATCATGTTTCAAATTTTTATATCTTCATCCGTTGAAATCAATTTTTACTCATCAACCTCCTGAACGTTGATAAAAGAAATCGTACCTTATCAAAACGTGTAAAACTATACGAAAATATCACATTTGGATCAAAACCTCTATTATCACACAATAGTCATATCAAATATCTCTAAATCCTCGCATCAACAAAAACATTAGTACACTAACCTTAAATAATCACATCAAAAGTAAAAAACATTATACGCTAATAAAAAATTTACCTATTTATCCAATGAAATAAATCATAGGATATCCACGTACTAAACGTTAACAAAATAGTTCGACATCAATTATTGAAACATATAAACCAATACTAAAAGAATTAAGGGGGGTGTATTGAACTGGACATTTTAAGTGATTTGAGTTTTAATGAGATTTTAGATGATTTTGATGGTTCTGGATGATTTTAAAGTAGTTGTTATGATTTTGTATTAAAATCCTCTGAAATTCCACCTAAAACCATGAGATTTGGATCTTTGTATTTTTAACTAAGGAAATCTCCTAAAATCTTCTAAAATCCTCTGCAGTCATTAAAATCTCAATACTTAAAACATTTTCAATAACAGTGAATTTGATATGATTTTAACAAATTGTTGTTTGAATAACAGAGGATTTTAAATGATTTCAAGTGATTTAAATAAATTTCATGTTCAATAACACTGGATTTTAGAAGACTTTTTAAAATCTTTAGTTGAATAACAGGAGATTTTAATAAAAACTCAGAATCTCCTAGAATCATTAGTTCAATACACCCCCCTAAGTTTTGATCAAAACTTACCTTATGATACGATGATAGCTTCTAAACCAATCAGTTGAAAAATCACCCAAATTTTCATGCATCGATACATATGGTTTGTTGCACATCGAAAATTTCTTAATTTATATAATCCTTTGTCTTTTAGAATTAGTTATTTAAATTATAATTAGTAATATAATTATCCTTTTACACTTTTAAAAAAATTTAATTTAAAATTTTCTTAACATTATCTTTTTATATTTTTAAATTTATTTAAATTTTAATACCTTGTCATAATTATCTTTTTACATATTTAAAATTATTAAAAACAAATTTTTTTGACACGTGTCAAAATCTCAGATCGTTAAAATCGACACGTGTCGCGATCTCTTGAGTTGCTAACTTCGAAAACTCAACTTTATATAATAAGATAGCAAAATAAACGAAAAATAGTGGGCCAAGTTCGCCGATTTTTGGGTCATAAAAGGCTTAAATGGCCCAGACTTGTAGCGCCGAAAGGACACCGTTTGAAACAAACAACTCATCCTCTATAGAAATCTTCTTACTCAAGCCACAAAAAAAAAACTCTGCATGCTTAAAGATGTGTCCTGAGTTAAGGTTTTACAAAAGCGTTTGTCGGGAGAAAGCCAAAACAATTTCTACTTGAGATGTGATCTAACAACAGGATCTTACAAAGTATCACAAAACTAATTGATTAGTCAATAGCTCTGTTTTTGTTTTTGATGAAAAGATCTTATACGGTTACTTCAATGTTGTTAGTTGAGGAGGCAATATTCTTTAGTATTTTAGATCCTTCTGTAGTATGTACCAACTTGTTACCGACTGTATAGTCTGAGTACCTCTATAATTTAATTATCCGTTAACTAGAGAAAATATTCTATACAAAAGATTGATCTTTTTGCATAACCAAACAGACAATGCTCTGATTATTAACTTTAAACAATGGTCCATTGTAGAAAACGTTGTCAGTTTATCGGTTCGGAACAAAAGACAAGCCATCTCTTACTATGTGAAGCAAGAGCCATAGTTATGCGGAGATCACTCGTGTTTACAAAGCTTTGACACATACAATGAAACGACCCAAAGACGAAAAGGGAACAAGTTATAGACAGATACTGGAATCTTTCTTACAGACTTAAGGTGAAAATGTATGTTTTTTTTTTCCAACTTATTGAGCGCGGTATAGTGCCTTTGTTATTGTTTATATTTTGGTATTCTTGAAATCATTCACTTTTTTAGTTACTAATGTGAAATTATTCAACCTTAAGATTGACTCTGTGCAGGTAAAGACGAAGAAGACTCCTGAGGAGCTTGACCAAACAGTTACTGTCATTTGTTTTCTGAATTTTATTGTAATGAAGGCAGCACAAATGGGATGGATGTTCTATAAAATGATTCTGATAGTGAGCTTTTTTATATTCTTAAGGTTATGTTAACTTAACCCTTTTGTTAATCTGCTTTGAGGGTATGCTGATTTGATGAACATCAGATTGACAGATTATACATTCAACGTCAATCATATGCTTAATGACAAGGTTACTGAAACCATATAGATGTTTACATATTAAGAAATGAGATGTAGAAATGTGCTTATTGATAAGATGTCATGATCAGGGAAATACAGCTTTTTACCTTCTCTACACCCATGCTCGGATCTGTTCAATCATCACAAAGTCTGGCAAAGACAGAGTCACAGAGATAAGCTTAAGTAGGTGTTTGTTTTGGCTGCATAATCTCAAATTTACTTGGTCCATATGAATTCTCTGTCTTTTCACATTGTCAACATCTTGTTTGCTTTGCTGCAGACAGGAAAACTATTGTTGGATCATGCGGATGAACAAGCACTCGGACTTCACTTGCTACGATTTGTTGAGCTATACGCATGATCGATCAGTCAATACCTCTGTTTCGCTTTTTGATGAAAAGATCTTATACGATTAGACCAATGTTGTGAACAATTTTGCAGACTGTTCACGGTTGAGAAGGTATGTATTAACTTGTTACCGAGCGTATTGTGCAAGTACCTCTATAACTTATCCGAATACTACTCAAAAAGGCAGGTATATTTTCAAACATTCTTATCCGATTGCATATTTGAATCTTTTTGTATAATCAAACTACCAAATGTCCTTATTCTTGACTTATAACAATGGTCAACCATAAAATACTTTGACAGGTTATCGGTTCGGACCAAGAGACAATCTCTTATTATGTGAAGCAACAGCTATAGTTATGCAGAAATGCTTCCACTTTCTCGGAATCACTCCTGTTTACAAGCTTTGATACATACAACCAAACGACCCAAAGGCCAAAAAAAAGAGTATAAACAAGTCTAGTCTACACAATTAAAACACTGAAGATGTTTTTTTCTTTTTCTTTTTTGTTATGTTACTGAAACCGATTTTGGTGAATCGTAAAAAGGGTTAAAACTTGGAAAGAAAGAAAAAAACTAATGTTCCTCTGAGATCTAATGTCTTCTTCTTGCAAGACAAGAGAGAGCAGAGGAAGGTGTTTTGTTGGGTTTCTTGGAGATTGTAGCTTTAGGACTATAAACCCTTTTGTAGCTTTGATCTAAAATCCCTCCAGTACTCCTACTTGTCTTTGTTCTTGCTCCATAGTTTCTATTTTTAAACCCTCTCTTCATAAGATCTTCAAGGCTTTTAACATTTGCTAGTGATGTGAATGATTGAGATCTTCCTTCATAGAACTTTGATAATCCCCTCCTGAGATAATTAACAAAACTTTTGTTAGTACCAGAAAACAGAGATGAACCAAACAAAATGAGATGAGAAACTTTTAGATCCATTAGGTATAAAACCCCCAAAATCCAAAAGCTTTCCAAGAAGAATGTTTTCTTACTTGATTGGGAGATGAGACATGAGGTCGGAGAGATCTTCAAGAGGTCCATTTGAAGAAGATGAAGAAGCATCATCATCTTCATCCTCTGTTAAATCAGATGAAGAACACATGGAAGATAATGAACAAGATGATGAATCTTCTTCTTCCTCTTCTGAGAATGTTCTTGAAACTCCTTGAACAATGTCTTCTTCTTCGATCCTCCTTGGATCTTCATAGATCATGTTTCCCATTTGCTTCAGATTCAGATTCATATGAATATTCATCTTCTTGAACCTAAGAAAATAAGGATTCTTGAACAGGTGAAAGAATTACACAAGAAAGAAACTTGTTTTGTCAAAGGATAGGTGTGTTGTTTTACAATTGGAAACACAGAAACATGGGTTCTGTTTTGCAGATATACATCTACAATATATATGGATATGTGAAGAGGTTTTGAGTTATTTCTTTATTTAAAATTTAAAAAGAGAGAGAAAAAAAAGATAGATATATGTGTGGGTATTACTTACGTGCAAGCCGTGGATAACGTTGACCCTTTTAATTAATTTCACTTTTATCTCAAATTTTTTTTTTTTTTGTTGTTAATTATTGTTATCTCATCGCATATGTTAATTGCTATTATTGTGTTTTCTGATATGCGGTTCTCATTCTATGGGCCGTCACCATCAATATTCCAGCTTTTTGCCTTTTGTTTTTTGTTTTTTTTTTGTTTTCTTAACTCACTTTTCCCTTTAATTTGTTATTTTATATGATATTATTCTTTTTCTATAACGTTACGAAATAATTACACAATAAACTGAAAAAAATCTCTCTCTATATAAATCAAGAAATAATACCATAATATTAAATTCTAAACTGCTATTAATAGTTGTAGTTTGATAAGATAACATACGAAGAGATCTATTTTTCTATCATATACAGATGTTCCAGTGAAAATATAGGGATTTACCAAAAAAGGATAACAAAAGAGATTAGGTCTAAAAGCTTGCAAGAGAGGATAAAATATATAATAAAGTCGGTTTGTAATTAAAATAGTAGTAGTAGTATATATGGTTTAGATTTGCTTAGGAGTTTTCAATTCCCCATGGAGTATGGTGCTGTTACAAGGCAAAGTGGATAAGACCCATTCTCTTAAACATATCCGTATCATGTCCTCGTCACCACTATCCTCACCTTTTTTTATTTCTGATTTTGTTAATTGGACCGAAAATTCAAGTTCCCATCACTAATAATAACGACTTTCCCCTAAAAAAAAAATAGTTTAAAGAAAAATTACAACGTATATCCTCAAATTATTTTATGTATATTACTATATACGCTATATCCTTAAAACAAGAATCTTGTCCGTCTTCAAAACAACTTTTGCCCGACACATAAAAAAAGACAGCTTTTTTTTTCCTTGAAATATTGATTTCCGAGAATCTACACGAATAGAGGATAATACCAACCTTAATACCAACTAGGCAATTATCATCAAGTTTCAAATGATTTATTATAGCATGTACACACTGAATAAAATCTATGATTTATTATAGCATGTACACACTGAATATACGTATTCCACACATATATTCCACAGTTTTTTAGAATCAATATAAGACATTGCTACAAATTTAAATTCTCCTTTAAAATTTTTGTATAATATGCACAAACAGAGAGAAAAAAAAAAAAACTCACTTTCACTTTTCTTTCGAAGTTCCAATCTTGCATGAGATTCCCAGACAAAAATGCAAAAAAAAAAAAAAGCGTTACTCTTCTTACAAAAAAACAAACAAAAAAGCGTTATAGTGGAGCCAAGCTGGTAAACAAAAATATCAAACGCGCAGATTTAAGCGCGTGTTCATTAAATCTTTTGGGCTTTATTTATAGCCCCTCTAAAAAATGGTCCAATCTCGCAAGAGAAGATTTTTTAACTTAGCGCAAGATAAGACGACACCGGATCGGTAATTAGAAGTTCAATATAGACTCATATAAGAAAATTTGGCTAGGGTTCTTTTCCGCTTCCTTTGCACGTTTCGGGACAGATTTTCACCAGAATAAACAAAAATATGGAGAAAGAGAGGCTCGCTGAGTTACCAGATGAATTGCTCTTGAAGATATTGTCACAGCTTCCGATGTTTAAAGAGACTTTAGCAACACGTCTCATATCGAAACGTTGGAAGGGTACTTGGAAACTGGTGCCAGATGTCATGTTTGATGATGAGGATACAACATTTAAGAGTTTTGAGACTTTTATGAGTTTTGTTTATGGATCTTTGTTGTCCAACGATGCTCAAATTCTAGACAGATTGCATCTCAAGCTCAAGCAAAAGTATTCTGCTTCGGACATCAATTTTTGGGTTCAAATCGCGGTTAACCGATCTGTGAGAGAGCTGAGAATCGACTTGTTTGGCAAAACCCTAGAATTGCCGTGTTGCTTGAGTACTTGCAGAACCCTAAAAGAATTGGTACTTAATCATTTAAGTATCAAGGTTGTTCTGCCTTGGTTTTGTTTGCCATCGCTCAAAACGTTGCACCTTTTATCGGTTAAGTTCTCGGATGAGGAATCTGTTTCAAGTCTTTTAAATATTTGCCCTGTTCTTGAACGTTTGGTTGTAGAACAGACCGGGGATGACAATGTGATGATATCTAATATCGATGTGCCTACTTTGAGGAGCTTATCTATCCAATCCGCGAGAGAGCTGAGAATCGACTTGTTTTTGAGTACTTTCAAAAACCTGAAAGAACTGATACTTCATGAATTAAGTATCAAGGTTGTTCCCCCTTCGTTTAGCTTGCCATCACTCAAAACGTTGCGCCTTTTATCGGTCAAGTTCTTGGGCGACGAATCTGTTGCTAGTCTTTCAAATATTTGCCCTGTTCTTGAACATTTGGTTGTAGACCAAATCGAAAATGACAATGTGATGATATCCAATATCGATGTGCCTACTTTGAGGAGCTTATCTATCCAATCTACGAGAGAGCTGAGGATCCACTTGTTTTTGAGTACTTTCAAAAACCTAAAAGAATTGATACTTCATAAATTAAGTATCAAGGTTGTCCCTCCTTCGTTTAGTTTGCCATCACTCGAAGCACTACACCTTTTATCGGTTAAGTTCTTGGGCAATAAATCTGTTGCAAGTCTTTTAAACATTTGTCCTGTTCTTGAACATTTGGTTGTAGACCAAATCAAAAATGACAATGTGATGATATCCAATATCGATGTGCCTACTTTGAAGAACTTATCTATCAGGAGCTTATATATCGGTAAACAGAAAGGGAAACCCGAGAAACGCACATACGTTGAGGGAAGTAATGGATTTGTGATAAAAGCTCCTTCATTGACAGATTTGAACTTTGAGGATACATTGAGTAACTTTGTAATGTTTGAATCTATGCCTAAGGTGATCAAAGCCAATATTCAGGTTATTTGTGACCAATCTGAGAACTTCATAGGATCTCTTACCTCAGTCCAACATCTTTCTCTTTGTTCTCTAACTTCAAAGGTAAAAACTTTCTTACCCCAATAATGTCAAGATTTCTCCTTATTATTATTCTCATTACAGTAAATAATATATACTTTAATGGCAGACTCCATATCCTGCATGCACTGTTTTCTCCTCTCTTAAACATCTAGAGCTATGTACATGTTCTGCGGGATGGGCGAATTTACTTGCTTGTATACTCTGTTAAATTTGGGCTAATACTGGGTTTCCAACTAAAAACCAATTGGCAATTAGTGGATTGGCCCTAACCCTTTATATATTAGTATTAGTCCCTTCAAACTTTCGATGTGGGATTTGGATTGTATTCCCAACAATCTCCCCTTCAATCCAAGGACCACATGGATCTTAACACGCCTCCTCGATAAGCCCATTTCTCGGGCCCCCATTACTCGGGTTGAGGTATGTCTGCATCCACTTTTTTCTCAAGGTCCACCAGATTCTTAAACCTTGGGCTCTGATACCATGTTAAATTTGGGCTAATACTGGGCTTCCAACTAAAAACCAATTGGCAATTAGTGGATTGGCCCTAACCCTTTATATATTAGTATTAGTCCCTTCAAACTTCCGATGTGGGACTTAGATTGTATTCCCAACATACTCAATGCCGCTCCAGAACTTCGATCTCTCAAGCTTAAGTCGGTATGTTAGATGAACAATAGTTACAATACAATAACATTTATACTTTTATTACTGATGTTTTTTACTTTCTAGTGATATTTTTTCACACGTTCATTAGTAGCTACACAAAAACTTGATGAATGATAAAAAAAATTGCAAAATCATGTCCTTAAAACATAGAAAAATTGTAGAAACATTCAATCGTCTATAATAGTAACGCAAGTAATGTTTTTTTGTTTTTTTTTCGTCCCAGAAACATAGTGCCAATTACAGTGATCCGATGATCCTCTGGAAAGAACCAACGGTTGTTCCCGATTGTTTATCGAAGCACCTCGAGATCTTGGAGTGGAGACAATATGAAGGCACAGAGCAAGAGAGGAATGTGGCTGAGTACACACTAGCAAACGCTACATGTCTAAAGATGGCGACGTTCTCGACAAGATGTAGAAACAAAAATCATCGCATGTTAAGGAAGTTAAAGTCTATGGACAGAGTTTCAAAGACATGTCAGCTTGTGTTTGACTGAACTCTTATGTGATGGTGTGTGTCTCTAGAAGTCGCATAGGTTCTTAGCTTTCTTCTTCCCTTTCCCTGACTTTATTTTTGGTGTTTTGTGGGTTTTGTTTTCTTAATTATTTCCGGATCTTCGTTAATTTCGGAAAACTGACAATTCTTACATGAATCTTTCATATTACTCTGCACAAAAAAAAAAAAAAAAGTATTTCATACAGTATTTATTAGTTTTTGGAAAAGTCCCATCTATTTTATTTTTACGAATCTCTATGTTTTGATTTTCTTCTTGAAAAGTATTGAATCTTTTAATATGTAAACTAAACTGCTCAGTGTATGAAATACTTTTTTTTTGTGCAGAGTAATATGAAAGACTTTTCATGTAAGAATTGTCACTGTTGATCAAAATCTTAATTTTTTGGTAGATAAATAATCATTTGACTTTTATTATAATAGATAAATACATGAATCGGTCTTTGGAGTATGGACCCATGAGTGTCCATGACTCATCTCCACCACATGCTCGTTTCCTTAGATAGGATCTTTCAAGTTAGACTATAATATATCTTTATCCTTTAATTTGGCCTCCATGAAATGTCATAATTTATAATGTGGCCATTTACATTAAGTATTTTTGTGTTTATATATAAAAAAGAAATATGAAGATGCAAGTTGAATTGGTCAGAAGGAATAGAAGTTGAATTTAGAGAATTACTTTAAAATAGCATTAGTTAGTGATACAGTGATTATTTTACACTTATTTAAGAACTTTTTCAACAATTGAGCAAAGCCTCCCTAAATAGTTCTAAATCATATCATCCCCTATATATTAAAAGAGAAACATTTTTGCCACGTGTCGTCGTTAGAGATCTCGCATTAATTATAAAAATAAAACCCTAGCAAAAGCTTTCAAACTCTACTATCACCTATTGAATTTATTTAAGGAAATAATGAATTTTCTCTTCCCTCTAATTTTGTTAACAAAGTTATTTCTCTTTAATTTAGAAACATTTCAAAAATTTTATTAAAAACTTATCTCTCATCTTTTTATGATCATATTTTTTTAAAAAAATTGAATCAATACATAGTCTATATAAAAAATAAAATCTAGATTTTATTTTTTCATATATGTTATGATTTGAATTTTTAAAAACGGACATAATTTACTTAATTAGTAAAAAAAAAGAGTGAATGTTAATATTTTAATATTTGATTTAACACACATCCAAAAAATATTTTATATTTTGAATAAAAAGTAAAGAAACTTTGACAAAAATAAAAATAAAGAACAAAACTATTCAATCAAAAACAATAAATAATCACTTTAAAATGTGAAAAAATTGCATTGTATCATAAAGATCAGCGGATTACTGAAATTTTGAAATTGGAATATATAAACAAGCTTTTGTATCATAAAGATCAACGAGTCACTATGTCTTTGATTCGTTTAATATCTTTTATAGATCAATTAGAGTTTTATATTTACGTTACAAGCAAATTTTCAAATCATGAATTTTAAAATTTATATATTTAACGTTTATCCCGCGGTGTACCGCGGGTTAAAACCTAGTAGTAACTTGTAACACCTAACTTTCATTTTAATGATAATTACAATCTTAGGAAAAGAAAAAAAAAATGTACTATTGAAACACTTTAAATATTGATGACTCTTGTTCATATAATGATATATTTTTCCTAAGACATATTATTTAGGAAGCTTTTCATCGATTAAGTAAGGCCTCCCTAAACTATATAAGACTAAATTTTAATAATTCGGACTTTTTCTTATAACATATATATTAAAAAAAAAATTGTAATCGTGAAACCTAGTTTGACTAGGGTTCTTTTCTTCTTCCTTTGCACGCACGTCCCAAAACAGAGGGCAAAATTCACCAGAATAATGGAGAGCTGCCAGAAGAAAAAGAGAAAAGAATTGGAGAAAACGGGGCTCAGTGACTTGCCCAATGAATTGATCTTGAAAATATTTTCGTTGCTTCCGTTGTTTAAAGAGAATTTAGCAACACGTCTCATATCAGAATATTGGGAGGGACGTCCTTGGAAACCGGAGCCGAATGTCATGTTTGATGATCAATCACTCGAGAGTTTAGAGACTTCTATGAGTTTAATATATGGATCCTTGATGTCTAACGATGCTCAAATTCTAGAGAGCTTGCATCTCAAGCTTAGCTATAACTACTCGGCTTCAGATATCAATTTTCTTGTTCAAGTCGGGGTTAATCGATCTGTGAGAGAGCTTAGAATCGACTTGTTTGGCGAAACCCTAGAATTGCCGTGTTGCTTAAGTACTTGCAGAACCCTAAAAGAATTGGTACTTAATAATTTAAGTATCAAGGTTGTTCCGCCTTGGTTTCGTTTGCCATCGCTCAAAACGTTGCACCTTTTATCGGTTAAGTTCTCGGGTGGCGAATCTATTGCAAGTCTTTTAAGAATTTGCTCTGTTCTTGAACGTTTGGTTGTAGACCGGGCTGGAGATGACAATGTGATGATCTACAATATCAATGTGCCCACTTTGAAGAGCTTATCTATCGATAACAGGAGATCATATTTTTTTTTTGCTATGAATAACATGAGAAAATATTGGCACAACCATGGTGCGGAGTGTCGTGGCTTTTTGATAAATGCTCCTTCTTTGATGTTTTTGAACATTAAGAATGCATTCAGCTGTAACTCTATAAGGTTTGAATCTATGCCTGAGCTGATCAAAGCGGATATCGAGGTTTCTCATAACCAACCTGAGAAGTTTATAGAGTCTCTTACCTCAATCCGACATCTTTCTCTCTGTTATGGAACCTCAGAGGTAATAACATTCTTACTCCAATAATGTCAAGATTTCTCCTTTTATATTTTGTTTTTTATTCTCATTGCTGAAAATAACATAAACTTTATGATTGCAGAATCCATATCCTACAGGCACAAAATTCTCCTCTCTTGAACATCTAAAGCTATGTACATGTTCTGCGGGATGGCAGAATGTACTTGCGTGTATGCTCAATGACGCTCCCAACCTTCGATCTCTTACACTCAAATTGGTATGTAGAATGCAACTTTGTTTTAGTAGTATGTTAGATGAACAGTATGATTATTAGATTATGGGCTTCCAACTCAAAACCAATTGGCAATGAGTGGAGTGACCCATATCCCTTATATATTGCTTGTGATCCCTTCCAACTTCCGATGTGGGACATTATGTCATAATACGTCCCCTCGAGATGATGGCTCTTTGGCCATTAATCTCGGAATGCTCGGGCTTAGATCGACGACATCAATTTTGAGCCTTGTCGATGATTGGACCACTTTGGGTCGGATCGGGTTGGACATGTGTGGATCGGGCTCTGATACCATATTAGATTATGGGCTTCCAACTCAAAACCAATTGGCAATGAGTGGAGTGACCCATATCCCTTATATATTGCTTGTGATCCCTTCCAACTTCCGATGTGGGATATTATGTCCTAATAATGATAACGAATTTACTCAGAGCAGAAACACTTTGCTAATGATGTTTTTAATTTTCTTGTGATGTTTTCTTATATATTCACTACTAGCAACATTAAAACTTTATCAATGTTTTGAACGATAAAAAAATTGCAGAATCACGTTCTTTAAACATAGAAAAATAGTATACCATGGAATCATCTCTGTGTTTCCGTTTTTTGTTCTTGACGATCTATAACACTTACACACGTAATATTTCTTTCTTTCTTTTCATGTCAGAAACATAAAGTCAATTTCAATCGACCGAAGAACATCTGGAAAGAACCAACAGTCGTTCCTGAATGTTTATTGACTCATCTTGAGATGTTGAAATGGAGAGATTATGTAGGCAAGCATGAGAAGAATTTGGTTAGGTACATACTAGCAAACGCTACTTGTCTACAGAAGGCGACATTCTCAACGAAATGTAGAAACCAATGTGATTCCAAGTTCAGGGAGTTAAAGTCTATGCACAGAGTTTCAGAGAAATGTCAATTTGTGTTTGACTAAAAACTGTTATGTGATGGTGTGTTTGACTAGAAGACGCAGAGAAGTTCTAAGCTTTCTTCTTCCTTTCTCCTGACTTTTACATATAATATTTGGTGGTTTTTGGGTTTTGTTTTCTTATCTCCGGATCTTCTTTAATTCGTGAAAACAGAGCTGTTTTTCTTTACATATATATATATATATACTAGATTAGGACCCGCGTATACGCGGGTTAATAATTAAAAATTTTATAACTCGTGTAAAAAACAAAATTATATATTATGTAAAATATTTCATATTTTTTAATTTAATTTTTCTATTTATTTATTAATTATTTTTAATTAAAAATTATATAACCCGTGTAAGAAACAAAAAAAATAAAACTCACATTGTGGGTTTATAACTAAAAATTTTATAACCCATATAAAAAATTAGATATTGTGTAAAATATTTATAATTTTTTTTAATCAATCATGCTTAAAAATTTTATATTTTCATCCGGTGAAATCAATTTTTTCGCATCCCTCTGAACGTTAACAAAAGAATTAGTAACTCATCAAAACGTGTAGAACTATAAAAAAATATCACATTTTGATCTAAACCTCTATTATCACACAATAATCATATCAAACGTATTTAAATCCTCACATCCACAAAAACATTAGTACACTAACCCTAAATAATCACATCAAAAGTAAAAGATATTATACGTTAAAAAGAAATTCACCTATTCATCCAATGAAATAAATCATAGGCTATCCACCTACTAAACCAATTATTGAAATATATAAACCGATACTAAAAGAATTAGGTTTTGATCAAACTTACCAATCAGTTTATGGACCAATCAGTTGAAACATCACCCAAATTTTTATGCATCGATACATATAGTTTGTTACACATCCTCAAAATCTACAACCATAATAAAAAAATACAATTAAAATTTCCAAAAAATTATAGTAATAATTATAAAATGCAACAAACCCATATGAGGTGATACGAAAACCTATCAAAGTTTATATATAGGAAACTTAGAGGCGGTGAAAATTTCTTAATTTATGTAATCTTTTTTTCTTGTAGAAATAGTAATCTAAAATTTTAATTATTAATAGAATTATCTTTTTACATTTTTTAAAATACTTAAATTTAAAATTTTCTTAACATTATCTTTTTATATTTTTAAAATTATTTATGTTATAATTTTCTTAACATTATCTTTTTATATTTTTAAAATTATTTATGTTATAATTTTCTTAACATTATCTTTTTATATTTTTAAAATTATTTATGTTATAATTTTGTTAACATTATCTTTTTATATTTTTAAATTTATTTAAATTTATTCTTTTCTCATAATTATCTTTTTATATATTTAAAATTATAAAAACAAATTTTTTTGACACGTGTCAAAATATCTAACCGATAGATATGACACGTGTCACGATTCAGCGAGTTGCTAACTTCGAAAACCCAACTTTTTATATTTTTAAAATTATTTATGTTATAATTTTCTTAACATTATCTTTTTATATTTTTAAAATTATTTATGTTATAATTTTCTTAACATTATCTTTTTATATTTTTAAAATTATTTATGTTATAATTTTGTTAACATTATCTTTTTATATTTTTAAATTTATTTAAATTTATTCTTTTCTCATAATTATCTTTTTATATATTTAAAATTATAAAAACAAATTTTTTTGACACGTGTCAAAATATCTAACCGATAGATATGACACGTGTCACGATCCAGCGAGTTGCTAACTTCGAAAACCCAATTTTATATAATAAGATATATATTTTTTTTTTAATTACACTATATGTAAGATTCAATACTTATCATGCACTGCAAGAAGATAATCAGAACTGTGGTATATATTTGTCATAATCTGGAAGAAAATAAGTTCTTAACTTATTCAACCAAAACCTTGTATATTACATATAAAAGGAAGAACACAATGAATAATAAAATCTCATTCAACTTTCATCGTCAAGTAATAATCTTTAGAGACATATTACACAATATCATGTATCTTATCATATCATATCATATACCAAATGCAAATGCAGAAGAAGAGGGTTTACTTATCTAAGGTAGTTAACTGGTGGCTCCAGAGTGCCAACAAGTATCCCGAGATCAATATCCTTGTCCTCAAACTTTTTTATGAATGGATGACTCTGAGAACATGAACAAAAATCTTAGAATGTTTCATCGAAGATACTAGTTACCAAAACTGAGAGAGAGAGAGAGTGGTGAGTAGGAATTACTTACCAAGAGGTCCAAAGATGATGCCCTTGCTGGAGGATCTTTTTGTATGCTGTTATTGATGTAAAGAAGAATCATTTTAACCATTAGTATTGATTCTTTGTGTGTTTCAATGCAAAGTATATGGAGATGCAAATAATGAGTTACCACTTACCAGGCTGATACAAAGGAGCAGAATTCAGGTGAGAATTGATCAGAAGGAGCTGTTGGTGGTGGATTCTCTACGATTGCTGCCAAGAGTTCATAAAAGCTTGGCGTGTTTTGCTGATCTTCAGATTCTAAGTAAGGGAATCTTCCTATTGCACATTCTAACACTGACATGCCCAAACTCCAAATGTCACTGCTGTAGTCATATGTGCTTCCACTGATCCTCTCAGGCTGTGAAGTGAAGAAGTGAAAAAGAGACGAGTCATGGTTATGTATGTTTTACAACACAGCAACATCAAGAAATTTGTAATGTAGATGATTTTTGGAATGCTTTCGTACCGACATGTAGTTGTAGGTTCCAACAAATGTGTCCCTCTGTCCCATGGAGCTAGCAAGACTTGCACTGACACCAAAATCTGAGATTTTCACTTCTCCTTTATGGTTTACAAGAAGGTTTGATGGTTTAATGTCTCTGTGTATGACATGTCTTTCGTTGTGCAGGTACACAAGGCCTTGCAAAACCTGTTAACAAGGGGAAAAATAATTTAAGAGTGATGATAAATCATGAGAATGCTTTGAATCATTTGGTGGAGTATTCGAAGTTCAATGGACCTGTTTACAGACAACAGCAAGGTATGGTTCAAGAATAGTCTTCACTTGTCTTATCACATCCGCAAGAGATCCCCGGTCCATGTATTCAAGCACAAGGGAAAAGGCTCCGTTGTGATAGAAAGAATGGTAGCAGACTACTACATGTGGACATTGTGATGATGCTTGGTTTATTTTGAGCTCCTGGACAATTTGCTTGCGGATTTCTTCTTGTATATTCATCTGTATAACCTGTGATCCATAAAATAAACAAACTCAAACCCCCAAAATGTTCTTGAATACTCAAGGCCTCATTTCACCAGCATTAAATATGAATCATTAGTCTAACAAAGTGATCATATGATCAAAAGAACAAAACTTTCCTACTTCCCATCTTATGAATCCATGAGAAGAAGCTAACAAAATCCCAACTTTCATAAAAGACTAGTCAATGAGAAGAAAAAATAAGTGATTTGCTTTGAATTGGCTATCAAAAACGTTACCTTCATAGCAAAGAATTTGCCAACCCATTTATGACGAACTAATTGAACAACTCCACCACTGCCTTTTCCGATAACTTTCACAGTCTCTAAGTCTTCAGCAGTAATTTCGAAATCAAGCTCCTTGCTATCAGATTGCTATAATGAAACATAAAAACACATACACAAGAAATCCCCTTAGTTCATCTATTCTCTGGAACATTGAGATCTCATAAACAAGATTAGGGTAAAGATTACCCTTGATTGCTTCTCATCTGACATCAACTTTAGCCCCTTTTGATTCAGAAGAAAATCTCCATCGTGAAACGTTCCACTCGCAGTCCTGTTTTTCAAATCGAATTCAATAAAGATTCAATCAATTTCACAGAAGCAATACTCATTAAAACCCAGAAAAGAAATGATTCAAATCAATTGATTTTGTTTGCAATCCCAAAAAACAGATCGAAGTACAAATTAGGATTAAGAATCAATTGATTATCTCTTCGTTTAAGAAGCGGGAGACAAAAAAAAGGAGAAATCGAGAAACTTACAAGAAGGTAGAGATTGGGGATTCTTGAGCTGGAACGGAGAGCTTAAGCTGCTTCAAGTTCGATTTGATCTTCACCATTTTTTTCTTTCTTTCTTGGGATTATCGCTCTCTTATCTCTCTCTCTTTCTAGGGCTTCTAAATAAGCAATTTAGAAATAAGTGTGGGAGAGGAAGTGGAGAGAAGACGACGACCACTCTTCAATCTTAACGGACTTATTATTTTGAACGCGAGAGACCGGGAAAAAAGAAATATCAAAAATCATATTATTAAGAAAAAGTATTAAATAAAATGGGCTTCAGTAAGATTAAAATGGGCTTAAATCGATAGAATATAAGATAATACGCCCCATTAGCTGGACCATCGAAGTATTTACAGAACCATTCCACCGGTTTATCTCTGGTATGTTCGACAGCTGGCGATAAGAACAATCTTAATTGTTTTTTTTTTCTTTGTTGGCATCGAAAAAAAGTTAATTATATAATTATTTGTTTATTGGATTAAAACGAATTTATGTTACTTTTTTTTTCATTTTGTCGGTTTGAAAATTAATATTTCTCCGGCACTTTAAATCTATAACCAAAGTACGTATTTTTAAATCGAATTTATTATTTTATTAAGAGCGTATCCAAAGGTCACAGAAATTAAATTCCATGGGACCAATTTAAATTTATAATGGGGTTAGTTTTGAGAATACGCATAAATAGCGGGGGGCTAATGAAAAAGTTGGAATGGTCTCAAAGCTTAGCGGAATCCAGACAATTCTATCAAATCTAATTAATTGTACTGCCTGAGGCCCGGTTCGTTTCCGACCAGTGTTCAACTTCTGACAAGAAAAATACAATAGCAACTAAACTAGTTTCCCACTCTCGGTGTAGAGAGAGAGAGAGAGAGGGAGCTTTACAGAACCTCTTTTTTTTTAGAGAGAGAAAAAGCTTCAAACTTTTTTCACTAAAGAGAGAAAGAAACTCGAAGAAGAAGAAGAGCTGCCAGAAGATAAAGCTTCCTTCTTTTGAGGAAAGGAAGCAAAGCAAAAGTGTAGTTATCAGCAATGGCGAGAGACTTCAAGCTCAGCTTCTCCATTTCTCTTCTGCTTCTGCTTCTCGGTTTGTCTCTCACTCATCTCATCTCTCTCTCTTTAGTATTCACTTCAAGAGCTGTCTAAGACTTTGTTCTGAATTAGAGAAGCAAAACATTCAATGCTTTCCAATTTCGATTCTTGTTGAAGATATTCATTATTTTGTTCTAATCTACCGTAGAGCTTTGAGCTTCTATACATCTTTATAGAGCTAAAATTACAAAATTTGAAACCCTCATTCCAATTTTGAGCTTCTAGACATCTTCATAGAGCTATCAAAAGAAAAGAAAAAAAACAATTGATTCTCTCTTTTTTCCCCAATTTTTGTAGACTGTTGCTACGCCGGAAAAGTCGGAGTTTGTTATGGAAGAAGCGCCGACGATCTTCCGCCACCGGCAAAAGTTGTTCAATTGATTCAACAGCACAACATCAAATACGTTAGAATCTACGATTACAATTCTCAAGTTCTCAAAGCATTTGGTAACACAAGCATTGAGCTTATGATTGGAGTTCCAAACTCCGATCTCAAAGCTTTTTCACAGTTCCAATCAAATGTAGACACGTGGCTAAAGAACAGCGTCTTACCCTACTATCCAACGACCAAGATCACTTACATTACCGTTGGAGCTGAGTCTACTGATGATCCACACAACAATGCTTCATCTTTCGTTGTTCCCGCAATGCAGAATGTGTTAACCGCTCTGAAAAAAGTCGGTTTGAGTAGAAGAATCAAGGTTTCGACGACTCTTTCCCTCGGGATTCTCTCTAGATCTTTCCCTCCTTCTGCTGGAGCATTCAACAGCAGCTACGCGTATTTCTTGAGACCAATGTTTGAGTTTCTTGCAGAGAATAAGTCTCCTTTCATGATCGATCTTTATCCGTACTACGCTTACAGAGATTCTCCAAACAATGTGTCTTTGGATTATGTGTTGTTTGAGTCTTCCTCTGAAGTGATTGACCCGAACACGGGTTTGCTCTACAAGAACATGTTTGATGCTCAAGTTGATGCTCTCTATTATGCTCTCACGGCTTTAAACTTCAGAACAATCAAGATTATGGTTACCGAGACTGGATGGCCAACCAAAGGTTCACCGAAGGAGAAAGCTGCTGCGTCTCCTGACAATGCAGAGACATACAATTCAAACATAATCCGCCATGTGGTTACCAACCAAGGCACACCTGCAAAGCCAGGAGAGTCGATGAACGTTTATATATTTTCTCTCTTCAACGAGAACCGGAAAACAGGTTTAGATTCAGAGAGAAACTGGGGATTGTTTTACCCTGACCAGACAAGCGTTTATCAGTTGGATTTCACGGGAAAGAGCAACGGGTTTCATTCGAATTCGAGTGGTACAAACTCGAGTGGGAGTAGTAATAGCTGGTGCATTGCTTCTTCTAAAGCTTCAGAGAGAGATCTGAAAGGTGCTTTGGATTGGGCTTGTGGTCCTGGAAATGTTGATTGCACAGCTATTCAACCGAGCCAGCCTTGTTTCCAACCAGATACTTTGGTTTCTCATGCTTCTTTCGTGTTCAATAGCTATTTCCAGCAGAACAGAGCAACAGACGTCGCTTGTAGCTTTGGAGGAGCTGGTGTTAAGGTCAACAAGGACCCTAGTAAGTAAACAAAATCTGCAGTTTTATACTTATGCAAAAATCACAAATCAACAGTCTTGGTTTAACTTAAATCTGAATCAATGTTGTTACAGGTTATGACAAATGCATATACATAACTGCAGGCGGGTATGTCGTAAAGATAGTTGTTTCAGATTTGCAAACTGAATAACAATACATACACATTCTTACTGATTTGTTAAAATCTTCTGCAGGAACAAAACCAAGGCGACGAATGCTACTGCATTGACCTCCTCTGCTTCAACTTCGCGAGGATTTGAACTGCTCAGATGGATTTTGAGACTCAGTCTTGTGGTCTCGTTGTTGTTCGGTTTGTAAACTATGAATTCACAGCCATTGTAACTCAGAATCTGAAAGAAAATTGAGTCAGTGTTTAGCAGGAACGTAGCAATAGGAAGAAAATGTAAAATTTGTTCCTCAACGGTTTGGTCTAGAAATTGTGACGGTCTAAGATTTTGTCTTTATTTTCCTTCAGTGGATTTGTTGTACAGACATTTTCTCTGTAAACTTTTCTGAAATCACTCGTGTCCATAAGATTGTGACCTAAAATCTATCCTCACTGCAATTCACAAATAGAACCATTCATAAACTCTAAAGCTATGGTACCAAAATGCCCATTCATTAAAATTTTCAACTCAACACAAATGGAGACAATACCATATTGTTTTAGAAATCATACAACCCCAAGATCCATCACATGGTAGGAAATACACAGTCAGACAATCACTCTCGATATATAAATAGTTTTTCTCTCTCATGACACAACTAGAAGATTACATGAGCAACAAGAATATAGCAGCGGCTTTTGTTTTAGAGCCCCGATTCAATCAGGTAGTCACCGAGCCTCTCGACAACCATATTGCACTGTCCAGGAGTCATTGGTTCTTCATAGATACCAATGACCAAGGCTTGAGTGGTCTTCTTGATGGTAACACCACCAGGTCCCTACAATGGAAACAAAAGTAACATTGGTTCATAAAAAACAAGTAGCAGCAAAACACAGGATCATCCAAATCAGACAACAAAACAAACAAACAAACAGTCTAGTTACCTTCTTTCCTCGAATGACAGCATTTGGCTCTCCTTGAATTACCATGTACTTGGTGCCACCGAGGAACAATCCTGTTGGGGCAAGTGTTCCAGGTTCAACCAAATCTCTGTTGATGCCCACAATTTCCTCAGGCTTCAACTAAAACAACAACAACAATACAGAAAGATAAGAAAAACGTAGACTCCGGAACAAAACAACTTCAGTTAGTGATACCAATGCAATTGAATAGATTCCGATTCAAAATTCGATTAGAGAAGACAATTGAGGCAAAAACGTAACACTGATAACGAAAACTTTAAAAAACCAAAGAAAAGATTGCAGATTTCAACACAGATCCAAGCAAAAATAGCAAAAGAACCATAGCAAATAAGAATCAGCACTTGGCAAAGAAAATGAACCCTAACCTGAGGGAAAGTGGGGCTCTGAGCCCAGACGCTACCGTCCTGGCCGAGAATTGCGGCGGCGGTGAGGCGGTTGCCTTCAACGTCGCACATCAAGTGATCATCGACGTAAGTCTGCCACGACATCTTCGTCTTAGTTCCTTGTTTCTTACTCGGGCTCTGCTTCTTTTGTGGTTTATCGGAATGTTCTAGAGATAGCGTCGAAACTACGAGTGTGTGGCAGTGGCATTTACGCAAATTTATACATTTATACATGAACACGACTCGTGCCAGTTAAAAGTTTTTTAATATTTTGCAAAAAAATTATATTGTGACTAAATTTTAAATTACTATTGATTATATGGGCTTAATATGCTGTACTGTGATGGGCCTTAATAGAGGGTGATTTTGTAAATATGTCTGATGTTGAAGGGTGCTTAATACTAAAATGCAGAAGAATAGTTTTTGGTGAAATTCGTTGACCAGCTCACTCTTTTTTTTTTCCCGGCGATGACCGATGAAACGGAGGAAGATGATGAGACGCAGCGATCACCTCGAAACGACAGCGTTTCAAAAAAGAAGAAGAAGAAGAAGAGGAATATAGGTCTTAAGGGAGATAAAGCAAAGAGAGCTCTAATCGGAGCGGGTGGTCGGATCCTGTTTTACCCGACTCTTTTGTATAACCTCGTCCGCTTCAAACTCCAATCTCAGTTTCGATGGTGGGATCAAATCGATGAGGTTCCTAATTTTTGTTATTTCTTCCTTTAAATTAATTTCGATACCTTCGTTTGATTGCTGAGAAAGCTAGCAACTTCCTACGAATTTTAATGTCAGATCATTAGATTCCACTAAACTCTGTGCTACTGAGATTATCAAAACTCTGTTTTAGCATTTAAAAGGCGATACCTTTTTTAGCATTACAAATTTGAATTTGACTTGAACGTTTTGGTGTTTGGAGCGGCTGAAAAGTTTCAAATTTTCTTGCAATAGGAAATAGCTTCCGGAGCTTGACTGTGTCTAGCTTTAAGATCAAGTCTTTTCACCATAGCACGTTTTTCAGACTATCTTAAAGTCAGAATTGTTTCTCTCTGTGTAGTTATGCACTAGACTGTTGAAATTTGAGCTCTTTCTTCGAATCTCTGAGTATCATCAAATCAATTGGTCAATTTGGTTAAACAAACCTTGGCTAGTTATTTAGAGTCTTCTGATGCAGAAAGCCTTTCTTTTCAGTATCTTCTGATGGGAGCGGTTCCATTTCGTAAGGATGTTCCGCGACTAAAACAGTTAGGTGTTGGTGGTGTAATCACTCTTAATGAACCTTATGAGACTTTGGTTCCATCCTCTTTGTACAATGTAGGTTCAATGCCACCAAATCTTGTGTTTCGAATCTTTTTTGTCAACTTGTGGAGTATTTGATGATTGCATGTTGCTCTAGGCTTACGTAATGGAACATCTAGTGATACCAACACGGGATTACTTGTTTGCTCCTTCGATTGGAGATATAACCCGAGCTGTAAATTTCATTCATAGTGAGTGATTTTGTGTTATCTTTAACCTTATTTGCATTTACTCTTTCTGTTGCTTATTATAAACTTATACATTCCCTTTTATGTAACAGAGAATGCTCTGCTCGGTAAAACAACCTACGTCCATTGCAAAGCTGGTCGCGGAAGAAGTACTACCGTTGTTCTCTGCTATCTGGTAAGTCCATAGATTAAAGGGAAAATCATTTCAGTTGAATTAAATTTGGTTGGTCTTTTCACCAACATTTTTCCCTCTCTGTGTTTTTTCAGATTGAACATAAGAGTATGACCGTAGCTGCAGCTTTCGAACACGTGCGCTCGATAAGACCACGGGTATTACTGCATCCTTCGCAGAGGAAGGTAATTCTTGCCTACTTTATCGATATGCTTCATATAAGAGACAGTCATATCATGAAGCTGCAAAACATGATCTTTTGGTGTGTGATTCTTTAATACAAAGTGTAGGATTTTGTTTCTAAAAGATTGTGATTGTATGTGTAACTAGGTTGTTGAGGAATATTACAGACTACAGTCTACTTGGAGTGAATCAGCATTCATCGCAACTTCTGACGTTTAAAATCTCCGGTTTTGACTATCTGATTCGGCTTGGTTCCTGCGAAAAATTGTGGCCGGTTTAGTGGTTAGTTATATTCGTTGTCAATTGAAGATTAAGGCCCTTTTGACCCGTTCTTCCAAGTAACTAAATGACTTGTTGATTAACAATTGTTTATAATATAGTAATGATTTAATTTTGGTCCTACCAGAAGTGTGGAAACGTTAACCATTCTGCATTTTGCTGTGGGTTTGCGTCTGAATTATCCTGCAAATTTAATCATTTGTAAATAATCTTTTAATTAATTAATTAAATAAAAGTATCCATTAGAAACTTACGTCTTCGGCGCAAGTAGTTGTGGTACACCCCATAATTAGGTCTTCTAATCCCGAACCAGATGACCGACCCCTCAATTGCTGCTGCACATTATTTTTTTAAAAAGTATGAATACTAATACTAATCATGATAGCAAAAATAAACAATTTACATTCCATTAGCAAAAATGTCAACTAAAAGGAACATATACTACAAGCCGTTTATGATTTTATACGACATTAGTCATATTATAAGTTTTTTTTGGGTAAACAAGAGTTGATTTTTGTACTATATATATATTGCATGAATTACTTTTTGCATGAGCCTGTAGATCCAAAATCATTAGTCTATATTTAAATGAGTGGTTATGATTAAATGACCAAGACGACAAGAAACACTACTATATATAACCATGCACGTTCGCGTGCATTGACTTAAATTTGAGCTTATTTGGGGGAATGAAAAATAATTTGTTTGATTATTAAAGAAAATTAAGTAATGAAAACTTTACCTGAAATGGCATAGTACTTGTAACATTGAAGATTGACTCATGCTGCGATGTGATAGTAGGGGTCATGGGATATGATGATATGTAAAATTCTCTTCTATCTCCGATTTGATGATGTTGATTATGATCATGAATCATATGATGAGATGACATTGATGATGTTGATGATCTTATGATCCCATCATGTACTTCTTCGCACGTGCCAGACACACGCTGGATTTCTCTTCCCTTTGAAGCTTCGGCTGTCCCCTTGATTACGTACATGTTAATTACCACACAAAAAAAAAAAAGAATGCTGGTTACCAAAAAGAAAAAATGTTTGTTAAACCCCCATTGTTGCATTAAGATCCACCACAAGAGTTCGATTTATTTTACGTAAAAGTTGAGCATTAGAGAAGAAATATATTCTAAAATTAGAGAAAAAAGTACTATATACTTACGGCCATATAAAATGAACATATACATCCACTATAAACAAATTATTATATATATGCATTAAGGCATAAAGATTCAAAAATACCTATGATATATGTAGTTAATCGTATCAGCTGGCAAAAATCAGAAAAGATAAGTTGGAGATTTTTAAAATGAAAGTGACCAAAATACTTTTTTTTTTTTGAAATGTTTCATGCTATCATACTTTATTTAAGTATTGTAAGAAAAAAATTATATACCTCATCAAAGCCTCTTGTATATGGATTCGTCCTAGCCCTAGAAACAACGTCACCGGAGCCAAGACTATGCAACGCGGCAGCTACACCAGAGATCTCATCTCCGACACCAATTTCGAGTAAGTCCTTGGAACTACCATGATGATCCGACCAATTAATATTACTAACACATTGTCTAGGTTGTGTCTGATAAAAGATCTTAGATACCACAAGCTCTCCTTCTCTCTCTTCCTCATTAATCCCCAAATGGTATTGATGCATCACCCAATTTGTTTTCTCCGGTCGTCGATTCTTGCCGAAGTTTGTGTAGAGTACTAATATCTTCTTGCATCCTCTTTGTTGACCATTGATCATAACCGGTCTTGTTTTTCCCGTTTTGTGCCACCTGGTTTCTGATGATCCGGTTAACTCGGAGTCGTGATCGCTTTGGATTATTTTGCGTCGTTTTCTTGTTCCTGTTGTATAAGCTCTTGATGGTTTGTGGAAGAAGTGTTTGCTCAAGCCATCTCTTGAAACCCCTTAATTCCAAGAAAAAAAAATATATAATTTTGAATTAAATTTCTAGAAATTAATGTAAGAGGAACAAGTTGCTATTTATGAGGAAACTTGTTTTTCAAAGTTGGGTCACCAAACATTATCCAAGATCCCAATATTAATTACTATACTTGCATGCACATATTGGAGGATGCAAGAAGATATTATCTAATATGTATGAACTAAGAAGTTATCCAATAAAAAGATTAAGATATTAAGAAGAGAATCGATTAATTATGTTATTAATATTTGTATAGTAATTAAAATGCATCGCCTACGTTCTTTTGTTTTTCGTAATGAGTATATCGTTGAAAAGTTTCGTGTTACACCAAAAAATATCGATTCAATGTGTTACAAAAGAAATTATTTCTCCTTTAATTGATTACAAATAAAACATATTATCGATCTTATTTTTAAAAGGGTAATTACATTAATATGGTATACAGTATACATATATATACATATACATATATTTACAATAACAGAGAATATGTGACTTGACTGTTTCTCAAGTTTTATAGTAATACCTTTAGAAATCACTATTCCCTTAAATTTTTCTTATTTAAGAAAAATTAGGATATAAAGGGAAAAATTATTCAATAAAAAGAGAGTGGTGATTTTCAAATTGCCTATATATAAAGTACAAAATATCGAATATTCAGTTTGTCCATCGTTCCCTGCAGATCATATAGATCAAAGTTCAAGAGTTTGTTGTATCTAAAGAATTGAAATGAACCTGGAAGCTTCTGAGGATGAGTGTAACATATCCCATCTTCTCCATCGATGGTGGGGATAAACTCATCTATTAGCGGATGAGATGATGACCAGTTCTCATTTTCTTCTTTCCCCTTTACTTTTGCTTCTAAATGTTCTATAAGTTCTTGATCTGTCGGGTCAAATTTCACTCCTGCTGGCAATCCAACCCAATTCTAAAAAAAAAAAAAAAAGAAGGCTGAATGATGAAGAGTACAATTTTAAAGAAAGAAAGACAAAAGTGACATGCAGGATGATATCTTTATATTTATTCTTGGGGTTTTGATGAGGTTATATATGTATATAGGTGTAATGAAATATTACTGGTTTAGTAGTTGCTTGAATCATGCGACCACATCCAGGACAATGTTTTGATCCGCAAAGATGATGATGTTGTTCGAGCTTTGAATCTATGAGGTTACAGTTACTACTCTTCATTTCCTTTTGATCGATATATAGCTTAATGATTTATCTCGATTGTATGAGATATTTATTGATCTATCTGCAGTTTATAAAAAAGAAAAGGTTTCAAAGATATTGCTCGATCGATGCATAAATACACGATTCCAAGCGTAAACAAAAGAAGACAAAATAGTTAATAATATAAAAGATTACCAGATTTGTACGACAGTACGAGATCTACCGAAATTAAAAGTGAAAAGAGAGAAATTAATAAGATGAGTTGATGTCAATATATGCATAGAGCTAGAGATTATGATCACATAAATAATTTAAAAACATGGCAAAAAAAAAAGAGAAAAAGAAGAAGTGAAAACAAATATCAAGATTACCAGATCTACATGAGATCGCGCGACTGGATTGGAAAAGGAAGAAGGAAGAAGAATTTTATAAAGACGGGAGTGATCTCATATATATATAGTAGAGAGATTGAATAACCTATGGTTTATATTAAGATATAGTATAATTTATGCTTTTTAATTATTGTTATTAATTATCTCTCTTTGGTTCGAGAAGAGACACAGAAACACATGTAGATACGACTTTAAGTACTGAAAAATCTATGTCAAGTAGATAAAGAAATGAAGAAGAAATGAGGAAGAAGAAGAGTAAAGGAAATAAAAGGAGTTGAGACTGAAAAGGTAAAAACCCTAGTTTTACTCTCTCTTGTCTTGTGCGACTCTTCAGTCTCTTGACCAAACCTTTTATTTATTTCCTTTTTGATTTATTTATTTTCTAACTTAAGTAACGTGTATTCATATTCTGAGGCGGTCTGTATAATAGTTATTGTACACAAATGTATGCATATATATGGCTTTGTACAAACAATATTTATGAAAAAAAAACAATATTTGTATTATACAGCTTATGATCAGAAAATGTCAAACAATATTTCTTTTAGCAATATAAAGACATTAAGAATAATAAAATATTTCTAAATAGCTTTTGTGTGTGTTTTTAGCTGCTGAAATTCTTGTATTTAAAATAAACAGTAGAATTACTTAAAACGAAATAATATAAAATTTGAATGGCTGAATAAAATTTTGCAGTGTGCTGTTTTCAAAAATCTGTTTAACATTGTAAATTAGTGATAACAAGTTAACAACAACAAAAGAACGTGGTGATTGTTAGTTGATATATAAATTTATTTCTCCATTGAAAACAAAATTAGAAAACTAATTATACCAACTCAGCCCCAACTTAGTTTGAGGCTTTCGTCTCATTATGTCTATACGTAAAATTTGATATTTTGGACATCCATTTTAAAATTTGTAACCTTCTCTTTGATCTTTGTGGTCACGAATTTTTGAACATAATTACGGGTTAATTTAGCAGAAGCATATTATTATTTTAAAATAAAGAAGGCAGGAAAAGAACATAGGAAACAGAGCATTTAAGGATAATCTCTTTGGATTATATAGGGACAAACACATGTTTTAAGAATCTTTTTCTTTTTACTTTCATTCAGATTATTTGAAACCAATGGTCCTACATTGATGTGGGTCCAATGATGATGTCGGGTGATGGGGCCTAGCCGCAGATTTGTTTGAACAACAGATCAAACGGTCATCATTTATTTCATCTTATGATTATTACTTAGGTTTCTCATTTTTCTCCTCTTTTTCTTTGAAAAGAGGAAAGAAAAAAAAAAAAAAATTCTGCTTGAGAGATATGAGACATATTTTATTAGCTGTATAAGAACACCCCTTTTTTTGGCATATGTAGTAAATGGATTCGTTAGTCTGATATGACAACACAGGTATACACAATAATAAAATAAAACGTTATTATTTTAAATTTATTGGTTTCAAATAATGCTTTTAATTTTTTTTAATCTTTTAATGAATTTTTCATATGTATTTTATATCATACTATAGTTAATAATAACATAATTTATGGTGTGTAGTAAATAAATAAACCATGATATTTGGACTAATCGGCTATCTAGCAAATATTTTATATTTTCTAGCTGATGATCAAGAGGCTCTTTTACAATAATGTCTTTGATAGTATTGTTTAGGATAGATTGCATATTTGGAAAAATGTCAAAAAAAAAAAAAGTCTGGCTTACCAAAAGTGTTGAATTTTTTTTTGAACTTTTAAATTGCCAATTTTTATTTACTTTGCAATTAAATTATTAATTTTCATTGATTGGCCAAATAAGACACGTCGTGAAGTCAACTGACGGACTAATAATTATGACGGATCAATTAAGATTAGAAATATTTATGATAAACTTAATCAATAAGGAAGAGGTACGTAGCTCTGTTTCCATCTATTAACTTTCAAGTTTTCAATTGCATTATATTTACTTTTGACACTAAAATCTGTTGCGTTTTATGGATATGTGATAGTAACCCCTCATTTGAAGTATTTCAAAGTTGTCGAATTTAGAAGTGAAAGCTCCTGTTTGATTGAGCATATGCCTGAGCTGGAAGAGGCAGATATCTAGGTAATGGAAGATACGGAGAAGGAAATTGAAATACTTCTCAAATCAATCATAACTGTCAAACGTCTTTCAATTTGCATAAGACTCAACAGTGGATATGAGGTAATATGTTTCCATCTGTCCACAAAATTTCAATATCACTATTTCACTTAGAATACGAAATCGGATTTTCTTGAGTTTGAATCCTTTGTTATTGCCTTGTCATGTCTGCAGACTGTGTACCGTGATCGTATTGTCTTCAGTCAGCTTGAAAATTTGAAGTTATGTATATCGAGCAAAAATTGGCCAATGTTATTTGTCCAGTTGCTCAAAGATTCTCCTAATTTAAACTAATTTTAGATTTTTTTCTTTTATGATATAACTTCAAATTTGAATCTATGCTTTTAAGTTCAAAATCTATGAATCCCACCAAAAAAAAAAAAAAGTTCAAAATCTGTGAAAATCCAATATAAAATCACATCTTTATTAAAATACAATAAAAATCACTCCAACGTTAATTAATATGAGCCTAAATAATATATGATCTATATGAATTTTAAATAACATCAATTTCCAGTGAGGTACGAAACAAATGCAACGTCATTGATTTTCCGTTTCCATCAACACATGAGAAGAATAAAAAATAAAACTATAAAAGAAGTAAACATAACATATGTGAAAACATTAGATTTACACTATTCTTTTCGAGAAAGAAAAGAACAATTTAGGATCCTCTATACATGCACTAAGCGAAAAGGAAAGGGTCAGTTTCACATGAATACTGGGCCCGTACCTTGTGATAAATGGGTCAAGAGGCTCTTGATCAAGAGGCTCTTGTACCTTGTGATAAATGGGTCATGCCTTGGCCCAGTATGATAGCATGAAACATTTCAAAATTATATACCTCATCAAAGCCTCTTTTACAATAATTTGTTGCTTCTAAAATCTATTACTGGGCCAAGGCTTGACCCATTTATCAACCTGTAACTTATATTGGGCTTTCACAATCGCTCATTTTAGCTTCATTTTTTTCGTTTTTCCGAAAATTAATTTCATATCCGGCCTAATAGGTCTGTACTGCATCATGGGACTCACGGTGACTTATGCAGGAGATCGATCTATATTTTCCAATTTTCAGAAAATTAATTTCATATCCGATTGCAAACTAAATACTTTTTTTTTATTGGGTAACTCCCTTTATTTTTTACGCAAAATACTTAGTAACGTTTAATTTGTGTTTTTGACATCATATAATGTTAAATTTACAAAAAAAATAAATATTTAATACGTACAGCCGTATAAGGAACTACAATTATTTGCGGGATATTAGTGAGAGTCATATGAAAGAATCAGACATAACGGCCAGACTTAACACAACTTGACTACTTTCTATTCTGATTCGAAAGCGACCTGCAACTACACATTATTTTCAGTGAATCTCGATAGACGATTTCTAGAACATTACGAAGAATCATACGATTACATAATTATTATCATTACGCAAGCTGTTTTCAAAAATATACTAGAGAAATAAATTAGCATTATGAACTAATAGGGAGTTTGTCAACTCTTATTATTTTAATTTTAAAAATGTTATATCATGTTATCTCTTTGTAACCAGCAAATAGTTGCTTGACAACAAAAAACGGCAAATCGATGAAAAACTATTAAACAAAAGGACACAAACATAAAATAGAGATCAGCCGACACTAAAATTGGTTTTGTCTTTCTCTCTTTAAAAGATTCTTTTTTTTTTTTCTTTAGTTATCGGAATATTCTTCAAGATCTGGAAATAATAGTGAAATATCACAAAAAGTAATTAAAAAAAAAAGTGAAAAAATTTCATTTAAAATTCTGAACTTGTTTTCCAAGGTCCAAATTAATCGATGTCAATAAATGGAAAGTTAAAAGTAAATGAATTCGTCTTGTTCTAGAAGAATGTGAATCATCTTCTCCAAGTTTCAACGATCGTTTTTTTTTTCACCTTTACATATATATACACACACGAGAATCTTGTACCTAAGTAACATATACATACATGTAAATGTGTGTGTATGTATATAAATTATTCTTTTTTGATCTATAAGTTTTCTTCAATCCTTTCATCGGCCACCACCTGTTCGATCAAATTCCTCATCTAAAAAAGCCGAGAACTTTCGTCTTCTCTATTGGTCTCTCACTCTCTCTCTTACCTTTCCTGATTTGTTTGTCAAATTTCTTTCTCCTACAAAAACGGGCCGCCTTGTATTCGATCAACGGGTTTGATTCACGCTCTGTCATTTCTCCTTCTTCGTTTCAAAGATTGTTTTTTTTTTTTCTCTTTTCTCATTGACGAATTTAGAGGCTGCGTTCGAGAATTCATCTTCGTGAAGAGAGAGTTTTGATTTGATTTGTTGATCGTCTCCGTTATGTCTAGTCCGAGAAGTAACAAGCCGAAGATAGTCAACGGTCCTGGTGGTTATATTCTACAAGACGTTCCTCATCTCATTGATTATCTTCCTGATCTTCCTGTACGTTGCTCTTGATCTCTAAATTGATTTGAAAAATTTATCGATCTACACAAAGAGATCGAATTTGACAACAAAAGGAGGAATCTTTTGCTTTTGGGTTTCAATGTTTTGACCTGTTAAGTCTTTTTCTCTTTTTTGATGTTATTGCAGACTTATCCGAATCCATTGCAAGACAATCCAGCTTACTCAGTTGTTAAGTAAGTATTTTCATCTACTTCAGACGTTACCATTTCCTTAGGGTTCATAGTTTTTGCTCACATTTCAATGTGTTTTTTTTATCAGGCAATACTTTGTAGATGCAGATGATAGTGTTCCTGAAAAGGTAATTCATCAAGCATAATCTTTCTTTACCTCAAATTGTTTGATGGTGTTAGATGATTGTGTCTTGCTGGAAGTGAGATTTTAACAGCAAAATGCTCTGTTTCATTTTTCTTGTTGTTCAGGTTGTTGTCCACAAGGATGGTCCAAGAGGAGTCCATTTCAGACGCGCTGGTCCACGTCAAAAGGTTTACTTTGAGTCTGATGAAGTGCATGCTTGCATAGTTACTTGTGGAGGTCTCTGTCCCGGACTCAATACCGTCATTAGAGAAATCGTGAGCAGCTTATCATACATGTATGGAGTAAAGAGAATCCTTGGAATCGATGTAAGTTTTGTGAATCATAATTAATCTCTTCATTTGCAATTTGATTTTTGAGACAATTGTCTTTATGATTATCATTTGTTGAAATTTTGCAGGGTGGATACAGAGGATTCTACGCGAAAAATACTATCCCCTTAAATTCTAAAGTCGTGAATGATATCCATAAACGCGGAGGAACACTCCTCGGGACCTCAAGAGGTGGACACGATACCACAAAGATAGTTGATAGCATTCAAGATAGAGGAATCAATCAGGTTTGAGAAGAAATACAGGCATTGCTTTTACTTTGTATGAAGAAAATTTTGTCAACATGTTCTTGACGTACTCTTTGTTATCATTTAGGTTTATATTATTGGAGGAGATGGAACCCAGCGAGGTGCTTCAGTAATCTTTGAGGTATATGCCGTTGTATATTTCAGAAGAATGGTTATAAGTTCTAACAACCAACAACTGAACCTGAATTGTATAACACCGTGTAGGAAATTAGAAGGCGTGGACTTAAAGTTGCTGTGGTTGGAATTCCGAAAACGATTGATAATGATATTCCGGTAATAGATAAATCTTTTGGATTTGACACTGCTGTGGAGGAAGCTCAACGAGCGATTAACGCAGCACATGTTGAAGCCGAGAGTAATGAGAATGGTATCGGTTTTGTCAAGCTTATGGGTCGTTACAGCGGTAAGCTTCCTGCTTTGAAACATCTAACTTAAAACCTTTTCGAGGTGTTACTGATTAAGGCTAGGTGTGATTTACTACAGGGTTCATAGCGATGTATGCTACATTAGCCAGCAGAGATGTTGATTGTTGCTTGATTCCCGAGTCACCATTTTACCTTGAGGGAGAAGGTGGACTTTTGGAGTTCGTAGAGAAACGGCTCAAGGAGCAGGGTCACATGGTGATTGTTCTTGCTGAAGGTGCTGGACAGGATTTGATGTCCAAAAGCATGGAATCTACTCTTGAGGATGCTTCTGGAAACAAACTTCTTAAAGATGTGGGCTTGTGGCTATCACAAAGCATCAAGGTAAGGCTTAAACTCAAGATCATGAGATTGTTATGCCTTTACAGAAAATTTCCTCATAGTGTTTGTTGTTATTTTCCTCTGGTTGTAGGATTATTTTAAGCAGATTAAGATGGTGATGAATCTCAAGTACATTGATCCTACATATATGATCCGGGCTGTTCCAAGCAATGCATCAGACAATGTTTACTGTACACTTCTTGCTCAGAGCGCGGTTCATGGGGCAATGGCTGGTTACACTGGCTACACCAGTGGTCTTGTCAATGGAAGACAAACATACATCCCTTACTACGTAAGTTACTACATACAACCTGAGTTTAGACTTGCGGGAATAATCAATATTGTGATTAATGATGTTGCATTGGGCTAATATGGTCTGACCTGTCTGATCCTTTGGTCTTGCGGAACGGTCCTGAATCGACTCTGATCTTTTGGCCTTATACTTGTGCGCAATTCTGAATCGTGTCATTGTTTGTTTTGTTTGTCTTATTGTTGCAGAGGATAACAGAGAAACAGAACAATGTAGTGATTACGGATAGAATGTGGGCGAGGCTATTGTCTTCTACGAACCAGCCAAGCTTCTTGGGGCCTAAGGATATATCTGAAGAGAAGAAAGAGACGCCGGAGACACCGCTTCTTGACGACGGAGCTGTCGATATTCCTCCTGTGACTAAAGAAGTCACCAAGTGAAGTTTCAGGGGCATATCAAAGTGGCATAGATAATTAATCAGGGGTTTCTGAAACGATGCCGTTTTAGGCGAAAGTGAAATAATTGTTATTTTGACGATTTTGCCCTTTTGTTGGCATACACAAACACAAATTATAGTTTTCTTCTAGATGTTTAGTTTTGTAATCCTTTTTCGCACTTCCCTCATCATCTGAATGAATGAAGTAATTTTCGTTCCGTTTATCCTATCTTTGTTGTATATGTTTACACTAAAATTATCACTGATCACTTAAAGATTTGTAACGTTAAATCTAAATGATTTGGTGCAGTTAAATAAAAGGCATTTGGGTGCAACTTATAACTGGTTTTCTAATGAGGTATCAAAAATACACATATATCTATCCTGACGCAAGTACTCCAAGAAAGCAAACTAATAAACGATCCACCTTGAAATTTTCAAAACAGAAGAAAAGAGAAGTAAAGTATTATTTTTATTAATAATAGGACAGACGGGATACAATAGTTTGTATCAACATTAGCATTAACACTATTAGCTAATGTAATAATACAACTTTATTAACTGGGCAATAATGCTCTCCAGTGCTTAATGGACTACTAATCAAACGCCAATTTATTTTCTAATAGTAGACTTTTTGGACGGCCTTGATGCAGTTTCACCACCTCAGATTTTCCGGGAAGTACTGCAAATCCCAAATAAATTTATTAAAAATTTTAAAATCAAGAAATGATCAATATACAAAATTATCACAATGCTATAAAAAGTATATTATCTTTCAAAAATCGTTTTTTTTAATATCCGTATATGGTACCTCTATATCCTTTTCTTAAACCAAAGATTATAAAATTATTCGAATTAAATTAAGTATTCTCTTGTAAACAAGATTTTTTTTTTTTGTTAAGTATTCTCTTTCAAACAAGGTTATAAAGTAAAGATCCTCACTTTCTTGATCAGAGACATGTAGTACGGCTTAACCTTCTCGACATCGACGTGCACTTTGCTCTTGCTGTATAAATCGTACTTGCTATATAATAAACACGGATTAAGGATTAAATCTCTATCTTGTTACATATATGGTAACCAAAACGAGTTTAGTTAAGACAATTTATTTTATTTAAGGAAATATATTACTTGAAAACATGCAGCCATTTGAGGTTATCCTTGTCTTCTTCGTTCATAAGGTGAGTGTAAGCTCCAGCCTTGTGCAATGCTACATATATTAATCACATATACATGTTAATTAATTAACGAAATTGTATGTTTTGTTCGTTAATAATTTTATTAAATCAGGATGCTTACGATAAAAGGAATGGTATCGGATGATGAACAGTCCCGGGGATGGCAATGTGCTTCCATTCTCCTTAGCCACCTGTTAAACACATAATTAACGATTTGTAAATTATTGTTATCATAATGAATAATTATATTTGATAAATTATAGTTATCATGAGTTAAATAATTTACCAGATACATGTAGTCATCGTGTCCCCATGACATAAAAACATTTTCTAGTCCACATCCTTCAGAATAAATCCCAGCTTTGGTATTGTACTTTGGGTTGTTAAAATCAGGATTTTCCATAAAATACTGCAAAATAAAGGAGAAGGAATTAAAACTCTAGATCACTTGTTAAATATCACTGAGAAAATTTAGATTCTAAATACCAATATGTTTTTTTTCCTTCTTAAAACTAATTTATTAGCAAAATATTGAGATTTGTATGTACCTTGTGGTGTACGTTAGATTCATCAAATGCACACCCAACAGGAAATGTGTCACCTGCAGGTTTGGATGAGAATTCATAGTTTACTTAAAACTGATAAGTTTACTAATAATCAATCAGGAAAACAGGATTAATTAATAATATTCCATAAGAAATCACAAATTAGACTTACCAACAACAGCCCATTGAGGAAGCCCTCCAAACTGTGGAAGAGTAAGAACCTTCCCAAGATCTGGAGATTCAGTCCAATTTAGCATTATTTAAGATTTTATATGTTAATTTTGATTTTTAATTATAGCCATAATAAGCATATAATTTTTTTTGGTAGTAAATGACGGTTAACTACCATGGATTAGAGCAGTGAGATGAAGCCAATCTTCGTTAGGATAATCTTTCCGGATTGCTTCCGCAGATTGAAGCAAATGTTGAATTTGTGGCTCATCAAGGTCAGGATCACTCTCGTCCACCACTTCGTTAAGGAGTTCACAACATTCCCAAATGTTCATCACCATCTTGTCCAATCTTCCATACTCATTTCTCATTTTCTTTACCTGCCAAAAGTATAGAAACAGTATTATATATATGTGGTCTATACAGTCACACACACTGAGAGATATTAAACCTTAAATTATATTAGATAAGAGATCTTACAAAGTCTAAAGTTTGATTAGTGTGTTGTGTCTTATAGAAATTCTCCACGCTCTTTTGCCTTTCGCTGTTCGCATCTGTGTAATCTCTGCAACAATATACATTGATCTAAATGTTTTTAAAAGAAAAAGAAAATTTTAAAATTTAACTTATTCTCTTTAAAAAAGAAACCTAAATTGACGACCAAATGCGTTCATTTCAGGAGCCAAAAACACATCATCGTTGGATGATATCTTTGACATTGGAGTTCCGCTGTCTAATTGAAACTCTCCTGTCTCCTTTTGTGTCGTAAAGTCCTCATGTACTTAAACAAAAAAAAAAAAGAAGCAAAAATTAGTATTATTTTTCATCGAAAACTCAAGATTATTTTATTTAAAAAAAATTCAAGGAAAAGAATAACCAAAGGAAGATAGATAATATGTTTACCAAAAACAGGGTTTTCGATAGAGATAGTCATCTTTAAAAAAAAAGAAAAGACAGAAAAAAGGAAGAAGATGAATTATAAGCTAAAGATCAGAGACAGAATGTTTACGAAGAGATGTGATTTGATGGAGACACAACAAAAGGGTATTTGTAGGAGTTGAGATGGCTTAGGGTACGATAAGTACTTTACTCTATTTTTAGAGAGAAATCCAAATCTTTTGACCACGAAATATTTAGCATTAGCAACCAAGATTTATTTACCCCTCACAAAGATAAAGTTCATAAATTAAAATCAACTGTAACCAAGAAAAACATAACTACGTGTCATAATAAAATATTTATTAACATTTGTGTAAAGAAAAGAGTCAATTTTTTTTTTTCCTTTTGGATTATGTACACTGCGTTTTTTTTATCAAATTTTGAATATACCAAAAATCCTAAATCCTAAATTTACTGTCTAATCTCTTATTGAATTTGGTCAACTTTTTGGCAATTCTCTTCCTTTTTTACTTCGGACATGTGTCATGTTCAGAAATAGATATGGTAGGCCATTGACATATATGTGATATTTTTAGGAATTATTATAGAAACATATGTCCAACAGAGTCTTAATTACAATTAAAAGTGATAGACTTAATTATACTTAGATTTTCATTTTACTACCATTCGTAGTTTTCTTACCTTTTTATCACTTTTTCTTTCATTTTTCCCCATTTGAAATTTTTTGTTCACACCTTGTAGATTTTATTTTCATTTATTCTTTTTACGTATATATTTTCTTAGAATTTGGAATACATATTGTGGATTTTGGACATGTGTAACAAACAATGTAATAAATTGGTTGTCTTTATACGCCTAATTCCGAAGCTAGTAAAATAAAAACACTTAAGGATGGTAATTTACAGTATTGAGATGGGACCAAAATTTTGAGAGAGGGATGGGTGTTTTTTCTTTTGACTCTACTCCTAAGTCCTAACTAATTAACCAACTTTAGAGCCATGTGGAGAAAGACAATTCATGTTAGTTTCCACGGCCGCCCATGCTTTCGAATTTTGAGTGAAAGCAAATATTTTTGCATTATGAAAAGACTGAACAAAAGTACAAAACATCACTTAGTAAAAAATCCAACATATTGATTTGGAATATGTTGTCCTATTTGTTGTTACTTTGTTAGAATAACATAACAATTTGCTTACAATAAGTTATATTACTTCATATAAGCCTAGGATATTCAATTGAAACTGAAGTCTTACGCTTCTAGAGACTAAAGTCTCATTTTAGTATCAAAGAAGAAAGATGATCATGAGATGATGAAGAGATTGAAATGGCTATACAGAAATATCACAACTTAGGCCTTTCATAAAAAATATGGGCTTTATGGCCCATTATAAATCGGGCTTTGTGAACTCGTTTCAGTCTTTATCTATATTTTGACTGGCGCATCAGTTTTATCTGAAATTTTGTTGTCATTTTCCGCCATGGCTCTAAACAACTTTTTGCTCTTCACTTTGACTTTCCAACTTCTCCTTCTACTTCGTGTTTCATCGGAATCTCCATGGATCGCCGGAGATGTCTCTCAAATCCCGACGAAGCTTCTCGAATTCGCGAAGAGTCCAGAGGTCTTCGATTGGATGGTGAGAATCAGAAGGAAAATCCACGAGAATCCGGAGCTTGGTTACGAAGAAATCGAGACTAGCAAACTCATTAGATCGGAGCTTGATCTTCTGGGAGTTAAGTATAGGTATCCTGTCGCTATCACTGGTGTTATCGGATATATCGGTACCGGAGAACCACCGTTCGTCGCGCTTAGAGCTGATATGGATGCTTTGCCTATTCAGGTGTTGCACATTTCGAAAATTCCTTTTGATTGATCGAGTAAATTAAGAAATTTCGAATATCGAATTCATTGGGGAAAGTGATGTTTTGTGGTTCATATTCTCAGAATTCTCCTAGAAGTGTATCGATTCGAGAGCTTGGTCTATTAGTATGAAAGTTGATCAATTTGATTTAACTATTGAACACCAATCTCTTAAGTAATGACAATGATGGCATTTTAATGGAGGATTACAAGTTATAATAACCGATTTTGATTGATTCTCGAATTCAGGAAGCTGTTGAGTGGGAGCACAAGAGCAAAATTCCTGGTAAAATGCACGCTTGTGGACACGATGGTCATACCTCCATGCTTCTTGGTGCTGCAAAGATACTTCAAGAACATCGCCACGAGTTACAGGTCTATGAATTTTCTGCATTGCCTTTTTATGATTCTTTCATCAATAACATTGGCCTAACACATACACAATCATTTGTTTTGTTTTTGTTAGGGAACTGTGGTGCTTATCTTCCAGCCAGCTGAGGAAGGTTTGCGCGGAGCAAAGAAGATGATAGAAGAAGGAGCGTTAAAGAATGTTGAAGCTATTTTCGGGATACATCTTACCAACCGGTTTCCCTTTGGCAAAGCCGCTTCACGTGCAGGTCCCATGCTGGCTGGAGCTGGATTCTTTGAGGCTGTAATCACTGGGAAAGGAGGTCATGCTGCCATCCCTCAGCATACAATAGACCCTGTTGTTGCAGCTTCAAGCATCGTCCTCAGTCTTCAACACCTGGTTTCACGTGAAACTGACCCTTTGGATTCAAAGGTTTTACTTTACTCCTAATTGGACAATCTCACATCTGTTCTTGGCTTTCTAGAACTCATTTGGGTTTCCTCTGCAGGTGGTCACAGTGTCTAAGGTTCATGGTGGCAATGCGTTCAATGTCATCCCTGATTCAATCACCATAGGAGGAACTCTCCGAGCCTTTACTGGGTTTACTCAACTTCAACAGAGAATCAAAGAGGTGATTCCAATGCGATCCAAGATTGTGCCTTTTAGATATTCACGGTATTGTTGCTTTACCATAGAACCAAACCACAGTTTCAACTTTTAATTGTAGGTTATCACCAAGCAAGCAACCGTCCACCGATGCAATGCGTCTGTTAATCTAACACCAAATGGTAAAGAACCGTTACCACCAACAGTGAACGACGTGGACTTATACAAGCATTTCAAGAAGGTGGTCAGAGATTTGTTGGGTCAGGACGCTGTTGTGGAAGCACCACCAGTTATGGGATCCGAGGACTTCTCAAACTTTGCAGAAGTAATCCCGGGCCATTTCTTCTTACTGGGAATGCAAGATGAGACCAAAGGTTATGCATCGGCTCATTCACCATCCTATAGAGTCAATGAGGATGTGCTTCCGTACGGTGCTGCAATCCATGCATTGATGGCCATACAGTACCTCAAAGAGAAAGCTTCTAAAGGTTCTGTCTCAGGCTTTCATGACGAACTCTGAAGCTTTGTATTACACATCTCCCTCACCAGTTATTGGTTCACATTCCAAAGTACAAAGTTACACTCCATAGAATTTATTATGTTATTAGCAGAATCCTAGTCGGTTATTGATCATACAATTCGATTTAGATTGTACTTCATAAAACAGCATTGGCAAATTCTCACTCTAGATTTGTGTAAATTACTGGCAAAATGTATAAGTACTTCAAAATCATAACTAAAATAATCTGTATTTCATACCATAGAATCAAAACATAAGTTCGGTGCCAAAAGGAAAACAAACGAAGAAATAAGATTCCCAAAGTAACAAAACAGCCTTGAGAAGCTTCACGAAAGCCTCTCTTGCATCCTTTTTTTCCAGCTTCTCTACTTTCATCTACTTCTCAGAAGAGTTAGGTCCTCTCTTCTTTCCGAAACCAACAACTGCACAAATCAATGAACAAGGTGGTGATTTATATGCAAAAACCAAAACTTTAAACCAAAAGGATAAGCAACAGAGACCGTTAACCACAAGACATAGTGATAAATCTATAAACACCGAACCAAAAAGAATAAGCATCTAACTTATACAAAAAATTACTGTAGATTGTTACTAACACATCTCATTTCTCGATTAATCACACTTTCCCTATAGCAATTCACTGCATTATTAGCTAAATAATGTAAAGAGTAACAATTTCTCAAAATCAGATTTAATCAACAAAGTATCCAAAATGTCTAGATCGGAAAAGTTACCGGCGGTGACGAAACGACGGTTGTGCTGCATACGCTTGTGAGCACGACCCCTAGGCTGCTTCTTCTTATCTTGTTTCGCAACCTTTGGAGTTTGTCCTCTAACCTTACCGGCACGAGCCAAAGATCCATGCACCTTACCTGAAATCGCCAAAACACTAAACCGTTAACAGATCCACAGCGGAAGAAAAATAATATCTCACCAAATCAAACGATTCGATTTTCCCTAATGCTACAAAACATAGACTAATTAAAAACTCTAGAAGCTTGGTGGATTTATTTACCCATGCTTGACTTGCTTCTCTTTTTTCTGTTCTTCTGTTCTGACGGCTGCAAGAAAGCTGAAACGAGTGCGTAATCTCAGAACTAGGGTTTTCGAGAAGATGATACTATGTATTTATATCCGACAACGGAATTTTATTGGGCCTCATTGTAAGTATATTTTAAAAGCTCATTTGGACCCATACTAATGGGCTTCAAAAGCTCTATAATATATGTACGTAGGTACGATTAAACAAGTCATGTATATATAAAATGGGCCTATCAACACAAGTTTGACAATCAAAATAATTACTGTTCTTTAGATGCGAAACAAAGATTCCATCTCATTCGTTAGAATCTTAGGTATATAAATTTCCAATTATACCCCTACGGAATTTCCAAAATCCAACGATATATAAAAGAAAGATCCAACGGTTATTCTCACTTGTCAATAGACAGCCAATTACAGTACACTACTCTCTGAAACCTCTCCTCTTTTAGGGTTTTATCTCAAACGCCTCTCAAAACTCCGTGCTTCACATTTACGAAGATCACGAACAATGGGTGATGAGATTTCGCCTCCGGCAAATCAATTAGCCGCCGTCTTCTTGGGAAACGATGGATCTACGGTGCAAAAAGCGCTATTTTCTGACCGTGTTCTTATTCGATCGATTTTGGGTCGACCTGACGGCGGAGCTCAACTCGCCGGTCAAAAGGTTCGAATCGGCGGTTGGGTTAAAACCGGAAGGGAGCAAGGAAAAGGGACTTTCGCTTTCCTTGAGGTTAACGATGGATCTTGCCCAGCGAATCTTCAGGTTATGGTGAATTCGTCTGTATATGATCTATCTCAGTTGGTTGCGACGGGGACTTGTGTGACTGTTGATGGAGTTTTGAAGATTCCTCCGGAAGGTAAAAGTACGAAGCAGAAGATTGAGCTTAGCGTTGAGAATGTGATTGATGTGGGAACGGTGGATCCGACTAAGTACCCGCTTCCTAAGACTAAGTTGACTCTTGAGTTTTTGAGAGATGTGCTTCATCTTCGTTCTAGGACCAACTCGGTAATACTTCTTATTTCTTTCACTGAGATTGATTGAAACTTGTTTTTAATGTTTCTGAGTTTGATTGAATCATTTAATTGTTTATTTGTTTATTTGTTAAGAAGTTTTCTTCGTTTTATAGGCTCAAAGTTCTGTGTTTATCTTACATTATGATTGCTGTGTGTTTATGGTGATATTTATTTGTGATTTCAGATCTCAGCAGTTGCAAGAATCCGTAATGCCCTTGCTTTTGCGACTCACAGCTTCTTTCAAGAGCATAGTTTCCTTTACATTCACACTCCTATCATCACAACAAGTGACTGTGAAGGTGCTGGTGAAATGTTCCAAGTAACAACCTTGATCAATCTATCTGAGAGGGTGGAGAAGGATCTCATTGACAACCCTCCGCCTACTGAGGCTGATGTTGAAGCTGCGAGGCTCGTTGTCAAGGAGAGAGGTGAAGCTGTAGCGAAACTGAAAGCTGCCAAAGCAAGCAAGCAAGAGTTCACTGCTTCCGTTGCTGAACTTAATATAGCAAAGGAGAGTTTCGCTCACATTGAAGAGAAGTCAAAGGTTAAGCCTGGACTACCTAAAAAAGATGGAAAAATTGATTATGGCCAAGATTTCTTTGGTCGTCAAGCTTTCTTGACAGTTTCTGGTCAATTGCAAGTGGAGACCTATGCTTGCGCTCTTAGCAGCGTGTATACATTTGGCCCTACTTTCCGAGCAGAGAACTCTCACACATCAAGGCATTTAGCTGAGTTCTGGATGGTTGAGCCTGAAATTGCTTTTGCTGATCTAGAGGTAATAAATATCTGATATTCTTTGGTGTTTTCTTTATCACTATATAGGTGCAGTATCTTAGAAAATTTCTTTAAAATTTGTGCAGGACGACATGAACTGTGCAGAGGCCTACGTTAGATACATGTGCAACTGGTTGCTAGAGAAATGTTACGATGACATGGAACTTATGGCTAAAAACTTCGACAGCGGATGCATTGACAGACTAAAATTGGTTGCCTCAACTCCGTTTGGGCGTGTAACATACACTGAAGCAATAAAGCTACTTGAGGAAGCTGTGGCTAATGGAAAGGAATTTGAGAACAAAGTGGAGTGGGGAATTGACTTAGCCTCGGAGCATGAAAGGTTTGTGATAATCCTTAAATTCATTCCTCAACATAAACACTTGCAAGAAATGGGCTACTAATGTTGTCTCTTATCTTGCGATTACAGATACTTGACAGAGGTTATGTTCCAAAAGCCTCTTATTGTCTATAACTACCCAAAAGGAATCAAAGCTTTTTACATGAGACTGAACGATGATGAGAAGACTGTTGCTGCCATGGATGTCCTCGTTCCAAAGGTAATAATAAAGCTCATCATCTTCTTATAATGCCGACTCAAAAGTTGAATCCTTTATCCTATTTCTGTTTTGTGTCCCATTCAATAATCGAAGAATACACATTGATGGCTACTTTCGTTGTTCCTTTTCTCTGTATAACTAGGTTGGAGAACTCATTGGTGGAAGTCAAAGGGAAGAACGATATGATGTCATCAGACAGAGGTGTGTGAAAGTGAAACCACTATTCAATTTTTGGGCTCTTTTTTGTGATTGTTTATGAAGCAAAATCTGGTTTTTTTTTTATAACAGGATCGACGAGATGGGTCTACCAATTGAGCCATATGAGTGGTACATTGACTTGCGCCGTTATGGAACGGTGAAGCATTGTGGATTTGGACTTGGCTTCGAACGTATGATTCTGTTCGCCACAGGAATCGATAACATCAGAGATGTTATTCCTTTCCCTCGGTATCCTGGAAAAGCTGATCTTTGATTCCTCTTCTTACACCATTACAAACACAATTTCGTCTTTTATTAGCTGGTCTGGTTTTTTATAACCGACTTGGTTTAGTTTACATCTTAAGTTGGTCAAATGAATTGTATGGTTTTTGACTTGATTTTATCTACATATGGATCTGGTTTTGTTCAGTTATCCCGATTGAGTTGACAATGGAATTATATAGAACCAAATTCAGTTATACCAGAAAACCGTTATAAGGCTTTAGAGAATCGTAGACCATAATAGCAAGCAGCCCAGACTAGAGTATATGTGTGATGTGTCTTCGAATGTTGATGTGATACAATCGAACGTTTTATTTGTAATTTCTAAAACCAATTAATAAGGAAAAGGGCAAAAGTCAATATGTCCGAGTGGTTAAGGAGACAGACTCGAAATCTGTTGGGCTTTGCCTGCGCAGGTTCGAATCCTGCTGTTGATGTCTTATTCTTACTTTTTAGCTTTTTCATAGTGAGCCTCAGATAATCTCCCCCTGGAAGAACAGCGAGAATCAAGTTTTTCTCTGTCACATTACAGTTCCAAGTAAGTAAAAGGGAAACCAGCTAAAACTTTAAACAATGGAGTAAAACAAGGTTTTGTGATTAGCCTTTTCTTCAAGCTTGTTTGGATTGAGTATGACATATCCATCATCAACCAGACAACAACATACAGATACTGACAAAAAAAACCGAAAAAGATATTAATGAATGAAGCAAATCACATAAAAGAGTACTAACGTTGCAAATATAGGATTTACCGGCAAGATTCTTCAAAGAAAATTCCTGCATCTACAAGTATTGCAGATGCTGCGTTTATGGCACACGGTAAAATCTTACACAAACGAAATGAATCAAGGAAAAAAAGAATACTGGCCCAATACCAGGCCCATCACATATTCACATATTTATATCATTAAGGTTTTATTAACCATTCGCTAAATGGAAGCTGAACGGTCTGATGAGTGGTGGTGACTGGTGAGTTATCGACGGCGAAGCTCCTTTTTTCTTTCTAAACTTCGATGAAGACGAGGAAGTTTTGCGATTCCGATAACTTCTGATAAACCAGCTCCTTTTTCTCCATTCTCCTTCAATTTCCAGGTTCAAGCTTTGTTTAGATTCTACCATTTCTCAATTCTTAGGTCACAAACACTCAGTCTATTCAGAGTTGCAAGGTGTATATATTTTCGAAAATCCACAGCTTTCTCAGTTCTTCTCGCCCTTCTGATCTGTCTTCTAATGTTTTTTTGGTTCTGTTCCTCTGTTGTGGCTTTGTATTCACTTCTTACTAATTTGTTTGGTTGGCTTCCCACAAATCTTTTTGTCTTATAGTGTTTTCTTGTGATGTTTTTTTTTTCAGGGTCAGGAAAAACCCAAATTTTTGTAACAGTATCTTGAGGTTGGTAAAGAAATGGTTAAAATCAGTGACTTGTCTGATGAATTGCTCGTGAAGATATTATCGTTTCTTCCAACAAAAGAAGCTGTATCAACTAGCATTTTGTCGAAACAATGGGAGTTTCTTTGGATGTGGTTGCCTAAACTCAAGTTCTACTTTCGTAGTCGTTCAGAGTTTAATGCATGCCTGAGGGATTTTATTGAAAAGAATCTGCCATTACACAAAGCTCCTATCATAGAAAGCTTGCTCCTTAGCTCTTTTTTTGGATCAGTTGAACCTGAGGATTTGAAACCGTTGGTTGGAATTGCAGTTTCTTGTTGTGTGCGTAAGCTAAGTATCTATTTAGATCGTGATATGAAGAAGCCTTCTTTATCATTGCCCGGTAGTTTGTATACCTCCAACTCGCTCGTGACTTTGAAACTTTACGGTAAGATGATTCTTGTGGATGTTCCTCCAACGGTTTGTCTCCCTTCCTTGAAAACATTGCGACTTGAACGTGTGACATACTCAAACGACAATTCTCTTCGACTGCTTCTATCTTGTTGCCCTGTTCTGGAAGATCTGGTTATTGACCGAGAAGAATATGACAACTTGAGACGGGTAGTTATTATTATCCCATCCTTGCAGCGTTTAACTTTAATTATAGCCGATGGATGTTCTTCTGATGGATATGTGATAGTAACCCCTTCTTTGAAATATTTCAAAGTTGTCGAATATAGAAGTGCAAGGTCCTGTTTGATTGAGCATATGCCTGACCTGGAAGAGGCAGATATCTGGGTAATTCATGATAATGAGAAAGATATTGAAATGCTTCTTAAATCAATCACAACTGTCAAACGTCTTTCAATTTGCGCAAGATTCAACCTTGGATATGAGGTAATATGTTTCCATCTGTCCACAAATTTTCAATGTCACTATTTCACTTAGAATGCAAAATCGGATTTTCTTGAGTTTGAATCCTTTGTTATTGCCTTGTCATGTCTGCAGAATGTGTATAGTGATGATATTGTCTTCAGTCAGCTTGAAAATTTGAAGCTATGTATATCCAGCGAAAATTGGTCAATGTTACTTGTCCAGTTGCTCGAAGATTCTCCTAACCTGAAAATTCTCAATCTCTTTGTCAAGGATGTAAGTGTTTCTTCTTGGACTGCTTTGCGGTAAAGCTCAGTATGGTGTATGGTGTATGGTGTATGGTGTATTGGTGTGATCGTTAACTCTTCTTTTTCATTTTTTCTTTTTTAATTTCAGTTCAATTCAGACGGGGAGTATGAACCGGTTAGCTGGAGCAATAATGAGGGACATGTTCCTAAATGTTTGTTGGACAGTCTTGAAACTTTCGAGTTTAAAGGGTACGACTGTGCGGAACCAGAAGATAGGGACTTCATGAGTTTTATCTTCAAACATGCTAGTTGTTTGAAATCTACATCAGTCTTGAGCTATCATGATAGGTTCCATTATTGAAACTTGAAAATGATCTGGAATGGGGAGTATGAACCGGTTAGCTGGAGCAATAATGAGGGGCCTGTTCCTAAATGTTTGTTGGACAGTCTTGAAACTTTCAAATTTGAAGGGTACAGTGGGGAACCAGAAGAAAGGGATTTCTTGAGTTTTATCTTCAAACATGCTCGTTGCTTGAAATCTACAATAATCTTACAAAGATGATGTTATGTTCCACCATAGAAACTTGAAAATGATCTAGGAGTCTCAGTCGTATTATGGGTTTTGTATTTGTTTTGTTGTTTTGTTATCCATGAACGGTTAGGTTTTTATTTGAATTTGGAACTTGTTTTTGAACAAAACTTTGTGCCTTATTATTTATTTCGTTGATTAGTTACATCGTCTTATTTTCCTTTTTTTTTTTTTTGGCCAACTAATACTTTATTAATATCCAGAATCCAGAATCCAAACAAAACTTGTGCCTTCATGTCATGCTGTTAGTTCTATTGTCTCTTCTTTTTTTGCCATCATTCTATCGTCTGGTTAATTTCCACAATTTTGTACATTTGTGTGCCTTTGCCACTCGAGACTCTTTTCAGTGAAGACTAAAGATAAACCAACTCAGGTTGTTGAACATTCTGTATACATAAGTCGAAAATTTGAAGTCTTAGTGTCAAAATTGGGTTGATCAAGATCAACCAAACACTTAATTCAAAAGTGTTGATTTAGTTAGGCTTTAAAAGTTGGTTATTGGGTCTTTCAACGCTCTCATTTGATACTCAGATATAGCCATTTCTACAACCAAATTCTTCATAAATGTAATGATTCCACCATTAACGATTAACTTTTAGAAAAAAACCCAGATGATAAGAGCACATAACAAGATCCATTCATCAAGAGGAAAATAGGTCTCTTCAATAACTGCATAAGCAAATTCAAGTTGCACTACAAAGAAGGAAGTAAAAGGTCAAGACTTTTTTTAATTGAAACACAGCAACAGAAGTAAAAAATCCAACAAAACTTGTTCTAGTGACTCTCTCAATCCTCCTCTTCAATGACCTTTGTGCCAAGTCCACTGAGTCCTTCTGCTGGGATTTCAGCAACAGTGACAAGGGAGAAAAACTCTTCCTTTGCGTCTTCGTCATCGTTTCTCTTACGTGCAACACGAACCCTAATTCTCCTTGGCGGACCTCTGATTCCTCTGCTCCAGATTTGCTTGTTCAATTTCACGTCTACCCTAACATCCTTAGTCCCCATAGCTTTCTCTGCGAACTTCCTGATCTCCTTAATGGCATTTGGTGCCTTCTTCTTAAAGGTACTGTTACAAATTAAAATGCATAAGTACAAGTTCTTAATCTTATAAAACCAAACCTACCAAAGAACACATTCCACAAACCAAACTCTACTCTTTAATTCTGTTTATAAGATATATCAAATGAACTATATCCTCTCATTTCGAGATTATATTTCAATAAAATGAATCGAAAACAAACAATCTGTACAAATATATACTATAAATAACCCCCATGAATTCAAATAACACCATGAATTTCAAAAGATCTCTTTTGATGGACTAAACATCTGATTACATTTAGATCAAGATAAACTTGATATACACTAACAACGTATCATACCAAAGTAAGTCTTAAGAATCTTGCAACTATGATATGACAGAAACCAACTTAATTTCACAACAACCCTATGAAATTAACCTATCAAGCAGCTAAAACATGAACACAAAGAGTGAAAATTTTAACATCAGGCATAGAAGAAATTAGGGTTTAGAAAAGCTTACCATTTGTGAAGGCGTCTGTGGAGGTTAATGGTGTACTCTCTTGTCACCACTTCCTCTTTACTTCCCTTTTTCTCAGACATCTTCTCTTTGTCTGTGACTTACTCCTTCAAACTCACTTTACCTGCGATTATCCACAACCAAAAATCACTTCAAAATCGATTCTTTTAATCGGAAATTAAACAGATCTATTCAATGCTAGGTCAAGGAAGCAGAATTAATGAATGAAGCAAATCACATAAAAAGAGTACTAACGTTGCAAATATAGGATTTACCGGCAAGATTCTTCAAAGAAAATTCCTGCATCTACAAGTATTGCAGATGCTGCGTTTATGGCACACGGTAAAATCTTACACAAACGAAATGAATCAAGGAAACAAATTTGCATTATAATGATCACATTTTAGCATTAATTGCTAATACAAAGATTGACTGAACAACTACTAAATAAGGATCATCAAGAGAGGATACTGAACCATCATCATTTACATACCTACACAACAAAGCCAAAGATGCAAAAATACAAAATTGAATTAAGCTTAGTACTACTCACCTGATTGATTGCTGACGTTGTTTTATTTGGATTAACCGCCAAAAGACAAATACTCTCTAATGTCCTTTTTAGTATTACCTGGGGATGTTAATTTGGGTTTTAAACCAATCTAGTTTTGGGATAAGAACAAGGGTTTTTGTTGCTACGAGATGATTAGGCGGAAGGGTAAGGCGGTTTTTTTTATACTTCTTCAAGTAATGATAATTTTGTGTGAACACTGAAAAGAGAGATTCATTTGGTTGAACATGAGAGTGATGAGAGCCAGATGTTGAATTCTTGTGACATTCATGTGATGTGATAGTGGAGTATGATGATGAATTTTAGGGTTTAAATGTTTATTTATCTTCTTTTATAGTCGAAGAGTTTTTGTATGATCATCTTGAAGTTTATTATAGCTCTGTTACTAAAAGCATGAAGATAGGTGACTGAGAATTTTCGATTCTCTTGTTTTCATCTTTAGCCGGGTTGGGTTTTTTTACCCATATTAACAATAACCCATACTTCTTTTATTTTTTTTTTCTAGGAAATTAAACAATAACCCATTTGGAATATAGATTCATGCATCTCAATCAGAATTAAAACTTGACGAAAGAAGTATCTTGAGTCCAAGTAGCAGAGCCATGTAATGTCTTTGATAGTATTGTTTAGGATAGATTGCATATTTGGAAAAATGTCAAAAAAAAAAAAAAGTCTGGCTTACCAAAAGTGTTGAATTTTTTTTTGAACTTTTAAATTGCCAATTTTTATTTACTTTGCAATTAAATTATTAATTTTCATTGATTGGCCAAATAAGACACGTCCTGAAGTCAACTGACGGACTAATAATTATGACGGATCCATTAAGATTAGAAATATTTATGATAAACTTAATCAATAAGGAAGAGGTACGTAGCTCTGTTTCCATCTATTAACTTTCAAGTTTTCAATTGCATTTTATTTACTTTTGACACTAAAATCTGTTGCGTTTTATGGATATGTGATAGTAACCCCTCATTTGAAGTATTTCAAAGTTGTCGAATTTAGAAGTGAAAGCTCCTGTTTGATTGAGCATATGTCTGAGCTGGAAGAGGCAGATATCTAGGTAATGGAAGATACGGAGAAGGAAATTGAAATACTTCTCAAATCAATCACAACTGTCAAACGTCTTTCAATTTGCATAAGACTCAACAGTGGATATGAGGTAATATGTTTCCATCTGTCCACAAAATTTCAATGTCACTATTTCACTTAGAATACGAAATCGGATTTTCTTGAGTTTGAATCCTTTGTTATTGCCTTGTCATGTCTGCAGACTGTGTATCGTGATCGTATTGTCTTCAGTCAGCTTGAAAATTTGAAATTATGTATATCGAGCAAAAATTGGCCAATGTTATTTGTCCAGTTGCTCAAAGATTCTCCTAATTTAAACTAATTTTAGATTTTTTTTCTTTTATGATATAACTTCAAATTTGAATCTATGCTTTTAAGTTCAAAATCTGTGAATCCCACCAAAATAAAAAAAAAGTTCAAAATCTGTGAAAATCCAATATAAAATCACATCTTTATTAAAATACAATAAAAATCACTCCAACGTTAATTAATATGAGCCTAAATAATACTCCCTCCGTATTTTATTAATTGTCGTCTTAGAATTTTTATTTTTTTGAATTAGACGTCGTTTTCAAATTTCTATGCAAAATTTATTACTTTTTAATGTTTTATGATGTTTATAAAACATTAAAAATTAATAAATTTTGCATAGAAATTTGAAAACGACATCTAATTTAAAGAAATAAAAATTCTAAAACGACAATTAATAAAATACGGAGGGAGTATATGATCTATATGAATTTTAAATAACATCAATTTCCAGTGAGGTACGAAACAAATGCAACGTCATTGATTTTCCGTTTCCATCAACACATGAGAAGAATAAAAAATAAAACTATAAAAGAAGTAAACATAACATATGTGAAAACATTAGATTTACACTATTCTTTTTGAGAAAGAAAAGAACAATTTAGGATCAGTTTAGATTTACACTATACATGCACTAAGCGAAAAGGAAAGGGTCAGTTTCACATGAATACTGGGCCCGTACCAGGCCCATCAAATATTTATATCACTCAAGGTTTTATTAAACCAGTCGCTCAGTTGGAATACGAACGGTCTGATGAGTGGTGGTGACTTTTGAGTTATCGACGGCGAGAACGAAGCGCTTTTTTCTGCGATTCCGATAACTACTGATAAACCACCTCCTTCTTCTTCATTCTCCTTCAATTTCCAGGTTCAAGCTTTATTTAGATTCTACCATTTCTTGATTCTTAGCTCACAAACCCTCAGTCTATTTAGAGTTGAAAGGTGTATACAATTTCAAAAATCAATAGCTTTCTCAGTTCTTCTGGCGCTTCCGATTTTGTCTTGATCTTTTTGTTTTTTGTTCTGTTCCTCTGTTGTGGCTTTGTTTTCAATTGTTACTATTTTGTTTGGTTAGCTTCCGACAAATCTTTTTGTCTTATGGTGTTTTCTTGTGATTTTTTTTTCAGGGTCAGGAAAATTCAAGTTTTTGTAACAGTATCTTGGGGGTTTGTAAAGAAATGGTTAAAATCAGTGACTTGTCTGATGAATTGCTCGTGAAAATATTATCGTTTCTTCCAACAAAAAAAGCTGTATCAACTAGCATTTTGTCGAAACAATGGGAGTTTCTTTGGATGTGGTTGCCTAAACTCGAGCTCTACTTTAGTAGTCGTTCAGAGTATAATGCATGCCGGAGGGATTTCATTAACAAGAATCTGCCATTACACAAAGCTCCTATCATAGAAAGCTTGCTCCTTAGCTGTTATTCTGGATCAGTTGAACCTGAGGATTTGAAACCGTTGGTTGGAATTGCAGTTTCTCGTTATGTGCATGAGATAAGTATCAGTGTAAGTGTAAGTCTTTATATGAGACAAACCGTTGGAGGAACATCCACAAGAATCATCTTGCCGAGTAGTTTGTATACCTCCAACTTGCTCGTGACTTTGAAACTTGACGGCAAGATGATTTTTGTGGATGTTCCTCCAACGGTTTGTCTCCCTTCCTTGAAAACATTGCGACTTGAATGTGTGACATACTCAAACGACGATTCTATTCGACGGCTTCTATCTTGTTGTCCTGTTCTGGAAGATCTGTTTATTGACCGAAAAGCCTATGACAACTTGAGAGCGGTAGTTATTGATGTCCCATCCTTGCAGCGTTTAACTTTAATTATGGACGATGGATGTTCTACTGATGGATATGTGATGGTAACCCCTTCTTTGAAGTATTTCCAAGTTGTCGATGATAGAGTTGAAAGCTCCTGTTTGATTGAGCATATGCCTGAGCTGGAAGAGGCAGATATTTGGGTAATAGAAGATACAGACAAAGATATTGAAATGCTTCTCAAATCAATCACAGCTGTCAAACGTCTTTCAATTCGCATAAGATTCAACCTTTGGTATGAGGTAATATGTTTCCATCTGTCCACAAATTTTCAATGTGACTATTTCACTTAGAAAAGGAAATCGTATTTTCTTGAGTTTGAATCCTTTGTTATTGCCTTGTCATGTCTGCAGACTGTGTATAGCAATGATATAGTCTTCAGTCGGCTTGAAAATTTGAAGCTAAGTATATGCAGCGAAAATTGGTCAATGTTACTTGTCCAGTTGCTCCAAGATTCTCCTAACCTAAAAATCCTCAATCTCTTTGCTGATTATGTAAGTGTTTCTTCTTTGACTACTTTGCCGTGAAACTCAGTATTGGTGTGATTGTTAACTCTTCTTGTTCATTATTTTTTTTTTAATTTCAGGGCAATTCAAATGATGATAAGTATGAACCGGTTAGCTGGAGCAATAATGAGGGGCCTGTTCTTAAATGTTTGTTTGACAGTCTTGAAACTTTCAAGTTTGAAGGGTTCAGTGGGGAACCAGAAGATAGGGATTTCTTGAGTTTTATCTTCAAACATGCTTGTTGCTTGAAATCTACAATAATCTTACAAAGAGGATGTTATGTTCCACCATAGAAACTTGAAAATAATCTAGGAGTCATCGTATTATGGGTTTTGTATTTGTTTTGTTATTTTGTTATCCAAAAACGATTAGGTTTTTATTTGAATTTGGAACTTGTTTTTGAACAAAACTTTGTGCCTTGTTATTTATTTCGTTAATTATTAGTTACATCGACTTATTTTCCTTTTTTTTTTTTTGGCCAACTAATACTTTATTAATACCCTGAATCCATATCGTTGTTTACAACAGAACTAAGAAATTGAGGACAATACAAAAACCAGTCATAATTACATAGTAGTGCTTGTTTTGCCATGAGATCTGCGCATTCATGTTGCTCTCTGTAAGTAAACTTAAACTTGATGGTCGTAAACATCTGAATCCACTTCTTTATCGTTGGTGGAGCCTCAGGTGCACTTGTTCCTCGTTAATGAACCTTCGAATTCTACACATCTATATCCCAGTGTCCAGGAAGACTGTAGTGCCCAAATTAAGGCCGTACATTCAGATTTTTTTTAACATAAGAGTAAATTTTAAATATTGATAGTTGATAGAAATATTCAAATATATATAATAAGTTTTAATAATCATAAAGCCCAATCCCATATAATTTTTTTGGTAAGTCATGAGCCCTTGCCCAACCAAGTAAATCTGAATGAAGAAGATTCGATTCCTTTTTTTTTTGTTTTTGACGTTGTTCGATACTTCGATTCCTTTTCATCTCTAACTTCTAAACCCTAGTTCTACGATTTCTCTCAAATCCCTTGTTTATTTCGCCACTCGCCAGACATCTCGGGTTTTTTTTAATTTTGTCCATTGTTTCATCTTAATTTCAGGTTCGTCTTCTTCCTTCATCTATTCACCATGGCCGAAGCTCTTTGTTAATTCATTAGGATTAGTCCGATTAGATTTACCTTCACTGATTCATATATTCTTAGACAAAACCTAATAAACTACACTATTTATTTCTCCAAGAAGTGGGATAGAGAATATATAGTTAATTAGTTATATAGAGTTTTCAACTCTTCGTGCGTTTGTTTGTATGTGTGGTAGGGACATGGCAAAATTAAATTTATTGGCCGCACAGTATTGCATTCATTGTCTCTCATCTTTGTTTATATATTTAGAATTATTATTAACAAGCGTAAATTGTGATTTCTCAGAAAATATGGGCAAAATCAGTGGGTTGCCTGATGAATTGCTGGTGAAGATATTATCGTTTCTTCCAACAAAAGTTGCTGTATCAACTTGTGTTTTGTCGAAACAGTGGGAGTTTCTTTGGATGTGGTTGCCTGAACTCGAGTTCGATGATTCCAATCGTCCAAACCTGTGTCGAGAATTTATTGCAAAGAATCTGCCATTATACAGAGCTCCCATCATAGAAAGCTTGCGCCTCACGTTTCATGTGAGACCACTTCAACCTAAGGATTTCAACTCGTGGCTTGGAATTGCCGTTTCTCGCTGTGTTGGTGAGCTAAGTATCACATATTATCCTGAATATAATAAACCTGGTTTGTTATTGCCCACTATTTTGTATACCTGCAAATCGCTTGTCACTTTGAAACTTGACGGCTTCAAGATTCTTGTGGATGTTCCTGGAACGGGTTGTCTCCTCCCTTCCTTGAAAACCTTGCAACTTAAACTTGTGACATTCTCAAACGAAGATTCTCTTCGACTGCTTCTAAACTGTTGCCCTGTTCTGGAAAATCTGTTTATTGTACGAAGCAATTTGAATGCGTTAGTTGTTAGAGTACCTTCCCTGCAGCGTTTATCCTTAACTACATTCTACCGACATCCTTCTGAGGCGTTTGTGAATGTGAATCATGTGATAGTCACCCCTTCTTTGAAGTATTTCAAAGTTGAAGATAATAGATATAGTTCCTCCTATTCTATCGACCATATGCCAGCGCTGGAAGATACTAATATCAATGTTCGGAGAATTTCTAAAGAGCTTCTCCAATCAGTTACATTTTCCAGACGTCTTTCATTAAACGTAGCATTCAACTCTGCAGAAGAGGTAGTTTCTGTTTGCATCTGTCAACTTCAAGTTTTCAATCTCATTATATTTTCTTGAGTTTGAAACCTTTTGTTATTATGTTTGTTCATGTGTGCAGACTGTGTATCCTGATGGTATTGTGTTCAGACGGCTTGAAAAACTAGAACTATTAATATGCAGTGATAATTGGTCAACGTTACTTGTCCAGTTGCTCAAAGATTCTCCTAAACTGAAAATCCTCAATCTCTACGTTGATGTAAGCTTCTTTGTAGACTATTTGTCAGTCTAAAAGCACAATTTGATGTAGTTTTAAGTATTTTCTTTCTTTGTAATCTCAGAGTGAGTCACGTTTCCGGGATTATAAACCGGTTAGCTGGAACAATAATCAGAGCTCCGTTCCAAAATGCTTGTTGGAGAGTCTTGAAACTTTCAAGTTTGCGGGGTACAAGGGAAGACCAGAAGAGAGGGCTTTCTTGAGTTTTATACTCAAACATGCTCGTTGCTTGAAATCTAACCGGTGCGTGGATGATGTTATGTTCACTTCCGAAACTTGAAAATGATTAAAGAGTCATTGTATTCGTTTATGGATTTGTTTGGTTTGTTTTGTTGTTCAAGAATAAGGGGTATTTAACTATATGTGGAACTTGTTTCCAAACAAAACTTGTGCCTTCTTGTCATGCTGTTAGTTCTATCGTCTCTTCTTTTTTGGCCATCATTCTATCGTCTGGTTAATTTCCACTATTTTGTACATTCGTGTGCCTTGCCACTCAAGACTCCTTTCAGTGAAAGACTGTCTCCATATGCTCAAATACTCCAAATAAACTACAGTTTAGGACCCTCAAAGGGTTACCTCAACCCGAATCACATAAGTCTAAAATTTTAAGTCTTATCTTAGGGTGTCAAAATTGGCTTGATCAACATCAACCGAACACGTAATTCAACAGTGTTGATTTAGTTAGGCTTTAGAAGTTGGTTATTGGATCTATTAACTCTCTCATTTGATACTCAGATATAGCCATTTCAACAACCAAATCTTCAGAAGTGTAATGATTCAACAATTAACGAATAACTTTTTTTTAAAAAACAGATGATAAGAGCACATAACAAGACCCATTCATCAAGAAGAAAATAGGTCTCTTCAATAAAATGCATAAGCAAATTCAAGTTGCACTACAAGGAAGAAAAAGGTCAAGACTTTTTTTAATTGAAACACAGCAACTGAAGTAAAAAACCAACAAAACTTGTTCTAGTGACTCTCTCAATCCTCCTCTTCAATGACCTTTGTGCCAAGTCCACTGAGTCCTTCTGCTGGGATTTCAGCAACAGTGACAAGGGAGAAAAACTCTTCCTTTGCGTCTTCGTCATCGTTTCTCTTACGTGCAACACGAACCCTAATTCTCCTTGGAGGACCTCTGATTCCTCTGCTCCAGATTTGCTTGTTCAATTTCACGTCTACCCTAACATCCTTAGTCCCCATAGCTTTCTCTGCGAACTTCCTGATCTCCTTAATGGCATTTGGTGCCTTCTTCTTAAAGGTACTGTTACAAATTAATTTCGCATAAATACCATGTTCTTAATCTCATCAAACCAAACCGACCAAAGAACACATTCCACAAACCAAACTCTAATCTTTAATTCTGTTTATAAGATATATCAAATGAACTATATCATTTTTCATTTCTAGATTACATTTCAATAAAATGAATCGAAAACAAACAATCTGCACAAATATATACTATAAATAACCCCATGAATTCAAATAACACCATGAATTTCAAAAGATCTCTTTTGATGGATTAAACATCTGATTCCATTTAGAACAAGATAAACTTTATATACACTAACAACGTATCATACCAAAGTAAGTCTTAAGAATCTTGCAACTATGGTATGACAGAAACCAACTTAATTTCACAACAACCTTATGAAATTAACCTATCAAGCAGCTAAAACATGAACACAAAGAGTGAAAATTATAACATCAGGCATAGAAGAAATTAGGGTTTAGAAAAGCTTACCATTTGTGAAGGCGTCTGTGGAGGTTAATGGTGTACTCTCTTGTCACCACTTCCTCTTTCCTTCCCTTTTTCTCAGACATCTTCTCTTTGTCTGTGACTTACTCCTTCAAACTCACTTTACCTGCGATTATCCACAACCAAAGATCACTTCAAAATCGATTCTTTTAATCGGAAATTAAACAGATCTATTCAATGCTAGGTCAAGGAAGCAGAATTGAGCTAGGTTGAGAAAGAAAGACAGTACCTTTGGGTTGAAGAACGTCGAGAGACAAGAAAGGCGACAGAGGAAGAGAAGTAAGCATATATATGCGACACTTGAGTTAACCCTAAATTAATTGATTGGGCTTTTTTGGGCCGATTTCTTGTGCCATTATCCTTGGCATTTTTCTTACGCTTTCGTATTTTTATTAGCCCATTAAAGGCCCAAACATCCATGACATATGACGTAAGCTAGGAATAATAAATCTCCCATGTGAAGTGTTAACCAAAAAGAAAAAAGTTTGAGGATCTTTATTTGGGACGTTTCTTTTAATTGTAGATTCCTTGTCTTTGTTGTATGACTTAGATTTTTGTAAGACCAAGTTTTGTTAAGTATCAGGTTAAGTCCTCTTAGAAGCTTTTCATAGATTCTTTTTGTTTTCTTAGCATTTATAAATTGAAATGTGGAAAGCATGAAAACCCATTCGTTGTTAATTTGATTCTATTTTATTATTTTACTTGGAAAAGATGGAGTTCGTTGGTGAAGAAATTGATTATACTTTTGTGATTCAGAAAGCTTTGGTTCTATTGTTTTGTGTGGCTTTGTCATGGAAAATGATAATATACATGTGTAATTTGTTAAACATTGAGAAAGATCCTATAAGGGTTTTGATTACAGGTGCAGCAGGTAATAAAGTCAAACCAAATACTAAACTTTACGTCTTTGTTTGTACTTTGTAGACAATCCGGTTTATATTTTGATTTCCGATTCTATCGATTTATTTACTGAAACCAAACAAAACGTTATTTGGTTTGGTTCGGTTTTTCTGATTAAGAGTCTTTTATCTACTCCTAACTTTATAGTCTTTTGTTCTTATTAATTTTATTGTCAACTTCTATTGAACAGGAAACATAGGATATGCAATTGCCCCAATGATTGCAAGAGGTATCATGCTAGGTCCCGATCAACCCATGATTCTGCATTTACTTGATATAGAACCAGCTTCAACTTCACTACAAGCTGTGAAAATGGAGCTTCAAGATTCAGCCTTCCCTCTTCTCAAAGGCGTTATCGCGACAACAAATGTTGTTGAAGCTTGTAAAGATGTGAATATCGCGATAATGATCGGCGGGTTCCCAAGAAAAGCAGGCATGGAAAGAAAAGATGTGATGTCGAAAAATGTAGTGATATATAAAGCTCAAGCTTCGGCTTTAGAGCATTATGCATCAGAGGATTGCAAGGTTCTTGTTGTAGCAAACCCTGCAAACACAAATGCTCTGATTTTAAAAGAGTTTGCACCATCGATCCCAGAAGAAAATATCACTTGCCTGACAAGGCTCGACCATAATCGAGCTCTAGGTCAGCTTGCAGATAAGCTAAGTGTTCCCGTGAGCAGCGTGAAGAACGTGATCATTTGGGGAAACCATTCTTCAACTCAATATCCAGACACCAATCATGCAAAGGTCTCCACAAAAAATGGAGATAGACCGGTAAAAGAACTTGTCACAGATCACAACTGGCTGAAGAACGAGTTTATTGTGGAAGTTCAGCAACGCGGTGCAGCTATTTTAAGAGCACGGAAACAGTCAAGTGCTTTATCCGCTGCTAGCGCGGCTTGTGACCATATCCATGACTGGTTTCTTGGAACCCCTAAAGGAAATTGGGTTTCCATGGGTGTTTGTTCTGATGGCTCTTACGGTATACCAACCGGATTGGTCTACTCATTTCCAGTTACCTGTGAAAAAGGGAGTTGGAAGATCGTACAAGGACTCAGTACAGACGAATTTTCGAGGGAGAAAATGGATGACTCTGCGCGAGAGCTAGCTGAAGAGAAGGCTTTAGCTTATTCCTGTCTCAATGTATAGACCAAAAGTTTAAAAATTATGGCACTCATCATCACAAAAACAATGTAGCAAACAAATAAGTTTGTGTTTCTAAATTTGTTGTAAAAATAATGAGAACTTACAAAATAAACGCTGAGGTTCAGTATACATGTAAAAACTCTGAAATCTTGTGGTTAAAAGTCGAAAAAGAAAATAAAAATAGACAAAAAGGAGAGATCAGACTTCTACTTGCGAGAGTATCTCCAGATGCCAAAAACAAGAACAGCTAAACCCGCAATTCCCGCCAAAATCTGGTAACCAAAGAGACACAATTTCATATATCAATGATTGATTTGTTACATTTATAAAGACAAGAACGAGAACAGATGAATACTGACCTTGGTGTCACGGATGTATGGGGTCTCAGGCCGTGAGGCAAAGATAGATGAAAAAAATCCAAAACGTGATCTCTGTGGCATGAGAATAACAGCAGTGTACTGTTTTTTGCACGGGTGAGGAAGGATTCGCTGTAATGCAGCTTGCGCTGTTTGTGGTGCAAGTGACTCTCTCATTCGCAAACGCCCTTCTTCTAAAATCTAAATAACCATATAGAAGTTTCTTCCCTTTTCATAAGACTGTTATGAAGAATGATAAAAGCTATCGACAATATATATTAGCTGACCTTGCAAGAAGCGCCCAAATCGCCAGCATAAACCCTTGATTGGTATCCACGTAGAATCCTGTCTAACCAGTAATAGTTTTCCTGAACAGAGAATAAAATTCGTTTTGATTCTGCATATGGTTTTGGCTGTGATGGATTTGTGATTGTGAATAATAGACAAAAAAAAAAAAAAAAAAAAAAAAAAAAAAAAAACCTGCAGGCCGTTTTCGTGAGCTCTTTGTTCGATTTCAAGGATGGCGGAAATGTCTTCCTGCGAAGGGCCTTCCTCTTGAAGCCGTACAATTTCTTCCAAAGCTAAATCAACCTGAAAGACAAAGAGGCGGCATTGGTGACCAAAAGGCAGCCAAATAAATGGAGACACCGTTATGGACTGTGTGAGAACAAATGACATACCAGTTTAGAAGAGATTTCTGGATCACAGGAAAAGTTTACACTGATGTCACCACGCAAATCTGCAGTTCTAGAAGGTTTATTCCCACCAAGAAACACCGAGACTTCAGCAGAATATATCTGTTTAATAGGTAAGTTAGGTCACTAAAGGTTTGGTGTGATCATCATAGAAAACCAACACGAAGAGCAGAATATACCTGCCCATGCGTGAACCTGAGAAACTGGATTATCTTGGTCTCTAGGAGTTTGCCTAAGAAGCCGATACAGTGGATTTCTTCGATCTATCATCAAAATTAAAGGTATGAAGCAAATGCCTTGAGACATCTTCTTAGTAAAGACAAGAAGACAATATCATTAGTGTGATCAAAGTAGGCTAGGTACAGATGATAAGGCAGAGCCACTTACCATTGTTCCATTTGTTAACTGCACAGGAAAGCATAACTGGACCGAACACTGGGCTTCTACCATTGGACTTCGTACAAATTCTCTGTAGTATTTTCGCATTTAAAGTCAATATGTAATAATCAAGGGAAATACACAGTATCATTCAGAATATAACTTCTACATTTGAATTCTGATTTAATTGCAACTGTTTGCCAAATCAAAATTTTTGGAAGACCATATAATTTTATATAGTGATGATACTGAAGCCAACCAAAGATATACTAGGCTGTTGAACTTAGATAATGACAAGATCAGTATACAGTTTACCTTGTTATCTTTGTAGGGAAAGTGAATGGCAAGCCCTTGAGGTCATCACGGTTGAAATTGAGAACTGGTTGAGGAGGCTTAGGTATTCCACCCTGTATTAAGTGAACGCATGAATGCAGTCAATCATTCTGAGCTTACTTTTTGTGTCACCAGTGATGTGATCTAACTTACCAAATACTGAAGAATTAGAGGAAGCGCGATAGTAGGATCAAGGTTCCCTACAATCACAACTGTGAAAGTTGATGGATCCCTAAAGCAACTGTTGAAATATTCGCAAGCCTTCAACGGATCAACTTTTCTGAGTTCACTTATTCGAATTGGCTACATATCAGAGACCTGGGGTTAGAATCAGCTGTGCGTTCACCAATAAATATTTGGTCATTTTGAAAAAAAGAAGATATCATTACCCTAAAGAAATAAGAATTTCCATAATTGAGTTCCTTCACTCTGTTGGAAAAGACAGTGTATGGGTCTCTTTCTCGAGCACGGACTGCTTCTTCTGCCATTTGCATCACTATTCCAACTTCTTCTTCTTGTGGCATCACGTTTGTAGTAAAAAGTTGATAAACAAGCTGCAAAGAAGTATAATTACGTTCAACTAATGCAAGTTCAATCCAAACAGAGTCAAAACATTGTTAGAGGAAAAGAAGAAAGAATGCAAAATTTAGGATGCACACGGATATATTTGTCAATACATTCAAGTTCCATCATTTAGATGTTAGCAAATATGTTAACGAACTCTACTGCTAGGTTTCATAGACTTCAGTAGGTTTCAGTCAAATATGTTATGGTTATACACTGAAGTGTAAATCGGAGAGGTCATGGTTAGGTTTCAGCCAAATATGTTAGTAACAAGCCTGATATCAACCTGGAAGAACTTAGAAAATGAATGTTGATGTGCAGGAGGAAGAAGGCAAACCTGCAAGGCAGTTTCAAGGTCTGTGGGTGAACAATCACAGGAAAACGTCCTCATATATGGTCCGAGTCTCGCGCTAACTTCAACTCTCTTACCAGCAAGCATATCCATAAGCATTGATGGCTTATAACCAAACATGCCAATTTCACCAGCAATTGTCGAGCCCATTGAACATGAAATGTAATCACTCTCAGGGAGTTCAGATAGTCCTCCATATGAGAACCCGGTAAAAAGAACCTGTAAGGGGGAAAAAGGACAATCATGAAGTTAAGGAACAAGTATAAAGGAAGCTCAGAACTTAAACCATTGCCATCTATGCATAAACATAAACACACACATGTACAATTATTGTAGCTCTCAGTTAATATTGCACCTGATCGTCCAAGAAGTCTGTGGACTTGTAGCAAACTTGCATTCCATTTGATAATGTTAATTCTGTAACCCCAACTTCTGGATATTCAAGCTGGTGAGTAATATCCCTTCATTGAACATTAGTCACAGATGAGAAATAAGAAATTAAAAAATATACGCACATCAGTTGAGCTCTGCCTACTTTTAGTTTAACAAAAGAGACATTTCGTTCAGTGAAAGACTTAAGAGATAGGATTTTATCATGCTTTTCCTAACTAGTCAGCTTCTCTAAGAAATAGATGATAAAACAAAGGTATTTACTTTTTAGGATCCATACTTAGCGGCCCAGACAATCTCTGAAAACTAAAGTCAATAGAACAAATATCTAAAAGTAATTGTAGCAGCAGATTTAAGTTCTGTTGATTTTATCATACAGCCTGCATGATGTTCTTAACTTTTCAGAGCTATTAACCTTGGTCATTCCTTGTCAGCAAACCTATAATTATAGTTCAGGGCTTACCCTGGAGTTGGCTTCTCATTGACAACTTCTTCTGGAATCTTTTCCTCATCCCATGGAGCAATCATTTTTTCTTCTTCAAGACTATTAACCTTTGAGACAACATTTCTCATATCATCAATTGTAGCAGCAGATTTAGGTTCCATTGATTTTATCACACAGCCGCATGATGTTCTTAACTTTTCAGAGTATCTGGATACATCTGACGCCGATAGTTCTGCATCGGAGAGGAACCAATATAATTTGTACGAGTTTTATAGTGAAAATGGAACTAGACTACATCGTAAGCAGAATATGCATGTTCTCACGGGGTAGAAGAGTCTTCTGAAGTTGCGCCTCGTATTCAATCCCAATAACAGGTTCCTTGTGAAGGAAATGCTGCAAGATGAAACACATATATAAACAAGATTTTGGTAGAGGGGAAGACAGAAAGCTGGATATTAAAGTTCATCTCAGATTTTACCTGTATATATTCATCTCGCAAGCTAGTTGATTGGACCTGATCACGTTCCAGATAAGCAGATTCAATCTCAGACATCATGAGAGCCCGAACGACGGATATTTCACGCTCTGAGAACCCATGAAGGCGTACCCTAGCAACCTAAAACACAAGAGAACCAATGAAGGGGTGGGAGAAAGTGACAAAGACTCGGAAAAGATGGAAAGGAGAAGCAACCTCGAGAAGCATAGACTCTAGGGATGCAAGAGTTCCTTTCTCTTTACAAGAAGAACTCATTATATAGGCCTTCAATGGGCTCACCAGGACATCAGCAGCAACAGAACACGCAAAAAAAGGGGGATCCTTTCGACGAGATATTTTGAAGAGTCTTTGGTTAAGAGCATGTAGAAACATTGATTCTGCAAGCATATCCCTATAATCTTTCACCGTCTTCAGATCACTTATGGGCATCTTATAGCTAATCATTACTGCAGACTACAGGCCAAAGACCACAAAAGAAGCTGAGGAGTTTGGAAATTGACATCGGGATAATACCGGAAGATGTTTGGAAAGTTAAATTTGACTAACCCCAGCTGCCTCTGACTCAACAAAGCAAGAAAATCGTGTCTCTTCATGAGAAGGAACAGGAAACACTGGTATCTCTGGAGGCACGCTACTTGATCTTTTATCCTCAAAATGTGTCTTTATCAAATCAACTACAGTCTAGAAACAAGGAGTATCAACAAAGGCTGACTGTACAAAATATAATCATATATGGTTGAGCAGCCAGGGAACAAAGTGATATCACAGTCATAAATTAAAGTAGTAGTACCTTTGTATCTGGAAAATCTCCAACAGCCACGACTGCCATATTGCATAAATGATACCACTTCTGGTAAAATTGCTTCACAGTTGCAGCAGGAACAGATCGAATCACTTTCTCCAACCCAATAGGTAAACGTTCAGCATACTGCAGTCAAAGGAAAGTCTTTTAAGAACACATTGGAGTCTCTCTTAAACTGCACAAATGATTAACAAAAGAACTCACATACCTTTGAACCTTCCATCATCAGCTGCCAATGCGAATCTTGCATCCTTCCAGTAGCATTTCGATTCCCTCGGTATTCCTCCATAACAGCCCCTCTTTCTTTGTCCAGATCTTCCTTTGAGACTCGAATCTAAACAAACAGTGTTCAGATTTCTTTATCGACAAAACAATTAAACAAAAGTGGATGAAACTGAGTCACAGAGACATTACCTCGGAGCTGAACTCTGCTAAAATGGAAATAGCCTGAGATAGCAATTCAGGCTTATCAACAGGGACAAACAATTCATATATGGTCTCATCCGCTGTGGTCATTGCGTTTTGACATGGCCCAAACTCTGCTCCAACGCTCTCTAAGAACTTGACAATATCATGATTTGTGTATCTCGTTGTAGCACTAAATGCAAGATGCTCCACAATATGAGCAACTCCACGCTGATCCTCCTCTTCCAAAACTGAACTGCCAACAAACCAAAAGGTGTGTCAGCATCATTTACACCGCAATCCACTCCACGGATTGCATAATTCAACTAAAACTTCATCCCAATTCTATATATTATCCTCATACACTACGAATATATTCATGCATGTCACAAATCTATTTATAAAAGCCGGGAGGCCTGTGACCAAATAAATCAACAATTCGACTCAGAACGAAAAACAACTAAAACTCAGCGAGAAAAACTCAATTTCGAGTAAAATCAATCAATCAACGAAGAACAAAATCAAAACAAAATGTCGCCAAAATCGAAAAAGAAGACCACCTACCCGACTTTAACGGCGAGAGCTAGAGCGGCTCTCATTCTGGGTTTGGAGTTTCGGCGAACATAGTAGACGAGACCATTATCGAGTCTTCCATAATCAGCACCGAAAGGCTCAGGCTCGTTACCAAGCTCTTGTTCCATGTCCACACTCATCAGTTTCAGCGACCTGAAACCATGTTTCCTCAAGACCTTCGAGCTCTCTCCCGCTATCAAATCCATCTCTCTCTAATCCCTTCGAGCTCTCTCTCTCTCTCACTCTGTCAAAATCAAAATCGTTACTCAAAAGAACACGAAACAAATTCTTTTTCCCTTTGGCGATAGCAGCAGAGTCCCACCTTCGAGATTTGTCTTTCTTATGTTTTTTCCCACTACGGCCGTCGGCCGGTAAATTTGGTCCGACCAATAACGGTTTGTAAAACCGGATTTCCGCTTTTTGCTCAACCGGAATATTCCAATTAACGATAGCACATAATACGAATTGAACTGAAATTTACGGGTAACGATATAAATTGGCCAATAGTATCATAACCGGACAAAGCCGCTAAACCGGAACTACATTAGTTTACTCAGTTGCTACAAAACGAATACAAACGGATTCTCATTTTAAAGATCACCGAGTTTTGAGATTTCTTGTTTGATCACTCAACAAAAAGCTTCTGATAAAAAACCTCTCACAAAGATTTTACTGATATCATACTTTAACCTCTGGACAAATCTTAGAGACTTTCTCAGCAACCAACTTGATCTCACGAATCCTTTCCTCAACCAATTGCTTCAGCTGCTGCTCTTGATCTGGTTTGTTCTCATCAACTTGAACATTGCTATTAGCTTCTTCTCCATTGAGAGACTTGAAAACCACAAACGATGCTTCAGGCTCATACGAGCTTGGAACATCCACGACCTGTTTCTTTGGAGTTTCTATATCTTTTCCCAGAATGTCAGTTCTCACATGGTTCGTGATGACCGATGTGTAATCTTCCATGTACTTGTCGATAGGATCAAGAGCAAGATATATCAAAATCTCCCAGCATTTCAGAAAGTGTTTCTTGTTGATCTTCAGAGATTCGCGGACTTTCTCGATGGCGTCCAAAGGCGGGGTGAAGCGAGGTATCTGAGCTTTCTTTGATAGCTTTCCTTTTGTGAGAGTCTGAACAGCTGAATCAATGGATGGTTTGATCGGATCGAAACTGCGCAAGCGGTTTATGTCTATGCAAGTGCGAATGTGTTGGAACTTTTCAGATGGCTCTTCCACTGTCAAATCGTAAACGTTTTCTGTTACAGCCACATTGTTTACTACCTCCATGAGATAGCTTCCGAGCCCTTTCCCTTGGAAGGATGGTAAGACCAAGATCTGAAATCAAAACAAAAGGCATAAACAGTCGAATCGAAAAGATTGCAAGAAGGATTAGATATCTTTGAGGTATATATATATATATTATTATACCTGGCTGAGTCGCATCCGTAACCTGTCAGGATAACGATAGAATTTATAAATTGCAGTAAAGCCCACAATTCGATACAACGGATCTTCCTTTTCCTCTTTCTTTTGAATTAAGAGATATAAATGCCAGTCAGGATCAGTGACATCAATAGGGTTGCTGCCTGATAAAATGAATGGACCGATATCTTATGAGAGTAAATAAAAATTTCAAGATGACTTATGAGAGTAAGGGTGGGTGGGTGATTACCATCAACAAACAGAAGAACAAGGGGTACCAATCGGCTATAGAGGAGTCCAGCATTTGGAGAACCAATTTCCATCCGTAAAACCTGAGGAAAATCAACCCTTATAAGTTCTTCCTTAAAACATTTGCAGCTTTACTGCTGACACAACCATCTCAAACTAATTAGCTCCAGTGAGGATTTAGGATACATGAAGCATATAATGCGAAAACTACCTGGAGATCCGAAGGGACCACTTCCGCAATATTGCTGCTTCCACCTGTAGCTCCAGACTGCATTACCTCTCCGTTTGAGACCATATTTCTAAAACAATCAATGAAAAAGTTAAACATTATACACAGAGAAATACATCTTAAATAATATGGTAACAAGCTCAAGTTAGTATGAAAGCATTTAGTAGGTGTGCACCTGATAAAATCTCTCTCTGTCGAAAAGGTTTGCAGAAATTCATCCTTGCTATCAACGATGGTCTCAGCAAATATGTTCTGGATTGAATAAGTAGTCAATCAGAAGAAGAAGAAAAAATTACGAGCATCAGAGAGGGTGAGACAAAGAAGTTGATAGTACCTGTAGAGCAGTTTTGAGGTCCGTGATGCCTTTGTCTCCCTTGAAAAAAAAGTAACAAAAGATAACAGTAAATAATGCTCCAAGCCAGATATAAGCAATCTAATGGATAGCAAGTAAAATCAACACTTACATTGGTTGAGCTCTGGTATGTAATATCAGCATATGAATGTAATGAGATGCTATTGATCCATACATTTATCTGAAACAAATAAAATTGACAGCACGATTACACCAAAACAAAACTACAATAATGAGAAACTGGAAATTGACGAAAGAGCATTATAATCTCAAGGTAGGACCACATTACCTTCAAACCTTGGTAACCATAAATCTTGCCATCTCCATCAAAGAAATCATTCAAGTCAACTGGCTTCACGCAAGAAATGTCAGGGGAATCCACTTCCTCTTTGCTGGAAACTAGAAAACCACCCATCACGAAAACAGATGTCAAAACTAAGTCCAACAAACAACCTAAGAAACTCTACACAGATAATACTTCAATGACTCATTGAGCAAATATCAGTTGGATTAAAGATAAACACATTAAGCAATAGAACCTCAGTATACAGATGTTCAACAACTGAAAACTACCTTTTGATAGCAATTATGAGACTGAGACATGACATAGAGCAAGGACTAAATCGCAGACTTCACATCACACATACAATTCGTCTCATGGTGCTATAACAACGAATGCTTACAGCCATTCCAGACAAGAATTGCAACAAACTTCGCCGGAAAAACCAAAAAAAACTACAAACATGGAAGTACGACAAACTAATTGCAGCAAAAATTCAAAAGCAGGAAGCGTAACCCTAATTCCGTACGAAACTATATCCCCAAAATCAACCTCAAATGATCCAAACCGAATACGCACCGAGATAAATTTTGATGCACTCGTTAGCCTCCACGCCAGTATCTGCTCATAAGAAAGATAATAGGATTAAAGAAAAACACGAGAATCGGAGCTACGCAAGTGGCAATCGCGAGCGCAGTAAAACAAACAAGAACAGAAATGACTCACCTGCGGGAGAGAATCCGACACGACGACGCTTCTTAGGCTCGGTACCTGGACCGGCGGCGGCTTGGTGCTTCTGAACCATGGATACTCCGGCGAGTAAACGGGTTTCTGAGGCGGGAAGAGAGTGAGACAAAGGCGGGAAAATTGGAGGGTTAATGGAAATGCGGAGAGAGCGATATGTTCAGTAAGCTTTAGGGCTCTTTTGTATTTATTTAACTCTTTACGAGAGTAGCAGACGGAGAAATAGACACCACATGATCCCCACGTGACTTCAATCGAAACTATAACAAGGCCTGTTAGCGGCCCAAATGCAAGACCAAATTCAAGTTAAAATGTTAGAGAGAATGGACTGAGTTCTAGACTTCTAGTGTTTGAATTATGCTTTCATATGTTTAGCTTTTTTTTTTTTTTTTATCATTTTTAAGTCTATAATCTATGATTGTAAATCTAAGGGGGGGGTTAGTGGGAGAAGAATTTGTGTAGAGTTGATTGATTTTAAAAATTGAATAATTTGATGGATTTGTCAAATTTGTCATTGATTATTTTCAAAGATTTTAAGAAATTATCAATGATTGTCATAAATTTAACATTAACTTTTGCCTCTAAAATCTTTCCTTATATGGTGGTAATATGTGTTTTCTGGAATTTTCTAAATATTACAGATTCTAAAATATTGTCTTCTCCATTTGATAAGAGTTTATAGTTACCTTTCCCATGGGGTTGTGTGAGATAAGCATATCATCATCGTTATCATTCAAGGGATGACCCTTAATCATTAACAAAGCTATGGTTTATTATGGGAGGAACAACAAGTATCAGCATCATCATCATCATTCAAGAGATGACTCTTATAAGCTACCAATAATTCGTTAGCAATCTCATCTCCAAATCTCATGACATATTTCTCTAGAAAAGCTTAGGAATCACCCTCTTCTCAAGATTATACAGCAACACACAAGGACGTCTCACCAAAGCTTCTCTCTCTATTCCCATTCTCTTGTCAAACGTTTCCTTGCTTATAGAACTTAACGATAGAAGACCGTCGTGGTGGTAAAGGCGGTTATGTGTGTAATTAGATGTGTTTTTTTTTCATTACTTTTAAGAATCTTATGGGTATACATGATATTTTGAAAGTTGTCTTTTGTGAGTAAAAGTGTATAGAATCCATCTCCCAATAATACTAGATTTTAAAAGAATTAGATAATCATTAATAAGTAGATTTTTTGAATAACAAGAGATTTAGAAAAGAATTTAAAAGTCTTTAAACCAATAACAATGGATTTTACTATGAATTTGAGAATCCATGAACCAATAACAGTAGATTCTTAAAATTTTGAGAATCCACACAAATCCCTTTCCCACTAACCCCCCCCTAAACCTTTTTCATTATTGAATGAAATATTTATCTTCTGAGCAAAAAAAAAATTAAAATAATTAGTTATCTTGTTTATTAATAAAGCATTTATCAAATGTGGGCGTTTGGTCTAGTGGTATGATTCTCGCTTTGGGTGCGAGAGGTCCCGAGTTCGATTCTCGGAACGCCCCATTTTCAGTTTTTTAACGTTCACACTCTTCTCACCAAATTGTCCAATGTCCATTTTTTTTCCAAAAGAAAAGATCCATAACTTTAAGGACATGTATAATAATTACCCATAGTTAGTTATTTTTCGTAAATCAAGTTGACTTGGAGAAAGAACCGGATTTAGTTACTCTTCCTCATTATTGAAGTCTAGTTTTCGGTCAAATAATTCAACAAAATGGACAATTGCTGAAATTAGGCAGGTTTTGAAATAGGTCTAAATTAAGATTAGTCCATTTCTACGGGAGAGTTATTGGTTTATGGATTTTAGTGGATTTAGAAATCTAAATAAAAATCATGTGTTATTCAATCATTGATTTTAAAATCTTTCTTAAAATCATGTGTTATTGGTTATATGATTTATAAATACTAATTAAAATACTATGTTATTCGTTTAGTGATTTGTTTTTGGATTTTCAAATCCACGTTTTATTAAAAATGGATTTGACAGTGAAAAAATAGAAGGATTCAAATCCGTAGGTAAACACATATTATTTCAAAATCCACAAGTATTCTTTCCAAATCAATAAGGATTTTTAAATTCTACATGGATTTTGAAATCCATGAACCAATAACTCTCCCTACATTAAAAAACTAAAATAAAATACTATTTAAAATGTTCAATACAGTTTGATGGTGACTTAGTTTTATAAAAATTTGGAATACATGAAAATTACAGTATTTGTAAGTTGGTTTATAGTATAATTTAGCTTGATGTAGTTTAGTCTAAATTTTTGTTTTAGCTTTCGAATTAGTTCGGTTTAATTAAACATAAAAACTTGAAAATGATGTAATGATGTTCTTATTTCTTAAGATTACATGAATATAATGTTTTTGCAATGTAATAGTTTTTTCAGAAAAGATTGGTTTTTCCATTCAGTTTCAATAAAAACTAATTGGTCTATAAAAAGTTATATTCGGTTTTAGGTTAAAATATCGGTTTGCTTTAAATTTATTTTTTTGTTAACCAATTTTTCCCACCTTCCTTACTTGTCTTCATAAAAATATACACAAAATTTCAAATTTATTTGTGTTCAAAAAAAAAAAAAAAATTCCGATTTAGTTTTCTTCCATTACACAAAAAAATGTTTCTTAATTTAAGTTTTTGACCGTTCGCGTGTCATGTTACGACTACCGGCGTCTATGGAGAAATCACCGCAAAATTTAGAGAGAGAGTAAACGAAGAAGAAAAGAAAAGAAAAAAAAAAAACAAAAAATCGTTTCTTTTTCCAGACAGGTCTTAAGAGAGAGGAGAGAGAAAGAGAAAAAAGGAATCGCTTTGTATATAAGCTAAAAGAAAAGCCAAAATACAATCTAGAGGTAGGGAGAAGAAGAAGAAGAATAATAACAAGAGAAGCTTTTGCTTTTGTTATCCGGCGATAATCAAACGACGACGACGGCGACGGCGGAAGCTGAGGAGCTTTTGTTGCCAATGGCGGAGTCATACGGCGCCGTTTCCGTCGACGTTGGAACGATTTATCTTGGTGGCAAGGTTCTTTCTTTAACTTTCTAATTTCCAAATCTTTCTTGGTTGTATTGGTTTCTTGAAATCGGATCCGAATAAAGTTTGGATTTTTGTTTCTTGGTTTATCTTAAACTTTGCTTAAATCTAATTAGAATCAATCTTTCTGTTAAATTTGGGAAAGAACATACATTTTTTCCTTCCTGATTAAGATTTTGTAGAGAAATTTTTGGGTTTGTCATTAATCATCACACGGCATTGTTAGATTCAAAATCTCATCTTTCTTTGAATAAAATGATTGCCTATTTCACACATTTGAGAAGTTTTTTTTTTTTTTTTTTTTTGTTCATGGAAAATTCTTTGCTTGTGGATTTGTGAAACTTCTGTTTTATGATTCTTTCCAGATGGGATTATTCTTGGGATCTTCTTCTCTATTCAAAGATATCTTCTTCTTTTTTTGTATTCCTTATTCTTGTCTTATTGCCTTTTGATTTTATTTTTTATATAAAAATGAAAAAAATGAAAACTCCAGCTGTTTTTGTCTACCTTTAACCCTTTGTTTATTAAGACTAATGCTTCTTTATTATCTCATTAAGACTCATATAGTCATATTATTCCATCTCTAAGCTCCTCTTTTTACACTGTCATTCCCTTTTTATAAATAATCACAATGATTAGAATTAGGCCATCCCTTGTGTCTTTGTTTTGATTTTGTTTTTTGCCCTTAAAGTAGAAAGCTGCACATGGAAAAGCTTTAACAGAGATTTTTCATTACTGTTTCTTTATTGTGTGTGTTGTATATATATTTATTTTCCACCTAAAGTCAGTTGTCATATTCCTATCTTTAGTATACAAATACAACAGAGAAATAGATTAATTGTTTACTGAAGATAAAACAAACACATGTGTTAACAATATGGAGAAGACAATGGTATGAGGATAGTGTGTGGTCAAAAGCTTAGTGTTTTTTTGTTGGTTTCATGTTACTTTTGTTAAAACTTGCTGGTTTCTTGTTTTCAGGAGCATCGTGTTAAAACTGCTAGTGGTGTTGTGTCTGTCATTGTCTATGGAGACCGAGAAAAGCCAGCATTGATTACTTATCCTGATTTGGCCCTTAACCGTAAGTCTAAAAGAATCTCCACAGGCACTAATGTGCAGCTAAATTACAGGATCCTTGGTCTGTTTTGCTGAGTTCTTGTAATGTTTTTGTCAGATATGTCATGCTTCCAAGGATTATTCTTCTGCCCTGAAGCAGCTTCCTTGTTGCTTCATAACTTCTGCATTTATCATATCAGTCCACCTGGGCATGAGGTCCATATTTTAGTTTCTCTTTTTAAGTTAGTTTGGGAAGTAATATGCTATATCCTTTTCTTGGCGTGATTACTCACATGATTTCTCTGTTTTCTTGCATTTTCACGAAGAGTTCTTGCAGTTAGGAGCTGCTCCGATTTGTCCTAATGATTCAGTCCCTTCTGCTGAAGACTTGGCAGATCAGATCCTTGAAGTTCTCAACTTTTTCGGGTAATGATTAAAGCTTACTGAAGTTGCAGACACAAAAATGCTTTCTAATCTTGTAACTAACAATGTATAAGCTTTTGTTCAGCCTTGGCATTGTGATGTGTATGGGAGTGACTGCAGGTGCTTACATCCTCACCTTATTCGCGGTATGTTCCTATTTATTTTACGCTTTTCACAATCCGTTTCCTTAGTCAAACATCGTGTATATTATTTGTTCTCTGTTTAAAAAAATTTCAGATGAAACATAGAGATCGGGTTGCCGGTTTGATTCTTGTCTCACCATTGTGCAAGGCTCCATCTTGGTCTGAATGGTTTTACAACAAAGTTATGTCAAACTTGTTATATTACTACGGAGTGTGTGGAGTGGTAAAAGAATTTTTGCTTCAGAGATATTTTAGTAAGGTATGTTAACTGCAGTTACTATTTCTCTACACTTGTTGCCTTTTCCAGTTCTTTTATCTAAACCGGTTGAAAAATCGCTTCTACTTGCAACAGGAAGTCCGTGGTAACATCGAGATTCCAGAGTCAGATATAGCACAAGCTTGCAGAAGAGTCAGTGTTTTTACTCTCTTTTTTTTACCTGATTCATAGATCTCTCTGTATATCAGAGATTGACACCTTGCGCTTTTGGTAATTGTCTCAGCTGCTTGATGAGAGGCAAAGCGTGAACGTTATGCGGTTTCTTGACGCCATTGATAGGTAACACAGCAAACACTTTTTAAATCCACTATCTAAGCAGCATTCATTGATCATGGTGTCAAATCTTGCCTTTCTTAACTTTATGCAAACAAAACATTTGCTCTTGCAGGAGACCTGACATCACAAGTGGATTGAAGAAACTAAAATGCAGGACACTTATCTTCATTGGAGATCAATCTCCTTTCTACTCAGAAGCTGTTCATATGGCAGCAAATTTGGATAGAGGATACTGTGCTTTAGTTGAGGTTTGTGAAAACAAATCCTCGGCTTTTTTTACTTTACATACCAAAACATCTTTGGTTTTCTTGCTACTAATCAAATGGTTTCTTGAAAATATTTTCAGGTTCAGGCTTGTGGTTCAATGGTAACAGAGGAGCAACCACATGCAATGTTGATCCCAATGGAATATTTCTTGATGGGTTATGGATTATATAGACCAACTTGTTTCTCAGAGAGCCCTAGAAGTCCTCTTAGCCCTTCTTGTATTTCACCTGAGCTTCTCTCTCCTGAAAGCATGGGATTAAAGCTTAAGCCTATCAAAACCCGAGTTTCGGCGGCTTAAGTGTGTGCGCACTAACGAATTCATTGGTTCCAGTTTTGCTGAGGAGAAATCTAGGGCTTTTGTAGATATAGAAAAATCACTAGGGAGATTCGAGAAGAAGAAGAAGAAGAAGAAAAATTCAAGTCATCCTTATATATAACTCATTCTTTTGTAGTCAGCCGACACAACACAACAGTTCTCTTGTTAAGATGCCACAAATGTTGTTTATTATTTCATTTTTTATACATATGTAAAATGTTCTGTTGTTGTGACATTGTAACCATTGTTTTGTGATGGACTCTGCAGATTCAAGTAATAAATTCATTTTCCATTTTTTTTTATATAAGTATTTGACCATCAACTCGAAATTAAGAGGGTGTTATTGGTTTAGGATTTAGAAAGACTTTTAGTGATTTAATTATGAAAGATTTTAAAAGATTGCTAAAGGGTTTGATATTATCTTGATGATTTTTTTTTCCAAAATCTTGTAAAGTCTTTTAAAGTTTTTTTCCATAATCTTGTATACTCTTGATGACTTTTCTAAACTTTTCCTACAAAATATTTTTAAAATATTACCCAAAAGAGTTATACCAATTTGGTTCTTCGATTTTGCGGTTTTGAGTCTTGATAGTCTTGTTTTTGCTTCATCTTCTTCCTTTGATATCTTCTGATTTAGACCTCGGTTTGGAGATCTAAAAGATGTTCTGAAATCTTGAGATCAAGATCTTTCCAACCGTATGAAGATGAGCTTCTGATTCCTTGTGAGTCGACCTGAGAAAAAGTTTGAAGTTGGTGCACTTCAGCTTCGTCGCTCTGTTCTACGGTCTTGGTAGATTGGTCATAACTTTCAGACCGGGACAGCAAATCACGTTCCGCTTTCTTCTGTAGCTTCGTCTAGCTCTTTACTATTTTCCCACAAAGTTTCATATTTTTCTGGGTTGTTTTGATAACCCTTTCAGTCTTCGAACCAGAACACGTCTGTTCTGTTCTCCTTCTTCTTCTTTTTATGGTTTTCTTGTTTTTTCTGAAGCAAAATAAAATACCTGAAGCTCAGAAGTTGGAATATTCTCTGTCCATTGAAGTTGACGGGTCAGTTTGGTTTGGAATCGTAATTTTTTTATCTGTGCTTGCGTTGTTTAAGGATGGCTTTCCTTCAATATGAGCCGAATAACCACACATACTTGTCGTTGATCAATGGATATGTGAGCTGCGAGAAGTACTTCGAGGTGGTGATTTTGTGGAAAGAGTGACAAGAAAGCAAAACTGAGCTTCGTCATAGAAAGTCATGAATCTTCCTTTTCTTTTCCTATTAACCATAGAAAGTCATGAACCTCTAATCATCCACAATCTCTCTATTTTATGGAAGAGTTTTCATGACTTTTTTTATGAAGAAAATGATATAAAATCCTAAACCAATAACATAATATTTTAATTTGTCAACAATCCAAGATTCTTTTGTTTTAATTGAATAACACAAAACTTTTAATGACTCTATAAAACTCTTAATCCAATAACACTAGATTTATAAAGATTTTAGATTACTTTTTATAAATCCCAAACCAATAACACCAAATTGTAACAGAGTTTTTAAAAGTGTTGATTGAATAACAACATATTCTACATAACTTTTAAAGTCATTAAAACTCTTTCTAAATCTCAAACCAATAACACCCCCTAAGTGTTTATAAGTTGGATTCATTCACAAATTTGTCTTGCAAGCACATTTATTTCACCTAATTAGAAACTGATTATTGCTGAATATTGAGATTCAATGGTTTCACATTTACTAAGGCTGTTGTGGTAAATCTTCAGTCTTGCAGTTCTTCTTTGCAGAAGCCTTAAAGTTATATACCGATGTAATGTACTGGATGAAGTCGAAGAGGTGTAAAACTATTTGGATAACTAATGATTGATTGAATAATAAGATCAAATTTAATGTATCGAACATCAAGTTTTGTAAAATTACAAATCCAACAAAGATCACTCCGACATTTTCATCAGAACACTTACCTCACATCTCTCTCTACAAGAGAATCGTCAAAAGGTTTTACCTTTCAAAAACACAGAAACAATAATGAAATAATAACTTCAAATGATGTAATCCGACCATTCTGATATGAATGAAGTATGATCCATCGATTCTCCGGGACATTCCTCATCATGAATCGTTGGCTTCTCTTTTCCTCCGACAAGTCTCGCTGGATTCCCAACCGCTGTAGCTCGCGGTGGCACATCGATCAGCACTACAGAACCAGCACCAACTTTAGCTCCTGCACCAATCTTCACGTTTCCAAGAATAGTCGCTCCAGCTCCGATCAAACAACCGTCACCGATCTTTGGATGTCTATCTCCACAAGCTTTACCGGTTCCACCGAGTGTCACATGGTGGAGGATTGAAACATTGTTCCCTATCACAGCTGTTTCTCCGATAACAACTCCGGTTGCGTGGTCGAGAAGTATCCCTTTACCAATCTTCGCTGCTGGATGAATATCAACGGCGAATACGTCGGAGATTCTTGAGTGAAGAGCTAAAGCTAATGGCTTCCGTGTTTGCGTCCATAGCTTGTGAGAAACACGATGCGCCTGATTCAATATCCAACAAAATCAAATTAACTATTGAAAAACAAAATCGAATGACGAAGAATTCATATAATTACAGATCATAGATCAAATCGCAAGATACAGAAATGTGGATTCATCAGATTGTGGAATCAAATTAACTTCACAAAATCATTGTTAACTGGGAAAAAATCTGGAATCAGATTGTGGAATCAAATTAACAATCGCATGATTGGAGTATCAAATCAACTAAAAAGTATTCACCAGATTGTGGAATCAATTAATCTCAAAAAGAATCATTATTAATTGGGGAAAACAAAACCAAATGATGAAGATTCACCTGAATAGCTAGAAAGCCTTTGTAATTGAGAAGGCAATGAGAGAACGAGATACAAGCAGGATCACGAACACGAGCAGCGCGAAGATCTGCGACGGTGGCGTTACGAAGAGAAGGATCGGAGGTGAAAGTGTTTAAGAACAGATCGTACAAAAGCGTAGATAAAAGCGTTGAGGAACAAAGCTTATTTCCTAGATGAAACGAGATAGATCGTTCGAGAGACGAATGAGAAAGAATCGTAGAATAGAGATAGCTAGCTAACGCTGGCTCCGCCTCAGCATCACGGCGAGCTTCCGCCTTGATCTGAGTCCATAATCCGGCAGCCTCCGCATCTGCAGCTGCCGCAGCAATCGCCGCCGCTGCTGCTGCTTCAGCAGATTGAGTATCGGAATATTGTTTATCTTTCGTTGGAGATTGATCTCGAAGTTCTCCGGCCGGTGGCATCACGACGGACGGCGACAAAAATCGATTTTCTTCTCCTTACCTGTAAATTTTCTAATCCTCGAGACTTTTAATTTAATTTCATCGTGCGAAATTTTTTAATCCATAAATAAAAGATAATGATAGTCCACGTGGGGTGTAATTAAACGTGATTTTTAGAAAACAAATCAGAGCCGTCAGTACTCTATCTCGTTGACGACCGTTAGATTAGACTTATCATTTCGATAATCGACGGTGATGATACTGCCGACAGTTCTTACCAAACTTTTTCTCACTGTTGAAGCGAACACGTCACTGGTTTTTAAATTAGTAAATTAATAAAAAAATTAAATTTCGAGTCATCCGAACCGGTACCAACAGATTGCTTCGGCAAACCAATTTGGTTTGGGACAACAATGCCGGTTAATAGTTGTGCTTTAAATAATAAACAAACAAATTAAATACCAACTATACAAATTTGAAACTTGAACTAGTAGGATACAGTCCTATTAACTTAGGCTCCGAATGGTAACCGCGGTTTTTGTTGTGCGGGGAAAGCGTTATTGCAGTGCGGGACGGTTCAACTGCGGTACGTGCGGGAGAAATATATTTGCGGGACAAGTGCGGTTTTTACAAAATAAGCGGTACAGAATAATGTTTGATTGGTAAAAACTAAAAAGCAGTGCGGATTTCAAATTATATATAAATATGTTAAAATATATATATATATATATATATATTAATATTAGTATAATTATAAATTTTATTTTGTGTTAATGAAGAAACATTTATAAAGTGATAATATAAATACATGCTAATAATTCAGTTGTAGTAAAAATTCTCTAAATTCTCTGCACAATCTTCTGATTTCGACCAAATTTTAAATCAACATTTCTTAAAAAAAATTATGTAGAGTATTTTGGTTTCGGTCAACTTTTAAACCAACATTCTATATAAAATATTTTCATTTGATAAAATTATGAAAAAACATCTAATTGTTAAAAAAAAATTATGTGATATTTAAACCTAATTTCGAACAAAATTTGCTAAATCATATATATTACATAATTATACATTTAAATTCATAATCTTATGTGGATTAAATAAATCATTATTTATTTAAAATTGTGAAGGTTATCAGCATTAATTAGAATTATACTTATTTGTAACCCCATAATCTTAAAAAAAAAATTATAGTACTAACAATAAAAATCTTTAATTTTTTGGTGGTAATCTTTAGTTTTTTAAATATTAAAATTATAATCATAGTGTAATCTTGCATAACATACATCTAATAAATAAATAAAAAAAAGTATTTAAAAAAAAAAATATTCACTGCGTTATTGAGTGAACCGCTGGTTATTAGGTGCAGGAGGAAGTTTAAGTGCGTTATTGGATCTGCTAGACAATTTGATGTTCATTGCGGTTTTACTTTTCTCTTTCCTAAAAACCACAAATTTTTTTAAAAACTTATGATTGGTGAAATTAAAGCGGTTTTGTCAAAACCACACTGAAATCCGCACCAAGAGTGTTGCCATTCACTGCCTTAGGATAAACGTTTGCCAAAATAAAATAATAACTAGTATATAACCCGTGCTACAGCACGGGCTGATTTTTGTTAATATGGTCGTTAGATAATATGGTTGCAATCTCCGTCAAATGTGTTTATATGTTTTGTTGTTTTGTGTATACGTTTTTTTTTTTTATATATGTAGTGTTTCCTATCTTTTTTTTTATGTTTTTCATTAGTTATGTTTAAAATTTTAGAGTTTTTTTTATAAATATAGTTTTTGGTGTTTTAATACCTTTTCACAATTATAAATTATATTTATTTTGATAAATTTTGGTTTAACCGTTATTACACCAGCTGACCAACCATTCGTAAATCTCCCGCACTACTGTAAACGCACCCGTTTTCAACCGCTAAACCAGTTGCTTAAAACGCTAAATAACACTTAAAACCATAATCGTCCGCTTTCACAAACTCTTGAAACGGCAAACGCAACTGCTACGTTTAAATCAGTCAAGCCCTAAGTTGTAAATACCCGCAAGTTTCCCGTAAAAAATGTTAACCCATAATTTTTTTGTCGAAAACGATAATTCGTATATTTTCCACCAAAAATAAAATTCCATAAGTTTCCCTTTAAAACTCAAATCTGCAATTTTATGTCAAACATTCAACTTCGTTATTTTCTGTCAATGACATTATTTCGCCATTTTAATTCGTAAATTTTTCGTCAAAATTCGTAAATCCGCAAATTTCCCGTCAAAAAGATGAATCCGTATATTTCTGGTTTAAAAAAAAAAAAGAATCCGCAAATTTTCGGTTAGAAGTTTACAAACCCGTGGGTTTAATTTAGGTAAGATTATTAAAATCAATTTGTACACTTATCTCTAAACAGATTTATTTTATAATTTTTAATTTCATTTTTAAAATTTTGATATTACATATTTAATCCGTCTTTATGTTTGTTATTATCTTACTATCTAAAAAACAAATCTTAATATTTTATAGAATCTTATTACATAATTTTAGGGAACAAATTATATATGAAAAATCTGAATGAATATTGTTACATAATTTTAGGAAACAAATTACATCTAAATAAATCTGAATTATTTAGTTGTTTTTTTTTCCATAATAAGCTTTGGGACATTTGGTTATTGCATTTGGTTTAGTTTCTCTTGTAATATATTACAGTTAAATAATCTTTATATAATAAATGACAAGTCAATTTCAAAAAAACTGCAACCCTCTCCTTCTGACACGTGTCTTAAGTCTCAAATCTTACACTTTCACTTTTTTTTAAACAAATACGGCTAGAAAAAAAAACAATTAAAATATATTATTTTTAAAAACAAATGAAAAAAGATTTTTTTCTAACTACTTTCTCATCCCATGATCTCAATATTTATATTTACCCTAACAAAATGAAGATTTTTATATTTTAGTTTTCAAAATATATTAAAACAAATAATCTTTATGCTATAAATTTCTAATTTTTTTAACAATACATTTTATAATTTTAATGAGTAAATCTTAAAATCTCTCTCAATTTAACAATTCATGATTTTTAGTCTTATTTGTTCCACTATATTATTAAAAAATATTTTCTTTTTAAAAATTTTCACAAATATATTTTAAATTTGTTAGTTATTAATCACTTATTTCTCTAAACTAATTAAAGAAACATTATTTTTTGCTTACTTTTCTCAAACTCAATTATTCCGAAACTATCTCAACCTCTTTTAATTGTTTAAAATTTTAATTTAAATTAATTATATATATTTTTTTAATTTTATAAAAAATAATATTTTAAATATTTTAACTATATATATTAAAAGAATAACTAAATCCCGTACGAAGTACGGGTCAAATACTAGTATATCTATAAGTTACAGTTAAATATCCTTGCCAAAAAAAAAAAAGTTACAGTTAAATATATGATCTAAATGTGTGGTCAAGATTGAGTTCAGAGAGAAGTCAACGGCATATAAACGATCCGAATATAAAATTCATTGCATACTCCGAATGGGCTTTCACTGTATTCGGTAAGAAACAAAGCCCACCTTCATTAATAGGCCTACAGTCCAAACCCATCCCACATACCTAGTCTATGCTCCTTTGTAAATCCACCGTCTCAGCATCGGACTTTTCAACGCACCACCGCTTCTCCGGCGATCTCGGATTGTTCTCCGGCGATCAGAGTCTTTCAGAGAAGATATAGAGATCCCAGAAGGATGGAAGAATCCCAAGTAAATTTCCAATGGATATTAGATGGATTCGATTTGGAGAATTAATTTCGTTTTCCATCGAAGCAAAATCCTTTAACGGAACAAAAAAGTGGCTGCGACGACTCCGACGGCCACCTCGACGGCCACGTCTGAGCGTTTGATCTCCATATCCGATGAGGTTTGTTATTCGCCAACGAATCTTTAAGCTACCACATTCGAGAAGAGATAGATGACATCAAAACCCCAAATTTCAACACACATCAAAACCAAACATCGAAATCTAAAAACATAAACTCTCAACAACAATAATAAATCAAAAGATTTATCGCTAACGTCAAAACCCCAAATTAAGAATAAAAATCTATAGAAAACTAAGGAGGGAGAGCTTACATGTGACAGATCTGAAAATCTCAATTAGGGTTTTGATACATAAAGGTGCGTATTCGATGGATCCTCTCAGAAAGAAACGATTTTTATATTATAAGAAGAAAGAAATATTGTTTTTGATTGAGAAATGGGTTCACTCAAGGACGGAGAGATGGAGCAGATCGTAGAGTCTTGCCTGATGGATTGGCTCATATGACGCTTCTGGAATATCTCAGAGGTGCGTAGGATCCGCGTCTTTTTTAACGGGTCGCATAGGATCCGCGTTAAAATCCGACTGTGAGTGATATTATCTGACAATTTTACCCTCACTTATAAAAACGTTTTAGTCATTAACTCAATGATATTTTCATATACCCATGGGCATTTTTGACCTAGTTTCAAAGATGTACTTCCGGATTACTTATATAGATAATAAACTTAGGATAAACAAAAGCCATAGCTTCACTCTATATCTTTGACCTAATCGATTTTTAGCCAATTAGGTCTCATCATTTTGAGTATTGAAGTGAGGAAATTATTACTCTTCACTTCATCGACATCGCAGCTTAGCTTTCTCTCTTCTTTAACCACATGCTTCTCTCCTTTGATTCTGATACCAACTTGTGATATCTCTGTCTTTCTCTTGCTCATAAACTCGCGATCACCGAGCTTCTTAAGTAAATCAATCTGGCGTCGTCCCCCGTTATTGCATGTGTTCCACGCATAATCAAATGTGCTCATCAAAATCTTCCCTTCTGTTGCCACAGCTTCACTCTTAGATTCCATCTAATAAACCACAGTAAAGCAGAGAAACAATTACATGAAACTGAATATACTTAGAAAAAGTCAAGAGATAAGATAAGAAGACATGTATTTACCTGAGCGTATCTATATAAAATCGAGCCACGTTTCGAGAATGTGCCTAAAAATAGATACACGGGAAAATGTGCACCGCATCTTCCATAATCCTGGAGTCTTGATCTCACGTCTACACTTTGTCCTAGATATGTAGCAAGAACATTATCAGGATCAAGATTTTGGCCTAGGTCTTGATCAATGACTGCTACACCGAGCTCATACAGACCCGTAAAATCTTTAGAGGGTAAGTTCTGGAGTCTGTATCTACTGACACCCTCTTTTCCATTATTGGAATCCTCCCAATCGGTTGATCCGATAAGAATCTGTGCAAGTTTAACATCAAACAACACGCAATCAATGACTTGGGAGGAGCTGATCAGCTTTCATAATGCGCTTAAGACATATATAAGATCAAACCAACCGTAGCAATGTAATAAGACTAATAGAGATTCAGCCCAAAAAAAAAAAAAAGACTAATAGAGAAAGAGAGAGGACCTCCCAGTCGGAGAAAATGGCATCGTGTTTAGTCCGCTGGTTGTCTTCTCTTTTCAACATTGGAACCAAGGGTTTGGAACTGAATTCTCTTCCGATCAACCTATTGTTCAAAACTTGACTTATCACCGGCATAATGGTTGTGCTTTTTTGAATACTGTTGATTGTATGTCGTATATGGTTGTTCTTTAACGTAGCCATCTTCGATAATAGAACAAACGACATTGCCAAACAAAAGAAAATAAAGTATATGGAGTGAGAAGAGAACGAAGTATCTGAAAAAGTAAATGAAGAAAGAATGTGATACTAATCACAATCGGAGCTTTAGAAATGACACACAAGAACACTTTTCTTTAGGCAAATTCACTCTCCTTTATTTATATGGAGATGGAGAGTGTCATAACTCCTACAACCTTGGAAGCACTAAATCACTAACGCAATGGGAAACGTGGAACACAAACCACTTTTTGTTGAGCACAACTGCACAAGTGCACTAAACCACTTAGTTAATTTCTTTTTCTTTGATAATTACCACTTTATTATTGGCATAAGCAATAAACAAAAGGAATAAAAGAAAAGAAATGATGCACGCAAAAAAAAAGGATAGAACTGTAGAAGAAGAAATAACGAACAAATTGGTCAAAGTGTCAAACCAATTCATCTTGGTATTTTGCATTCCGGTTTAATCAATTGGATTGGTTCAGCACCTGACTAATTGTTGTTGTGGAGTTACATGTTAGAACAGAGGAAGGGTTGCCAATTGAAAAAACGAACCCTTAGTAAGAAGAAGAATTGCTTTTCAAGAAAAAAAATTAAGCTGTTTTCAAAATAATACAAATTAAACCAATCAGGTTCAGAGGATGGGTTCGGCAAACTAATACCTATACCAATCAGGTTAGGTGATTCTCATTCCCTTGTGCTCTTCACACCTCTTACGTCCTTTTACCGGAGATCTTTCACAGATCAATCCATTACCTAATTTAACTCCACAAGCTACAAATTTTGCAGCCTCCTGCTGAACATTTTCCGGTGATTGTTCGCCGGAAGTTTTCTCTTTATGTTGCCAACACCTTTTGCTTCCTTTAGGAGAACTTCTTGTGCAAGGCAAGCCATTCTTTGTTGTAGCTTCACAGAAGCGACTCAAAGCTTCTTCTTCGTTTGAGTCAGTATCCGATTCGGGTTTAGATTTCTCGTCTTTGACGGTTTTCTCACGATCTGTCTGGTTAAGAAGAAAGAGGAATGCATTGATCCTCATCCCTTTATGATCCTCACATCGTTTTCTTCCTGGAACAGGTCTCTTATTGCAAGATTCCATGTCAGGTAAGATCACTCCACACATAACATCAGAGTCTTTGTGATTGTGATGATCTTGTCCGGTGAAAGTCTCGGTCTGCGGCGGTAGCTGTTTTTCGGGTGAAACACGGCACACTCTCTGCCCTTTATGCTCTATGCATCTCTTTCTTCCTTTAACTGGACTTGTATTGCAATAACCACCATTTTCAAGTATGACTCCACAAACAGAATCAGAACAAGAACCATCAATCTCATCAAATCTTTCTGAAACCGGTTGAGGTCTAGACCGAGTGAGTTTGAGTATTGAAGTGAGGAAATTATTACTCTTCTCTTCATCAACATCGCAGTTTAGCTTTCTCTCTTCTTTAAGCACACGTTTCTCTCCTTTGATTTTGATACCAACTTGGTTCCGCAAAAATGGAAACAGCACTCGTGATATCCCGGACTTTCTCTTGCTCAGAAACTCGCGATCGCCGAGCTTGTTAAGCAAATCAAGCTGGCGTCGTTCCCCGTTACTTCCTTTGTTCCACGCATAGTCAAATGTGCTCAAAAGCATCCCTTCTGTTGCCTCAGCTTCCCTCTTAGATCTCATCTGATAAAATCACAGTAAAGCAATGAAACAATCACATGAATTAGATCAAAAGTTGTAAACTTAGCAGACCAATTGAGAAGATAAGAAGACATGCAATTAATTACCGGTGCCCATCTATATAAAATCGATCCTTGTTTCGAGAATATGTCTTCAAATAAACCCCCAGTCACAGCCTTTGTAACCGGAGATTCAACGGTTTCACAGTCGTTGAGGTTGTTAACATTGCGCAAATGAGCACCGGATCTGCCATAACGCTGGAGTCTAGACCTAACACTTTCAGCTTGTCCTAGATATGCAGCAAGAACATCATCAGGTTCAAGCTTTCGACCTTGGTCTTGACCAATGACTGCTACACCGAGCTCATACAGACCCGGACAAGATTTACGAGGTAAGTTCTGTACTCTGTATCTACCCACACCGTCTTTTCCATTTTTGAAATCCTCCCAATCGTTGGATCCTATAAGAACCTGTGTAGCATCAAACTTTACACAATCAGAGACTCGGCTTCAGGGGCTTACAGCAACAATGTGCATAATAGATAAAACTTTACACAATCAGACAATGTGCATAATAGATAAAACTAAGATCTAACCAACCACTTCAAGTAGCAATGTAATCAATGAGACAAAATGAGTCAAAAGTTTACAGAAATGCAGAGAACTTGAAAACCTTTTCGCCCAATTCCACAAATCCCCCAAAGGGATTAACGCAAAAACATGGATTGAGCATTAAAAATGGGATCTTTGCAACAAAATTCCAAGAAATGAAGATCAGTTCTCTCAATTAAACTGAAAATCTGAGATTCCCCAAATGGGTTTCAGAGAAAACACAAGATCTCAATATACAAATAGAAGGACAGAGAGAGAGAGAGAGGACCTGCCACTTTGAGAAGACGGCGTCATGTTTAGTCCGCTTATAGTCTTCTCTTTTGAAGACAGTAGGGACGACGGCGAAGGAAACGCCGTCGCCGAATTCCATTCCGATGATCGTTAACTTAACGCCTTTTATTTGTTCTTCTCAGATCTCTTTACTTTTATTTTGTTAATTTAAACAGACCACGGATAAAGATGAACAAAAAATATCTCCCCTCCAAAAATGGCTGTTTATATGTAAATGTAATGATCCTTTCATCCAAAAGGAGATGTTTTTTTTTTGTTTTGTGTCAGATGAGAAAATTTTAAGTTACCGTTGAAAGTAAAGCTTGTTCTGTACTGTTTGTGGATTAGTTACCGTTGGAATATTGGAGTTTTTTGTTTTATTTTTTTTTTTTGTCAAACATTGGAGTTTTATTTATTAGTCAATGTTGAGAACGTAATTAGCATAAGGGAATATATATTCTTAATGGAGACTTAACTTTTTAATTCGCCAAATTTTCTTCTATCTTTGGGATTTTTACACTACAACAAATTTGCTCATTCTTAGTGTCAGAGAAATGCTATTATACGTGATACATAGCGTTTCTATAAACGCTATGTCTGCCCAAGCTATAATAGATCCCTCCATACAATAGCGTTATTTGATCATGCTATTATAATCAATTATATCATAGCGTTACATGGATGTTATAAATGTTTGAATTGTAGCGTCTGTAAATGCTCTTAAACCATATTTAATAACATTATTTCGCTGCTATCCTACTTTATTTTGTAGCAATAGTTTGTTGTTTTAATATTGGGCCGCCAAAAGTGAATTTCGTTTCCCGCTTTTGCTATAAATGGGCTTAGCACTAAGAAAATGCTGTAATATAGTTGCTAAAATCCAAAACTAATCTTTAACAGCAGTTACAGAATTAGTGCTATCAACTGGTGCTATCAATGAGCATATTTCTTGTAGTGTTACTACCCATTTATTTGAAATTCAAAGAAATAACAGATTTCAATAGTTCTATCACCAAAATAAGTAATTATTATTGATGGGAACCCAAAATTGGTCATGTTATTATTTATTTTCAACCAATCTTGTCTAAGATCTATCTTTTCTTATAGTCATAAGTGTTTTAGAATAAGCAAAATATGCGTAAAATAACATTTTGGAAAAGTATTATCAAGAGACACATACTTATCAAATTAACATTTGCCATGTCTATTGTTTTATGAGAACAAAAATTAATTTATGTTGTTGGAGGTAAATCCCGTTCATCTAGTACTATTTTACCAACCGGGTCGTGGCATGTAGGTCATGTCGAATGAACAAGAAGCTAATTAATTTGATATACTTCGTTTTGATGGCTTGTCCTAAGGATGCTAATTAACAGCACTGAAGCTATGAGCCATGTGCTTCGATGAAGTTCAACAAGTGGCTCACATATCCCCATCATCTAAGGATCCGGTATCCGAATCCAGAAAAAAAAAGAGTAAAACTTATGATATCACTCTAAGCTTAAAACAAAAAGGATCCAATCCGTGATAACACTCGGAACTAATATAAAAACTCTAAAGAGCTCGAGTTATGAGCTTATATAAACGCCAAAAAAAAAAACTTATTAGTATTACTTTCATGCTGCCATAAAATCCAAAATGTTGTTTTCATCCTTTTCACTTTAGTAACAGTATATATCTATTAAATCATAAGAACTTGAATTGGTTAATTTCCAAGATAACATAAGATATATTCGATGGCATCACTAGACTCTTGATTTATTGGAGCACCTTTCATGCTTTAATAAAGTACAAATTATCTTTACTCAACTTTTGTTTTTCACTTTCCCCACTGAAATACATAAAGCAACATGAAAAGCATGCAAGTGCAAACGTTCAACTCCTTATTAATTATTTCATTCCAATTTTTACTCTACTTATTATATGTAAGCACTTTAATTGATTTTATTGAATGAATTGTGCGAACCGATTCTATAATGTTCTTTTGTCATAAAAGAAGAAAGTTGGCCATAACTTGTCCATGAAGAAAGAAACGGTCTTATTTGTTTCACTAATAAATTCTAAAAAAAAAATCAAATCAACAAAATTGAACCAAAAAAAAGTGTGGTAAGGAATTTAAGTATCATCCTTTGACACAACTCTCTTGGCTTCTTTTTGCCCTCTCTTTAGAATAAAGCAGAGTACTTTGTGAATATTTCTTTATTCTTTGATTATTCTTAGAATTTATTTAAATTACAAAAAAAAAAGATTGCAGAGACAAATAGAGAAAGAAGAAGAAGAAAGAAACTCCAATCATATAATAATAATAACACCATTGTCTCTTCCTTGTAACAGAGCTACAAATCCAAATACTTCTTATTTGTCCTTTTTTCTCAGTTTTATATTTTAATCTTCTTCCTTCGAAATTTTTGTTTGGACCTTTGCTTTTTATTATCTTCTACCAAATTCCTCAGACTTTGTCGAAGAAATTAGTTGTTGAAAATCCAAAAACCTGACTTATATCATCAGCTTTTGGCCCCACCCTACAAAGTATGAGCAAATTTTTCTTGTTTTCTACAGCAAAGCATTGCTCACACCATTATCGTGGAGCTTAAAGTCTTAAAAAGCTTTGAAATTTCTCAGCAAGAGAGAGAGAGAGAGTGAAAGAGATCTAGGGATTGGCTATTAAGAGAGAGAGTACAGTACACTATGGGTTCTTGTGCTGTTGTGTTTTGTGCATATGTTCATGTTATTGTGTTTCTCAGATAAAAAAATAGTTTCAGAGACATTGAATCTCACACAGTTACTTACACACACTCACACACGCGTAAATTTCTCAACTTTTTTTTTAATATTTCTTTTAGCTTCTGGGGTCATTTGGGAAAGCATCTTGGATTGCGTGATACTTCCACTTTCCTCATTTCAGAAAATGGGTTTAGATTGAGTGAAGTGTTTAAAGTGTATGTAAGCAAGGGTTTGAAGAAGAATAAGTTTAAGGGTTCTTTTAATTTCTTGGGTTTTGTGATTTATTGAGCTAGAGGAATGAAGCAGAAGGGTTGTAAAGAGAGAGGTGTTGTTGTAGTGGGGAAGAAAGTAATGGTTGCAGTTAGAGCTTCAAAGGAGATCCCAAAAGCAGCTCTTTTATGGACTTTAACTCATGTTGTTCAACCTGGAGATCGAATTAGGCTTCTTGTTGTTGTTCCTTCTAATTATACAAGTAATCATCTTTTGACTCTTCCCTTCTTTGTCTCTAATTCTTAATCTGTGGTGTTGAGTTGTGATACATTGTGTCGGTTTGGTGCTGAAAGATTTAGTTAGAAAAGAAAGAGTTTTTGTTTGAAATCTTGGAACGTTCTTCTCAGTTATTTAGACAGGATTTGAAGAAGAATGTGAATTAATATGTAAAGATTTGTTTTTGGTTTTTTCAGGTAAAAAGATTTGGGGGTTTTCGAGGTTTACCAGTGACTGTGCCTCAGGTTATGGAAGATTTCTTGCTGGAACGAATTCGGATCGGAAAGATGATATTCACGAGTCTTGTTCTCAGATGATGTTCCAGTTACACAATGTTTATGATGCAGAGAAGGTAAAGAAACTCACTTTTATTCATGTAGATTAAAAAATAAATAGCTTTGTTGGTTAATGGGATCATAAAGAGTTTCATTTGGTTTAATAATGCAGATAAATGTCAGAATCAAAATTGTTTTTGCTTCACCTGATGGAGTTATTGCTGCTGAAGCCAAGAAATCCAACTCAAATTGGGTGATTTTGGACAGGTAACACTATACATATATACATGTGTGTGTGTTGCAAATGCATAGTTTTGGAAACAGCTTTTGTGATTTACTTTTCAGTGATTCTTGACCTTTTGAAAATTCTTAAACAGGGGACTGAAGTATGAAAAGAAATGCTGTATTGAGCAATTGGAGTGCAATCTTGTGGTAATCAAGAAGTCACAGCCAAAGGTTCTTCGTCTCAATTTGGTGAAAAATGCAGATACAGAGCATCCAGAAGCTATTTCGAGGTTAACCTCAAAGTCTGTTGAGTCCCGGAGAAGCTCAAGACCTGGAAAAAAGATGCGGGAACCGTTTGTGACTCCGGCTAGCAGTCCAGACCAAGAAGGTTCTTCACATACTGACATTGGGACTTCATCAATATCTAGCTCTGATGCTGGAGCCTCGCCGTTTCTAGCTTCTCGAATCTTTGAGGGTCTCAAGAAAGATAATTCGTGGGTCAGTGATGGAAACAAGAGTTTCTTTGAATCTGATTCTGACTCTGATGGCGATAAGTGGAGTTCTTTATCAATGGCCTCCTCATCTTCTCATCCTGTGACAACAGCTGATATTCTGAGTCCTAGTGGGGATTTACCGAAAGCTCAAACCGAAACTCCGAGGAAATCAAGATTTTCAGTTCTTAGGCTCACTTTATCAAAGAAAGAACCTGAAGCAGGAAAGGAAATCCGTAAATCTGATACATGCTTAAACAAAAGCGTGAGAGAAGTGGTTTCTTTATCTAGAAAGCCAGCTCCTGGACCTCCTCCACTATGTTCAATATGTCAACACAAGGCACCTAAGTTCGGAAACCCTCCAAGATGGTTCACTTACGGTGAACTGGAGACTGCAACAAAGGGTTTTTCTAAAGGGAGTTTCTTGGCTGAAGGTGGGTTTGGTTCAGTTCACCTAGGAACATTACCAGATGGTCAAATTATTGCTGTAAAACAATATAAGATTGCTAGTACACAAGGTGACCGAGAATTCTGCTCTGAAGTTGAGGTCTTGAGCTGTGCACAACATAGGAATGTTGTAATGCTCATTGGACTATGTGTGGAGGATGGGAAAAGATTGCTCGTTTATGAGTATATCTGCAACGGATCCTTGCATACTCATCTCTATGGTAAAGCTTCTACTCTTGGTATACAAAGAAGAACATTCTTGTTTTTTCTGAAACTTTGTTATTAATGAAAAGTTTCATAGGTCTGGGGAGAGAGCCGTTGGGATGGTCAGCGCGACAAAAGATTGCGGTTGGAGCAGCTCGTGGGTTGAGATACCTTCATGAAGAATGCAGAGTCGGTTGCATCGTGCATAGGGATATGCGTCCTAACAATATTCTCCTTACTCATGATTTTGAGCCTTTGGTAAAATGATGATATAACTTTCCTACAAGCTCTCTTTGTGTCTTTCGGGTTTGTTTAAGGCTTGAAACTTTTTACCATTCTAGGTTGGAGATTTCGGGCTAGCGAGATGGCAACCAGAAGGAGATAAAGGAGTGGAAACCCGAGTGATTGGAACTTTCGGGTAATGTGATGCCATGATCTTGAGATAATCTTCTTCTTGATTTACTTGTAGTACACAATAACCAAGATGAACTTTTTTCTGTAAATCTTCAGGTACTTGGCACCTGAATATGCACAAAGTGGACAGATTACAGAGAAAGCAGATGTTTACTCTTTTGGGGTTGTCTTAGTTGAGCTTATCACAGGAAGAAAAGCTATGGACATTAAACGTCCTAAAGGTCAACAATGTCTCACCGAATGGGTAAAACACAAGAAAACCTTTATCAAAGTTTCAGTCTTTAAAGATCTGATGCTGACAAAGAAGAAACATTTTTGTATTTTTGTTGGCAGGCAAGACCATTGTTGCAGAAACAAGCCATTAACGAACTTCTTGATCCACGTCTAATGAATTGCTATTGTGAACAAGAAGTTTACTGTATGGCGCTATGTGCTTACCTCTGCATTCGCCGTGACCCTAACTCGAGGCCACGAATGTCTCAGGTTTGCTGCCCATAACTCATCTCAAAACAGTTCAAAGTCTTTCGAAATTTTCGAATGCTAAAATATCTTTTACCTTTGGATCATGTGTCTCCTCAAATCTCAATGAAGGTGTTGCGGATGTTAGAAGGAGACGTTGTCATGAATCCAGTTTAGAAGAAGCTTCACAGGGAAATTTCTTCTTATGGAGTTTGTAAACTATTGTATTTAGGGATATTACAGCTTTCACTTTAGTGAGTTTTGCTTTTGTATATGTAAAAGCTTGTTAATGAGACATAGATTCAAGTAAAAGTGTATTGAGATGTTTACATTAATTTTAAATTTAATCTATATGGCATTTGTCATGGCCGGTTAAAGCCTGAATAATTCGGTTTAACACTGTAATTGCGGTTAGGTCAAAATCGAAACCGGTTTGTCTGGTTTAAAGTCCATATGTTATAAAACCCTCGCGTCTTCAGTAAGCTACATTGGATCCAACGGTTGAGAAAGCTGCGTTAAGATTGCAGAGAGAAAGAATCCAACGGTCATAAGAGTAGCGTGAAACCTGACCGTCCAATCTCTGTTTTAAAAACCCAAATCTCCCTCTCCCTGTTTCTCTTCTTACAACCTCATAAGAGTAGCTACACATCGATATCCTCTCGTATATCCGAAAACATGGTATAGTTCTCTTCTTCTTGTACGATCAGATTACGTTTCTTGATCTAGGGTCTAGGGTTTCAAATATCTTGAGCACTTGAAAGTTGTTTTAACTTAAAAAAACAAAGGGATTGTTTTCTTTTCTTGTCTTACTGGTGCGTCTGGCAAATTTTAACGTGTGCGCTTGTTTTGTGTGTTTCAGAAAGATTTGTGGAAGGCTGCATATCCAGTGGGGACTGAGGTATACATATATTGTTTTTGAGGAATTCATCTTCAACATCGGAGTTATTGTTTCCATTGATATTCTTTTGCTTATGGTTGTTAAATTTGTGATGGCAGTGGTACAATTTAGATGCACTCTACAATGAATACAATTGGGATTTCAAAAGTCTCCAAGTAAGTTTTTTGTATTACATTCATCATTTGTTTGTTGTCTGTTAATGTTGAGTCAAGTCAACAGGTTTTTCGGAGTTGACGAGATTCTGGTATTTATGTTTCAGGAAGCATTGGAGGAAGGAGGAATGCTCTATGGGAAGACAGTCTTTGTTTTTGGCACTGCAGAACGTAAAATGTTTCTCTTGTTTTGTAGATTTTTGCTAGTTTTTTGTATTGTCTCCTTATCTTTTAACTTGTTCTTTCTAATTAATTTGCTTTTAAGTATGGTATCTTCCTTTTCTTTAACATTTGCTTCTATTCTAGTTCATGTTTACTCTTCTCTTTTTATATTTACAGCTCAATTATTCTCCGACAACGATGAAGACAAGATTGTCCATGTCCCGGCAGTTGTTGTTGTAAGTTATAGTTTAAATCTCTATCAACTGTTTTCTTGCTATCTCATTTCTCTTTCTAATATATTCTATATATGTGCAGATTCAATCACCCTTTCCGCCTTCTGATAAGCTAGCAATCACATCGCTTGATCGAAAATTTGATGAAATCATTCCAATGAATCAAATGAAAATGGAATGGCTTCCTTACATTCCCTTTGAACATAGGTACCATGAGTTTGCACATGCATATGTTACACATTTGTTAGGATGGCTTAAATCATTGAGATTATGTAATAGCAGTTGCTAATTACTTTTGTTTTCTTCTTCCTGCAGAGATAGACAAGGTGATAAGATGGATTTTCAGATTTTTAGCTTGGTCTGTAAGCAGAGTAGGTAAGAAACATGTGTCAGATGATAGTAATTGATTTATACAGAGTATTGTTTGAACCTACCAGTTCTGATGTACTAAATTTAGCTTTGATACATTATCTGCAGAGATGCTTTCAGACTTATGAATGAAGATGATGTTAAGAAGTTCCACCATTGCCTTCCTTGTGAGTTTTATTCTTCTACTACCAATACTAGTTAAAATTTGCAGAGTGAATTATATGTATGTTATCCTTGTTATGTGTGTGCTATGCAACAACAAAAACTTATATCTCTTCTTTTTGGTTTTTGCTTTGTAGATTTTTATCAACCATTTGAGGAAGATGAACTTGAACAGAGTACTTTGGTCGAAATATTGTTCCCCTCTGAACCGCCGGTAAGTATTTATCTGGCATGCAATGAATGACTGAATGTTGTGTTGGAAGTGGCAGGTATGCATTGAATGGTTTGATAAGGGCACATTGTTCTGTTTGTGCAGGTTGAATGTGATTTTGACTGGGAGTTTAACAAACTTGAGGTGTGTGTTTGGATTTTTCTTTAACCAAAAACTTGTGATGTTGATATAGCTTTTTGTTGTGCATCTATGTCAGGAATTTGTTGATATACTGATTGAAGAAGGAACATTATCTGCGGAACAAAAGAACGAATTCAAAGTAAGTTTGAGCCATAACAAAATTGTCAGTTCAAGACGCTTGAGTATATCTCTAATTACCATTGTTCTTTTGCTTATTATTTTTTCTCAGGAATTTGTCATAGCGCGCGTTAGAGCAGCAATGAAAGCTAAACGAGAGGTAAAAAAATGCAACCCGACTGAGATAATATATGTAAGCTACATACTGTTTGTTAAATACGATATTATTCTTGCAGGCAAAAGAAGCTCGGATGAAAATAATAGAAGAAATGAGCCAAGAGACTAAGCAAGCCTTTGAAAGCATTAAGTTCTACAAGTTCTACCCTCAGCCTTCACCAGACGTGCCCGAATTCAAGACGGTAAGAAACTGAAACCTGCTTTACCAAATTAGTTTAATACTGTTTTTAAGTAAGAACATATAAGAAACTTGTAACTCTAAAAAAGGAGTTTTGGAGTATGGTTTGTTCAAAAGCTCTGAATATGTGAACCATCTTGTTTTTGTCTTTGTTTTTGCAGGCACCGTTCATTAACCGATACTACGGGAATGCTCATCAAGTCCTTTGATATGAAATCTTCAGAACCATAATAACTTTTTCTGCTTTTTTAGTTAAAAAAAAAATAAGCAAAGTTTAAATCTTGAGAACCATGAATTTTTTTGCCTTTAATTTCTTTGAACATATTGTAAATTTTCAAGTACAAATTTCAGTTCATCTTAATTACTTTTTGTTTCTTGATTGATTGGTTTTTTTTATATAGTAGATTTCCGAATTAAACATTTTAGTATTTTCATAACACATTATCTTGCCCTTATCTTTTTGACCAAAAAATTAAAAATAATGGGTCCGTTTGTTATAAGGCCTCATATAATGAACCCATTAGCGGATGGTCTGTATATCCGGTCCGCTCCTCATTTGGTATTTTAAACATTGGAGAAAAGTTAACTTGAGGATTTAGGTTTGATCTCAAATGGCGAAGTGACTCTGAAGTTCACTCTCTACTTGTTCGAATGTGAGGAGAAGTTACAAAGGTATTTCTCGGCTTTAACTTACTTTCATTGGTTCGGTAAATTTTATTCTCGTCTTTTATCGTTATTGGTTTTTCCTCTAATCCCTGAAAAACTCGAATTTGCTACTAGAAAAACCGATACCCTTTTGAAATTTCACAAATCGTTCGTATTATTGTTGTTTCCAAGTTAAATGTAAGTAGAAAAGTCTAGTCTTTTCGTCTTTGATTTGGAGATTTTTTTTCGTCTGTTGACAGGTGAAACTGGTAAAAAAGCAAGCTTTTTTTAGTTCTTTGTGAGGTTTATGAAAATGGACAGCTTTAGTCGGTTGACCGATGATTTGCTCATCAAGATACTGTCATTTGTCCCAATCGAAGTTGCCGTGGCTACGAGCATTTTGTCAAAACGATGGTTGTCACTTTGGACATTGTTGCCAAGACTTAACTTTGAAGATTACTGGGTGGATCTTGTGGAGACCAATTAGGTTGACTACAAAGCGTTGTCGTCGGATTTTGTCTTCGGGACTTTGCTATTGCATAAGTCACCAGTTTTAGAAAGTTTTCATCTCAAGACAGAATCTAACTATAGTGCTTTGCAGATTGAATTGTGGGTTAAATTTGCAGTTGATCGTTTTGTGCGTGATCTGAGGATACATTTTGAGTCAGAACATTGCCTCATAAGATTACCAAGTAGGCTGTTTAGATGTGAAACACTCGAGACTTTGGAACTCAAAAATGTTGTTTTCTTGGATGTCCCTTCTCAGTTTAGCTTTCAATCCCTCAAGACGTTACGCCTTCTATCTGTGAAGTACGCAGATGAGGAATCTTTCATTAGGCTTATATCCAGTTCCGCTGTTCTTAAAAAATTGGTTGTAGAAAGTTGTAGTGATGACAATGTGGAGACTTTCACCATTAATGTGGCTTCCCTTTGGAGTTTAACAGTTAGGAATACATTACAAGACGCCGGGCCTAACTATAGTTTGTTTGTGATACATTCCCATTCTTTGAACCAGTTGAATATTGTAGATGAGTATGGTGAAGTTAATTTGGTCGGTAAATTCCCCGAGCTTGTGGAGGCAAGTGTTTGTACTAGGGATACCAAAGGGAATGCTTTGGAATCTCTTATCTTTGCCAAACGTCTTTCTTTAACCTTACTTTATGAGGTACTTCGTGTTCTCCATTGTTCACTATGTGGTTCTAACACACTTACAAACCGCATCTGACTTTTGCTATTACATTATGTTGTTTCATTTGCAGGCACATTATCCAATTGGTACCATTTTTTTTCAGCTTGTGCTTTTGGAGTTCCGCGGATGTGGTGAGAACTGGTCGACTTTGCTTATGCATGTGCTCCAACATTGCCCTATACTAGAGATTCTCAAGCTTGTTGTATTGGACGAGGGGCCGGTACTTCCATTATTACCCGAAGAGTGAAAATTCCTATATCGAGGCTTATTTCATGTTTTGTTTCCCGTTTTGAGGTTTAATCTAATGCCCTATATTGCTACATCATTTGATGATCACAGTGCAGTTGGAATCCTGAGGAAGATGACAAGGTTTGCTGGATTCAGCCGAGTTGTGCTCCTGAATGTTTGTTGTACCATCTCAAAACCTTTGAGTGGACAGACTATGAAGGATCAGAAGGAGAGAAAGAAGTGGCTATTTATATTTTGAAGAACGCGAGGCGGTTAGTGACCGCAACTGTCTGCCCTGAGGCCACGGTGAACAAATATGTGTTTGACGATTTGGAATTTTCAACCAGGGGTTCAAGGGCATGTCAGCTTAGAATGGGCTGAAGAAATTTAGTGTTGAAACTGTCCAATAACTAGTTGAATGTCGATTTTTTTTTTTTTTTTTTTTTTTAACATTGAATGTCGATTTATAACAGAAACTATGATAGCTTTATAACTTCTTTATTTATCCTTGCTTGTGCTTTTGTGTTTTGTAAAACATCAGAAACTAATGTGGATTTATATAACTTCTTAAGCTATTAGCTTCTTATGTCATCCTAATCTTGTACCAAGAAGGACAAAGACAACAACTTCGTTGATGATTTCTCAAATACAAATTAGTTCATCATAATTACTTTTTGACCAAAAAATAAAAATGATGGGTCCGTTTAATATAAGGCCTCAATCTCATATAATCAACCCAATAGCGGATAGTGTATATCCGGTCCTCTCCTCTTTCGGTTTCTGAAACATTGGAGAAAAATCTATTTGAGGATTCAGCGAGTGTGACTGACTCACTGTGAACTCTCTACTTGCTCGAATGTGAGGAGAAGTTACAAAGGTATTTACTTTCTTTGGTTCCCTAGATTTCATTCTCGTCTTTCATGTTACTGGCTTTTCCTCTATTTCCTGAAAAACTCGAATTTGCTTCAGAGAAACCGAATACCCTTTCGAACTTTTTTTTTTTTGGTTTATAAAATTTGAATACCCTTTTGAAATTTCACAAATCTTTCGTATTATTGTTGTTTCCAAGTTTAATTTAAGTCGAAAAATCTTATCTTTGTCTCTTTGATTTGGAGAATCCGTTGTTGGCAGGTGAAACTGGTCAAGAAGCAAGCTTTTTTTGAGTTCTTTGTGGGGTTTGTGAAAATGGACTGCTTTAGTCGGTTGACCGATGATTTGCTCATCAAGATACTGTCATTTGTCCCAATCAAGGATGCCGTGGCTACGAGCATTTTGTCAAAACGATGGTTGTCTCTTTGGACATTGTTGCCAAGACTTAACTTTGAAGATTACTGGGTGGATCTTGTGGAGATCGATCAGGTTGACTGCAAAATGTTGTCGTCGGATTTTGTCTTTGGGACTTTGCTTTTGCATAAGTCACCAGTTGTAGAAAGCTTTCATCTCAAGAGAGAATCTAACTGTAGTGCTCTGCAGATTGAATTGTGGGTTAAATTTGCAGTTGATCGTTTTGTGCGTGATCTGAGGATATGTTTTGAGTCAGAACATTGCCTTATAAGATTGCCAAGTAGGCTGTTTAGATGTGAAACACTCGAGACTTTGGAACTCAAAAATGTTGTTTTCTTGGATGTCCCTTCTCACTTTAGCTTTCAATCCCTCAAGACGTTACGCCTTCTATCTGTGAAGTACGCAGATGAGGAATCTTTCATTAGGCTTATATCCAGTTCCGCTGTTCTTAAAAATTTGGTTGTACAAAGTTGTAGTGAAGACAATGTGGAGACTTTTACCATTAATGTGGCTTCCCTTTGGAGTTTAACCGTTAGGAGTACATTAGGAGACTCTGGGCCTCATTATAGTTTGTTTGTGATACATTCCCATTCATTGAACCAGTTGACTATTGAAGATGAGTGTGGTGAAGTTAATTTGATCGGTAAATTTCCCGAGCTTGTGGAGGCAAGTGTTCATGATATCAAAGGGAATACTTTGGAATCTCTTACCTCTGTCAAACGTCTTTCTCTAACCTTAGCTTATAAGGTATTTCGTGTTCTCCATTGTTCGTTATGTGGTTCTAACACACTTACAAACCGCGTCTGACTTTTGCTATGTCATTACATTGTTTCATTTGCAGGCACATTATCCTATTGGTACCATTTTCTTTAAGCTTGTGCGTTTGGAGTTTCGTGGATATGGTAAGAACTGGTCGAATTTGCTTGTGCAAATGCTCCAACATTGCCCTATACTACAGATTCTCAAGCTTATTGTATTGGACGATGGGCTGGTACTTTCGTTATTACCCAAAGAGTGAAATTTCTATTTCGAGGCTTATTTCATGTTTGGTTTCCCGTTTAGAGGTCTAATCTACTGCACTATATTGTTACATTATTTGATCACAGAGCAACTGGAATTCTGAGGAAGATGACAAGGTTTGCTGGATTCAGCCGAGCTGTGTTCCCGAATGTTTGTTGTTCCATCTCAAAACTTTTGAGTGGAGAGCCTATGGTGGATCTAAAGAAGAGAAAGAAGTGGCGATGTATATTTTGAAGAATGCAAGGCAATTAGTAACCGCAACTGTCCACCCTGACCCATTTAGGGAGAGAAATCAGGTGTTTGACGAATCGGAATTTGCAACCTGGGATTCAAGAGCATGTGTGAGCGTACAATGGGAAGAAATGTAGTGTTGAAACTGTCTAGTAACTAGTTGAATGTGGATTTATATCAGAAGCTATAATAGCTTTATAACTTGTTTATCCTTGCTTGTGCTTTTGGGTTTTGTACTAATATATCAGAAACTAATGTGGATTTATATCATACCTTCATATGCTATTAGCTTCTTATGTCATTGCCTTATCTTGTACCAAGAAGGAGAAAGACATCAACTTTGTTGATGATTTGCCTTTGTCTTTGTGGACTTGGTCATGTGCATAGTGCAAAGCTAGAGCTTTGTAATTTGTAAATGTTATATCTGTAATTTACAAATTTGCCGCTACCTTTGAAAATTGATAGAAACGAACCATATGAGTTATGAACTTATGACGACTGTAACAACAATCTAAAATTCATAGACCCACCAGCTAATGGGTTTTGGTCCATGATCCATTTTGCCGTTAGTTTTCATTTTAAGACATTGGAGAAAACCAATTCGGAATTTAGGGTTTATCTCAATTCCCAAATGACGAACTGGTGACTGTGGACTCTGCTTCTTCGAATGTGAAGAGAAGTTACAAAGGGTATGTCTCGGCTTTGATTTATCTTCTTTTGATCTGTTTCTGTAGATATATCACACTCGCTTTCTATTGCTACTGCCCTGTGAAAATTGAATTTGCTTGGAAAAACCGATACCCTTTTGAAATTTCACAGTCCTTTCGTACTCGTGTTGTTTCGAGCTCAAAATCAGATCGAAAAGTCTTCATCTTTTCGTCTTTACTAACAGGTGAAACTTGACAACAACAAAAAGAGCAAGCTTTGGAGTTATGGACAGAATTAGTCAATTGTCTGATGATTTGCTCATCAAGATATTGTCATTAGTTCCAACAAAAGATGCTGTAGCGATGAGCATTGTGTCTAAACGATGGATGTTTCTTTGGACATTGGTGCCAAGACTTCTCTTTGATGATTACTCAGAAGAGGATGAGGATGAGGATGAGGATGAAGATGAAGACAATAATGAGAGATATTTCTCGCAGTTTGTTTCCGGGACTTTGCTGTTACATAAGGCAGCGGTTCTAGAAAGTTTTCATCTCAACATTGCTTCAGAATGCAGTGCTTCGGAGATTGGTTTATGGGTTAGAATCGCAGTTGATCGTTTTGTGCGTGATCTGAAGATAAGTTTTTACTATGATCATGGCGCTGTTAGGTTGCCTAGTAGGCTGTTTAGATGTGAAACAATTGAGACTTTGGAATTCAACAGGGTGATTGTTTTGGAAGTTCCTTCTCGGTTTACCTTTCGATCCCTTAAGAAGTTACGCCTTCTATCTGTGAAGTACTCAGATGAGGAATGTTTCTTTAGGCTTATATCAAATTGCCCCGTTCTTGAAGATTTGGTTGTGGAAACTTGTGAAAAGGACAATGTGGTGACTTTCACCGTTAATGTGCCTTCCCTACGAAGTTTATCCATTGGGATTTCGTCACGAGAGTACGGGAATGATGATGATGTGTTTTTTGTACATTCCCATTCTTTGAAACAGTTGAACATTCTGGAATACTTTGGTGAACTTAATCTGATAGGTAATTTGCCCAAACTTGTTGAGGCAAATCTTCAATCCGTGAGCCGCCAAGCCAAGGTTCTGAGATCTTTTACCTTTGTCAAGCGTCTTTATATATGCTTGGGCGAAGGGGTAATTTGTTGTTCTCTACATATTTTTGATATTATTCCTACTGCTAATTCTCTTTTCGTTTTCTTAAATTAGCTAACAAAGAAGTTCTGAGCTTGGTCATAGTAGCTAGTTACATTTTTTGCGTTGCTTATATCATGTTATATAAATGCAGGCTCGTTATCCTACGGGTACCGTTCTATTTCAGCTTGTGCGTTTGGAGCTATGTACCTGTGAAGATAACTGGACAAATATGCTTGTGGGTGTGCTCCAGCATTCCCCTAAACTACAAGTGCTTAAGCTTGAGCAGGTACTGTTTTCCCTATCCAAAGAGCGAAAATTTCTCAATCGTGTTTGGTTTCCGTTTTAACAGTGTAATGCATTGATCGCAGAACCAGGACCATTGTGTAGCTGTCATTCGTAAAGTTTGCTGGATCCAGCCCGAGCGTGTTCCTGAATGTTTGTTGTACCAGCTCAAAACCTTCGAATGGAGATACTATGGAGGAACAAAAGTAGAGAAAGAAGTGGCCATGTATATTTTGAAGAACGCTAGGCGATTAGCGACTGCAACTATCTACCCTGACACAGTCAAGTTGGTACGCAAACATCGTATGTTTAAGGAATTGGAAATTGCAACAAGGAGTTCAAGAGCATGTGAGCTTACAATGGGATAAACATTAATCTGACCAAGTGTTGAAACTGTCCAAGTAACTACAGTTTGAATAGCTTATAGCTTCTTATATCATTGCTCTGTCTCTTGTGCCCCAAAAGTAAAGAAGATAACAACAACTTTGTAGTTGAAGATGATTTGCTTTTTTCTGGTTCTTGGTGCTAAATGTTAAGTTTGTTATTAACAAATATGTCACTATCTTCGGTTAAAGATAGAAACTTTTAAAAACCAACACAAAAAAAAAAAAAAAAAAAAAAAAGTTGGGGTTTTTAGTTGGCAAGTCTCAAAATTTATTGGCCCACAAAGCTGATGGGTTTGATCCAGCTTTTGCCGCTTTGCATTTCGGTTTCGTGTTAAGACATTGGACTCGGAGAAAAACCAATTTCAGGATTTAGGGTTTATCTTCTTCTCAAATGACGAACTGGTGAGAGTGGAATCTGTTTCTTCGTTATATGAAGAGAATCGTCACTTAGGTATGTTTCGACTCTCACTTTAATTTCTACTTTCTTTGGTTTCGTAGATATCGAATTTGCTTGAGAAGACAGACACTCTTTGGAAAATTCTCAAATCTTTTTGTATCTTTGTTGTTTCTAGGTTATATATAGTCAGAGCCAGTCTTCATCTTTTTCGTCTTTGATTTCGAGATTCTTGGAATTGACAAGTGGGAATTTTGAAAAACATAAGCTTTGGAGTTCTTTGTGCTTGTGATAATAATATATGGACACGATAAGTCAGTTGTCGGATGATTTGCTCATCAAGATACTGTCATTAGTCGAAACGAAAGATGCTGTGGCAATGAGCACTTTGTCTAAACGATGGAAGTCTCTTTGGACATTGGTGCCAAGACTTATCTTTGAAGATTACTCAGATGAGGATGAAGATGCTGAGACTAAAGAGAATCACTGGAGAAATTTGTCACATTTTGTTTACGGGACTTTGCTATATCATAAGGCACCTGTTCTGGAAACTTTTCATCTCAACGCTGCTTCAGATCGTCTTGGTTTGGAGGTTGATTTATGGGTTAGAATTGCAGTGGAGCGTTTCGTGCGTGATCTGAAGATAAGCTTTCACTATGATCATGGCCTTATTAGATTGCCGAGTAGCTTCTTTAGATGTGAAACACTCGAGACCTTGGAACTCCACAGGGTTGTTCTTTTGGAAATTCCTTCTAAGTTTAGCTTTCGATCCGTCAGGACATTGCGCCTTCTATCTGTTAAGTACTCAGACGAGGAATCTTTTTGTAGGATTATTTCCAGCTGTCCTGTTCTTGAAGATTTGGATGTAGAGAGTAGTAACAATGGCAATGTGGCGACTTTCACTGTTAATTTGCCTTCCCTTAGGAGTTTGACCGTTAGGAATTCATCACTAGAGATGGGACCTCATGAACATTTGTTTGTGATTCATTCCCATTCTTTGAAGCTCTTGAACATTTTAGATTACTTTGGTGAAGTTAATATTATCGGTAATATGCCAGAGCTTGTTGAGGCAAATCTTCAAACCTTGAGCCGCCATGAGAATGTTCTGAAATCTCTTACCTCTATCAAACGTGTTTCTCTATGCTTAGATGGAGAGGTAATGCTGTTCTCAATTGATTCTTCTTTGTGGTTTTCGAACACTTGCAAGCTGTAAATATTGAATCTTTTCCTTTGTTTCATTTGCTATATATCGTGTCCTCTGCAGGCGCAGTATCCTACTGGTACCGTTTTTTTTCAACTCGTGCGTTTGGAGCTATGTATGTGCGTAGAGAACTGGTCGAATATGTTTGTATGTGTGCTCCAACATTCCCCTAACTTACAAATTCTCAAGCTTGTGGTGGTAACTTTCATCCCTACCTAAAGAATGCAATTCCTAGATTAGAGCTAGATTCATGTTTTGTCGTCTGGTCTTAAGGTCTATAGCTAATGTCTAATGCAACCCTACTTTCTACAACATTTGATTGTAGAACCATTGGATCTTTGTGGATCGTAAGAGTGGCTGGATTCAGCCGAGTTCTGTTCCCGAATGTTTGTTGTGCAATCTCAAATCCTTTGAGTGGAGAGACTATCATGGATATGAAGAAGAGAAAGAAGTGGCGATGTATATTTTGAAGAACGCAAGGCGGTTAGAGATTGCAACTATCGACCTTGACTTTGTCAAGTTGGCGCATAGACTTAAGGTGGTTGAGGAATTGGAATTTTCAACCAGAGGTTCAAGAGCTTGTGAGCTTACATTTGGCTGAAAGAAAATTAGTTTTACCAAAAAGGTTAAAACTGTCCAATAACTACTTCATTGTGGATTTATATTAGAAGCTATTATATAATATAAGATGATTTGCTTTTGTTATTCTGAGTTTTGTCATGTTCATGGTGCAAAGCCTAGAGCTTTTTAATTGTTGTGTCTGTATTTACATATCTGTCATTAAAAAAAATATTCTAAAACTCACTGAATTGTTTTGGTGATTGTTTTTTTTTTGGTTTTTGCTCGCAGGAGTTTTACAGTTTTTTTTTTTTTTACAGTTATGACTTTAATTTTTTTTCCAAGGTATACAGTAAACCAATGTATTTGTCTCTATATCTGGAGGTTTCAGATTAAAGATCTGCCTTCTGATCTTGCTTCAAAGCGTCTTATGAATTTCTTGATGATTTTTCTTGGGTTTTCTTACTATGTATTGCTCTGTACTTGACATTGGTTCTAAGAAGAAATATGTCGGAGATGACTTGCGATTTAAGTCTCTCATGCATTAGGAGAGTTGGGGCATCGTCATGTTAGTTGCATGTGAGTATGTGACCTTACCAGTTACCATACTCTTTAACAAAGATTAAATATGTTAAAAGTATAATTAATTTAGTTGACAAAAAAAAAAAAAAGTATAATTAATTAATTGTGGATTTATATCAGTTTGAGTTTTGATTGGTTAGTCAAACAGATATTATGGGATTAACCACAAATCGAAGAGAAGTAATTTTAATGACTTTACCTTTTTCTACAAATAGAGTCAAAATAAATAAATTTATACTAATCTTTCGACAAAATAAAAGAATAATAATAATAAATTTATACTAATCTTTGTGATTAAAAGATAAAAAAAAAATTTACAAACAATCAGGGCTTCATATCTCTCCTTCTAATCTGACGATCATGTTCCTCTACTACTCAGCCACAAACTAGGGTTTTATTCTTCCTTCAGATCTAACGATATGGCGATGAAAGAAGCAAGATCTGGAATGGATAAAGAGGTTACATATTCTGATAGGATCAGCCACTTACCTAACGATTTGCTTTTTCGAATACTCTCATTAATTCCTGTAAGCGATGCAATGTCCACAAGTTTATTGTCTAAACGATGGAAATCTGTATGGAAGAATATGACAAAGCTTGTCTATTGTGAGAACTCTTGTCCCAACATTGGTTCCCAATTTGGATTTGACCAGTTTTGTGGTAGGTCCTTGCAATTACATGAAGCTCCACTTCTCAAAACCCTAAATCTCAAACTTGGGAAGCAATCTGATTCTTTAGATTCTCTGATTTTTCCAAACATCCATTCCACTCTCCTTGAGATGTCAATCAAATATACTACTTATCCTTATTATTACAGTGCTATCACTTTCCCAAGTAACCTTAATGTCTTCCAAACACTAGTTGTCTTGAAACTCCGAGGCCAGATTCTTCTTGATGTTGTTGATTCTCCGGTTCGCTTCCAGTCCCTGAAAAGTTTGTGCCTCAAACGTGTGAAGTTCGAGAGTGAAGAATCTTTTTCCGCATTTTTATCGGCTTGTCCTGTTCTTGAAGACCTCTTGATCCAAAGGCTTTGCAGAGTCGGCCGTTTTTTGTTCTCCATATCAGTCCCTTCTCTACAGAGATTAACCTTCACTAGAGAACAAGCCTATTATTGTAATGATGAAGCGATTTTCGAGATCACTGCTCCTTCTTTGAACTACTTAAAGATCTTCGATCGCGTAGGTATTTTCGATTTTCTTGAGGATATGCCTAAATTGGTGGAGGCAAATGTTAAAGTTAATCTCTCAAAAAATGTGAAGCTTCCGAAAGTTCTTACTTCAGTTGAGCATCTTTCGCTAGATTTATATCCTTCAATGGTAACATCTTTCTTCTCCCGCAAGTTTGGTTTTGTGTTTTACCAAAAAAAAAAAAAAGTTTGGTTTTGTGTTTCTTTGAAGATAGCTTATGTTTTCAAGAATAAAACTATAAATTTGTTTTCTTGCTTTGCAGGTTTTTCACCTTACAGATAGATTCATCTCCAACCAGCTTATTCATCTGGAATTAGACATTTACGACAATTTTCGGTCAAATCTACTTCTGAGTTTGCTAAAAGATTTCCCTAATTTACAAGCTCTCAAGCTCAACCACGTAAACTCACATTTTCCCTTCTTAGTAATCTGTTTTGAGAGCGTTGAATTGATCTAATCCAATGCATTTATGTTTCGCAGAAGCATCCCAACTATAATATCGCGGATCAACCGAGTTCAGTCTCTAAACCGAGCTCAGTTCCTGAATGCTTGAGCTTCCATCTCAAGACTTTTCAATGGATAGGCTACGCAGGAACATATGAAGAGATAGGAGCTGTGGTTTACGTTCTTGAAAACGCTCGTTGTTTAAAGAATGCTACAATCTCTCTGCATTCAAGGGACACGGAGAATGATCTGATGATGATTAAGGAGTTGAGATCTATGTCTACATCTTCAACCATGTGTCAGCTTTTAATTAAATCTTAAAACTTTCTCCTAGAAATGGGTCACATCTCTTGTATTTGAGCTTTAGCAAGAGATGATATTATTCGAACCTGAATTCGCATTAGGATTATTAAACTTATATCCCCGTTGGTTAAAAAGTTTTATTGGCGTTTCGATTGTATTTAACTCTGGAACAAAGGAGTAATCTCTTTTCTTGTTTAACACAAAGTAAACACAAGAGCTTCTTTTTTTCTTTGTTTTTTGACGTCAAAAGTTCAAAACAGAGGAGCTTCTTAAGATCCTACTAGTTCTAAGAAAATTGTTAACTTTTATATGATTCACATATGAAAAATATAGTTTTACGATACGAAAGTACCTCTTCAATTATAATGAGTGCCAATTGATTTAATCGTATTCTTATAACCCAGTATTTGTTTATTAGTTTGCAAGTGCAGTATGTGGATTTAGCATCTTAAGTACTCATTCTTATAACCCATTAAGTACTATTGCTGCATAGGAAGATTAGAAACTATAACAATGATTTATCTTTTATTGATTTAAATAAACATTGGAAGATTACATCATTGACATCATTGACCACATCTTATTTTTCAAAAAGCCAAAAAGCAGTAATATACTAGAAGATTAGCTAGTACTTATTTTGGGATAAGTCTTCATGCATTTCACTAAAGAGACAAGCTAGTTTAATCGTGATACGTAGGTAGAGTTTCCCGGGAAACAAAGCGGGCCAACAATTATCAGAAAGCCCATTAAGCGTTTTGCAACAAGAATGTCTTATGCCATGAAAATCTCCTTTGAATATACCACCAAGTGTTTCATAACAACCTTTCACACTCTTGACCGCAGCGACACATTCTTTGGGATGTAACCCTTGTGGATCTTCTTCTTTCATCACCATCGCCTTGTTTTCTTTGTTGTTTGAATGTGATATCTGATTAGCCGATGAAGACATGATTATCAAGCCAAAGAAGATCATAGCTACAAGAATTGAGTTTTTCTGAGCCATTGCAGAGAAAGAAGAAAAAATAGGTTTTGAGTGTTTAGAATGACTTTTTCTTGTGAACTTGTGTTTACAGTGTTCTCAAAGAGGGTTAATTTATAGTAGAGGCTGAGTTATAACGAACCCTTGATTTTAGGAGTATTAATTAATTTTAGCAAAATTATGAAGTGTTTTTTTTTTTTAATATTCATTTTGAACTGTTTGTGTCTACACTCCACGTACAAGATCGGTAATATCTCAATCATTAAAAACTCTTCTTTTAGGCATAGATTAAGCTCTACTTTACTTATTTCATTCTCTCGCATCATGAAATTATGCAATTTTGGATCTCGTGAATAATTAGAGTGCATCTAACGGTCATCAAATCCCTTGCAAATTGCAAAATATTATTGCATGGTTTGAGCTTAATAATTAATATGGAAGAAATTATGTCGTAAATTGCATGATGTCATTGTGGTGGTGATATAAGCTAAACTTACCAAAACTTTTCTAGGAGGTGTTCACATTTAACAGTAAACTCGAAACACTTTGATTACGCTTTAGTCGTATAATATCTAACAACACAACAGAAAAATTCTAAACGCCAATTATACTTTTTGAAACTTTATTAAGCTTAACAAATTAATAATTAAATAATAACTCTATTTTTTGTCCCATACAAGACATTCAATTAAATTTGAGATTTGGTGTTAGAAATAAGTTATACTTATCTCTTCATTCTTTTGCTAATTTATAAAATAAATATTTTTACGTTAATTATATTGGAAATATATACAGTATAAGGTCGGAAGATTTAAGACAAAAGAAAAACTAGCTAGGGTTTTAATTTCTTTTTCTTCTCTTCAGCCAAAAATAAGAGAAAGTTACATTATTGGACGATTGTGCTATGAAAGCTTCAAGATTGGGCATGGAAGAGGTTTCATATTCAGACAGGATTAGTCACTTACCTGACGATTTGCTTTTCCGAATACTCTCATTCATTCCGGCAAGCGATGCAATGTCTACAAGTTTACTGTCTAAACGATGGAAATCTCTGTGGAAGATGATGCCAACACTTGATCTTCATGAAGACTCTTGTCCCAACATTGGTTCCCTTCCATTTTACGAATTTGGTCTCATGTGCTTACAATAACATGAAACTCCGGTTCTTACGAGTTTGAATCTCAAAATTAACTATTTCTATCGTATAGATAGGCTATTAATAAATACTCAATCCATTAATCTTCTTGAGATCACAATCACTTCTTCTTCTCATCGTTGTGATTCCAGTCTTATCAGATTCACAAGGTGTCTTAATAATGTCTACCAATCACTCGTCGTGATGAAACTCCAAGACAATATTCTTGTAGAATTTTATCTTCCGGATTCGGTTTGTTTCCGGTCTTTGAAAAGTTTGCACCTCACGCGCGTGATATACTCACACCAAGACACTTTTTCCACACTTTTATCAGCTTGTCCTGTTCTTGAAGATCTGCATCTCTTCATCAATAGAGTTAGCTCTAAGTGTCTTAGTTTGTTTACCATCTCTGTCCCCTTCCTTACAGAGATTATCAATACGTGATAAAAAGCCATTCTTCTTATTTGGTAAGATTGATCCGGGCACGAGGTTTGAGATAAATGCTCCTTGTTTGAAATACTTAAAAATCATGGGTCGCCTAGCTTTCTTTAAGTTTTTTGAGGATATGCCTAAGTTAGTTGAAGCACATTTTGAAGCTAATCAAGATGAAACTAAGAACATGCTGAGATTTCTTACCTCTGTTGAATGTCTTTCCATATACTTTTTCTCTTCAATGGTAACTCTTTGTTTTTATATTTCTTCCCGCAATCACTTAGTTTTTTTTTTTGCTCTCTTTGAAGATGGTTTTGCTTTTTCTGACATGCAGGTTCTGAATCTTACCGATAGAATCTTCCACCGGCTTCTTCATCTAGAGCTGCATTTGTACAACAGACTTCAGGGGAATCGAATTCTGAGTCTGCTCAAAAAATCTCCTAATCTTCAAGCTCTCAAACTCAACGAGGTAAATCAAAATGTCGTGGTTTTACATAAGCTTTGAACAGCTCACATTTGTATGTTACCTAATTCAGATGCCTTAATGTTTCCACATGAACCTGTAGGAATCAGGAAGAAACTGAGATCTGTTATTAAACCCAAGTCTGTTCCTAAGTGCTTGAACTTCCATCTTCAAACTCTTGAGTGGCGAGGCTATGCAGGAAGACCGGAAGATAAAGAAATAGCTGTTTACATTTTGGAAAATGCTCGTCGTCTAAACACGGCTAAGTTCTCTTGACATGTCTCCTCTAGCCGCTACCGCTACCCCCACTGCCGGAAGAAGGATATGAGGATCGTGAAGTAGTTAAAATCTATATCTAAGGCTTCAACTTCATGTCAGCTTGTAATTCAATGCCGGAATCATCCATAGAATGTTTGTTTCAACTTTCAGAAATTTAAAATTTTGATGTGAATTTATAGATTCAATGATAGTTTCACATGAATTTGAATCATTGGTTAAAATAGTGTTAGTATAAAGCCTATTGAATTTTATTTAACTATGCATATGAAACAGAGCCCCGAGACAAAAAAAAAAAAAAAAAAAAACAGAGGAATTTCTTTGATGACAAGAAAAAAACAGAGAAGTAAACTTTCATAGATGTGTTTGTTAGTTTTAGGTCTATTCAAAGGAAAAGAGGAGTAATGATTTTTTTTATATATAATAATACATGTCTACTTTCAAAATTGTATGTAAATCCAAGTAAATAAATAAAGAAAAAATAAATAATAAAAACCAGTTTTTTGTATTCATTCATAGAACACTAGAATTACTAGAGTCTTCGGTTTTAGAAAGATTTTATCTCAAAATTGCTCCAACAAGAAACTAGTTCTAACTTCTAATGTTGGGCACAGGAATTAACTACTAGCTAAGCGACCCTTGCGCCCACTTCTCTTTTACAAGCTCCACTCTCCTACCTCAGATACATCTATTGACGTGACTTGTAAATCAAGTCTCTTAAAGAGAAACGGAGAACTATCTCTGCTTTGAAAGATATGTGACCAAGATGCCTTGCGATTTAAGTCTCTCATGTTTTAGAATTTGTGCTTCATTACTCTTGTCTGTACTTATCAGCTTATCACATAAGTCTCTCATCTTACTAATAAGAAGAATAAAAGATTTGTTTTGTTCACGAATCTTTTGAATTGAAATAGAGGCTCAAGGGATTGACAATAATATATCTTCTTCATTAATTAATTTTTTTTTTTTAATTACATAAATCAATCAAAAGAAGCATGGGACCTTTTGAAGGTGAGAGCAGTAGGTGGTCCTATATTTCAAGCTAGAAAGCTACTTGATCTCAAGGAAGAGTACAACAATATGACAATGAAAGAGGCGGAAACGTTCATGAATTTACTGGGAAACTAATGGAGCTTGTGTTTCGTATGAAATCTTGTGGGTGGAAGGTCGAAGATAAAGTAGTGGTGAAGAAGATTCTTTCGTCTTTGCCTCCAAGATTCGATAAAGTCTTAGTGGAGGTTGCAGAAACACTTTCTATTAGTGTCCTTATCGATTGCTTGCTTGTTCATGAATACAATATGAGACCAGATCAAGGGTCTTTGGAAGAATCGGTTCTCGTTCAGAGTGTCAATGTAACAGAAAGTTTTCAAGGAGAAGCTGAAATACTATACTCGTTGAATGAGATTACTCAAAGCCAAGTGGCATTGATGGAGAGACAGAGAGAAGTGTTGTCGGTGGTGCAGCAAAATCAAAAGATGCTAATGCAGATGCAGAAACAAATAATGATGTTAACGCAGCAGCAAGAGCAAATGTTATTACACTCCGAATCTTATGAGAATCAGGAGGAGGGATTGACAAAATTTATCAAATCTTTGAAGCAACATAATTTAAAGTAGTAGTAGTTGCAATGAGAAGAGGATTTGTTTTTGTTTCGTTTTGGTTTTGGTTTTGCTTTTGGGGTTTTTTGTTTCTTTTGGTGCTTTGCTTGGTTTTCTAGAAATGATAATTATTGACACGTTACATTATGATGAACTCATCTATAAGATTCTTCTCACCTTGTCTTAGATTTTGAGGAGACTGTAAACTTCAATTGTCATAGAAATTTTTTACAATCAGTTAAGTAATTCACATCATGTGAGAAGACGAACGTTTATTGTGTTCTTGTGTTTAAATGCTGAAATCAAATCATAAATCTTCTGCATTAATTATATTGGGGACTTGAGCATTAGGTGGACTTCGATTTTTGTAGTTGTGGATAGATCTTATACAACACAGAGACTTTTTTTTATCTTCTCTCCTCTAAGAACGATGAAATAAAAACAGAGTAGTAACGATTTCACAAGTTAATGCAACCTGTGAACCGGTTAAAGTTCTATGGTAGCAACATTCCTGATGATGAAATCATATTTCAGATTCTTCAGAAAAAGATGCTCTTATAATCTTACAAGGCAGCGAGAAAAAATAATAATAATCTTACAAGGCAACATCTTTATATTAATTTTTCTAAGCTTAATTAAAGAAAATTTGACCTACCTCACTAAAACCAAACTTCATTGGACTAGAATTAAGTAGCCGTGTATATTTATTGGTATGATGAAATCAGCAATAATATATTATTTTATGAAATATGAATCCCCACCATTGTCCTCATATGAATCGACATTAATAGATTATTAATTAGTTGTATGATAAAAATGATTCCCAGTCATATTCTCTTTATGTATGTAGAAGAAGATAGAATCAACATTAATAGATTATTAGTATAGTATATCAACATGAGTACCCATCCTGTCATATTATATGTATGTGTGATAAAATCAACATGAATAGATAAATATATGATCAACATGAATGAATCCCCATTTAGTATTCAAATTATAAATGATCGATGTAGGCTATAACTCTAAAGATAACTTTAATTATTATGATGAATATGAGTCCCCATTATAAATTCATACAATATATATGTAAGATAGAATCAACATTAATAGATTATTATATGATCAATATGAATCCTCATCATTGTTCTCCAATACTGTGCTTTACATTCCAAACTTAGCAATAGAATCTGCATATTGCTTTTTACCAATTCTAACCATAAAATAGTTAAACGCATGTTGGGTAGTGCTTTGTCTACAATTAATTAATAATAATATCGATTACAATATTTGAGCAAATCAGGCAATCTTTAAATAAAAATATGTATATGACTCTTCCGTCCAACTAATATATTGAAAATATTATAACATCCAATTTATTTTCTGTCCAACAAAAACAATAAATCAATAAGACTTTCATGTAAACATGTACAAGACCCTTTTTGTTGTTTATTTCTCTATCTTACAAAATTGTTTAAATTATTTTTTGTTATATTTCTTTTCCACATTTTTATTAGGTCATCCAACTACCCACCTCCCCAAAACCATTGGAGGATCCAAGTCCTCTCTCTCTCAACCATATATATATCTATATTTCTTTTGCAAATTATATTTATAAATTACATATAGATTCCATTCTTGTTATGGCTACCTCGTTCTCTCATCAGTTCTCAGATTCTAGAAAGCATAAATACGAAAAAACAACTTAAAAAAAAAAAAAAAAAAAACATAAAAGAAAAAAAAGGTTATACGGAAGATAAATCAAGATTTCATTTTTCGTGAGCAAGAATCAATTAGATTACAATCTACATTTAGTCCATATTCAAGATAAAATTCCACTGATAAAGACAATCCCTTCTTTTGTTTTTATATATGATAAGCTCGTCTTCTTATTGGTTAAAAGGAGAAAAACACCAACTTGGACGACATAATTAAAATTATAAAATCCTCCAATAAATAAACTTGGTTTATCCAATCATATTCTCTCTCTATGCTCTCCACCATTTTACATAAACCCCAAAATCTATCTTCATCATCAACATCATCTCCCTTACTCTCTCTCTCTCTCTCTCTCTCTCTCTCTCTCTCTCTCTCTCTCTCTCTCTCTCTCTCTCTCTCTCTCTCTCTCTCTCTCTCTCTCTCTCTCTCTCTCTCTCTCTCTCTCTCTCTCTCTCTCTCTCTCTCTCTCTCTCTCTCTCTCTCTCTCTCCTTCTCTTTCTCATTCATTGCAATGGGCAGAAGATGCTCACACTGTGGAAACGTAGGACATAACTCAAGAACATGTTCTTCCTATCATACAAGAGTAATTAAGCTCTTTGGTGTTCATCTAGACACCACAAGCTCTTCTTTGTCGCCTCCTCCTCCTACTCCATCAATTTTGTCCGCGGCAATGAAGAAAAGCTTCAGCATGGATTGCTTGCCGGCATGTTCCTCCTCTTCCTCTTCTTTTGCCGGTTATCTCTCCGATGGTCTCGCCCACAAAACACCCGACCGCAAAAAAGGTTCCAACTCTGACATATTTCCACTCTTCGAGTCCCTTTCTATAAGATTATGACCTTTTTAGTAATCAAAATGTATTCCAGGGTCTTAGGCCCATTATCGATTTGGGTCGGAGATTAAAAACATGTTATATTAGTCATCTTCTCATCACCGGTGTGATTGGTTTTGACATAAAGTAAAGTTGTATGTACATATATCCAAGTTTGACTATATTTCCTAAAGCATGCAAAGCTATATGTATGTAAATTTTAGAGTGGTTAAGAAAATGATGCGTCGTCTATATATCGATCTTTAGACTCTGCCTTTTGTTCAAATTTTTCCGAAAGGATTATGATTTGTTTTTGTGTGATTAGGGGTTCCATGGACGGAGGAAGAGCACCGGACGTTTCTAATTGGATTAGAGAAGCTTGGAAAAGGAGATTGGAGGGGTATCTCTAGAAACTTCGTCATCACGAAATCGCCAACACAAGTGGCAAGTCATGCTCAAAAGTACTTTCTCCGGCAAACCACCACTCTCCATCACAAGAGACGCCGCACCAGCCTCTTCGATATGGCAAGTTCCAATCTTTTATATCTATTACATAACAAAAAGAATTTAAACTCTTTGTAACTTTGAAAATAAAAATCAAAGAAAAACTAATGTTTTTTAAGGAAAAAATTCCGTATCCAACAAAGGTCACATCTTCAAAAGTTAAAACCGAATTTTATGTTGTTTTAGTAAGTTTTTTTTTCCAAATTATTATTTAACCACTTAAATGTCGGAATTTTATAAACTAAGAAGTCAAGATTTAAATTTTAATATAAGCTTTATAAAATTTAACAGTATATATGAACATATAATTTCTTGCTGAATCAGAAAAAGAAAATAATTTTAAATTGTCAAATTTATATATTGATCAACAGGTTTCGGTCGGCAAGGTTGAAGAAAATAGTACAATTCAAAGTATATGTAATGATCATTTTGAGTCGACCTCAAAGGTTGTTTGGAAACAAGGTTTACTCAACCCTCGTCTTGGATATCCAGATCCGAAAGTATCCGGGTCGGGTAACTCCGGTGGACTCGATCTTGAGCTTAAGCTTGCGTCCATTCAATCTCCTGAATCGAATATCAGACCTATTAGCGTTACGTGAAAATATATATAACACGTTAAATCATGAATTTAATCAGTATAATTTAAATTTTTACATATTCATCGATCCTATCTAATTTGATTTTGATCCACCTTAGTTACTTTGATAATATGGTGAATATTTTTTGGTTTTTGCATTATGAGATTTTTGTCTTGAATAACTTCTTTCTATAAAGTTATTTGAATTCAAAACCGAGAATTAGCGACTAAATGGATTTCGGCAAAACTATTATATTAGGGTATATTAATATCGCTTGTAAAATCTATAGTACTTGAAAAAACAAAAAGTTTCTTACAATAGATGAATAGAACGTATGAGATATTTTGACCAAAAAAAAAAAAAAGAACGTATGAGATACAATTTATATACTACAATTTGCTTGTAGTTTGTTGTTTTTTAGTTCATTAAAATTTTCAATATTTGTATAATTCTTTGTTTTTTTGAAGTATTTTTTCTTATATTATAATTTATATCGTTTTTTTTATAAGAATTTACTTATATCGTTTTTGAAAATTTGGAATGCTTTATTATCAGATCTACATGCGAGATTTAGAATATGTTATAATTAGTTTTATGATTAAAATTGTTTTACATTTTTGTCAACCTCGCAATTGATTATGATGTATACTCTTAACTTTTTTTGCGGGACAAATTAACATTGTTAGTCTTTTGTTAAGAAAACAATAAAAACGAGTTTCATACATAGTGTAAAGATAACTTTAAGAACCGATAGTGATTCCACTAGAGCTCAATATTCTTTTAACATTGAATCCACTTCAACACAAATTACCAAGGGTCTTTTCAGAATTGAAATAATTTTGTTGTTGGCGGAAAAAAAGAGAGAGAGAAAAAATAGGTCACATTTTAAACATTTCTATATTTGGTGCAAGTTGTTTTAATAGTGACACTACTATGGCAAAGGAACCAAAGTGACTGGAGGACAAAATATTCTTTTAATAATGACTTATATATATATATAAAAGCTAAATGAGAAAACTTGAGAGATGAATTATGTAAATGGTAATGAGGCCAAAATAAATTAAGCAAATGGCAATAAGACAATAAAAAATTGCTTATTATGAATTTCACCTTATTTAAATGTTATGAAAAATTATGATTAGTTTTTTTTATGTGAGTGTGTGATGTATAATTTATAATATCACGTCAACAAAACTAATCGTTAACTTTAATATCCACCTAAGAGAATATAACATGTTACAAAAAAATTATTCATTTCACAAGTAGTAAATGAAAGAAAAAAAATCATCCAAACACATCCAAAAAATATTCAAACAATCAAAATAATATTGTTGTTAGAAATATTCTATATAGAAAATGTAATATAACCTAAAGTGAATAAACAAGAAACATGAGTTAATTTACTCATTTTTCATTTTTTTAAAAATTGGAAGTTCATAATTTCACAAAAAGCAAAAAAAAATAATTTAAATTGAAAAAGCCACACCTAAAACCCACCAAATTTGACAGTCGACTCCAATATGAACACGAATCACATTATCGTAGGTAAATATATCAATGCATTTCGTATTTATTTAAAATAGCTATATTTGTTTCTCCATGGGGAACCATTGGTTGATATTGAAGAAGTATTAGATATAAATTACTATTGGTGTGAGTGGCCCCTTGTTATCATGTCAATACACCAATAATCACTTTTAAGTTACAAAGACATTTCACCCAACTCCTTTTGCCGGGTCCTATGCTTATCAATGACTATATATATGAGGCTTCAAATTATTTCATTTTTAAACAAAAATAATCCAAAAGCCAATATATCTTTTCAAAGATCCAAATCATGTGGTCGATAAAATTAACGCCAAAAAATATCCTCATCTAGATTTTGTTTCACATATGTTTGGTTTCTATTATACAAGTTATCTTATATATCATTTTGTTTATATATAAGCTATTTCCTATATGTTGTAGTTTTGTAGGGAATAAATATACATATAATATGCTTCATTGTCACACAAATTTTAAAAAATGTTAATAATTTGAAAGAGGTAAAAAAAAATTTAAATTTGGAGATTAAATGAAATATTTAAGTCATATATGTGTATGATAGGGATAGCGAATGAGACTTTTTGAACAAAACAATAATGGAATGAGACTCCAACATGTGATATAGATCGAGAGAGAAATATATAATTATGGTTCCTGCCTCTTAGGAGAATGTAATAATTTACTTTTTCCGATGAGAGTTAGTTGTTGAATTCCTGTACAAAAATATCATTTCTTTAAATATTAGTTATAGCATTGAATTTTGGTTCTAACAACCTCCAATTGTGACAAAAAAAAAATACTCTCTGTATATTCCATATATAAAAAAGTACTATAATATTTCATCCGTATCATAATATATAAAAATATTATTTAATGTATACAGAATTAATTATATTTGTAAACTATTTGAATTATGTAGAGTATCTTTCTATTGGCTGAATTATTTTTAAATAGACAATAAATAATGTTTTAATTTTTAATAAAAGAAAAATTGATTGATTTATTAATTTGTGTGTCACAATTTCAAACATCAATTTATATGTTACAAAAGGAGTGTACAAATAAAATTACGTAAAATTGTTATTTTTCTTAGCATATTCACTATATATTGCTTTCTAAATTTTCTCTCAAATTAAAAACTTTAACAAATTTAAAATTATTGATAGAATTCTGCATCGGAAAAGTTAAACATATTAGATCAAATAAAGAGAAAAGCCAAGAACGATATAGAAAACAATAATATACAAATTATCTCTAGAAGATAATAACTTTTTGTTACACATGCGAAGGAAAAATGATGTGGGCTTTAATGAGCCTCTCTATTAGTATGGGCCGAGCTTGTGTACAGATATAGGTTCAATAACATATTTCTATTTGGTTCATCAGAATGCAGAAGGTCCGGCCTAATTTATTTTTATTTATCATGCGAGCCTATTCTTTTTTTTTCTTTTCTGTTTTTTTGTGTGTGCAAATTCTATGATTCCTATGCAAGTATTCATTGTACTAATTCCGTAACAATCCCTTAATATATTTAATTTTCTCATATTTAACCAAATCTTCTGTTTCATCATTGGTATCCGGAAATAAATAAAAAAAAACATCATTAACCATAACCATGAACTCTTTTTTAACTATGTGTGATCACTGATCAATCACCCAGCTTAAAGCTTTAAATTTTTTGTTCGCCAAGCTATAAGCATATTATTGAAAACTATGATGTGTAATACATCTATTACAGTCTGGTTTTAGAAGCATTGATCCAATATTGTAATCTTTTATTACAGTCATTTGAATAGAATCGTTCCATTACTACTGTCTAGTTTTAAACATAACCAAGAATTTTGTTTCAAGTATCTGTAATCAATCATCAAGCTTAGAGCTTTAATTTTTGTTTTGATCGCCTATAAGCATATTATTAAAGACTATTATTATGTGCAATAATACATGTATAACAGTCTGGTTTTAAAAAGAATTGATTCAATAGTATCTCAAATGCAGCTTTGGCTCATCTGCATAAAGCACCAAAGAAAGAAGGAAATATTAGGGAATATCAGGATAAGCTTATAACACAAGAAACCAGCTTTTAAGTTCCTTCCATAACAAGAAACAAAACAAAATTCAAAAAATGCTTCATTTCTATGCTGAACACAAACCTGTTTAAGTTCTTTGCCGTGTCAAAAACACTAACCCTGCAAAACCCACCACGATCAATGCACGCATCACCTGAAAATTACGGCAATATGATGAAAAGATTTCGTTTCATCAATAAGCCATGAAAACATGTCGGTTCATAAACTCACCTGTCCAACAGGTCCTCTTGAACTTTCTGAATCTGCAGAATTCTCAGACTTATGTTTCTTTGATCTCTCAATGGTATTCCACTTGTTGTTGCTATTCGTTTTCGCGATGCTTCTGCAGGGCGATCCCCTCTGAAAATATTTCGGGTAAATGCAGAATCTAAGATATGTCATACAAAAATTATAAAAACCACCAAAGACCACTGCTTTTGTACCTCACCGATGTTTTCGTTAGTGGGTTCTTCTGTCTTCTTTTGTAACAAATTTGCATCTTCCAAATCCAAATGTCTTGCTCCAAAATCTGTACCGCAAGACAAATCCTTTGCCTCATCTGGAAATATCCAGAGACGGGATCCTCGTGCATTCTCAAGTTGAGAATCCTTCAAATACACAGATTTGTTCGGTTTCTTCTCATCAGCCCTTACTTCTACCACCGAGCTTCTTTTTCGCCTCTGCTTACTTAAGGAGTTACTTCTTCTAGTGCTTTGTTCAAGACTCTTCTCCTCTATAACTACAGTCCTTTCATCTCTTGAAACTATTACTAAATCATCACGTCTCTCTGTGTTCTCCTTACACACTGACTTCTCAATATCCTTAAAGCTTATCTTCCTTTCTTCCGGTTTCTCTATATTCACAAAGCTTTCTTGTTTCTCTAAATTTACAGCGGTTTCCAGTTGTGCATGCGCCTTACTTGTCTCCTCCGCATCTTTACAAGAACCAGTTTGAATCTTTGTTGTTGGAACTTTTGTATCCTATCAAAATATCTAGACAATCTTAGTCAAAAATTTTTTTAAAACATCTTGATCACAGAGACTCATACTCAAAACCCCTAGGAATTACCTGAGTAACTATGACCTCAAAGGTACTAATCATTTTCCGCACATTGCTCAAATTTGTCTCAGACATACTCCGCCTCATTGACTTTCGTTTAGGAATTCTTTCTGGTTTCCTCAAACCCTTTTCTTCTTGCTTCACTAATGGTACATTCTCGGGTTTTTTAACCTCCGAAAGCTTCTTGCTTGAAGAAACATCTGAAGAAGATAGTTGAATATTCGGCTTCTCAACTGTATCTTTTACTTCAGGCTTCCACATTATAAGATTTGACGAAACCGGATCTCTACCTGCGGTAGTCTACATCAGGTAGGAAAATCAGTGGTCAAAGACAAAATATTTTGAATTTGTATAAGTGAAAGCATTATCAAAGTGATGATTTATCATACTTTAAGCTCGGTTTCTTGAGACAGACCAAGATTTGTCTTTGCACTAGCAACAGCCACGATGTCTCGGGTTTGCATTGAACTTAAAGAAGACAGATCTCTCATCACATCAAGAGCAAGAAAAGCGGGGGAAAACAAACATTTAGAAACACAACTCAACAATGTAGACAAAAAGAAACAAAGATTATTATTTCTTTTCATAGATTAACCTGAAGCAATGCTTTTAGATTTTGTAAAAGAACTGACATTGACGAGCTCCTCGTGCTTCTTTCGCAATGCAGATTGTCTCTTTCAAAGCAATCAAAACCAATGGATTCATCAAGATTGGAATTTTGCAGAGCTTAATGAAACAGAACATATCAAAAAGAGCAATGAACTTAGTTTACCAGGAAACGTATACGATTTCGATCTTCTTCACTGAGAACAAACTGCATTTTCAATTGGACATTTCCATAGCCATTGAATGAAAGTTTCTCTTCCAAGAAGCCACTCTCTATTATCATCCTGGTCTCTATCTCTACCTCCAAAAGTCCCCAAATTCAGAACATCAAATTTGTCTAATAAAACCACCAATTTGATCTCTAGAGTTCTCAAAAAACATACCTTTTTGTAATATTTGGTTTCCATTGACATCTAACAAAGTAACAATCAAATTTTCTCGGAGCCTCGTAACTGGACTGTGCCACATTGAATCAAACAAACAAGAAAGTGTCAAACTTTCCAAAAATTTAGAAACTTGAAAATTGAAAAGAATGAGTAGAGAAATTACAAAATGTAGTCTCCTGAATCCGAAGTTCGATACTCTAGCTTCCCCATAGCAACTGATACAACAAGACCACAAGTAAATTCAAAACTTGAACTTTTCATAAGGAAATTTAAAAGCGATTAATCAAGTTTAGACCTTTAATGGAAGTATTTGAAGAACCTGGAGAAGATGTCTGAACATCAATAAGACCCAAAACTGAGGAATTGAACAAGACAAATTTCAATTAGTGCTAAATGTGATGTTGTTACTCGAAATTGAAAGTTACTTCCTTTTTTTCTGTTACCTGAAACTTGTATAGTTCCTGGCATTTGTCGGAGGTGTGTATACACACGCAGGCTTGAAAATTCGATTGAATTTGAGGAAAAAAAATATGAAATTAATTGTTATGGAAGAAGAGAAAGAGTGAAGAAAAAAAAAAAAAAAGGAGGATTAGATGGAAATATAGGTTTGTGGTTGGCATTAGATTTCAAATGTTAAGAGGGACCCATTACTGTTTTTGTTGATGAGTTTAATTAATTATTACTCTAAACAAACATTCTCTAAATGCCAATTTTATGCTTTTTGTCTCATTCAATGATACAATAGTTTATAGTTTAGGTTTTTCTTAACTATCATATATTCTATGATACCATAGTTAACATTCTCTAAGTGCATTGTTTTCGTTAGATATTCTTGTTATCTATTGGATTACTATTCATTTAAAAAATGTTATTTTTTTAACAAAGATATATATATGTATGTCTTTGCCCAAAAAAGAAAAAGTATGTAGACAAAACTTTATGTAAATAGGTGATTTAAGTTGCAGTAAAAAATGTATAGATTAGTCATGAAACTAAAAAATACAAGGCTAAACTGATATTGTAAGTATTTGTTACGTAGTGATAGATAAGCTTATAAGTTCTTTAGATTAATGGTTAATATTTCTCATTATAGAATAATATTACGTTCATAGATCTTAATATTAAATTTAAAGTACATTGTAAATTATGAAACTAATTAATAATATCAATGGTTAATGTTGAAATATCAAAACTTATTAGATTTCACAATTTACATTTTCGAAACCTTTTTGGTATTTTATAATCATCCATCCATGATTGGCGTGGCAGAGTACTACTGTACAGTCTGTACTAGTGAGTAGTGACCCTAAATAACTATACAGTAGTAGAAACGGAAAAAACATTTCTTGATGTGTTTTCAAACTTAGGTCAACCCGGCCCATACATGTTTTTCACAAGTAGGAAAATAAATTAGTAGGATAATTTTGTGAAAAACTAGAAGAAAAGAAATATGTGGGTTTACAAAATTTTAAAGATCCCTTCTTTCAAGTCATTGATGTCGTCGCCTTAATGCAACACAAACGGATTATCTTCTTCACACATGATCTCTTGTCTTATATACACATTCGTATTATCCCGTATCAACCATCTTTGCCCTCATATTCTTTTTATATATCTGTGTTCAGTATATTTTCACAAGCGATTAAATCCAAATGGATATTTAGATTCACATAATTAGAAAATATATATTGAATTTTTTGAAATGATACCAACTGATTAGAGACATACATTTTAAAGCCGATCATCCGTTTATGATTGATCTAAATTGTGATGATATGTATAAAGATAAATAGATAAATAGAATTACTCTTAATTGATTAATTATTTCTCAAATCTCCTTACACAATATAAAGATGTAAATGAACAAGAATACCCACATTATCGGGTCCATCGGAAAAAAAAACACACAACACAAACTCTAAACCAAAATCTCCAGAAACATATATATAGAGCTATTAATTGTCATATCAAACCCTCACACACTCTTATTATAAAATGTTTGGACTCCTTATATTAGACCAACTGCAAAAACTAGATTAATTACTCCAAGATTTAATAATCAATCATTATTATGATTACTATAGCCTATATAACTATAAAAGTAAACCTTTTTGTAATCATGCATGATATCGTAATTATCTGATCAACCGTGAACCATTCCATACGATAGAGCCATGAGTAAAATAGCAGCCTCCTTCTCATCTTGTGGGAACACTTGTTGATAAGCTGAGCTTTTGCTCAACATTATTGTCAAATCATCAAAGCAAAGTTTGTTCGACGAAATCGAAGAATTAGAAGAAGTTGTTGATTTGCTGATCTCTGAATTTCCGGCAACCGTTTCCACTTCCATTTGCTCCTCCTCTTCCTCTTTGATCTTGCACTTTTTTGCCTTGACCACCGCGGGAGGAGAGAGATTGTATTTTTCCCCTCCGTTTGATCTCTTTTTCTTGATTTGCAACTTCCTTTTATGCGGTAATTGTTGCAGTGGGGCCGCTACCGCCACCTCTTGGTCGCCTGCAGCTGCGGCCGCGGCCATAGCGGCTCGCCTCGCCTTTCTTTGCCTTATACCACATGCGTTACAAAGAGACTGCAATAATGAATGAAAATTAGTATGTGTATGTGAGATAACCCAAAAAAAAAAAATAATGAAAATCAATAATTTCATAGAATATTTTATAAGCGTGAATTAAACTTAGGTATATATAAATAGTACGCTACATATTGCAAGAAAGAATCGATTGAAGTAAGTGTGATTAATTTACCTTGGGACCTCGAGGTCCACTTCGCCAAAGAGGAGTCTTGGTGGTGTTACAATCGGAGCAAACCCTAATCACGCCATTGTTATTACCATAACCATTCTCGTTGATTGTATTGTAGCGATTTTCCATGGTCGCGGCCGTGGTCATCCTGGTCGAGACTTTCTTGAGATTGAGATCTTCATGATCGTGATCTTCGTCAAAATTTGTCTTATGATTCAAAGGGTAGTGATCATCTTCTTTATGATTATTATTGTTAGTCTGATCAGTGGGCTGTTTATTGTTGGTGATTGTTTTCTTGATCAACCGCATCTTTGGGGACATCAACCACTTGTCCGAGTCTGTATCGGGTTTTGTCGGGTTTTGATGAAGAGTATCGGTTTGGTCTTCGTGATCTTTTTTCCTTATCGTTAGTTTCAGTCTTGTCTCCTTCTTTGGCACCATGTGATCGTATGATGATGATGATCCACCGTTAGCCACAAACTTCTTGGCCTGACATATATATCAACGATCAAGGTTTATAATCAACACAAAATAAAAATCCGGTATGCTAATTATATTGTTTTTAAGATTCCCCTTTTTTATTTGATAAATTATACATTTTCTATGTAAAAGTTTCTAAATACTTTGTTGTATGAATTTTACATAAACGAAAAAGAAAGATCTGATCATATAAGAATAACATTAATACACACAGTTAATGTTAATATATAATTATACCTTGAGGGGTTGAGAAAGATGGAGATGATCAGCATGATAAGTGTGGTTGTAGGCAACATGTTGATCTTCTTGAGAGTTGATCAAGAAAGGGAGGTAAGAGGAGAGAGACGAAATGGACGAGGAAGAAGATGAAGAATTAGAAGGGACAAGATGATGATTATGAAGAAGAGACGAAGAGGATCCAAGAGGATAGAAAAAAGGTTGTTCATGATGGTTTTGGTCTTCGTTAAGATCTATAGAGTAATGAAAATTCGAACCCATTATTGAGAAAGAGAGATGAAAACACAGAGAGAGAAAGAGCTAAGATGAGAGATTGAGAGAGATCATAGACGGCAAAAAGAGTCCAAGCTATACTATGTTTGATCCTTTTTAAAGGCAACGAGATGAGACACGAGCCAAACACACATGGTTTCTATTACATATATATAATATATATGGTTTACGTGAGTCTAGCGTTAGGGTACTTATGTCTATGTATACATCAACTTGTACAGTGAATTTTAGAAGACATAAATTAAAATACTGTTTTCAAATCCTACTTTCGGATATGTCCGGATGACATACCAAAGCTAATAAGATATTAAAATCATAAATTGTGTCTCTTTTAATTTATATGTTTGCTGAATATAGAAAAAAAGCTCTATAACATTTTTCAAATTGACCATATTAATATGAGATTCGAATCCATAATTTTATTTGCCTCTTGCTATACGGACATGCATTCAATACGGAACATGCGATTCGATATAGTGATGTAATGATTAAAAATAGTTTGGTTTCTTTCTTGGGTTGGTTTAAGAAAATGGATACAAATTAATATTTTGAACTGGAGTAACAGTAATATGGTCGTTACTACAATTTAGAAAAAGTAGAAAATAATATATACATGTTTAACTAATTAATTTAGAGGTTCACGTGAGTCCATGGCACCCATACGAAACCAAACACATGAGACAAACTGTGTGTATGTGGAATGGTACTGGACGGCCCCATTCAGAACAAACCCTATCTGTAATTTCCTTACCCCACTAGAGAGACACAGAAAACTAAAAAAAAACCATAAAAACATTGGAGAGTGAGAGCCACACAAATCATGATAATAATTGAAACAAATAAGATCCTTTTACTTGTAGTCTTTTCAAATCTAGGGTTTCCTAGATCTCATCAAGGCTCTATTATAGAAAGAAAGAAAAAAAAGTCAAAATTTGGATTTCTCATGTTCTTTTCATCATACCCCTTAAACTAAAAACACATTGTATCAAAGAATCACTAAAAAGGTTAAATAATTTTTCAACTTGGTTAACTTTTACAATTTTATGATTATATTAAATCGTAGTAGTAGAAAAACAGTTTAGAATAAATATTGAATAAAATAAGCTTAAAAAGTTATACAACATTATATTTTCTTATTTAAACTGAATAGCTAACTACCGTTCATATTGTCTATTATAAAAAAAAAAAAAAAAAAAAAGTCAATGAGCATTTTTATGAGAAAAAAATGAAGAGAAAAACGTAAAAAAGAACTAATATTTTCAAATAGAAATGACAAAAGGAATTACTAGTATTTATTTTCCTAATAAAATTCAGTGGATCTGCTTAAAATTCTAACCCCTACCAGTAGTATTAGTTAGTACCTAACAGGCTAAAATTATAGATTTTGTTGTGCCAAGCCATAGCATGTATTGCTAAAGATCAAATAAGTCCAACACTAATTCGTTGGTTTTATTTCCTGACAATCAAAGTTGACTCAGTTGACATAACAAATTCAAGATCTCTTGAAACCCTAGCATGCAAACTAAAATGTAACTAACTCGTGATCCTATCAACTGCATGTGATTCATCAATAGTCTCCCCAGAGGAGAGAGAAAGAGAGGAGCCATGATTGAGAGATAGGAAGTGAGGCAGAGGGAGAGAGAGATCTAGAGAGAGGAGATGAGCAGAGAGAAGAGATAGGTTTAGAATGGTAAAGGAAGAAAACATCCCCACCTTAGTATTGCCAAACTTATTTAATTCCTTCTCATCAGATTTTACAGATCATTGAGGACCCCCACACACAAAGTGACAATCCATCTTTATTTTCAAATTTTAAACTGGTACATCAATTTATATTGGTATATATCAATTTCTTAGGCTAAATTCTCTAAGAAAAAATATTGATCTACTTTACTTAGTAGCTTTTTATATGGGACTGAATATGATCTATCCCTATTTTTTCACAAAAACTTCAAGATTTGGACTGTGAATCTTATGAGATCCGACGTCATATAATATTGGATCAATTACTTATATATACTATTAGTTAGAAAAGATTTTTTTCCATATCACAGTTTACAAAGTCAAATGAGATTTTATGCATGAGTTTTTTTCAATATCACAGTGTACAGAGTTAAATGAGATTTTATGCTTGTGGGGAAATGATTTACGCTTCTTCATAAATTATCTCCTCTTCCGAAATTAAAGAAATCGTTTATATATATATATAGAGGAAAGAAATTTCATAGTTAACAAAGAAAACAACTGGTTTCATTTGTAACCAAATCATAAATGTGTTTTTCATTAGTTCTTTTACCTCGTTCACCATAAGTACAAACAATCCAAATTCCAAAAAAAAACAATATGTCCACATGGAGCAAAAAAAAATCATCTACACAACGGGATAAAAGAAAATGAAAAGAAGTGACATTTTCACATTTGAGAGTTTCCCTTTACTCGTATACAATAATAGATCCATGGGGGGTTCTAAGATACTGGACCATCACACGCCAAAAAAAGTCATTTGTTTTCTTTTGGGTAATAATTAGTAGATGAATATTACTATTGGTGTCTTTATGAAAAAAAAATATATATACTATTGGTGTCGGAAAAAAATGAATATTACTATTGGTTAGTTTAACGGTAAGTATCTAGAGAAGAAAAAGGTACATAATAAATATTCGTACTCTTCATTTTTACATGACTTTGCAGTTTGCATCACTTTACACTCTAGGGGTTTGCTTTTCAGGCTGAAAAAAGTTTTTGCCAACTTTTTCATTTCTTACCAAATTGGGTCAGTCCATATATCAAAACTCGTTATAGGAATTCGAACGCATAAAACCCAAAGTTTTGTTTTTTTCCGAAATCAGTTTATCAATATGCATAGGATAATATAATGTATATGATTTTTTTTCTCTGGAAGGACAGAAAAAACTATGTTAGTTCTAAAATTGATGATCACGAATGATATATGGGTAAAGAAATTTTACGATTTTTCTGGTTTCTACAATGTCGTAATTATGTAAAATTATTTTTAAATCATTATTGATTCCATAAATTATTTAACAAAAAAAATTATCTCATTATACTATAATGTTTAAGTAACCATTCTACCACTTTATTTAGTATAGTTATTAAAATATTTTTGAGGTTTCACATTTTGGGGTTAAATGCTTTATATGGGATAAATGGACCTAATATATATATACTAGATATAATGGTTCTAAATAGAGGACTTGTTAATGGCGTTAATCAATTTCGATTCTTTAAAACACCGGTTCGCACATAAACTATGTATATGCAATATGTTAATGCATTAAGAAGTTAATGATAATAAAATTGAAATTAACAATACTTGACATCGATTTATATTACTATTGAAATTGCACAGTTTACGTGGGTTTTTTTTTTTAATTTAGATTAACATGGGGTTTTATAGCAACGTTAATAGCATTACGTTAACTTTTTAATGCCATTAGCATTGTTTTTTTTACTACGATTATTATGATATTTATCATTAGCTCTATTACATCTATTTTGCTAATGTGTTACTGTTCAGAACCAGTAAACGAAACCAAAGGTTGGGAAAAAGAACAGCAATCAAAAGGTTGTTTGACCAGTTATCTCTCATCGATAATATTATAATGTTTGACTAGTTTTCTTTGGTTTTCTTGAGAAGCGAGCTAATTAGAGCCGTTGGATCATGGAAACGGAGATCGATGTGAGAAGAGATAGAGCCATAGAGGAAAGAGAGAGATCTTGGTAGGCTAGCTCTCTGAGCTCTTAAGGGTTTTGTTCTTTCAGGTTCTCAGAAAAGACAGCACGCTATCTATCAAGCTCCTTCAATATTTTAAACACCTATACCTGGAGATATTTTACATCTACACCGAAATCTAAATTAAACTATTACTCTCTCCGTTTCTTTTTATTTGTTGTTTTAACCAAATACACAAGAATTAGTGCATGCACTTTTTTGACAAAAGTATCATTAAAATATATTTAAAATCAACCAATTATTAGAAAATACAAAATATAATTGATCACACAGATTTCAATAAAATTAAAATTAATTTTAAAGTGTCAAAACAACAAATATTTTGAAACAAAATAGTTCTTCCAAAACAACAAATAAAAAAAAACGGAGGGAGTATAAGTTTTACAATAAGAAGGAGGAAAGTGAATTTCTTATTAAATTTTCCGTAAAATAAAATCACGATAGAAAATCTTTCATGTGTATTTTACAATTTAGTAAATATTCATTTCAATTTTTAAAGTTTTATGTTGATTTGGAACGCAAAAATATAGTATAATTTAACTATTAAACTAATATTCAAAATATACCTTGTAAAATATGGGATGAAAATTTCTTAATATATAACATGTCAATGTGCAGAGTAACAAAAAAATAGACGTACAGTTTTACATTATATATGAATATAGTATTAAATGTATCGTTTTATTTATTGTTTTAATCGGCTTCTGATTATTAGATTTTCCATCCAAATCCTACCATTTTCAAAACTTTGGATTGCATTGCATAGACCATAATACAAAGTATTCTTCACATAAAAAGTCGATTTAGCCTAATCTCCACTTGTACTCCTTCGCTTTACACTAATAGATTTTTCAAAGAAAAAAAAGCTAGATATAGATCGGATATTTTATAGAAATATTTCTTGAAATAAAAAGAAGAAGCTAGATATCGAAGTGGACCAAGAAAAAATTATAAAATGTTTATTTTAATATAAGATTACAAAAATAGGGACTGAAAAAAAAAAGGAGACAGTGGACGGCCGCCATATAGTCAGTCATATAAGGTTCACATACAATGATGAATTGCCGAGAGAGTTTTTGTTCCTTCCTTTCATATAGAACCCCCGGTTTTGTAAAATGGGCAGATAATAAGTTAATAATTTTAAAGAAAATATCCACACGAAGTGTCCAAGAATCCAAGAAGATCACACATGACAAGTTGTAAGTGAATAGATTTTGAGTATAAACGTATTTATCTGAATTACAAGCAAGGGGCAATATGGAGCATACGAATCTAACTCTTCCAACAATTTGATTTGTCTCTTTTCCCAAATAAACATGATCTTATATATGGAAGGAAAGTGGTCACACGCTTCTCGTTACCGACAATAATTAACCCGATCGGCTAGCTCGATTCTCGAACTTAAATCAAACCGCCAAAATAACGATTCACGAGATAATTCTTAAAACAAAAGTTTTTGATCATGAAAATATGATGTCAAATCAAATGACTGGACTAAAATTTTAAAGATAATTCTCAAAAAAAATACTATATAATGTTTTTTACCCCAAATTTACCAATCAAAATCTATTATTTCAACAAATATCACAAACTTATGTTTATGAACGATTTTAAAAAATTTAGGAATAAGTAATATTTGATTTAAAAACTCATATAAACTTACAGAAATATTTCTGAACCTAAAATCTTAGAATTTTTCATCATTATAATTGTGTTGATTTGTGATACTGGTTTTGAATATTGATCCCGAGCGAATAAGCTAGGTTAATATACCGCTTCCTACGTTGACCAATGAATCATTCAGCGGTTAAAGCTGACCCTCTAATCTAAAACGATTGATAACTAACAGAATTACGGGTCGGTTTCATTTAGTGCAGATCAGGTAATTAAGCCTTAATAAATTTCACCCATTGACACATATTAAAGGGAAAATAGTCAATTTGGAGAGATAGAATTAGTTAGTATATATATAGTTATATACACAAAGAAAATACATAGAATTAGTATATATATACACATAGAAAATATATACATACAATGACAAAAGATTGTGATCCCAAAAAGAAAATAAACGATAGAGAGATGGGCTACGTATGCGGCTTCTGGATCACAATCTCCAAGGGAAGTACACACTTTTGGAAGCAACAAGACAGAGATATGTATATATACGTATGTATGTATATCGCGTATTATGATAATTTATGTCAATTTTAAGTGTCAGTACAAATGGAGTTATGTCCAACATTTTGGTACTTTTCATGACTTGTCTTTTTTGGTTTCTTCCCAATAAAATTTCCCCAAAGGGACCATTGATCTTCTCTCTCTCTCATCTCTCTCTGATCTTCATCGCCGTATCCTCTGTCTTGTGACAGATTGATTTGTGTGATGTGAAACTCTCTCTCTCTCGATCTGCATCGAATAATTCGTTTATTATCACAGATTATTAATACTCCATTCAATTTCGATCAAATCATATGCGTCTGGTGTGGAGAAAAAAAATATCTACGTACAATATGTTATAATTTCGAAGTTATAATAGTATAATGGTCACGGTATTTTTTGCTATATGAGCCTTGGAGATAAATTATAATCTAATATTCTAATGGAGTTGATTTTGGAACATGTATAACTTCGGGGATTTACGTTTTATAACTTCATGATGCAACCAACCATTTATGCAGTAAAAATATGTAATAGGTGAAAAAAACGGATTTGTATAATAACTATAGATGGTAAACAAAAATTTGGTTCAAAAAGGTTATATAATCTACTGAAACGGTGAAAATAAATTTTACAAAAATGCAGTAAAATTATATACACATTATATTGAAATTTGATTGGATAATATTTATATTATATTCCATAATCTAATTTTTAGATAGTAGTAGTAAAATGCATACGGATACCGAAATGATGGGTCAAATTATCTGGACTGGATTCTCACTAATTTTGTGAGCTCACAAAAAAATTCATTAAGCTCAAAAGAAAGCAACGTTTTCAGGCCCAGAAGACGGATATAGAATTTGAAGCCCGATTAGTTCTAAACTTGTAAGCCCAATCATTTTTAGTGGTCCGAAAAAATAAAATAAAAACAAGCTCGGATCTGTTCACGTACATATGACTATGAGTATGCACTTCAGTGCATTTATTCCTTGATCTCTAACCACTGCATAATAAACTAGATGAATATTTGCATATGTATGAGTTACTGTATTTTGATATTTTTTGTTATTAATGTAAGGTTTTAGTTTCGAATCAGCGTAAGATATTTTGTATATTAAAACTGCTGAAACAAGCAGATTTTAATTAGTTCTTATTTTTAATCTACAGAACTTAATAAAGTTATGCAATTTAACAAGAAAAATGATTTAAGTTTTGCATACTCTTTTTTTTTTTTTTTTTGTCAACAAATTTTGCATACTCATGTATTTCTTTTTTTTAATTAGTTTTTATTTATTTATTTTTGGATAAAATTGTAGAAGAGAAGAAAGTGTGAGAGACTTATTTTGGGAGCCATACATAGTAGAAAATGAATAAGTTTGGTGTAAGTTGAGTGATGACTTTTTTTGATGAGAGCCGCCGCAGTGTTTTCACGCCCGACCCGGACCGCCCGGTCGGCCCGATTGAACCGCGACCCGGACACTACTCCGGTTCGGGTTTAATACTAAAATCCACCAATTTTAAAACCGGTAAAATCCGGAAAAACCCATCATTAACCCGCGACCCGGTAAACCCGGTTAAACCGGCCGGGTAAAAAACAAAAAAATCTTTTTGATTTTGTGAATAAATTAATAAATTATAAGGTTTTATAGATATTTTAGATTTTTTTTCACTAATAACTAATAAATAATAAATTATAATCACTTTTTATTATTGTTTGGCTTCATATATTTTACTAAATATAGTATAACAATATTTTGTTTTTAATTTTATACACTCATATATATAATTTCTATAAATATATTAAAAAATATTTAATTATTTAATCCGCAATTGACCCACGGTTCGACCCGGTTGACCCAGTGACCCAGCGACCCAGACACTACTCCGGTTCATGGTCCGGGTCGGGTTTAAAAACATGAGAGGTGTTTGAAGCATAGAGGATAATAGGGTTTTAGATTTTTTTTTTTCATTTTAAAAATAATAATTCAAGTATTTTCCGGAGGTTTTAAGAAGAAGCAAAAGGATATTTTGAGAATAGTAATAGATTAATCAAATGCTTGGAAACTTTTTTTACTTGTATCTACTATAGTCTACTGTATATTAAATCGGAGTTTCACAAATTATTTAGAAATAGATGCAAGATAACAATAAAACACCAAAACCTTAATGATATATCATAAAAATTTTCAACACAATTCTCGAACTTGAACATGCTTATATGGACCCAATCATTTTTATTTTAACAATAAAAACTAGTTATCCAAAACCCATTGGATAAGATTAGTTTATCCACAATGGTTGTCCAAGAAAAAAAACTTAAAGAGTCAAAGTTTGTAAGATTTATTTGAATTTATATCGTGATATATTCATCATGTTATGATTACTAAAGGAAATTAAAGAGACATGTCATATCTTCTTATCCTTAAAACAAAGCAATAAGATGATATACGTGGATTCCAATAATAACACACGCCTAACTAACGTATACTTAATTCACAATCACATCACATCTACAATAACAACGACAACGCGTTATTTTCGTCCGTCATCAATCGCGTTCATGCGATCTTTATATTAAAAGATTTATAAGTTGAAAAATATGATCGCTGCAAAATATTTTCCAAGGGTATTGACTCCTCAGTGTGAACTTGGTTTCTTTTTCATTTGCTTGCAAAATAATCCATCCAAATGGACTTTTACGGCTAAAGAAAATATGTCCGTGAACGATATTATCTCACCTCTCAAGCCCAACAAATTATTGGGAAATTGCATCTAAATAGCAACTTTAAGAAAAAAAAAAAGAATTTTAAAGTAACGAATAGATAAAATGTTTGAAATTAAAATTCATTTAGAGATGAATTTACCTTTTACCTTCAATAAAGTTTTAGAAAAAGATGAAATATGAAACGGATAGAATTATTAGAACTCCACACGAGTGAGGCAGTGACCTACCATTTTTTATTTATCCATAATTTATGGGAGTGTACATGTTAATTAAGTAATGAGACTTATTCGATAACAAAATAGCAATGAATTTAATAATTTATCATTAGTATTAATATGTGGCCATGGAACTTTTTCTAGTGGTAGATGTGGTTTTGAAAGTTGAAAAATGACAGTAAATGGTAGCCATGGGACTTATTATCCGGGATTCGGGATCCGATCCGGGATCCGGCCTGATCCGCTGTGAAAAACAGGCTAAATGGTAGTTTATATAAAAATATAATTGTACTAATTCCGAAAGAAATTGTATTAATATAAAGATTCTCTTACGGAATAAAGAAAATTGTATTATTGTATTGATACATTAATTATAATGGATGCTGGTCTATTTAATACAGTTTTTTTTTTTTTTTTTGTCAAGGTCTATTTAATACAGTATTTATCACATTATTCGATATTGTCTACATATATAGTCAGTTCCGAAACTCCAATCCAAATAATATACTTTCTCAGTAATGGTTTAAATTTCATCGTACGTCTTTTCTCGAAATTTTTTGTTTCGTACTTTAAAAAATGAAAATAATTAAGAGATTTAATATTTAATTATCTAACTAATTATTTCATAGCCGGATTATACACTTCTATAACTAAGGTTGATAAAATAAAAGTTAACCAAACCAATTATCATATTGAAACTAAACTAAACCATATTTTTTTTATAAACTGATTAGTTTAGTTTAGTTAAAACATAAAAAGCCAAAACCGACCCAATAAAAATGTTAGTGTAAACGAATCAAACTGAACCGAATAAACCAAAATTAATACGAAATGTTTCAACTCTAAGCAATTTAATTGACAGGAATTAAGTCTTCACCTAATTAGATTTAATATCTGATTAAGACTAATTAACTAGACAAAATCATTTGACTGCAACCACTTAATCATTAACTAATAAACTAGCTTAGAGCTAGTTAATTTGGATGATATTCTAGTAATTTTGAGCTTGGAAATCGGGTTGGTAACACTTGGTTTGGAGGTCGAACTCGACATTCAATTAATATTATAATACTTTTAAGATTTTTTTCCCCAACAACTATTAACTAAATGTGAACACTGTATGCATTACAAGTAAACATAATAAATAAATATAAAAATCTAAAATATAAACATATGAATAAAGTTTATAAAATAAACCAAATGTGAACGTGTATGAATTACAAGCAAAAAATATAAATGTGTCTGAAAAAGGAAATGAAACTAAAATGAAGTAAGAAAAAAGAGAGATGGAAATGCCTAATGGGTTAGGTAACTAACTTTAGGTGCGTGTGGTGTGGTGTGGTCAAAGCAAAAAAATGAGCCATGTTGTTGAGCCATAGTTGGACGGTGGATGTGGTCATGAACCACCATTGGCTCTGTGGTATATATATACGTGTTTGGCGCATTTAACCGATCCAACTAACTAAAAGTGCAACACTTTTTGAGCCCATATATTTTCCTTACATCACAAGACTTATCAGCTCATAATTTAAAAGTTTATAAGGGGATCGAATGCACAAATAGTGGTTTGGTTTAATTTATTTTGTTTTTGAATCAGCCTGGTTGGTTATAAAATTAAATAGCAAAACCTGATTTTGTCGACTTTACCAAAATTACAGCACTTTATTTATAGATTTTGATTTTGATTTTAGTTTGTTTATAGATTTTGATTTTAGTTTGTTATTTATTCATAAAAATTATTTAGAGACATTTTTTTTGGTTCAACTATTTAGAGACATTTTGTATTAGAACTAAACCAAAAAAATATGAATATTAAATAATCAAAGAAATGCAGTATGCTAACGTATAACTGGATTTTCTTATATAAAATGTTCCAATGTTCCATATTTTGTCATTATGTAACGGTATCTAAATAATTTGATACAATTACAATTTCACTTAGCCAAATTTTTTTTTTCTTAATAATTCGGTTTCAAAATAAATCTAATTTCGGTTTAGTTAGTTTCAAGGAGTCCAGTTTGCATTGTGTACTTTGCACAATCTAATTAAATAGTGGTATAACATTCAAGTCATTTTTAAGTTTTGATTGATAATATAACTAGTGATGAAGCGAGACCACCCACATTCATCTAAACAAACAATTATATATATAACGACTACAAATCCATGATACATTTTTTCAGCCAAAATAACTAAATAAGACAAATAATTATTTCACTCTAACGTACGGTCCATTTCTATAAAGTTAAACAAATATCTTTTTTTTTTTGTAATTAAAATACCATGAACGGTTTATACTTGCATTCTCCATTAAGAGGACATATCACTCATGCATTGATGTGTGTGTGATAACGGAATATCACTTTCATAATTATCTATTTGAATAATTTATTGAGACAAGTTTAGCGACCGAAGAAACGCATTAGTTGAAACTTATATTAATAACTTGACAACAATCAATCATTATCAAAACATTGTCTATGTTAAAAGACTCATGTCACTACTTAACTAATTAATTATGAAACCACTCAATTAATTAAGATAAAACCATTTTAACTAGTTAGTTTATCTCAGCAGTATAAAGGGAAAGTGGTTATCCACAGCCGCCTGAAAGAGACACCATGCAATATTCGACTCATGCATGATTTGAATTTTTTATATTGTAATAATATTTTTGGGACACGACATGTTGATATTATAAACTTTAGTGATTACATAAAACAGTAAAGAAGGAGATGTTAACGATAGTAAAATAGTTTTAAAAGATAAAATATAAGGGTAATTAAGAGATAAATGATAGCATTATCACCTTCTTCCATTTTTGTGATTGATAAGAACTAAAACGAGATATTATTTATCCTTGTAGTAAAGGGTTAATTACTAATCAAACTCGTTAAAACACGAATATATCTAATTTTTGTATGGTATATTACATAAATCGGCATGTTTTTCTCAGACTCAGATAGTAATTTTCATTATAAACGAAATTCTTTTCCATTCTACAACGGATCACATGGAATCTCATATAATGTCAGTACGCACGCATACGATATGTCCTTTACGTGAAATGATCATTAATCACTAAGACACCAACTATCACTATACACGCGTTATACTACACAATCTTATATAACCTTTCTAGTTTACAACCAATATTTGAAAAGAGTTGTGCTAACACTACAACAAATATCATCATTAATAGCATACGATAAACGCTATTATATGTGATACATAGCGTTTTCGTAAACGCTATGTATGCCAAAGCTATAAAAGACCCCCCCCATACAATAGCGTTTATTTCCTCACGCTGTTATATCTTAGTATATAATAGCGTATCATAAATGCTATTAATAATTATTCAATAGCGATATTTCGATGCTGTGATAATTTATTTTGTGGCAAGATTTGTTTGCTGTAATATGTTTTATAATTGCTTACTATGTGTGCTACGGTATAGTATTGTGTTTTTTGGATACTACTACAAATCCATTGTGCTTCCTGTTCATATAATATAGGTTACATTTTAAAATTGGAACCAGTTTTTATATAAAACATCCATCAGATACACAAAAGATACATACATAAGTCTCCATACATAAGATAAGTCTCATACAATACCAAGTTCTTATAAGCTACACTTCATAAGTTAAAGTCTCAACACAAGTCTAAATAGCATAAGTTCCCATAATCTAGACAAGTCTAAATAGCATCAGTTCAAACCATTACCACTTTGTCCTCTGGCCATGCGATTGGAAGTCCATGTGCATCTTCCATACACTCGATACCAGAAGTACGCCTCCAAACAGCGGCATCATCAACCTTCACCACATCTACCCAAACGCGTACTGCTTTAGGTCCCAATGGAGTACAGTGGACAACTTGGTCTGGATTGTTTGAAGACCAACGTCCTTCAGCAACGACCCGCTTCGTCCCGGTAATATCCAACAATATGCACTTCTGATTTTCTTTGTTAACTGTCTTGTTCTGTTTACGCTGATAACAAAGCAATACCAAGTATCAACAACAAGCAACAAGCAATATCAAGTATTAGCAATAACATAAAGGAATTGAAGCACATTACCGGCGATCTCCGAAGAGATGATTCCACAACAGATTTAGCCTTCTTCATAGGGGCTGAAGGAGTTGGTTCAGATTTCTGAGTATGAGATGAACCTGTTTGCATATTTGGAGTTGGAATCTGAGGCTGAGATAGTGGAGATTCATCTGTGGTGGTTTCATACACAACTCTACTTGCAGGCCATGCTACGAAATTCTTCAAACAATGCTCCATGCGACTTATTTCTGTCGTAGGTCTCCACAGAAATGTCTTAGGCTCGATCACCACATCCACAAATACTTTGACTGCATTAGGTCCGATTGGAAGTCCATTAACCAATGCATCTGGCTCTTTTGACTCCCAACGCCCTTCAGCAACAATCACTTCTTCATTTCCCCTCCAATTCTTCAGAGTACACTTGTTTGAAGTTATATTTGGACTCTGCATAACAAATGTAAAAACATATGAATGTATGTTAATGATTACCAATATACCTAGTGATATACAAATATATTATTTTTTACCTTTGGTTCATTGTCTTCTGAAAGAATACAATCAGTATCAGGCCAGGCAATCATTTCTCCAACAGCTTGTTCCATATTCAGTATGTTAGTCGCATGTGGTCTCCATATGCATGCATCTTCTTTGATTGCAGATTCTACCAATACTTTATAGGCGTCAGGGCCTAATGGAATGCCATTCACAAAGTCTTCAGGGTCAGAAGACAGCACACGAGCTTCAGCAACAATCTCACCAGTACCATTATAATCCAGAAGCAAACACTTAGGATGTGCTCTATTAGTGACACTCTACACAAATTTTCATCGCTAACAGTTAGATGTAAGTTATATGATTATATCTAACAAATAAATGATATATCTACAAATTACTTACCCTTGGAGCTGAATTTTCCCCTACCTCAGCTTCTCCTCTCTGTTACATACAAACAAAAAGGTAACTTAGAACAAAAAGGTGAATCAATACCATTTCAGTCTAATAATGCATTACTGTTAAAAGACTACTAACCTTGAAATGGTCAATGACAGCTTGTAAGTCATCTACCTTTCTTTTTAAAGTAACTTGTTCTTTTTTCATTTCAGCCATACACTTGCTGTTGACTTGGAAAAAAGCCAGTTTTGTCATACTCATCCCTCTGCCCATTGCCCTTAACCGACCAGGATTATCAGCTCCTAATATTTGAGAAAGAACATCTGACTTTGGATTTGTTGAACCTGAAGGAGCATCACTCTTTAACTCAGCTGCCTTTCTCTGAATGACAAATAAACAAATTAACATAAACATGCAAACAGAAAATAGTAAATAGTATAGTTTATCAACTAACATAAAGACTTACAATCTTTTCAGCGGCAATAGTATTAACCGGCGTTCCATCTTTTTTGGTTCTTGACCTTTACGGCTGACAGTGTGAGGAATCTGATTTTTCCTTATTTTCTTGAATTTATCACTAACAACCTTAAAGCTCTTGCTTGTCTTATCTTTGATAAATCTGCGCCAGTCATTAACCAGCATATTCTTCGGTTTCAGGTCCATCCTGTCTTGGTTGGTTGGAGCCTTTCTGACTGCAGTTGCAAGCCGTGACTTATATGACCTCCAATCACATCCCATCTGGCCCAATAGTTGGATCTTTTGATACTCTTCATCAACTTCAAACCTAGCCTGCATTTTCCATCATACAAAACATTGTTAAACATTGTTAAAATGAAAGATAACTGTAATAATCTATTACAATAAAAGATATCATAAACCTGAATAGATTTCCAGAGAACTGTCTTCAGTTCTTGACTAACCAACCTCCAGTCAGCAATTGTTACTGGAACATGTTCCCGGACCAAACATCCTGCATATGATGATAATAATTTTGATCCAGGACCAATAGGTTGTCCCTTCTCATTGTATTCAACTTTCTCCCATGTACTTGGATCCTTTGCAATGTGTTTCAACCTTGTAGGGCCTCGCTTTCTCTTATTCTTAGGCTGAGGCAGTTCAGACTCAGTCTCATTAGCAGGCAGTTCATGTTCAGCAGCAGGCAGTTCAGGTTCTGCATCATTTTCAGCAGGAGGCAGTCCATGTTCTTCATCATTTTCAGCAGGAGGCAGTCCATGTTCTTCATCATTTTCTGCAGGAGGCTGTTCATGCTGCTCGCCAGATTGATGCTCAGTATCCTCTAAATGCTGCTCAGGTTCTATAGTACACACATACTCTACCTCACTTGCTTTCTCTTTCTTCTTTCTTTTAGTTCCTTTCTTCATGTTACCCATTTTAGTTCACCTGAAAACATAATAGAAATAGTTAGTCCAAAGAAGCATTGCCTTAAGTGTAAACGACGTTTACTTTGCAGCCAGCAAGGTTCCCGTAAGCTGGAAAATCACTTATAGTCCAAAGAAGCATTGCCTTAAGTGTAAACGACGTTTTACTAAAGACATCATATGTTAATTCTCCATTACTCCACAAATGCATTAGATCATCAATAAGTGGCTCTAAGTAGACATCAATACTATTTCCGGGTTGATGTGGACCTGGTATCAGCAAGGTAAGCATGATGTTCTCCTTCTTCATACTTAGATGAGGGGGCAAATTATAGTTCACCAGCATGACCGGCCAACAACTATACCTTGTATTCTTCATGTTAAATGGATTAAATCCATCTGTGGAAAGTCCAAGATGGATGTTCCTTGGTTCAGCAGCAAATTCTGGATATTTATCATTCATTTGATCCCACGTCACATAATCTACCGGATGACGACTCTTCCCATCGTTGCTCTTGTTACTGAAATGCCACCTTAAGTCCTTAGCCATTTCTTCAGACCTAAACATCCTCTTGAGACGTAGAATGATCGGACAGTACCGTAATACTTTTTGTGGGACACCCTTCTTGACTTCACCAGTTTCATTATTGCTTTTCCATCTTGAAGCCTTACATTTGGGACACTTGTCCAGCTTCTTGTACTTCTTTCTGAATAGACAGCAATCATTTATGCAGGCATGAATCTTTTGATATCCCATATCAAAAGTCTTCAGAAATTTCTTCACATCATTTAATGATTTGTAAAGTACATTACCTTCCGGTAACATTTCTGACAATGTCTCAAGGAGATCATTGAAGCTTTTGTCGGACCAACCATTCTCTGTCTTCATTCTAAATAACTTCACAATGGCTGATATCTTGCTATGGGAAGAACAGCTTGGATATAAAGGTGTTTCTGCATCAGCTAGCTTTGCATTGAACTCATCATCTATCCTTTTGGCTTCACCATCATCATTCTCACAATTTAGTAACGGCTCTTCATCCATAAACTGATCAGCAGCTTGAAATAAACCACAAATCTCTTCATTCCACCGATTTAATGGCTCAACTAATTCAGCCCCTGAGTTCAATTCACCATGATGATACCATTCTTTCCCCAACTTGTAAGTCTCATCCATGCCTCTAGTTACTAGATGAGCAACCATAACACTACACAACTGACGATCTATATTTCTACAGTCAATGCATGGGCATATTACTATGCCATTGTCTCCTAACTGACCAGCCACTTCCCGGACAAATTTCCAGGCACCTATTTCGTATGCTGGATCAAGTCTGCTAAGATGAACCCATTCCTTGTCCAGCATTTTAGTTTATAACCTTTATTAAACCCAATTGCAACCAAAATCTTAATCAAAACCAAAATCAAATTCCAATCACTGTAAAGAGTAATTACATTCAGAAATTAAAGAGAACACAAACATGCAATTTCCAAATTTGAATGTATCAGGTTTTAACACAAACATGATCTGAAATCAATACAAAATAACAAGCAGACAAGCAAACAAGGTCTAGACTTCTAGTTATAAGAAGAAGACAATAACCACTGTTACTTACAAGTAAATCCTGAATATAAGACTGTTTAGCAGTTAGCACCAACACCTGAGTTTACTTGCAAGATCTGTTAAAACATGAAAACCAAAAGAGAGAAGACCACATAAGATTCAAACCACAGAACCAAACGAATCTGGAATCATAACTATTAACTGAGCTTTTAAGAGAATCGACCAAAACTTACAACTTCTCTTCTTTAAAGCTTGTATTTGTTGTCAAATGAGCTTCAGACCTCACACAAGAATATTAAAATTGATATTTAGGCAACAGATTTGGGAAATTTCAAAATCAAACAAAACTGTTAACTAAGCTTTGAAGAGAATCGACCAAAACTTACAGCTTCTCTTCTTTACAGCTTGTATTTGTTGTCAAATGAGCTTCAGACCTCACACAAGAAGATTAAAATTGATATTTAGGTAACAGATTTGGTAAATTTCACACCGAGACTATACACATCACTCTCTTTGCTCACTTCTGAATTTCAGTAACATGAATTTGAAGCTTATAATGAAATTGAATCCTAATTAACAACCAGAAATCAACGAACAAGGAATACAAGTGTCTAATTTTAGGTTACCTTCGTCTGAGAAATCGAAGAAGAACAAAACTAGCTCGACGGAGAAAACAAGCCCACTAAGGAATCGAAGAAGAAGACACCGCTGATTGAAGAAGAACGACACAGAGACAAGGAAATCGAGCCCGGACTGAGAATTCGAAACCACCGGAGTGAGATTTTAGGTCCGGCGAGGGGAAGATTTTAGATTCGTTTAGCTAGGGTTCGAGACTGAGTCTTTTTTTGTGCGACCTGTTTCTTTTTTTTGTGAAGTGTTATTTTTTTTGCTAAGTATAGAATACAATATTGGGCCGCCAAAAGTGAATTTTGTTTCCCGCTTTTGCTATAAATGGGCTTAGCACTAAGAAAACGCTGTAATATATTTGCTAAAATCCAAAACTAATCTTTAACAGCAGTTACAGAATTAGTGCTATCAATTAATGCTATCAATGAGCACATTTCTTGTAGTGTAATATATAAAACGTAAATGATCTATCTTCAAACAAGATTCGAACGCAAATTTAACAACGTCAAAACAATTAAAAAAAGTTATAATACTTTAAACTACTAATATAGTAATATGCTATAATTTTTTATTATTTTTTCACAAAAATATCGTGAATTCTATAGAAAAGTAAATATGTGATTAAGACCATTGACGTATAAGTGTAGCCTAAGTATCGGAAAATGGAAGCCAAAATTGAATATTGTATGTCCTTTCACAAAACTCGTGAATAAATGTATTGGTTTCGTGGTCGAATAAGTTACGTAACTACATTTTATAACCAAAATAAAAAAACTGCTTTCTGAGTTTTGTAGATAAACATCGTAATTCATTCGTTATCGAATATAAGATTTGGTGGTTGATTATGACATCGACGATTGAATATTCCATATCACAAATTGTAATTGAAAAATATATATTTCTTTTCACGTTGAAACTGAAATATAGACCTCGACACTTGGGGTCGTCCGTTAATACATATTTATCTATTTTAGGTAACGAACGATTAGTTAATAGAAGAAAATAATAGTAAGCAGGACCCGCTTGTGACCACTAGGACGGAAACATTTGCGTGACGTGGCTAACTAATCTACGTGGCGGAATATCTGAATGGAAGACAATTATCCGTCTGGATAATAATGAAGATCGAATCAGAAAGGCTTGAGAGAATGAGAGGTTAAAAATTAAAAGTACTAAAGGCTTTCACACACATAACAGTATATAACACGCACGGCGGCATGGTTTTTGTCTGAAATCGAACCGTAGTTATAGTGGGGACCCGTCTTAAAATCTGACCTGGAATTATCATCTGAATTCTCATTTCAATACATACATTTTTAAAAGTAATTTTGCGCGCTTTTACACTTGTGTGAAATTATGCCTTTTCATCAAATTAACATGGCATATGAAAAAAAAAGCCATGTGATTAGGTGAAATAGCAATGTGTTTCAGATAAATTAGTATGATATCGAGTTGAGTATCTATTGTTATCATTAAGAATGTAAGTGCAATCTCACATTCAACCACTTGAGGTTATTTGAGATATTTACTTAGGGTAAATGCAGTAACTACCCTTTGTGTTAACCAAAAATTTAAAGTATGTATTTATTCTTCTGTATCATCAAGGATTATAATTTCTTTCAGTATATTTGATTGGCACTTTGGCAGTATTGTAATATAGTAGAATGAAAAATCTGATGAATACTATATTAATTAGACCTCCCATCTCAATTATCAGAAAGCAACAAAAAGAGTCAACCGATTCTGATTATTATTTTGATCTAGCGATATGCATGGAAAATCTGAGATGCATGACTTACATTATTAGCCTTACTTTAATTGAAAAGCAAGATATAACTTAGTTTTCAAGCTACCGTTTGTTAACAACTAGTATGTTTTTTTTTATTATTTTGCAAATAATGCCAAATTTTGGTTTAAGATACTGAAAATATAAAAAGACTGATTTAAAATTATATAAAAACAAAGAGAATATGTTTTCTTGTAAATTTATTAAACTTTATGAACTAGACGTAATCTCTACAAAATTATCTTTTTGCCTATTTATTCCTTTCTCTTCGTTCTAAATAACAAATCATTACAATGAAATAGTTGATAAAATTAGATAGTTTTGTATACAACCCGGTTTAAGTAAATTATATGTATGTTCACCCACCCATATTTTTCATACAAATTGAATATGTTTAAAGTTTGTAAAACAAATATAATTGTATCTAAGTAAAAAAAAAATGTATCAAAACTGTAAGAAAAAAGGTCAAAACACTTATTTATATGCAATAAACTAAAAATTAAATACAAATTACATAAAAATCAAAACAAAAGCATATATATCTTTATTTAGTGATATAATTTGATTAAACCAAATTAAATCAGACTGTGTATATATATATATATATATATATATATATATATCCAAGCTAATCTATATTAAGTTGCATTTTGCTCCTCTTCTATTCTTAAAAAAAAAACGACCAAAATCCCAAATCAAATCCAGAGATCAATTAAACTCGAATGCAAATAGTAAAATAGTTTATAAATAGATTCTAGATATGGTAATTAGAGGTCTTTCTAATTTCTATAGGCCAAGTCAGGTGGAAGGTGGAGCTTTAATTACGTCATGAATGCGGCAACTTGACTTTCGTTCTCAAGAGGCAAGACGAAACCAAAGATGTGAACTAATAAATCTCATCACATTACTACAATCTTACATTACGAAGAAAATTTCAACATAAGAAAGTATATCCATACACAATGGCTTTTTGTTTTCAAAGAAAAAGAAACTCCCTTTTGTACTCCTCCTAACTTTATATATATATATGAATTAAAATGAAGTTTATACAATTTTTTTGCTTGCAACAAAGTTTATACATACAAGTTTATAATTTTATCATATTTCAGTTTGATAATTTTTTTTGTCAACAATAGCATGCATTTTACCGTATGATTTTTAAAATTTTAAATTTTTTTTTAACTCACTTCCACATAAATTATACATCATCGTATAATATGTGAATTTCATTACTTTTGAAACTTATAATCTTAACCCTCCCTCATCTCATGGGTGAGCTACCTAGTCAGTAACAAAACAATTTAAAAAATAAAAAATAAGGAAAATGAATATTTACTCAAAAATGAAAAATAGTAGGTTGTGAGTTGTGACGTTTCATAGTCACCCGCACAAAGCAAAGAGATTAGACTCTGTTTTTTTTTTGGGCAAAAGAGATTAGACTCTCTATCTTTAAATCCCTTCCCAGAATAGAGAAACTCAGAAAAGATATACACTGCATTAAATCTATACATACATCACAATATATGTATCTCCATTTCTCTTTCTCTCCTTATATATATAACTCCAAAACAATCATTAATCCAAACCCAAAATATCCTTTTAACAGAATTTTCTCAGTGGAATCTTCTTTATCTGAAAAACATCAAGAGAAAATGGGATTGAGTTTTAGAGATAAATCCTGGATATTAATTCTGGCGATTCTTTGTTGTTCATCATTGTTTTGTTCCGTAAAAGCATCAGTCTCTTATGATAGTAAAGCTGTGATCATCAATGGACAAAGAAGAATCCTTCTCTCTGGTTCCATTCACTATCCCCGAAGCACCTCTGAGGTAATAATAATCTTTATTTACATTTTAAAATCCAATGTTTCTTCGACAGAATCTAAATTTGATGATTTCTCACTTTCAGTTGAATTTTATAACTTTTGAGTTCTGATTAAAGTTTCCTTCTTTCTCTCTGTTTTTCTGAAATTTTTTTATGGCTTAGTTTGATTTTTCTGTAATGTGTTTCATTTCCAAGCTTTTTCCATCACATGGGTTTTGCTTATTATCTACATAATATATTCAAGAAAAAAACTGTTTTTTATTCGAAGAAATTAAATGATTCATTGAATGCTCTGTTTTGTGTATAGATGTGGCCTGGCCTTATACAGAAAGCCAAAGAAGGAGGCTTGGATGTTATTGAGACTTATGTCTTTTGGAATGGCCATGAACCTTCTCCTGGACAAGTAATTTCAAGAATATTATATTTATTTCAATTTTCTTCTCTCACAAGTCACATCTCTTCTAATTGTTCTTTATTATTTTTTTCCTTAGTATTATTTTGGAGACAGGTATGATTTGGTTAAGTTCATCAAGTTGGTGCACCAAGCTGGTCTCTATGTTAATCTCAGAATTGGCCCTTACGTTTGTGCTGAATGGAATTTCGGGTAAATAATATAGAGCTCACTATTTTCAAAATATTTGGTTATCACACAATTTCATTTTTGTTTAATTTTTAATGGTTTATAGGGGATTTCCGGTTTGGCTCAAATTTGTTCCCGGTATGGTCTTTAGGACAGATAATGAACCCTTCAAGGTTTGAAACTCTAAACAAAACTAGCTTTTTCCCTCTCATATAATAGTCTTCTGATTGGATGATTAATATTAGTTATAATTTGATATTGAAAAGGCTGCAATGAAGAAATTCACTGAAAAGATTGTATGGATGATGAAAGCAGAAAAGTTGTTTCAAACACAAGGAGGACCCATCATTCTTGCACAGGTTTGTTACATTAAATATCATTAGCCAATGATTTTTTTTTTTTTTTTTGGGGGTATATATCATTAACCAATGATCAAAAGATATAGAGCTCAAACTAAAAGCTTTTATTCTACATATAATGAATATTCCAAAAATGGACAGATTGAGAATGAATATGGACCAGTGGAATGGGAAATAGGAGCACCAGGAAAGGCTTATACAAAATGGGCAGTTCAATTGGCATTAGGGCTCTCAACAGGTGTTCCATGGATTATGTGCAAGCAAGAAGATGCTCCTTCAACTATCGTACGTGATTACGTTCTATCATTTTTCTTTCTTTCTGATCATATAAATATTGGCTAAACTGCAATAAAATAAGTTTTTTAACCGTTGACTCGGTTTATTATTACCAAAATATGTCGTTTTTTAAAATGGTTTGTATAAAAACGCAAATTACAGATAGACACATGCAATGGTTATTACTGTGAAGGTTTCAGACCAAAACTAAGCAACAAACCGAAGATGTGGACAGAGAATTGGACTGGTTGGTAAGTCACAAAATCAATATGCGTAGAAAATCAATATATATATTTTTTTTTCCAGTTAAACACAAATTAAAGATGCGAGAGATCGTTTTCATTTACTTTCAAAACAAGTAAAACACTGTTTGAAATCTGTAAATTAAATCTTAGGTACACGGAGTTTGGAGGTGCTGTACCGTACAGACCAGTCGAAGATATTGCATACTCTGTTGCACGATTCATACAAAATGGAGGTTCCTTCGTCAATTACTATATGGTAAATAAAATAAAACAGAGTTACATATGAATGCACATAGATTTTTGATTTTTTAATTATTTGGCTCAATGTGTTTATATACCTTTTTATAGTATCATGGAGGGACTAATTTCGATAGAACAGCCGGTGAGTTCATGGCTTCAAGCTATGACTACGATGCTCCTCTCGATGAATACGGTATTAACCAAACTAAAAATTACAAACTTTTTTTGTTTGAATGATTAACTAAGTTGATTCAGCTTACTTTAAAAAGGCTTACCAAGAGAACCAAAGTACAGTCACTTGAAAGCATTGCATAAAGTCATCAAACTCAGTGAGCCAGCTTTGGTTTCTGCTGATGCAACCGTCACATCGCTTGGAGCTAAACAAGAAGTAAGGACCGAATCCTTTTTTAACTTGTAGTTATGCTAGATTTCAAATGTGAAAGAAACCTCCTGACTTTGAAATGTTGCTTTCAGGCTCATGTGTTCTGGTCTAAATCCTCTTGTGCCGCGTTTTTATCGAACAACGATGCGAACTCTGCAGCGAGAGTTATGTTCCGTGGATTCCCATACGATTTGCCTCCTTGGTCAGTCAGTATTTTACCTGATTGCAAGACAGAGTTTTACAACACTGCAAAGGTAAGACAGAACAGAACAAACAAAAAACTTATTTTTTGAAAAAGATAGTCACCTTCTTGATCTTTAGATTGAATTGACACTCTGTGTTTTTGGATAAACAGGTTAATGCACCAAGCGTACACAGGAATATGCTTCCTACTGGTACCAGATTCTCTTGGGGATCATTCAACGAAGCGGCTCCTTCTGCGAATGAAGCTGGTACGTTTGCAAGAAACGGGCTTGTGGAACAGATAAGCATGACTTGGGACAAATCAGACTATTTCTGGTATCTAACAGAGTAAGTATCATAACATCAAAATTCAAAACTCTCTTTGATTTTGTCTCAATCTTTGAAACCCTCTTGAGGAAAACAAACTCACGGTTTGTTTGTTTACATGTATTTTTACTCAGCATTACAATCGGTGCTGGTGAGAGGTTTTTGAAGACTGGTGATTTCCCTCTTCTTACCGTTATGTCAGCTGGACATGCTCTTCATGTGTTTGTCAATGGCCAGCTTTCAGGTAATACAAGAGAAATGATAAAGCTTTTATTGTCTCGTGTTGTTTAGTCTTGTAAGTTGACAACATTGTTGGTACTTCTCTGTTTCAGGAAGTGCTTATGGATCGCTTGAGCACTCGAAAATAACCTTTAGCCAGAAGATTAAACTACACGCAGGTGTCAACAAGCTTGCTCTGCTGAGTGTTGCAGTGGGTCTTCCGGTTAGTTCCTGATGGTCTCTTGTAAAGCAGTTTTTGTGCCAAGAAGATAATTTAGGTTCTGAGCTTTGTGGTTCTTGGTATGTTTGCAGAACGTCGGTACGCATTTTGAACAGTGGAATAAAGGAGTTCTTGGTCCGGTCACACTGAAAGGAGTTAACTCTGGAACATGGGACATGTCTAAATGGAAATGGTCATATAAGGTCCTCCCCTGAAAATTCAAAACCACTTTTAGTTTTAAGTTTCTTGGTAACAACAAAACAAACATAACAATGGATTTAAATATGATTTGAACAGATTGGTGTACAGGGTGAAGCTTTGAATCTTCATACCAATACAGAGAGTTCCGCTGTGAGATGGACTCAAGGATCTTTTGTGGTAAAGAAGCAACCATTGACCTGGTACAAGGTAAGAGAAACACACAAGGATTAAAACAATGTCTATAACCAAACTTAGACACAATGTATAAACTGAAAAACCATTCTTTCTATTTGTTGCAGTCTACTTTTGCCACACCAGCAGGAAATGAACCATTGGCTTTGGACATGAACACAATGGGGAAAGGTCAAGTTTGGATAAATGGTCGAAACATTGGACGTTATTGGCCTGCGTATAAAGCTCAAGGATCTTGTGGGCGTTGTAACTACGCTGGAACTTACACCGCAAAGAAATGTCTAAGTAATTGTGGTGAAGCTTCACAAAGATGGTACCATGTCCCTCGTTCTTGGCTAAAGTCTCAGAACCTTATAGTTGTGTTTGAAGAGTGGGGTGGTGATCCTAACGGAATCTCATTGGTGAAAAGAACTTGAAAAGCTTCTTCTGAATCCAAGTTTTCAGGACTGAAGAAAGCTGTTTGATTTGTTTGTTCATCTCTCTGGCTTTGCTTTGAAGATAGAGACAGAGCTGGAACAAAAAATTTATGGATTTGTGCAGTGGTTACAAGAATTATATAACCTGTATATGTATATTACTGGTCATTAATGGCCAAATAAATTTCACATAATAATACAAAATGAGAGTTTCGATTTCTTCAATCATTTCCTGAATTTGAACATTTTTACATCTCGATCTTCCAATAGAACACAAAAAATAAATTTCATAAAATCGCCACAGTAAAACCTGAATTAAAAATGATGGTTAGTGGGGCTTCAAATAAGCCCAATAAAATATCCATTTTAGACGACGGTGATAAGATGTAAAATCTAGGGATGCATTTGTAAATAAAGCATTTTCATTTACTTTCAAGCGGGGTTTAATAGTTTTTAAATTTACAAAACAACCCCTAAACCCTAGAGCATTTGGTACCGCAATGTGACGAAATTACCAAAATGGTCACATTAACACTTAACTACTAACTAGCCTTACTCTAGTACTACCATTTACTGATTTTCCATTTTTTCACCTTCCTATTCACAACGTGTAAATCATTTTCACTATTCTCCCATAATTACCCTCCATAAAATGACCAAAGTACCCCCAAATATCTTGCTTTCTCCGTAAGACGACAAGTCGGTCAAACACAGTCTTCGCCTAGAAACCTCGCCAACAAATCGTCGTCCCACTCACACTCACACTCACACTCACGCGTTCCCACCTTGCTTGCACTACACGCGCCGCCTTTCTCGCCTCCGTATTCGAAACAGCAACCGAACAGACCACTTGCGTCGACGCTTGCCATGGCTGAAGCGTCGCTGTCTGAGAACGAAGGTCCACAGCTTTCCTCGTTGACGTTGATCGTGATGTAACCGGAAGATGACTGAACAACCACCGGAATCGCGTACGGATCGTCGATAAACCTCACTCTGAAACTCGCCTCGCCGGAAAAGTTAGTACCTTCGATCTCTGTCGTCGCCATTGTCGGTGAAGAAGACTCAACGAGCTTCATGATTTCATCTGGTGTATACTCGTCGTCTTCTCCGGCGACTAGCATCGTCGTCGTCATGTTCACTTCCTTCGCCGCCGAATCTTCTCCGTTCTCGTCTTCTTTCTTCCTCATGTCTTCTTCCATTTTCTCTCTCTCTCTCTCTCTCTCAACTCAAGAGTGGAAGAATTAAAGAGAGAGACCGTACAATATTGTTGTGATTTTCTTCTTGCACATTTATAAATTATATATAGAAGTGTAGATATTTATATGTATCATAGAAAATATAAAAAATTTATGATAATATCCATTAAGTACAGTGAATTGAATCTGTTAGTGGGTCCGAAAATTATAAGTCTTATATCAAACAAATTATCACCTGTCATTTTTATTGAAAATATGTTACACGTTTTTAATAATAGTATACTTTTAGTCAAATTCACCAAGAAAAATTAAAGACAAAGGAACAAGTGTCGATTGTCCTAGTTCTTCTCTTCTGATAATTATTACTTGTCATGAAATAATTTTGATAGTTTTTGTTACCACTAAATAACAATTACAAATTCATATTAAAGCAATTGCTATAGTTTTAAGAAGAAAATTAAAACAAAAGAGAAAAAAAATAAAATACAGAAAAAGGTATGGAAGAGTTAATGAGGAGTTACCAAAATTAGGAAGCTGGTCGGTGAGTAATTTTCAATATACTAGTGGACTTTTCCCTGATAAAACCAAAAGTGGGTGGATTTTTCTTTAATGTTCTCATAGCAAAGAAAATTGAAAAGACAAAATTAGTGATGTGAAAAGACTTTAATGGGCCTCGTGAATTTACAGGGACGTGCCATCTGTTTGGTCACTGTGTACTCTGTAGAGAGAGAGAGAGAGTACAGTTTTCCCTTGCAGCGATACGACGCTGACTCTCTCTCTTCCCAATTATTCCTTTTTTAGCACATTTTATTTCTATAATTTTTCAATGGTCCAAACGCAACCAATCAGAATACGAATGCCTTATAGGCCTAAAGCCCAATTTACCCTTTCGTCGGCTCAGCTTAGAGATGTTGAAAAGCAATATTCTATAGTCCAACCGGTCTGTACCGGAATTGTAAAGGATGTTTGCTTAATGCCTTGAGCCTGTTATCTTAAACGTGATATGTACATTCAAAATTAGATTAAACACAGAATCTCTTGTTTCTTCTAAGATACAAAGATCTATTCAACTAATTGTTGAACCGGGAAATGATCTCCCCCGGTTAATGCTTTACCAGTTTTCTGGAGGTTAAGAGTTGCTTGTAGGACAAGCCACCCTGCTTTCGTTTCGTTTTTAACTTTGGGCAATTAAACCTCTCCAATGTTCTGCTACCGGCAAAAGATCGTTTAACGTGAACCAGATCGTAACATGACAGTTGGTGTTCCGTGCTCACTTAAGCTTCCGGTTGATAATCTCCTCACCTTTTGCCAGAAGCTCTTGCCTCGGCCTGAGGCCAAGGGACCTGAGTTAGATTGTCTCTCTAACCTCCCTGACCCAGTGTACATTTCCGACGTAGAAAGTCCTCTCTCCGTGTCAGGCTCAGAGTCATAATTCGGTAGCAACGGATACCGAGCCATCCTACCCGAGCCGCCACCACAAGAGCTCTCAGCTCGAGTGTCATCTCGTAGATCGTCTTGAGTGATTGAAGTTACAGAGTTAAGTTCCTTAGCTTCATCGCATTCGTTGCTGACGAGTTTCAAAGCTTGCACTACTTCTCCCATGAAAGGACGGTGCGATACTTCCGGTTGGACGCACATCGAAGCTATAGCCGCAACTTTAGCTATGCTATCAAATGAAATCTCGGGTCCTAAAGACTGATCTATAATGGCTGCAAGCCCTTCCGTGCTCGTGAGAAAAGACCGAGTCCATGAAACTAAGTTCTCTTGTCCTGGTGGTTGAGACATATCCACTGGTTTCCGTCCTGTAAGTAGCTCGAGAAGCACAACTCCATAGCTATACACATCGCTCTTCACCAAAAGATGCCCTGTCATTGCGTATTCCGGCGCCACATACCTATTAAAAAGAACCATTTATAAGTTTAATTGGAACTGGAAAAAACAACACAGTTTGAAGCAGATTTTATTATCTAACCCAAAAGTTCCCATAACGCGCGTTGATATATGTCTGTTATCTTCATCATCGAGGGCGTTTCGAGCCAATCCAAAATCAGAGACTTTCGGGGTGAAATCGTGTTCAAGCAAGATGTTGCTGGACTTGAAGTCTCTATGTATAACTCGCGGGCTTGAGTCTTCATGTAAATACGCTAATCCACGGGCTGCACCAAGAGCTATCTTCAAGCGAGCATCCCAATCTAAAGGCGAAGCTTCTTTATCGATCCCTGAACAAGAAACAGAAACAAAGCAAGAGATTGGCTCCAGAGATAAACAAACTGAACGGAACCAAAACCATATCGAACCCAAAATACGGTGAAATAAACTGTAAACGCAAAAGAACCAAAACCATATCTTACCAAACTGAATGATATTCAGTTTCCATTCACTTTTTGATATGCTATAAACCAAAAAATCCGAAAACCAAAGACTGGATTGGGTTACTGTATATAAGGTCTGGAAAACATACCATGGAGGTGAGATTCAACGCTGCCATTTGGTATGAGTTCATAAACCAGGGAACGGTTACGATCTTCGATACAAATACCAATTAAATTCACGAGGTTTCTGTGATGAAGACGACTAAGCATTTCCACTTCAGCCAAGAACTCTCGACTACCTTGCTGGTCATCTCTCTTCAATACCTTAACTGCTACTTTAGTTCCATCATCGAAAACACCTTCGTAAACCCGTCCAAATCCACCTTCACCAAGAACCCTCGATTCATCAAAGCTGTTAGTAGCTTTCCTTATTTCGCTTGCGGTGAACGTCTTTGCAGAGAGAGTAAACGGAGCAATGCTTGATTCAAATGACATTGAAGTTGAGCTAAACCGGCTTCCGGTTAAAGATCTCGTAGAACCTGCAAATTCAGCTTAGTTATTTCATGTTTCTTCCAACAGCAACGATAGTGGTAACAGGGGCACCTAATCCAGTTTAGGGAACTAAAGAGAAATTAAACCTTTTTGATTTTGTTTTCCCATAACATAACTGTAACCAAACCAAACTGAAAATGAAATAAACCAGTTCAATCACAATTTCTTTGAAATTCTTTAACTTGAACATATTCTAAGAATACAAATTCAAACAGAAGATGAATAAACCTAAATGTCTTTGAAAATCTTCAAATTAAACACATGATATTGATATACCAACTCAAACTGAAATCCAAACCGAACCAAATGCTATTCAATTTCTATCGGTTTTATGTCTCATAAACCGAACTGAAAACCGGATTAGGCAGTAGAGTAACAGTTTTTTTACCTGATGGTTTTGAGAGGGAAGGCAGCGAAGGGCGAGCAGGAGGTGCTCTTTTCGAAAGACGCCGCTGATCTCTTTGTCGCCGGAAAACCAAGAACCAAACAATAACAAAACATAAACCGATAAAAGCAGCTGCTGATAAAACAATCACAGCAATACTTCCGGCATTCAGCTCTTTCTTGCGCGGCTTCTTTGGTACATCAACTCCCAGCGGTTTGATCGCCCTTCCGTTATTATTACCGGAGTATGGTCCTTGATCTATAATGGTCATACCGGAAATTGGCGGAGAAGCTGGTAAACCAGGATAACGCACGTAAATCACGTCGTATTCGCCAAAGATTGCTTCATTTATATAGACTTTTTTACTCCAGAATCTCTGGTAAGTCAGCATTGCGGTCATGTTATCGAATTTATCTCCGAGTGGGACTAAATCAATAAGAACAATGGATTTCTCTGGTTGTTCGCTAGCCGCGTTGGCTCCCATTATACGAACTTGGCTCTGTTTCATGAAAACTCCGGCGCCGATTTCCCTAGCAAATTCTGAAACCATCGGGAAGAAGTCATAGAGTGCCATGCTAAGCCGTAGCTCAACCTGAATTGGCCACACACAGCCACATGGAGATCCCGGAGGTGTGTTTGTGTATGGTTCCAAGCAAACAGTTGAAGAACAATCTGCAGAACACAACAACAGGAAGTGGTTTCACACCAAATCAAGAAACCGAGAAGACAGTTTTGTTCCCAAAATAACCGGAAAAAAAAATCTCTGAGAACCTGAATTAGGGGGAGGAGGAGGAAATGCTTGAAGCGGTGGACTGAGTGGGAATTTCCGAGATTTTGAAGGTCTTGAAGAGGACCTGAGAGGAAAAACTTCAAGAGAAATAAACAGAATTTAGGATTTCACATCAAGCAAAGAGGTCAAAGGAAAAAACAGATTTTGCCTTTTTGTTGTTGGAAAAAATTATGAGCAGAGGGTTCAAACCTTGGGTAGGAGAAGGTACTGGAGCCGAGGAGATGCGTTGCATAGACGAAGAGATTGGAGCATGAGCAGGAGAAATCAAAGAAGTGGGAATGGGAGGAGAATGAGCATGGTGAGATGATGGTGGAGGAGTCAGTGAACCTATAACAACAAAACATAGGAAAAACAGAGAATTATGATCACGAGAAGTGTGATGACTGGCCAGTCTAAGTATCATAAAGACTACGTTAAAGTGGAAACCTTTATGGTTTGACTTCTTAGGAGATATGAAACGCGGTGGTGGTGGTGAAGGAGCTGGACTATTTGTGATCTTCTTTCGTGCTTGATGATGTTGATAGTTTGAAGGTAGAGGTGGAGATGATGATGAAGAACGGTGGTGAACATTACTCGGAGTAGAATCTGGCGGTGGTGTAGTAGATGGAGAAGTATGATGAGAATGTCCGCTGAATTTTGGGGCTGAGGGAGCTATCGGAGGAGGAGAAGCTGCAATGTAATAATAACATGAATTTAGTCTTCTTGTCTTCTTGATACTAGAAACAACAGTAACTTATATGATTGATGGCCCAAAAATCTAACCTTTATGAGGGAAGACAGGTAATGGTTTAGCAGTTTCATTTGACGGTGAAGCACTTGGACTTTTGTTATCATCTCCATTATCGCTGGGCGGTGGATGTTTTACTGGATTTGCAGCATGATCTACAAAAGAAAGAAGAAATGTTGATATTCTGGATATGATTTTTTCAACGGATAAACACATTCAAAAGTTTAGCAAACCTGGTGAGATGGCAGGAGATTCTATGGGGAAAACTGGGTGCGTAGTTGGCGGATTTCTTCTCGGAGATCCCTTTGTTGGAGGCAAGGTGGGTACTGCACGGTTTGAGAGAGATATCAGAGGATAAACAGACACATTTTCGTGACAATATGAATAAAGTAATTCCAAAAAAAACGCATACCAGGCGAGCTAGAGGGCGTTAACTTTGGTATGACGGGATGGACTGGTGGTGAAATGTCAATCGATATTGTTGGTGGAGATGCAACTGATTTAGAGGTTAAGAGACCACAAATGAGTTTATGCCATAACAATTGAAACATAAATCAAGTAAGGGACGAGCAAAACATGGTACTATACCAGGAGCAATAGGCTTTTCGATAGGAGGCTTGTGATTGTTCGAATCATTTCTAGGAGGTACACTGCTCGGTGTAGGCGGAGGCAGAACCACAGATGGAATTGGAGGAATATCCGAAACAGGGGATGAAACCGGGCCTGCAGATTAGACAACATTGCCAAGTTAAAGACTCAAGAACATTACAAGCTAAAGATTCAAGTTAAAGACTCAAGAACATTACAAGCTAAAGATTCAATAGGTAGTTTACACATACTCGGAGTTACACTTCCTGAAAAAGGAGGCTCCTTTGGTGCATCTCCTGGAATGAATTGTGGTGGTGAAGCAACCGGTGCAATCGGTGCAATCGGTTGAACCGGAGGTGAGATTCCAGGCAAATCCTTCACTGGTATTGTAGCTGGAGCTGTAGAATGAATAAAAAAAACCATAAAATTTTAAATTCTACACAATTCTAGTGGTCTCAAGAGTGCCTGCTAAGTGTTCGATCATTTGTCTGTAAGAGAATCAAACATTTTCAATCCAAGTACCTGGAGCATTAGGGACCAACACAATAGGCTCACCGGCCGGTGCTTTTCCTCCTTGGGAATCTGACGGTGGTGGAGCTGCCACGTCAGCTAAAGGAGGAAGAGACGGTTGAAAAGCTTTAGGCGGTGGCGCATTGCCGGATTTGTGAGATTCAGGTGAAATAATCGGTACTTGACCAAACCCTTTTGAAGTCTCCGGTAATGGAGACGGTGGTGATGCTAACGGAGATAACAAATCCAATCCTGAGGTAGAAAAAAAAAAAATCAAAGATCTTTAAAACTCAAAGTTTCCAATTGCGTCAACAAAAGCTGGTAGCTGAATTTTGACTCATTTTAAAGATTACACGAAAATCAGAAAAAATTCACATATATAAAATCGCATTATGTTCGCAATAAAGTTTCCTTTTTTACACATTTCATGATCCGAAACAACATTTCCCACTAAGAGAGTTATTAAAAAGAAAAAGCTCATTATTGATAATATACAGACAAAAAAAAAAAAAGACGAGAATTTAGCAAAACCAAATTAAAAAAGGTTGCAATTTTACCAAATTGATCCATTTGGGTCTAATCTAATCTCAATAAATATAGAAAGTGAAAACAAATCATTGCTTTTTTTTAGGGCAAATAAAATAAAAACATACCTGAGGAAGAAGCAGCAACTAAAAAGGAAGAAACTAGACAGATCCTTAGGAGGAGAATCAAAATCTCCATTCCATAGAAGAGATCAGTTTCCTCGATGATCACGAGGAAGAAGAAGAAGAATTGATGTGTAATCTTAAGCTCCAAGTTTAAAGCAATCGAAGTGGCAGAAGGAGAGAAATGACTTAAAACGCAAGAAGAAGAAAGAAACAAAGGAACAGTGAGAAAGAAGCAAAGGAATGATTTTTTTTTTCCTTTCTTTTTATGAGAATTAAATGTTCACAAAAAAAAAAGAAATTAAAGACAGAAACGAGTTTGGTGGAAGAGAACGGTAGTAATCAAAAGGGGTCTGTGCAATTAATCTTTCATCTTCATGTTTGAACAAAAACGGTTCTTTATTCTTGGGTTTCTGCTCTCAATTGGTCAATAGATCAAGAGAGAGAGAGAGAGAGATTTGATTTAACAGAAAAGGTGGGATTTTGAAGGTAGTGGGATAGTGTCAATGGAGGAAACTAGTGTGTTGTGTCTCAGAGAGCCTAGTGGGGTTTTAGAACCATTTATTTATTAGTATTATTGACCTTTTTTTCTTCTCCCTTTGGGTTGAAGAAGTGAATTTAATTTAAAATTCTTTTTTCTTGAAAGGTTAGGTTTATTTTGTCAATAGGTTTCCTACACATATGTTTAATTCATTGGTTTAAGAATATGTGAGTAAGCGTTTCCCAAAACATACAACTAGAAACTAGTATAATATTTTACGTTTTAAATCTATATAATTGTAGTGAGACAAAAAAAAAGATCTATCATTAAGGGAACTAAAAATTATTTTTGTCTGCGTATTTGAATCTTTAAGATTGATTAACCAACCACCATTTTTTTTTTGGAATTTGTTTATCAATAAGAGAAAGTGTAAGGTTATATCATGTCAACTAGATAAGATTTATAAAGCTAAACCCACTTTTAAGATACTTATTTGTCACTTTTGAAACATATTAACAACATACAATAGATGTTATATATTATATATAGAGATATATTCGGCATAATTCCGGTGAATTGTCAGTTTTCTATCGTGTAAATCATGTTTCTTTAATATGTAGGGCATGGCTCTAACCAGTGAACTGTAGAAGTTGTCTCCGATTGAAGTTATAACCAAACACTTGGAAGCATATCCTAATTGGAACAACATTTCAAATCCCATTTGGTAACAGACGCATTTATATATAAGAGTGAGGAAAATATATATATATATATATATATATTTTATTATTGAGAACAACTATAAATTGATTAATATTATTAAAAATGCCTTAAATTTTATAATTTTCAATCTCTCATTTCGTTACCTCCTTCGAAATTAAAGTTTGTCTATATCTACTAATGTATGATCATGCTGCATATGAAGTCTAAGTTTTCATAATCATTAACCTCCACGTCAAAGAAAATCAGTAGTGGAATGGATTAAAGTTTGTTTTGTATTGTAAAATTTGTTGAATTTAAAGAAAAAGGAATCCAATTAATGAGGAGACAAATTAATCCGATCCTATATCCCCGTTAATCCAACCCTCACCAAAAAAAAGAAAGACAAACGTGGTATTGTTTATTATTTATCATATTGCCATAACCATAACTGTTTAACGTAACATCAATTTTATTTTACGAGGAAACATCATATCTATGTAAGTATCCTTCATATCCAAAATAACACAATCAATCTTCTCGGTTTTAGAGCAAGTTTCGTATATTCTTTTTTATATTTTCATTCTCTTCACAAGAATCACAACGTTCTTTTTTTTTTTTTTTTTTTTTTTTTTTTATAAAATCACAATGTTCTTTTCATTTCTTACTTTGTTTGCTTTATGAAAAAAAAAGATGATAGATAAAAATCTATGGCTTGAAACCGATAGCAACAATTCACTTTAATTGATAGAAACAACAATAGCACCGACGTAACAAATATGTCAAAGATTAGGTCTACAAGTAATTGATCACATGTTGACCAAGAAGAAAAGTGTACGGGTCATACTTAATGTTAATAACTACTAGTATTTCTATAGTGGATGAAAACCTCCCGGGAAAAAACAATAAATGAATTATATTATAGATTACAAAGGCGCATGAGAAAAAATAAAAGATTACAAAGGCGCTCCTTGATGTATTAATATTTAAAATTGCCTATACCAGAAAAAGAGATGGACTTTTATAGGCAATCTGGGGTGTATTTCTATACATCTATCTACCTAGGCTCCAGTTTAGTAAAATGGAATGAAAACTGATGAACAAAAACTATTAAACTAGTACTATAATGATTAAGAATTTATATTAGTTAAACATCAAACTTGTCTTCATCTTATTGCTCATATTCCAAGATTCGGCTCACTCTCGGTATAGCATTTTCGGTAATACAGACATGCAAAATCATGTTCACAAACGTCATTATATTGACAAAAAACCTTCTTTATTTTTTTCCAAAATTATCTGATTAATCCCTTTAAAAAAAAAGAGTCCACAATCATACGCTAATTCCAACCAGAATCACTGTATAATTATTTGGTAAAGTGAAATTCAAATTTTAAATAGAAAATGACATCTTTATAATGTAATCGACCCCTTTGGAAAAAAATATTAAAGTGTGCATGTTTCAATCTTGATTTATTACGTACGCAAAATAGGGGTGTGTTTTATTAAAAAAAAAAGAAAGAATATTCATTAAGCTCAGTAAAGCCAAGCAAGCTCCAGCTCTTTAGTAAGAATTAATTCACCTAAAAATAAAATAAAACATTGCAAAAACACGTGGTGTAAGAATCGGTTCCGTTGTCACTAATTAATGACTTTCAGTTTAGAACTTTAAAAGTGTTAAATAAAACAAAATTAAATTCTGATTGACTCATTTGATTTTTCACATTAATACAAAATAAATAAAAATCCCGTTTCAATGCACCGACAAAAAACCGAGACTCCAAGAGATTCATCATATACACAACTAAAATAAAAACAGATGAATAATAAAAATACAACAAGGAGTGGCGAGAATTGCAGATCGTAATTTGGTGTCGTATGTGTGGGGACATAACAACGATCAATACGACCTGATTCGAGTTTGGCTTTTTGTCGTTTTACTGTAAGAAGTGATCACGGACAACGACGTTAGCTCTTTGTTTTTTTTTCTTTACTGTTCAAACAAATCTTATTATATATTCTTTGAATTGAATCATATAAAAGTCCAATACAATTAGGTGGAAGAACAAACATTTGAGCCGAACCAAAAAATGGAAAATCCCCACACCTAAATCAAAATTAAAGAATAAAAACTGAATTTGATTAAGATTAATGTCGAAAAATCTAAAGTGGTCAAAATATGCATCTAATAAAAAAAAAAAAAAATGCATCTAATAATTCTAACCACTACTAGATTATAGCCTCCCTATTTGTGATGAGATCTTTCCGAATTTTCGTATGATGGTCCGAAAAAACCTTGTCGAGTCTCGTGACAATTAATTGCTATATACCCACCGAAATTAATAAATATTCCTTCTCTGAACTGGATCCGACTAGGTCCAGGTAGTTACTGACTTACTACTGTACCAATGCCAATTTTCTTTAATATTCAGATTTTTCCAAAATAAGGAAAAACACAAAAATTAATATAAAAAAGATGCAAATCAACCAAAATTACTAGAAAATTAGAGGGTAGTTAATGCATTTAAAGAGAGATATAGAGACCTAAAATATGGGACCATCAAAATTCACTTTCACATTAAAGGAAAGAGAAGGTAACAAACACTGTTGTAACCATGTGCAGAGCATAGACAGAATCTATAAGACTTTTCTAGGAGGGTTTGGTTTTTAACTAGTTGATGAAGAAGCTTTTCTTTTGTTTCCTTTACTCTTTTGCTAAAGCTGCAACAACAGCTACAAAAGAAAGCTTAAGTTAACCTTAAAGACGAAGAGATTGATGTTTCCTCTCTTCTTTTACCATGTGGTTATCCTCATTCTCAAGGTACCATCCTTTAAATGCCAGAGGTTGAATCTGATTCACTTAAACCAACTTCACTCTCACTGTTTTGACAAAAGTCGTTTTCATCAAAGTCATCAAAGATTGATGCTGATACTTTCTTGGTTTTGGTTTATTATAGTTAACATTCTAGATTTAACATATGTCTTGGCTAGAAATGATAGAGATTGCTGTAAAGGAAAAAAAGGCTTTTTTTTTTACCAACCAACAAGAAGGCAGTAGTTAAATTGAAAACAGGTCAAGCAAATGCTACCATCATTCTCTTACATCTCAACAAAACAGTAATATATCAAAGTGTTTACAAGAAGAAAAAAGAAGGAAGCAAAATAGTAATGAAACAGATGGAAGACTGTTAGCTTTTAACTGACCAAATAAAAGAGCCCTGTTGATGAACCTGTTTCTAACGATGCGGAGACAAACAAAGCTTTCTATGACGATGCATCGCATGATTCAGCTTCCGACCTAGAGACAAATATTAAGTCTAAAGGCGGTTAGCAGGAAACATAATTATTAAAAGATGATAGAAGATCTATGAAATTTGGTATTATGCTGGAACAGCAGCAGAATACCTGAGTGCACTGGACACTGAGTTCAGCTTGATGCGCACAAGATAACATCTAATCGTAACTTTTGTTCAGTAGGGTTATTGGCAAGGGTCAAATTCTTGAAATTGTTTCTTGAATTCTTCAGCCAGCTTTACTTCCTCTTCTTGGCTAATCTTACAGTTTCTCCAGTCGGCCCTATCTGGGATCTTTAGCAATCCTGCTAGAACCTGTAAAAATTTCCAGTGTCATTGTCTATTGTCTAGCCAACAAAATATGCTTGATGATCTAGTCCGCACTATAATCTTTTGGTTCTTCAAATTCTAAATTGGATTGGAAGTTATCCATCTAATCGAATTCAAAACTTTAATACTATGGCCTGATCATGCAAGTTCTTTTGTCGATGATCACTCTATATTAAATAGAACATAATGTTTAAATCTTCATGCATTTGATTCTTGTGTTATCGTCTTTCTTAGTTGTATAATAGCAAAGTCGCAATTCCATGCATAAAATGTCTTACCTCCCGTCCAAATTGTGCAGGGAATACTTCGTTCTCTTCCAAGGTGTGTGATAACACAGTTCCATCAGGAAGTTCCACATAGAAGAGACCCAAAGCTGCATTATACTCCTTCTGCAGATATTTTCTGCCATCAGTACTATCACTAACTGCAACAAAGACAACATAATTTAGTACAAAAAGTAACTCAGATTGCAATGGAAGAACACAGCAATAACTGAGTTCTAAAGATAGGGTCCATTTATTCTATAAGATAGAGAAGAGAAACAGCAAAATATCAGCTTACACTTATTCGTCACAAGCTTAAAGCCCAGTTTTTCAGCCGCCAGACTAAAGATATTAGGAAGAAGACGAGCTCTGGATGATGGAACAGGAACAACCTACAGAAATTAGAAAAAAAACAAACTAATGTAAGCAACTTTTTAAATCCAAAAGATCTACCTGATTGGCAATAGGAACTTTTCTTACCTGGAGGTTAGCATGAGAAACACGTTTAGAGACCAATTCAAAGAAAACTGCATCATTTCCTTGGCTCTTATAACAATTTCTCAGACCATTTTGGTATCTCCTGAGCTCTGATTCACCCTCAGGAGATAAAACAAGAGTATTGGGCAAATGTTCGATTGGGATTATCAATATGTGGTCTTCGACTAGTGAACCTTTGGGTAGAGCACAATAAAAACTTTCCCCTACACTGACGATTAAATGTGACTCCACACTCGGGCTTGATAGACAAAACCAGCATTCTTTAGACCTGTAAGAAGCAAATTTGAAACAACAATTACTGTCTCAACCCCTAATCAAAAAGGCAACTATGTTGCAAGAAAAGTGGTCAGAAGCTAAATTAGAATGTACCTGTTAGAATTCTCAGATCTGGGCTTCCTTTGTACGCTTTCATCTTGAAACTCATGCTTGTAGCTGCACTCTGGGCCTTTTTCACACTTACCTTTGATGATAAGATCAAGACAAACACCTCTACGGCACTGTTCTCTTGCTTCAGCATTGTGTTGGAAATGGCAATTTTCCCCACGAGGACAGGAACCTGAGCAGACAAATTTGAAACAGAGCTTTTCCCCTTGAGATCCATTCTTTTGCCGCTTTGAGACATCATACCTCCAATACTGTGAATCAGCGTCACTGTCGTTTGGCCTCTTCTTTGATTCAGCAGCTCCCTCTTGGAAAGTATAAGGACATAGTGTAGTGTTTGGAGGCTTTGCACTAAGCTCTGATGGTGACATGGTAGATGTTGGTGTAGGCGAAAGTGCATGAAGAAATTTCTGCAAAGAGAAAAAGGAAGTAACATCGAAGAATTTATGAATCAGAAACAAATCAGCAGAAAATGCATAAGGTATTATTTAATGTGGTTCATGTGCTTGCTACGATTCTGCATCCAAACTATCTCCACCTTAGGAAGAGCCATGCATACAGAATATGAGAAAACCACTCAGAACGAAAGTGCTCAAACTGAAAGGAACCAAACTTTTCAGACAAAAACAATGGGATACAAAGCTCGTGTAAAAGAAACTATAGAACACACCTGTTTATTTTTATTTCCAACTTGAGCAAGACCAATAAAGCGAGTTACATGAGTAGAATCAGTGTTGAGGTAAGGTTCACGGGCATAAAATACTCCCATAGAACCTGCAATGTGATAGCTGCCACAAAAGGCAACAGAAACAACTAATAAGTTCCTGACTTTATCAACATTTCCCATTAACAACAACATAAGAATCGAAAAAGCACTCACCGAGGTTTCACTTCCATCACCAATTCAGAAACAGTGACATCACTACAAGAGGAATCAGAAACTCCAACAGGAATATCAGAAACCGCAGCTCTGTTTGTGACTCCCGCAGGCCATTCATTAGTATAACACTAATTAAGGACGACAAGTAGTTCAAAAAAAAAAAAACACTTAAAAGAAAGCTTGAACAATAGAGAATAGAGAATGTATCCACAGTTCCAAATTCATCAACTAATACAAAAAAGGATATGTCAAGAATAAATCAACCACTCCAGGTTCTTCTGCAAGTGCACGAAGAGCATCAACATCATCTTGACTATACTTCCCAAATTGGCTCTCAGATGATTGTCTACCAGATAAGTAAGCAACAGACAAACCTAAATAAACAAACAAAAACACAAGATCATAAAAATACTGATAAAGATTGATACTTTATACTTTCTGATATGATATATAAAAATCCTTACCATGAAGAGTGAACTTCCCACTTCCTCTTAACCAAAACAAATTGTGGGAAACCTCGAGTCCATCCATCTTAAACCCTTGATTCTCAGCTTTCTTCGAAGTCGTCGATAAGATTTTAGGGGCAGCGACGCCATAATCGCCGGTGAAGTAAGTAGGAATCGGAACTTGAGCTCGACCTTCGACGTAATCCAAAAACTCGTCTAGGAGTTCCGGAGAATCAGGAAAAAACTGTCCGACGCAAATAAGAGCATCAAATGGACCTGCCGATTTGCTAACCTGCAAAAATTGGAGTTCAATTAAAACCCTAAGAGATACAGAATCATGTGAAATAGATAAGTGATTGAGAAAGAGAGATAGAGATAAAGATAGGGAGAGAGACCGATTGAAAACGCTTGAAGAGCTGATTGAGACGTCCTAGAGGATCTCCGCAGAGCAAAATTCTGGGCGCCATGAGAGTGTCGGAGCCGTGACACTCAGAGATGATGGTTGATGATGGAGGAGGCAACGACGGAGACGAAAGGAGCTTTGGGCTATTTAGGCCTTTCTTTTTTCTATTTAATGGGCTTCAAATAAGCCCAAAGTGAAAATTTCAAAACGTGTCTCTTCTTTACTGTTGTCGGCGGATGTTTTTATCTTATTATATAAAGTACGGTTTTCGAAGTTAGTAACTCGCTGGATTATGACACGTGTCGATTTTAACGATCGAGATTTTGACACGTGTCTATTACTAATTATGATAAAAAAACAATTATAATTTTAGAGATAATTATAAGAAAGTTATGAAAATTTAAAATATTTTGAAAATAAAAAAAATAATTATGAATTATATTTTTTAAAAACAATTATAATTTTAGAGATAATTATAAGAAAGTTATGAAAATTTAAAATATTTTAAAAATACAAAAAAATAATTATGAATTAGAATTTTTTCAAGTTAGTAACTCAGGGGATCACGATGATCTCCTCCTAAACGGATAAACAAATAAAAACCTATCATACACTATACCAGATCAAAACGGTAATCATAGTAGTACTTTAGAGTCGAATCCACAGAGACCAGAGATACACTTTAAATCAATTGATTAAATTAAGCTAAGATAAAATAAGGATTTGATTTTCTAACCACCTAGCAATAAAATAAATAAGCAATAATAATAAAAGAATATTAGGCATAGGGAAACCATCCAGGATGTGACAAAACAATTAAATCAATTAGTAGAGAATATTAAAATACGTTCTAGAACTCAATTCACAATTAATAAGACATCTCGCTCTCGCGCAAACACCTACTTAGTAATACTATATTAGAAAATCGCTCCCGCGCGTTCCCTAGAGTAATACTAGCATTAAGAATAGGATTGATATGTTCACAAGATGTCATGGCCCGGGCTTTCGCCTCAAGCCATAAAACCTTGCTCGACTAGTGTTGATTCCAGCGACTAAACACTACTTTCGTACCTAGTTTAATCACACAAGATCTTAGAACAAGTTAGCTACTCAAGCCCTAAGCATTAAGTATAACAATAGAAGAAGAACGATAAAGTAAATTCCCAAATCTAACAACCTAATAATCGGTCACATCCCTTCAGAGAAACCCTAGCCTAATAAAGAAACTACTCAAACATAAAAACAAGAACAAAGATGAAACTATAAAGAGACATCTTTATAAAATAAAACTTAAGAGTGTATTGAGAGGTGAATCTCTTACAAACTCTAAAGAGGAGAGAATGAATTGTTTTTTCTACAAGGGACGAGCCTCTCTTTATATAGCAAAGGGAGAGAGGCCGCAAAAGGAAAACAAGAGAGAAAATGGAAAAACGAAAAATGGAAAAACTTGGAGAAGAGGCAAGCAGGGATCGATCGATCCTCGGGTAGGATCGGTCGATCCCACCGTCTTCTCGTCTTGGGCCAAAGCCTTTGATCAGATCGAGCGGTCCATGGGCCTGGTCAGTCGGTTCCACCGCCTCTTCGAACGTGAGCCGCAATTCTTCAGGGATCGATCGATCCTTCGGTTGGATCGGTCGATCCTTCTTCATTTCTTCACGATTGGCCCATTTCTTCAAGCTTGGTCCATTTGTACTCTTATTTGATCCAAAATCCTTCTTTTTCCAATATTCTCCTTGTAGACCTGAAAATCCCTAAGTAAAGCAAATAGTCCTAAATTCTATCTAATATAAGTTAGTTGACTCAAAATACAATCCTAAAACAAAGATTAAAAACGATAAAAACTAGACTCATCACACGACACGTGTCATATCTAACGGTTATAGACTTTGATACGTGTAAAAATATATTTGTTTATAATTTTAAATATGTAAAAAGATAATTATGAAAAAATATTAAAATTTAAAAATGTAAAAAGATCATGTTAAGAAAATTATAAATTAAATAATTTTAAAAGTATAAAAAGATAATGTTAAGAAAATTTTTAAATTTAAATATTTTGAAAAGTCTAAGAAGATAATTATAATTACTAATTAAAAGATCATATTTTGAAAAGTCTAAGAAGAAAATTTCTTCTTTTTCTTTTTCTTTTTCAGGAGAAGAGAGGGAAATCCATACTTTTTCGAAGTTATGCGCGTCTCGGAAAACATTGAGTCAGAGGTCGCGTTCGATGTATACCAAGCCCCAAGTTGAGAAGATTAAGTCCAAATTATCGTCTTGTCATGGGTGGAGTCAACGCCAAGTCAATCGGATTTCCAAGAGATAGGGACTTCTGGTGAGTTGTTCGGCTATAGCGTTCCAATCTTCGGCTCTTCAATGAGTATAATCATGATGGGTAGCAGAAGATATTAGTACGAACACGCGATTCACAAAAGAAGTTTCAAGTTCTAAACCATTTTGACTCAATAAAACGACTCAAATAAAAATGTTAGCATAATGGTCACAAATCCCCCCAGACTTACTTCACACCGTCCCGGTGGGAAAGAAAAATCAAAGAAAGGAAATGCAAATCAAAAAAAAAAAAAAAAAAAAAACAGAAGTCAGAAAACACAAAGCGGATCGATCGATCCCGAAGGGAGATCGGTCGATCCTATCGTTAGTATCATAAATCCAAATATAGAAATACATAGTCGCAAAAATAAACGAAAGGAATATTATACAGAGGATAGAACCAGTGGATACGAGTCTATGTTGATGGTGGAGATTCCCATTGTCCAAGGCATCGCCTGTTGCGCTCGCGGAGATCGTCCTGCTCATAAGTCGCGGAGGTGTCATGGCTCGGGGATGATAGCCAAGTAGGAGAATCCTCCTCATCATCATCGACGCGGACAGTAGAAACAGCGGCGTGGTCAATCTCCTCAGTATCAGACGCATGGACCGGAGTGGGCTCGCGTCGGGGTGGAGGTGGTGATAGTACGATGCAGCAAAGCCAAGTGGCAATCTTCGTCAGCAAGGTGTTGTTCTTCTGCGTAGTCTCACAGACCCATCGCTCCATCTCTGTAGCCGACTCCGTAGGTGGATCAGTAGCGGTGTAAGCGCTCACGTCAAGCTCAAATGGAGGCACCTGTCCGGAGAATGACTGAAATGGTGGAGTCTGAGATGCAGAAGGCTGAGAAGGTCCAGCCTCATCGGTACGTCTGGTGCGTACGGCTCTCCTAACGCCACTAGTCTTCGGCGGGATAGGTCTCTCGCAAAGCGCCCCAGCAGGCGGATGAAAGGCAATGTTGCCTAGAATGGCGAGAGACGTCAGCTCAATGCGGGGCAGGCGAATGTACCTGTATGTCCCGTCTACTTCCTGAAAACGATAGGCTAGTGAGTGGCGGATGAGAATCTCACTCGCGTAGAGGTGCTCTCGATCAATGAATCGCGCCCTGTGCTCAGGAACGGCTGGTGCGATGTGGAAACGGCAATGGGTGATAATGGGAGTCACCAAGCTCCCGATCATGATCACCTTCTTCCTGGACCGAAGTGCCTGCTTCGCCACCTGGATGAACTCCCGAACTAGTAATGCGGCGAAGTTGACGCGATGCGTCTTGTTGTAGTTGGCCGCGGTGGGGCTGGTGATGAAGCGATGGAGCCCATAGAAGCACATGGAGAGCTCAGGTAGCTGCAAAGTACCCATCTCTGCACGGGCAAAGATGGTGCTGCTCATGAAACGGACCGCCAAGCGAATCATCGGGTTGCGGATAAGTGCCTGCTTGGCACCTCGAGAAACGTACTCGCCGGACCCAAAGGTCTGCCAGAATGCAGAGGGGTCAGTGATGCCATCGAATTGGTTCTTCTCGCGAGGCGGGAACCCATAGAGATCACACAACTGAAGGAGTGTGATGGTGAAGTGCCTTCTAGATAGAAAAAATGAGATGAAGGCGTCGGTGGCATCTTGCGGATCCGTAGGGTAGTGGACCTGCAATGTGGCGAGAAACTCGGCTGCGGCATTGGGATAGAGATCCCATCGCTTCTTCGGGAAAGAACCGAAGCCGGCATTGCGCAGAAACGTCAAGATATCGTCTAGGATGCCCATAGCCCTCAGAACATCGGTTTCTAGAAACCGTGTGGGCTCGAATTTGCAGCTGCGGAGTGCAATGGTGTCTTCCTGATTCTTCTGGGTCCACTCTCTCTCTCCGGTGGCTGGTTCCATGCCGCTACGTCGTCCTGGAGCCATTTTCTGAAAACAGAAAACACTCAAAAACAAATGAGAAAAACTCACAAAGCTTAACAAAAATCAAAATGGTTTAAGAAGCTAATAAAAACAATGCAGTGCGACGCAAGCAACAATATCCAATTCAACATGAAATCGAAATTCCTATCGCACTCGCGAAATGCAAAACAGAAAATCCGAGACATGTAATGGCATTAAGCATATGCAATCAACAATTAGTACTCTCTCGAACTTAATCGTCTCTCGCAATCCATCAAATTGCATTTTCAACCTCATAAAAATCGAAATTCTATGGCTTATCACACGAAATTTTCAAGTTTCTCACAATAAAATCAAATGCATTTCAAACCAGAGAAACTATCAGTCCTATAGCATTCCCAACAACCTAATTCAACCTAAATCCAAGAGATTACAAAGCTCTAACACCCTAAAGTGGAAAAACCCGAAATCAAATTTCAAAAATTCGGACTCAGTACCTCAAACGAATCAAGCTGGGTATAGGGGAATCAGTTTGAGCTCGAAAAATAGTGTGATTTAGCACCAAGAATCAACAAAAACAATGGAGAATTGAGAGAGATTGAGAGGATTGAAGTTTTTAGAGAGAGAGAGCAATGGAGGTTGGGGATCGATGGAGGAGAGAGAGGACTCGATCTCCATCGATATATTGGCCCTAAACCGGTTTAAACCGGTTTGAATCAAGTGGATAAACCGATTCAAACCGGAAAGTGTACGAGCAGGACGTGCAGCAGCAAGAGGATCGATCGGTCCAAGTGGTAGATCGATCGGTCTGTCATCACGAGGATCGACCAGTCCGAGTTATGGACCGATCGGTCCGGCAGCAGCTGGCAGGACGGGTGGAGGATTGTTTCCTCCTTCGGCAGCTGGAAAGGCAAGTGGGTTACCGGCAGCAGCAGGTTGCACATCTTGGGGACTCATCTCAGCAGACTTAGTAGCTTTCATTTTACCTCGTTCCAAACGCCCAAGTTCTTCGTTAGAGAGTGCAACTAAGTCGGTAGCCTTGTGGCTTCTCAATTGCATGCACCTGAAATCAAAAATAGTAATAGAATAATTAGTATAATGCAGAAAATAAAAATTTTAGACTAAATTCAATTCTAAATCTCTAAAGGTGCCTATTGGTCCCCGGCAACGGCGCCAATTTGATCTCCTCCTAAACGGATAAACAAATAAAAACCTATCATACACTATACCGGATCAAAACGGTAATCATAGTAGTACTTTAGGGTCGAATCCACAGAGACCAGAGATACACTTTAAATCAATTGATTAAATTAAGCTAAGATAAAATAAGGATTTGATTTTCTAACCACCTAGCAATAAAATAAATAAGCAATAATAATAAAAGAATATTAGGCATAGGGAAACCATCCAGGATGTGACAAAACAATTAAATCAATTAGTAGAGAATATTAAAATACGTTCTAGAACTCAATTCACAATTAATAAGACATCTCGCTCTCGCGCAAACACCTACTTAGTAATACTATATTAGAAAACCGCTCCCGCGCGTTGCCTAGAGTAATACTAGCATTAAGAATAGGATTGATATGTTCACAAGATGTCATGGCCCGGGCTTTCGCCTCAAGCCATAAAACCTTGCTCGACTAGTGTTGATTCCAGCGACTAAACACTACTTTCGTACCTAGTTTAATCACACAAGATCTTAGAACAAGTTAGCTACTCAAGCCCTAAGCATTAAGTATAACAATAGAAGAAGAACGATAAAGTAAATTCCCAAATCTAACAACCTAATAATCGGTCACATCCCTTCAGAGAAACCCTAGCCTAATAAAGAAACTACTCAAACATAAAAACAAGAACAAAGATGAAACTATAAAGAGACATCTTTATAAAATAAAACTTAAGAGTGTATTGAGAGGTGAATCTCTTACAAACTCTAAAGAGGAGAGAATGAATTGTTTTTTCTACAAGGGACGAGCCTCTCTTTATATAGCAAAGGGAGAGAGGCCGCAAAAGGAAAACAAGAGAGAAAATGGAAAAACGAAAAATGGAAAAACTTGGAGAAGAGGCAAGCAGGGATCGATCGATCCTCGGGTAGGATCGGTCGATCCCACTGTCTTCTCGTATTGGGCCAAAGCCTTTGATCAGATCGAGCGGTCCATGGGCCTGGTCAGTCGGTTCCACCGCCTCTTCGAACGTGAGCCGCAATTCTTCAGGGATCGATCGATCCTTCGGTTGGATCGGTCGATCCTTCTTCATTTCTTCACGATTGGCCCATTTCTTCAAGCTTGGTCCATTTGTACTCTTATTTGATCCAAAATCCTTCTTTTTCCAATATTCTCCTTGTAGACCTGAAAATCCCTAAGTAAAGCAAATAGTCATAAATTCTATCTAATATAAGTTAGTTGACTCAAAATACAATCCTAAAACAAAGAATAAAAACGATAAAAACTAGACTCATCACACGACACGTGTCATATCTAACGGTTATAGACTTTGACACGTGTAAAAATATATTTGTTTATAATTTTAAATATGTAAAAAGATAATTATGAAAAAATATTAAAATTTAAAAATGTAAAAAGATCATGTTAAGAAAATTATAAATTAAATAATTTTAAAAGTATAAAAAGATAATGTTAAGAAAATTTTTAAATTTAAATATTTTGAAAAGTCTAAGAAGATAATTATAATTACTAATTATAATTTTAAACTACTAATTATAAAAGAAAAATGATTACATAAATTAAGAAATTATACAATTAATTAATATAATTATTAATTCTAAAAGAAAAAAGAATTGTAAATACTCACTTCTATATAATCTAAGATTCAAGAAAGTGGGAACCAAGAAATCTTATTATATAAAGTTGGGTTTTCGAAGTTAGCAACTCAAGAGATTTTGACATGTGTCAAAAAAAATTTGTTTTAAATAATTTAAAATATATAAAAAGATAACTATGAGAAAAGATTAAAATTTAAATAAATTTAAATATTATAAAAATATAATGTTAATAAAATTATAACTCAATAATTTTAAAAATATAAAAAGATAATGTTAAGAAAATCTTAAATTTAAATATTTAAAAAAATATAAAAAGATAATTCTATTACTAATTATAATTTTAAATTTCTAATTTTAAAACAAAAAAAGATTACATAAATTAAGAAATTTACACGGTCCGGTTATTGCATTTTATAATTGTTACTATAATTTTATAAAAAATTAATTGTGTTTTTTTTATTATGATTGTAGATTTTGAGGATGTGCAACAAACCATATGTATCGATGCATGAAAATTTGGGTGATATTTCGACTAATTGGTGCAGAAGCTATCATTGTATGATAAGATAGGTTTTGATCAAACCCGGTGTCGAAGTATTTTGTTAACGTTTAGTAGGTAATAGCCTATGATTTATGTAATAATTTTTTTGTGGATGCATGGATTTAGAGATGTTTGATATGATTATTGTGTGTGATAGAAGTTTTGATCCAAATGTGATATTTTTGTATATTTTTACATGTTTTGTAATATTTTTTTGTGGATGCATGGATTTAGAGATGTTTGATATGATTATTGTGTGTGATAGAAGTTTTGATCCAAATGTGATATTTTTGTATATTTTTACATGTTTTGATAAGATACGAATTTTTTTTTCAATGTTCAGGAAGTTGATACGTAAAAATTGATTTCATCCGATGAAGATATAAATTTTGAAACATTATTAATATATAAAAAACTATATATTTGAACATATATGAAAATATATAATAAATAAGTAAGAAAATTAAATTAAGAAAGTTATAAATATTTTACAGAATATCTTTTTTTTTTTATACGGGTTATAAAAAATTTTAGTTATAAACCGGTGTATACGCGGGTTTGTTTTTGTTTCTTACACGGGTTATAAAATTTTTAATTAAAAAAATAATTAATAAATAAATAGAAAAACTAAATTAAATAATATTTGTAAATATTTTATATAATATCTAAAATATTTTTTTATACGGATTATAAAATATTTAAATATTAACTATTATAAAATATTTAAATATTAACTATTATAAAATATTTAAAAAAAATAAAGCTCATAGGGATGAATTTTATCCATGAAAAGTGAATTTTTAAAAAAACTCTGTCGATAATTACGGGTAAATATAGATATATTTTTTAAATATATCGTCGAATTAATGAAAAAAATAAAACTAAAATTTTCACCGCCTCTCAGTTTCTATATATATACCTTGATAGGTTTTCGTATGAGCTCATATGGATTTATTGCGTTTTATTATGGTTGTAAATTTGGAAGATGTGGAACAAACCATATGTATCGATGCATGAAGATTTCGTTGATGTTTCAACTGATTATTCTAGAAGCTATTATCGTATGATAAAATCGTATGATAAGGTAAATTTTGATCAATATCTAATTATTTTGGTATTGATATATATGTTTCAATAATTGGTGTCGAACTATTTTGTTAACGTTTAGTAGGTGGATACCCTATGATATTTTTCATTGGATGAATAAGTGAATTTTTTTCTAATGTATAATATGTTTTACTTTTGATGTGATGATTTAGGATTAGTGTACTAATATTTTTGTGGATGCGAGGATTTAGAGACGTTTGATATGACTATTGTGTTATAATAGAAGTTTTGATATAAATGTGATAATTTCGTATGCTTCTACACGTTTTGATAAGTTACAAATTCTTTTGCCAACGTTTAGGAGGTTGATGCGTAAAGATTGATTTTAATGGATGAAAATATAAAATTTTAAAACATGATTGATTATAAAAACCGGTGTTAAAAAAAAATTGATTATAGAAACCTATATAATGAAAATATATTAAAATAATTAATAAACAAAGAAAAAATTTTAATTAAATTATTTATAAATATTTTACATAATATCTAATTTTGATTTTTACGGGTTATAAAAATTTTAGTTATAAACCACGTATGTGGGCATTAATTTTTTTTTTTCTTACACAAGTTATAATATTTTTATTTTAAGCGGGTCCTAAATCTAGTTTATATATGTTTCAGAATTTCAAAAGATATATTTCTCTTTGTTTTAGTTAGGGTTTCGATCATGGCGGGCTCAGAGGAGGTTAACTGTCGCCCACGTAAGATTCAGAAGGATCGAAATCGTCATGGGAACGACTCAAGATAGGAGAAGTGGATGATGATGAGTATCTTCGACAGTATTTGTTGTTTCACTACCAGTTCCAGAAATCCGAGGTAAATTCAATACCTAATTCCTTGTTTCCTTCAAAATTTAGGTTTGATATTAAATTTTTGGAATGGGATTGCTTAATTAGGGGGTTTGGTTTTTTATTTTGACGTCTTAATTAGGGTTTCACGGTTGATTGGGAGCGATTTGATTACGCGTTCCATGTTCAGTCGTTTGATGATGCACCGCCTTTTAGTCAGACGCGAAGCAATGCTGTATTGATCCGTGAGATGACACTCTTGGCCATTGAGAAACACAATGAAGCTCAAGGAACAAAACTTGTGTTTGTCGAGCACATATCAGCAAATTTCGAAATTGTTAATGGTCTTCTCTGCTGGTTAACATTCTGGGCTAGAGATACGGCTGCACTCACTCCTGAGTCCAAAATCTATCAAGCAAAAGTGTGGCGCCGCGGAAAACAGTCTGCTCTTCCCATGTTCAGGCTCAAGCCCAATGACGAAGGTGATTCCGCTTTTATCGATCTCCATTGGTTTCTTTACCTGTTGAGACCTATTCTCATATTAACGTGTGTGTTTATCCGATGCAGAGATGGATTCTATTGAAGTGAAACCTCCCCCTCCCATCCGTTATGACTTTTGTACTGATTCTTGCTCTTCATTTACTTCTGTGACCTATAATTAATACAAGTATTGCTTTTCGAATATAAAAGAAACAATATTGGTAATATGAACATTCTAGACTATATATACTAGAAAGGACAAGGCATTAGTTGAACGTAAACAACCTATTATAGTCTATGCTTTTCTAATCAATGCCAATATGAATTGATTCATTGAATAAGTTAGTACTCATTAACGTCCTGTGTTTTGTTGTCATGTAGATAAACCACCGATTGTCTTTGTTCGAGCTGGTCCTGAAGATGGTGTCCCTTTCGTCTTCGATCGAACTGGAGCTCTTCTTGATTGTGATAGCTCTGGATTCTGCTGGTCTCTAAAGGAAAAAGATACCAATTGACGATTGTTGGCGTTGATTTTATATTTAAAGTATTTAAAAGTAAATAAAAGCAATCGATAAAAGAGTTCTCTTGATAAAAACAATTAAACAAACCTCGAACAACCAAAGTTGATATTCTTGTGAGGAATCCAGGCACATCCAGCAATTTTTTTTTATAAATAACGTATTCTTGAAGTTACTCCAAATCTTGAGGTGTGAATTTTTTTTTTTGGTCAAAGAGGTGTGAATTTCTCTTTTATCTATTTTCAACTAAAAAAGGCACGTGAAATCTTTTAAATCATTTCCGAAACTTTTTTCTTAAAATTAAAATCTTTTAATAATGATTTTTTTTGGGTGGAATCTTTTAATAAGGATTTGATATAAGAGATTGCAAATAATTATTTTACATAAATCCCATATTCAATAGCATAGGATTTGATAAAATCTTTAAATTTTGGCTTCCCCCTCTCCCATTATAAAATTAGGGTTTGTAAATGGTTGATTAAGGCAAGAAGATGACAATTGATTACGAACTTTGCAGTGATCCGTTCGATCCACGATGTGTCAGCGCGAGTTCGATGTATCCTCCTGGAGCTGAGCCCGAGGAATCAAAACGTTTCTTGATACGTTCAATTGATACTTTCTACTTTCTCATATGAAGAGTGAACTTCCGATTGTCTTTGTTAGTACTCATTAACGTCTTGTGTTTTGTTGTCATGTAGATAAACCACCGATTGTCTTTGTTCTAGCTCGTCCTGAAGATGGTGTCCCTTTTGTCTTCGATCAAACTGGAGCTCTTCTTGATCGTGATAGCTCTGGATGCTGGTCTCTAAGGGAAAAAGATACCAATTGACGATTGTTGGCGAATCACCTAATTGACTAATAAAAGTCTAAAACTAGTGATTTTATACTTAAAGTATCTAAAAGTAAACAAAAGCAATTGATAAATAAAAACAATTAAACAAACCTCGAAGAACCAAAGATGATATTCTTGTGAGGAATCAAGTTACATCCAATAATTTTTTTTATAAATAACGTATTCTTGAAATCATTCCAAATCACACCTCATCTTGGCACGTGAATCTCTTAAAATTATTTCCAAAACTTTTTTCTTAAAAAATTACAAAATTCCAAAACTCTCTTTCTTACTTACTTTTGTTTTTTGTGTATTACAAAAAGAGACCCAATATCAAAAGGTAATAACATTAGCATATTAAGAAGATGAGGTAACATACTTTTGTTTATAATCTAATCATTGATTATATAATTTGTTTAAGTTTGAATGATAATTAATATATTTTGCATAAAATTGTTTTTAGAATAACATCTTCATAATCTGCTAGTGTATAATTACTCTTTCATATTCGGTCTCTTTTAGATTCCTGTCACATGTTCTTCTCCAAGACTATGGGCGGTTTACCTGCATTACCAAAAATGATAGGTTCGATTGCACTAGCATTGTACAAAGTTATTCTATATCATCGATCTAATGTATTGTTTCTCTCTAGTTCACAGTTTTCAAACTACTAGTACTGTATATTTGATAAAAATGAAACTTTGGTTCCGTTTGTGAAAGAAATTTGAAACCTGATCAGAAAAATGATAACTAAATCACGTAAAGTAGCTTACAATAGATATGAAAAACCAAAGAAGCAACGAAAGTTTTCTCACGATTTAAAACCTTCAACTTTTTTGTTAACAAAAATAAAAACTCCGGTTTTGATTTGCTGAATAGTAGAACGAGTGAAAAAGTTGAAATATTTTTTAACAAAAATAACTAAATGGAACTGTGATGATTGGAAAAATGGGAAATATTGTAGTTATATTTGGAAATTTGAAACCTTTTTTCAGAAAAATGATAACTAAATTACTTAAAGTAGCTCACAGTATAGATGAAAAACCAAAGAAGCAACTAAAGCTTTCTAATGCTTTAAAACCTGCAACTTTTTTGCTAACAAAAATGAAATTAAAACACCAGTTTTGATATGCTGGACAGTGGAGCGAGTGACAAAGTTGAAACCTTTTTTTTTTTTTAAATAACTAAAGAGATATTATTTCATAAATTACCTGGAATTTTGGACTTTAGAACCAAGAATGAACCCAAATTTTTGAAAAGAGAGAGCAGAAGAGAAAAAAGTTGTGAAAGAGGGTTAAGAAGTGATATATCATTTATAATAGAAAAAATCATATATATATCAAATCACTTCGATTTTGGAGATAATAAAACAAAGATAAATATGAACAAAATTTTTATTGTAGAAGGAAGTACCGAGATGTTTGTGAATAGAAAAAGAAAGAGAAAAGTTGTAGTCTCCACAAGAGAAAAAGAGAAGAGGAGAAGTCAAATTTATACTCCCTTTGCTTCAGACTTTAATCTCATATCCCCCTTTTCATCAAAACAATTTCTCTAAACCCCCTCAATGGTTTAAAGAAAACTAATGATTATTAATGATAAACTGTAAATTTCTAAAAATATAATTAAAATTCTTGAATTATTATTGGTTTAAAGTTATTGGAAGTTGTTAATTACAGAAAATGATGTATTTATTATTAAATTTTAATATGTTTTCTTATGTGTGAAAACGTATAAACATTCATCTTTTAGAAATAGAGTGAGTATATATATTTTTGTCGTTTTTGTGACATTATATATTTATCAACTTTTAACCATCAGATTAGTTATGTTTTAATGTTATAAAGTATTTGTATTTGTTTTTGAGTTATTAATTATTGAAAAAATAACTATAGATTTGATATAATTTTTATAAATTATTACTTAAACAACAAAACATTGTAAATGATTTTGAATTATTTTACATTAATCTCATATTCAATAACATAAGATTTGAAAAGATAATTATTAGCTATTTTTAACTAAAAAAATAAGGAGGACGTCATGCATTGTGGTACGCGGTCGATTTTGTGGGAGATCATAACGATAAATCCACTACAAAACAAATATCAAATTATACAGCAACTTGGAAGGTTGGAACAAAAGATTTTTAAAAAAATAAAAAAATTAACTAACATTGTTTCCATTGATGTTATAGTCTAATAACGTATTAGTAGATATCATGAGAGCTCCAACGGATTGCCTTCGAACCATTTCTTGAAGATCAACATCTTCTATGTCAGTCAAGTAAGTAAAGTTGTCTAGTTTGTAATTGTGGACCTTAAAAATGATAGAGAAATGTAATTAGAACCACTTATTAATAATTGATATATATGTCTATAAAAAATTATAGATTATTTACCCTCGGATGATTGTATTATCTTTTAACAAATTCACCATGATGACGACATTGACTATCTACGCAAACTTCGTACACTTTCATAAAATTTAGAGCTGTTTTAATGTTGTTGATGTTGTATTTTGAACTAAATTGCACATTGTTGATAATATGTTGTATTGACAACTCAAGTTGCTGTTGTAAGTAAATTCCTATGTTTAAAAGTGGTGAACAAAACTAGGAGAATGGCTGAGAAAAAGGACTTAATATATTTTGTCTTTTTTCTTCTTTTATGTTTTGCTCTGGTTTTTTGTGTTGAACTTGGTCAATCTTTTCATTTTCTCTTCCCTTTCTCTTACTAGTTACTACCGTCTACAGACATGGCATCATTTCTCTTACTATATAACAAAAATAAAAATAAAAGATAAACTATCTATATTTTCAAAATGGTTTTAAAGAAAATATGTATCACTAGCTCATTCATGAAAATCCACTAACCGTGAGTGATTCATCTTAACACAAACTGTTTTAATATCAAATACTTATTCCATTATAACAAAAATATATTTAAATGCAAGTAACACATACTCTAGATGTTTCATAGCAAATGATCCAGTTCAAATAATTCCTTAGAGATGAACGTCTTAACCGTTTAATTTACGTAAAAACGTTGTTTTTCTATTTATAACTATAAAAGACTTTTATCTAAAGAGATAACATTTTATATATAGATAACGACTATAAAGAGACCAGCCACATTACAAGAATAATAAAAAAACTGATCTTACCAATTACAAATTGGTGATTAATAATTTCATATGAACATTTAATTTTATACGGTATGATGAGAAACAATGTGCAGAACATAATAGTTTACCAATCAAAATGTTTTGAAAAGAAAAAGACAAATTAGTTGTTAAAGAAAAAATAGACAGATCAAACTATACAGTATACACAGCCCAAAATGTGGTCACAGCCGTTATTGTGGCGATGTCCTTTTTTAGAAAAGAAACGAAACCAAAATAATTTTTTTTTCGCAGTCCTTTAGTAAATTTTTAACATCGTTTGGTCCTTTAATTATGTGTATGCAAACATGTGTCCAGCCACGGACAATAGCACACACAGCAACGAGCTAAATCACTGTGTCAGCAAAAACAAATTTGAAATCTTTAGTAAAACCCAATATTTTTAAGAGAAAATTACATCCAGCGCCATATTTCTAATTCAACTTTGTCCAAAATGCCAAATTGTCTAATTCCTTTTCTCTAATGCCATAAGCCCAAATAGAATTGACTAAAATACCCTTCTTCACATCCACTAGTTAGAAATCATAATTATTTTCTCTTTCCTCCATTGTCGATTTTCTTTGTTTCTTCTGTTTCTCTCATGTTTTAATTTTGGAGTTCAAACTTGTTTCATATAATCAGAAACTGTCAAATTTATGGTAGATCTTATTTCGCCGATCCATGCTACTCGAGTGGAGGCTTCGTCTGCCGTGCCAAACTTTATCCCGCCGCCGTAATACTACCCGTGTTGATGATTCCTCCACCGACCACCGTGCTGGATGTTATTCCGCCAACTGATACTATTCGTGTTGATGATTCCTCTTCAACGTTGTTAATGAATTGATTTCTTATTATTTTCAATCTTCCACTGTTTTAGTTACGAATAGTGATAACTCTACATCCATTGTTTTTAGGAGAAGATTGATGGCTCCAAATCTGGTTTGTAAGATTGAAACGAGTTCAGATCTGAGAAAGAAAAAAGACGTGTGGACAATATTTTGTGGACAACTTTTATCGTCATTTTATCAAATTTGTGTCCACCAATTTTTTTTTTTAAGTCTGTTGTGTCAAATGTGGACAAGATTTTTTGTCCACCAAATGATTTTAAAGTCAATTGTTTCGTTTTATTGTCCACCAACATTTTTTGAAGTTTATTGTGTCAAATGTGGACAAGGTTTTTGTCCACCAAATCTCTTTTGAGTATGTTGTTTCGAACGTGCACTTGTCCATCAATTTTGTTCTTGTCCATCATTTTCCCACTTGTTGAGTATAAGGGCAATTCCGTCAGTTCAAATCACACTAATTCAAAATTGTGGCATTCTGAGAAAGAATTTTTTTTTATGGCATTCTAGGAAAGTTTCATTACAAACATGGCATTCTTGGAAAAATTCCCTTTACACGCTAAACATTATTTTTAGTTAATTAATAAACGATGTCACAAAACTTTTCATGTGATTATTCAATTCCTTAATTACATGCATGGTCCCATGTCAATACGATGTTGTTTACGGCGCGAGAAATAATGTGCCAAAGATATTCTTCTTGCCATCAAATGTTTGTTTAATTTGTCCCATAAAGCTAATAAAAAATGGTTTTGAAAAGAAAAGGACAAATCAAACCATATAATGAGTAGGAGGTCTCGACATCGTGTTTTTATCGGGTTTGGATCAAATTAATCGGATTTTATTCTATTTCGGATCAATTTTAAAATTTAAAAACTTAAAACACCATTGATGTCTGTAATTTTGCATGTCTTTTATTGTTTAGAGAACGTCTTTATATGAACTCTTCAAGAACTTCAACAATTTCGCAATCTCTAGATACCGTATGTATATATCGGTATATATTTAGTTACTGGCAAATAATTGTTCAAAAAATATGTGCATGCTAATGTTCAACAAATATGTGTGTTAGCAATGAAAATTAACGAACAAACAAAGAAGAAGATACGATTCTGTTATATTCCGTTAATTGTGATTTATTTTCGAGTTCTCTTTATTTACTAGAGTGTTCCGGTTTAAGGGAATACAATTAATCTCTGGTTTGCTTAAACCATTTGGTATACTATTAATGTGCGTCACCAAAAGAAAATAAATAACTCTGAAGATATAAAACAAATATTCAATTTATAAACATATTCAATTCGTTGAGATTTTGCCATCGAGAGGTGCGTTAGGGTTCCGATCATGGCGGACTCAGTTTCGATGGATGATAACTGTCGCCCTCTTAAGATTCCGAAGTTGCAGAAAGACAGCGGAGGATCGAAATCGGAACGGCTCAAGATGGGAGAAGTGGAAGATGATGAGTTTCTTCGTCAGTTTTTGTTGTTTCACTACCAATTCCAGAAATCTGAGGTAACTTCAATCCCAAGATTCCTTGTTTCCTTCAAGATTTAGGTTTGATTCGAAATCTGATATGAAATTTTGGGAATCCGATATTGCTTAATTAGGGTTTCACGGTTGATTGGGAGCGATTTGATTACGTGTTCCATGTTCAGTCGCTTGATGATTCACCACCTATTAGCGACACACGAACCAATGCTGCAGTGATCCGTGAGATGACACTCTTGGCCATTGAGAAACACAATGAAGCTCAAGGAACAAAACTTGTGTTTGTAGAGCACGTAACAGCAAATTTCAAATTTGCTAATGGTCTTCTCTGCTGGTTAACATTCTGGGCTAGAGATACGGCTGCACTCACTTCTGAGTCCAAAATCTATCAAGCAAAAGTGTGGCGCCGCGGAAAACAGTCTGCTCTTCCCATGTTCAGGCTCAAGCCCAATGACGAAGGTGATTCCGCTTTTATCTCCATTGGTTTTCTGCTTTATGTTCTTTGGCTGCTACCTATTCTTTTTTGGTAACTTGTGTGTTTATCGGATGCAGAGATGGATTCTGTTGAAGTGCAACCTCCCGATCCCATGCATTACTACGACGACTTTGGTACTGCTTCTTGCTCTTCATTTATTCCTGTGACCTATAATTACTACCAAGTTTTGCTTTTCTAATATAAAAGAAACAATGGTAAAATGAACATTCTAGACTATATACTAGGAAGGACAAGGCATTAGTTGAACGTAAACCACCTATTATAGTCTCTGCTTTTCTAATCAATGCCAATATGAATTGATTCATTGAATAAGTTAGTACTCATTAACGTCTTGTGTTTTGTTGTCATGTAGATAAACCACCGATTGTCTTTGTTCGAGCTGGTCTTGAAGATGGTGTCCCTTTTGTCTTCGATCGAACTGGAGCTCTTTGTGATCGTGATAGCGATGGATTCTGGTCTCTAAGGGAAAAAGATACCAATTGACGATTGTTGGCGAATCACCTAATTGACTAAAAGTCTAAAACTAGTGATTTTTTTTTTTCCTGAAACTAGTGATTTTATATGTAAAGCTTTTAAAAGTAAATAAAAGCAATTGATAAATTAAAACAATAAAGCAAACCTCGAAGAACCAAAGATGATATTCTTGTGAGGAATCCAGTCACATCAAGCTATTTTTTTTTTACAAATAACGTATTCTTGAAATCATATTCCAAATCACATCTCATCTTGGCACGTGAATCTCTTAAAATCATTTCTAAAACTTTTTTTTTAACTTACAAAATTTCAAAACTCTCTTTTGTTTTGTGCGTATTTTTGATAAGCCTCTTTTTATATATATTTTTAATCTGAATTAAGTAAATTAGAAAAAAATTTGAGTACTAACTACTAAATATAAAATTAAATATAAAGCAACCCAAATTTATTTGTTTTCATAGATTTTCAGAGTAGGCGCTAGAACATTAGGTGTTTGGATAGCTCAGTGGATGCTTTTAGAGTTATCTGTCAGCTAGAATTTTGCGATGCATTACTGGATACATTTGCATTTTGATGTCGCATTTACAGTATACGGTATGGACTTTTTTAAGGTCTTAAAGGTTAGAATTGAAACCTATGAATTTAAGATAAGGTTCACAAATGAGATAAGATGTGGACTTTAAGGCCTGATGTATCTTGTGTCTTTCGTCCATTCTCATTTCAATTTTTGTGGAAGCATTCAAAGTTGACCATTTTTCCTGTTGTTATGCTTTGGCAGGTTGGTGCGTGTTTGGTGACCCAAAATGGTGTAATTTTGGGTAAGATAATGAACCACACCTGTCTTTTGATCTCTTTTAAACAAATATGAAACGTGGTTTGTGTAGTTATTTCATGTTCTCGCTTAAAGTTGTGCTTAATCTAGCAATCTGGTGCAAAGTGTGACACACTTAAACGATGAATATAAAAACCTTTTCATCTTTCATTTAGGAATTGGCTATAATGGTTTTCCACGAGGCTGCTCGGATGACAGACTTCCTTGGGCCAAGGTATTATACAAAAGTTGTCTATGCAAACTCATTTAAATTATTTATCAAAAAAAAAAAAAAACTCATTTAAATTACGTTCAAGGTAGTCAGTAAACGGTAAGGGTAATGATGTGTTCAAGAAAAGAAACATTGTGCCTTGACCTTTGATATATAACTACAGATTACAGAAGATTAAGGATTTTCGAGACATCTTATTAACCAATATAATGGATTTGAATGAAAAAAATAATAACAATAATTTATCAGCCTGATGCGAGTGTTACACATTACATGCATGTAAATATCAGGTTTGAACCGGAAGAAAACGCGTAGCACGCGCCGAGTGCAGTTTTCTCTCAAAAAAGTAGATCTAGGGTTTCGCTTGCCGTTCAGCTTTGGCGGCTACCTTCGCCTTCGGCTTCATCGCCGGCGTCGCAAGGTAGTCGCCTCCCCCTCCTTGCGCTTCACGAAGGCTTCAGGTCTCACAAGGGTTTATGGAGAGTGAGCGGCCCCTTTCTCCGACAGTGACGCCTTCTCTTCACTCGACGCGGCGGAGGCTCTTTTCCCTGGCGGCGAGAGCGACACCGCTGAACCACGGTGAGAAGACGCCGCAGCGTTCTCGGTAGAGATCTCGGCTCAGCCGCTCAGGGTGGCAGCCACCACCGTGACGGAAGTCGTTGCAGATGCTTGGCCGTCCTGTTCAGTCACACGGGAATGGATCTGATGGTCGGCTTGAGCCACCATACGCCAGATCTGCCGCCATGGTGCTTCCCCGGACCGGATCGAAGGGAAGTTGCTCGGGAGGACGCAAACCGCCGGAGATGGAAGAGTTTGGCTAGATCCCGTGGCGTCGAGTTGCTTCCGTAGGACTTGATGCCGGAGAGCCGGTTGTCGGTGCCTTAGACACGTCGGAAGGTAAGTAGCGGGCTGGTGGATTGAGGGGTAGACGCCGGAAACAGATTCCGGTTGCTTCTGTCAACGGCGACGTCTCCAAGATCCGGCCACAAAGCCGCCGACCTTGCAACCGCCGGCGTTAGTGTCTTAGTCCAGAGCAGGACTTTAACACAGGGAGATGAAACATTTGAATGGGACCCCAATTTAGAGGGCCCCACATAATTTTTTAATTAAATACAATATATATAGATATTATTGTTATGAAGAAAATAAGTAAGTTTTGTATATTCTAAATCATTGTGTGGTCTAAAATCTTTTAAATTATTATATAGAACTAAATATTAAAATTATAAAAAAAGCAAAAAAATTTTACTTTTTTCAGAAATTTTAAGTTGTTATTTTCTTTTCAGGATTTTATTGTATTCTATCTTTAAAACAGATTTTTATTTGAATTGATTTTTTTCAGTTTAAAATTTTTTTATAGTATAAAAATTAAGATTTTTTTTTCTTAATTTGTTTGGGGTCCCGGATTTCGTTGGTCCGGCTCTGCTTGAGTCACTGCTTCCGGTATAACACCAAAATCCGGCCAACTTTTCCGGCCACCGGATTAGGGTTTGCTTTTTTCCCTTTTTGTAACCATAATAAACTTTTTGTAACTGGGCCTGTGGCCTAAGCCCATTAAAGGGAAAGTAATAAAATTATATTTCAGTTAAAAAAAAAAAAAAATTATCAGGTTTGACATCTAAAGTCGTATGAATTGCGCGTGTTATATCATTGTTAGTCGTTAATGTTACTCATGCCTACCGCTTTTCACTTGGAAACTATGTTCAATAACTTATACATATAAATCAAAATCTGGACCAATCTTTTTATTGGTACTAGATTAGGACCCGCGTATACGCGGGTTAATAATTAAAAGTTTTAAAACTCGTATAAAAACAAAATTAGATATTATGTGAAATATTTAAAAATTACTTAATTTAATTTTTCTATTTATTAATTAATTATTTTTAATTAAAATTTTTATAACCCATGTAAAAAACAAAAACAAAAATAAAATCCGTGTCATGGGTTTATAACTAAAAGTTTTATAACCCGTATATTATATCTAAAATTGTTCATCCAGTAAAATAAATCACAGGGTATCCACATACTAAACTTTAACAAAACAGTTCGACACCAATTATTGTAACATATACACCAATACTAAAAGAATTAGGTTTTGATCAAAACTTACCTTATCATACGATGATAGCTTTTGGACCAATCAGTTGAAACATCACCCAAATTTTCATTCATCAATACATATGGTTAGTTACACATCCTCAAAATATACAACCATAATAAAAAATTATTATTAAAATTTCTATAAAATTATAGTAATAAACGCAATAAACCCATATGAGCTCATTTGAAAACTTATCAAAGTTTATATATACGAAAATGAGAGATGGTGAAAATTTCATAATTTCTGTAATCCTTTTTTCATTGGATTAAGCTTTTAAACTTTCTAAAATATTTAAATTTAAAATCTTCTTAACATTATCTTTTTATATTTTTAAAATTATTAATGTTATAATTTTCTTAACATTATCTTTTTAGATTTTTAAATTTATTTAAATTTTAATTTTTTTCTCATAATTATCTTTTTATATATTTAAAATTATTAAAACAACTATTTTTTGACACGTGTCAAAATCTCTAACCGGTAGATATGACACGTGTCGCGATCTCTTGAGTTACTAACTTCGAAAACCGTACTTTATATAATAAGATATTGTTAGAGCCTGAAAATCCATACACGGATAAGCCATTTCTGATTATTTCAAGACCGATTTGCAATAGTAATTTGGAATTTTGACCGTTGGTTAATACAGTTTAGGACTTTGACTGTGGTAAATCATTTAAACAATTTGGTCATTTGTTTATTGGACTCATCTTGAACCAATCCTCGCACGCAACACCGACACTGGTCTCCCTAAAGCCGTGAAGCTCCGTTGTTATTTATGCGACGCCGTTTTCTCCGCCTCTAATCCTTCACGCACTGCCTCTGAGCATCTCAAACGCGGCACTTGTCCCAATTTCAACTCTGTTACTCCCATAGTCCCATTTCAACCATCACTCCTTCTCCTACATCTTCCTCTTCCTCTCCTCAAACTCATCACCGGAAACGAAACTCCTCCGGCGCTGTGACAACCGCGGTTCCTTCTCGCCTTAATCCTCCTCCCATCGGAGGGTCTTATCATGTCACGCCTATAACCGTCGTCGATCCTTCCAGGTTTTGCGGCGGAGAGTTGCATTACTCTACTCCGCCGCCGCAGCAGCATTTGATGCTTTCCGGCAGAAAAGATGATTCGGGTCCTTTAGCTATGCTTGAAGACAGTGTGAAGAAGCTCAAGAGTCCCAAGACGACGCAGACGCAGACGCAGACTCTTACCAGATCGCAGATGGAGTCAGCTTTAGATTCTCTCTCTGATTGGGTCTTCAAATCTTGCGGGTCGGTTTCTATATCGGGTCTGGAGCATCCAAAGTTTCGAGCTTTTCTGACACAAGTCGGTTTACCAATCATCTCCAAGAGAGATTTCGCCACCACAAGATTGGACTTGAAGTACAAGGAAGCAAGAGCAGAGGCTGAGTCGAGAATCAGAGACGCCATGTTCTTTTAAATCGCATCGGACGGCTGGAAATCAGGAGAATCCGGCGAGAATCTTGTGAATTTGATCGTCAATTTACCCAACGGGACGAGTCTGTACAGAAGAGCCGTACTTGTGAACGGAGCTGTGCCGTCGAACTACGCAGAGATGTGTAGGGCATTTGTGGAAATTCACCTCAGAGATGTGTTGGGATTCGCCGAGTTGGGATAGTCTCTGATAAGTTCAACACCAAAGCAAAGCACTGAGGAATCTTGAGAGTCAGCATCAATGGATATAAATAATGGATAAACAAAAGAGTTGACCTTTGGCAGATCATTGACCATACTGATCACTACCTATAAAAATACTAATAAAGATTGATACTTTCTACTTTCTGATATGATGATATATCAAATCCTAACCATAAAGAGTGAACTTCCCACTTCCTCTTAACCAAAACAAATTGTGGGAAACCTCAAGGCCGTCCATCTTAAACCCTTGATTCTCAGCTTTCTTCGAAGTCGTCGATAAGATTTTGGGGGCGGCGACGCCATAATCGCCGGTGAAGTAAGTAGGAATCGGAACTTGAGCTCGACCTTCGACGTAATCCAAAAACTCATCTAGAAGTTCTGGAGAATCAGGAAAAAACTGTCCGACGCAAATCAGAGCATCAAATGGACCCGCCGATTTGCTAACCTGCAAAAATTGGAGTTCAATGAAAATCCTAAGAGATACAGAATCAAGTGAAATAGATAAGTGATTGAGAAAGAGAGATAGAGATAAAGATAGAGAGAGAGACCGATTTTACACGCTTGAAGAGCTGATTGAGACGTCCAAGAGGATCTCCGCAGAGCAAAATTCTGGGCGCCATGAGAGTGTCGTGACACTCAGAGAAGGTTGATGGTGGAGGAGGCAACGACGGAGACGAAAGAAGCATTGGGCTATTTAGGCCTTTCGTTTATCAATTTAATTTTGAACCCCAAAATGAAAATTTCAAAACTTTATAAATTAGTACAATATTTTTTTACATTCTCATTTTCAAAATGAGAACAATACATTCACATCACTTCTAGCCTTGTATCATCAATTAAAATCTTCTATTATATAAAGCAAATAAGTTTGAAGATGATAGCGAATTATCAATATTCGTATCATTAAAAATAATAAGAACGATAACATAATAAATTTGGAAAAGAACTCTGTTTTTTTGTTTTTTTTCCATCTAACCCGATAAAAACCTCTAAAGCACTTTGTAGTTTGGATAAAGGTTTCAACAAATGAAACTTATAAAAAAAAAAAACAAAAAAAACAAATGAAACTTAATCCATACTTATAAAACGTATAGAAAATTCGACCAAAAAAAAAAATGTATAGAAAAAGTAACTAAGATCATGGAAATCCTAAATAATTTTCTGTAGAAAAGCTTGAAAGTTTGTGACTAAATTATGCATCTATATCCGATGATTGTGATTAATTCAGGTCTATGAAGAGATATTACTGGGACAAGATTATGCATCCAAAGTATTTCAGTCTCGGGTGTAATGATAGTAAGATGTATACGGTAGAAAGTTAGAAACCAAAACAGATAAAATTTTTGTGCTATTTGGGTCTACGGTCACAAATTTAAAGGCCTTATAATAAGAAGCCCATTACTAAGATGGTAACCATATGCGATGATCTGAAATCGGCCAAATCGGTCTCCTTTGTTGGGAAAAAAATAAAAAATCGGTCTCCTTTGTTAATTTGTTTAGTGTTTAGGGTTCCGATCATGGACGACTCTGTTTCTACGGAGGAATGTGGTTCTCGCCCTCTAAAGACGCCCAAGTTAGATGCTAAAGCCATCGCTAAACCGAAACCATCTTCGACATACGCCAGACTCCGCGTTTGGGACCCCGAAAGTGATGAATATATACGACAGTTCTTGTTGTTTCATTATCAATTTCATCAAACCCAGGTACATTAAATAACTCTGACTTTTAAAATTAAGGTTCAATTCGAAATCATCAAGGCGTGTGTGTTGTTGTTCATTGAAAAAAAGGATCAATTTCATAACCTGAATCTTGTAAGAGCTTTTAGTATGTGTTGATGTTGTTGTTGCGATTTGTTGTGATGATTAGGGTTTCGGAATTGAGTGGGAGAAATATGATTACTATTTCAATCTTTGTAAACCTTGCGATGGAGCACCACCAATCAGTGTAAAACAGAGCAATGAAGAAATCATTAAGGAAGTGACGCTCCGTGCCATTGCAAAACACAATCAAGAGAATGTCAGTGTTTTCTTAAATATTTTGCTCTAAATTTACCACAAAATATTCTTGAAATTTACTACTCTAGTACGTTTGTTGTGATTCTAAGGTCTTGATATTATTCAGGGAACGAACATCGTCTTTGTTGAGCACGTCTCGGCCAATTACTTGTTTACTGGTTATTTGGCATACTGGCTCACATTCTGGGCCAGAGATATGTCTTCCCCTTGTCCTGAGTCTAAGCTTTATCAAGTTGAAACCTTAGAGCGTGCTGGTTCCTTTGAGGTTCTCATTTTTAGGGTCAAACCAACTGACGAAGGTGACTTCATTCCTAGTTTCTTTTCCGACCTTTCTTATAAACCTGCTTAAGCATTGGTTTATATGCATATCATATGTGTATATATATAATAGTAATTACTCCTCGAAGAGAAGTAATATATGTCTATATATATTAAGTCTCATCTTCTGTGTCTTGATGTCTACTTATGTGATGCAGAGATGATGGCAGCTCCTGTCCACGTAAAACCTCCCTTTCCCTTGCATTATGAGATAGGTGTTGTTTCTTTCTCTTCTGTTGCACTTGTGTTACATCTTTGTTACATAGAAATGCAATGAAAGTTTAACTTTTGTAATCAATATAGGCATTAGTAGTCTGAAAACTGTGAAATAGGTAGAAGCAATACATTAAATCGATGATATAGAATAACATTGTATTATAATAGTGCAATCGAATCTAACATTTTTGGTAATGCAGGTAAACCGCCAATTGTCTTCCGTCTAGCTAGTCCGGGAGAGGAGCCTGTGCCAGGAACCCCTTTTGTTTTCATTCGCGATAGCAGTGAAGATGATATTGGCTCACCAGAAGAATATGAATGAAATAGTTGCTGCATCAAGAACAATGATTTAATCTAGAAAATAACAGAAGTTGTTCTTGCATCAGAGGGGTTTTCGGTTTATTTAGAATTAAGTGGTTAGACTCCGGATATTTATTTCAGTTATTGTATGCAACCAATCAAATGCTAACGTATCCCTTGTTTACCTTTCTTTGTGTTCCCTTGATAGGATTTCATTTTCCTACTTTATCATCTCAAAAGATTACAGTAACATGAAAATAATTGATACAGTGACATATTAATGGTTATGAAAACCACAAGTACATAAATTAAGTTTTAGGCTACTATTCATCTTTAAAGAATTAAGAACGATTGAAGATGTGGGTTCGTTCCTAATAAAAACCAGAGTAGTCAAGTCAAATATTAAATGTCATAAACATAAACTTGATTCTCTTTTAAACATACCAACTTCCGAAATTACTAAAATGGCATAGACATTAACAAAATCGAGCTCCAGAAAAGTCAAGACATCTTAAGGACTCCATCACACGTTGTCAAGCTCCATCACGTCTCTTGGTCGGGTAGTGAACTTCTGTAAACAAAGAGCTTCTGTTACTCTTTGTCTGACGGTATACGTACCCAAATCCCCCTTCGAATCCCCAATTTGTACCCCAGGAGTTCTGTATTATCCAATAGGGTCTTCCATTATCGTGTCCATACCCAATGATCAGAACCGCGTGGAAACCTTCACTAGGAAGATGTGGGTTGGGCACAGAGTTATAGATTCTCTGCAAAAAAAGGCATTACAAAACATTAAGTTATAAAATACATAACCTTTAATAAATGTCTTATGAATATATTAAAATACCAGCACTTACCTCATTTGGATTTGTGCCATAAACATTTAATTCTCTTGTTATAGGAAGAATAGCAACCACCGGTTGTCTTCGAACCATGGCCATAAGGCTAACATCATCGACATCTCTGATGGTTTCATAACCATCAATGTCGTAGTAGTGCACCTACAAAAATAAAATTAAGATTTCATTATATTATATAAATTTATCTTATATAATATGTAAGAAAATTAACAAGTAAACAAATGATTTAGTTTACCTCTCGCCCATGACGACAAAATGACTTATTAACCACCCCTTTTTGTTTTGGCATTGACTCGCGGTGCAAATTCCTTTTGAGTTAACATATGCGAAAGCTCTTCTGGTGTTGCCTATTCCATCCGTTGCATCAAAGTTAACATTGTTCACTAAGTGCTGAACCGAAAGCTGACGGTGGTTGCGTGGATGACCAAGACCGATGTTGTAAAGGGCCTCTACTGACCTCGTCACAGCACATGCCCAACACGTAACTGTATCGTCGTCATAAATAAATCAAGTATTTCAGTTTCATAAAACATGATGCAAAATTAAAACATTCTTAAAAATGATAGTAGAACATATTTGGTATCCAAAAATGACATTAAAAATAAAAGAAAAACATTCTACTAATCTAATTTAGTATTTTATATATGCGTTTATTATAACTATTCGAAAAATGATAAATAGGAGTTATTATTTTATAGTTATTAATAATTACTATAAAACAACTTTTGGGATTTTTTTTAATTGTTATTAAGACTTTTAAATCTTATGGTTTTTGTCTCCTTTGAGAGACAAAAGAAAACAAAAAGCCCAAGATTTCCAAACTAACAGTAACAGGCCTGGCCTAGCTATCTCGTTTGAGAAAAGAAACAAAACCAAAATATTGAGCTTCGACACTAACAGGCCTGGCCTAGCTTTCTCGTTTAAGTGCCCAGTTATTATTATTGTTATCATTTGTAGTTGTTTTCGTTCAAGTGAAGTGAGGCATTAAATCAAGACCAGTTACATATTTAAGTTTTAAGAGTATATAGAATAACACCTTCTCGTCCTTGATCTAATGTTGGTCCGATAATACCCTCTACATCTCTCCAATCCCAAGAGGGTCCTCTCCAATCCCAATCCTTCAAGAGTTATATAAATAAACAATTAAAACGTCAATATTAATCGTATGCATGTGAAGATATATATAAGTGACACATTATATACAATAGGAATTACATTTTGTTGAGGATCCGGTTCGTCATCTGGTTCATAATCGTCTTCTGTGATGACTTTTACATAGTCAGATTGAGTCATCTCTCCATCCTTAGATGTACCTTCTCCTTTCACCTGCTTTTAATAAACAACCATCACAAACCCATTTCACATTTTATTTTTAGATATAAAACTTTAATTTTTACATGAACAGAAAATAACTTTAAGAGAGATGATTTTATCATTAACCTGGAGTTTTGGACTTTTTGGTGTTGGAGGATCTTCATCCACTTTTCCCTTTCCTTTATCCATTTCTAAAAATCAAACAAAATGAAAGATTAGTTCATAAAAAAAATCAGATTTGCATAAAGAAAACTGAAATGTAAAAATGAACTCATTAAGTTTTAGAACCAAGAATGAATAATAATGAAAAAAAAAAATTCAGATTTAGGTTTTGCTCAAGAACACAAAGTGAAGAAATCTGTGTTACTTTCTTTCAAAAAAAAAAATTAGATTTAAGTTTTAAGGTTTAAAAAAAGCCACCGATGAGTAACCATAAGCAAGTTTTGCTCAAGAACACAAAGTGAAGAATCTGTTACTTTCTTTAAAAAAAAAATCAGATTTAGGTTTTAAGGTTTTAAAAAAAAGCAAACGATTTGAAAACTCTAAAAAAACAAAACAATGATTAATCATAAGCAACATTTTCTTTAAGAACACAAACAATCAACAAAGATGTGAAGAAATCTGTTGTCTTTCTAAAAACAAAAATCATAACTTTTTATGAAAGAAGAAAAAATATAAAAAAAATCAGACAAAACCAAATATATATCACTTCGATTTGAAAACGAAGATAAATGTAATACGAGATCTTCAAGTAACATTTTATAAGAAAGATTTGATTTAAGCTAAGAAAAAAATATGAAGAAAGTTTTGGTGTAGAAGAAGGAAGTACCAGAGATGAGAGAAGTTTATGAATAGAGAGAGAAAGAGAATAGTTGTCGACTCCCCAAGAGAAAGAGGGAAGAAGAGAAGTCATATTATATATATATATATATATACATTTTGTCGTTTTTTGTGAAGTTATATATATTCATCAACTTTTTAGCATGGGATTAGTTATGTTATGATGTATTTGAAAAAAAATTGTTATTGATAATATCGTAAGCTGTGTTTTTATACTATAAATCTATATAATAGTATAATTACAACATATTTGTACTGATTAATAATTTCAGAGTCCATTTCCCTTAATTTTGGTTGTCAAATTTCACAATTCGTCTTCCTTTGTTCCCTATCAGATTATAAGAATTACTGCATCTTTTTGCCCCATACAATAAGTAACAGAGCGACTAAATGATATCATTGGAAGCTCACAAAACTCTTTTGCATAACTCAAATCTTAAAAAAAAAAAATTGATTTTTATCAGTATTTTTTTTTTTTTTTTTGGGTCAAGAGTTTCAGTTTTAAAAAGATCTGTATATGTATCCTCACACTTTTTTGGAATTTTCCCATCAACTTTTATACTTTGTTTTTAAAATTATTTTAATCACGAACGCCACTGTAAAAATCATATGACCACAAGACCACACGTAATCGTTTAACTTTCGTATTCACAAGTAACTTTTTAATATACAACCATTATTTTGTGAGTACCAATAATCAGATGGAAAGGTAGCTATCGTAACAGATTAAACCGTTGTACATTTTAATAAACCATCCAAATAGGTATGTTAAAGAAAAATGAAAACACAAAACAGCTTATGCTTATCTATGTACTATATAGCTTAGTAGACCAAATATAGGAATATATGTTGACTAATAAAACATTAAATGGTTAGTCTATTGGCCCTATTCGGTTTACGAATATGATAAATAATTAGTAAAATAAAAGCACGGTAATTAATCTTTAGAGATTTTATGGTCGGTGGAGATACATATATATTAGGTTAAATGCGGATAACAAAACACAATGAACGGCTCAACCATTTGATTTACACGTAAAATGTTTTTTTCTTTTATAAAGGATTTTTGTTTTGATAAATGTTTTTTTTCTTCATCGTAAATTACTAAAATGTTAACGCGTTATTTTCACGTAAAACGTTATTTATTGTTAAATAATTATAAACGATGTTACAGACTGTAAATAATAATTTCATATGATCATTTAATTCATCACGTGCCTGGTCCCATACCAATACGATGTTGTTTACCACATGAGGAATAATGTGTAAAAGATTATTCTTTTTGCCAAAATGAAAAAAAAAAAATTGTTCAATATAAACCCAATAAGAAAAAGACAAATCAATAACTTATAATATAATATATTGATTTTCATGAATTCATTATTCATCAAAGACATTATATATAGTATTAATTTTTTTTCCAATAAATAACATGTTAATATTCAAAACTTAGACGAGAATGTGTATATTTTAATCGATTTAATGTACCTAACATAAAAATTTCCACATGACTCAACCTCTAATTAATAATACGATTACTCAAACCATAAGAATTATAATTGAGTAAAACTATTCAACCTAACCTTCATTACCATTGTTGGACAAAACAGGTTATTATTCTTAAGTTACTGCAAATTTTGTTTGTCTCTAAATGAATGAAAGTGTCTATATTTGTAAAAGTATGATAATTTGGTAAAGTAAAAAACTCTTCTTATAAAAGAATTAGTAAAAGTATATAGAAATTTGGTTTGTAATTATTATAAAGAGCATCAACTTTTTTTTTTTTTTTTTTTTCGAGAAAGTAGTACTCTGACTTGTAATTCATACAGTATAAAATAACGTTAGTATTTGTAGGGCCCATTAACATTTATATCAGGGTTTACAGGTTAGTAGGACTTGGGATGGCGGAGAAAAAGGACTCGTATATTTTGTCCTTTTTCTTCTTTTATCTTTTGCTCTGCTTTTTCGTGTTTTGGTCAATCTTTTTCTTTCCTTTGCCCATTCTCTTACTACAAACACGACAAATAAAGATAAATAATATCATACAAAAAAAATAAAGATAAAAAATCATATTTCAAAAATGGCTTTAAAGAAAGGTGTATCACTCATCCATAAATATCCACTAACCGTGAGTGATTCATCTTAACACAAACTATTCGTTTTAATATCAAATACTAAATCCATTATAACAAAAATATATTTAAATGCAAGTAACACATACTCTGTTAGATGTTTCATAACAAATGACCGAGCTCAAATAATTCCTAACAGACTAACGCCTTAACCGTTTAATTTACGTAACATTGATTTTTTTTTTTTTTTTTTACAGAGATACCATTTTATATATAGATAACGATTATAAAGAGACCAGCCACATTACAAGAGTAAAAAAAAACTGATCTTACCAATTACAAATTGGTGATTAATAATTTCACATGAACATTTAATTATATACGTGATGCGGACATCCAAACTACACCATACCGGAGTGGTACCAAAATCAATACCAAAATTGATTTGGAGACGACTGCTACAGGAAGTAGTACAGGAAGTGGTACAAGGAGCAAAGCGAAGATAAACAAGCATTTAGAGGAGCCTTTAAACGTATGGACCAGCCAAGGAGGAAGCCCACATAAGTATTTGATCCACCATGAAGACCCAACCCAAGAAGAACCACCCAAGAGAAGACCCGGATCCAAACCGCCTTTTAGATCCTCCACGCGGAACTACTTGAAGCCAACTAAAGAAAGTCTGTTTTCCCTTCATCAAGACGAGTCCCAACACTTCAAATGGGAACCTGGAGACACTCTAGACCACATAGAAGCTTTACTACACGTTCTAGGATGCACCACATCACACTTGATTAGGAGGATCAAAGGAGAGCTACACTTACCATATATGGACCCGTTTGCCTTTAATCTCCAACAGCTCCTTTCTCCCCATTGCTGCTGCGTTTTAGGAGTTTCCCCAATGAACCTAGACGTTCCAAAACATCATCAATACTTGCCCAAGCTCTCAAGACTCAAGCACCAACGGCTACTTCCATATTTGGCCCCGATTCACTTGATTTCGTCCAACGGCTATATCATTTATTTTTGTTCGATTTCTTTACAATTTCTTAGTTTAGTAAACATTGTATGAGCCTCTATATAAGCTCATTTCGTCCTCCATTGTAAGGACCCGGGAATCATTTTTAAAGTTTAATAGAAATTATTTTCTTTCTTTCACAAAGTTTGTGTTCTTTGTGTTACTTGTTCTTACGTCTTGTTGAGCGAGTCTTCAAGGCTAAGTTCTTGTGCTGTATCAGAGCTTAATCACAACTCTGTGGTGCACTTCGATCCGCCATCAGTTCCATTCATTGATCCCACACGAGAAAAGCGACCGCCATCGTGTTAGATCTCCATCTTCGACCATCTTCTCTTCATCACGAGCCGGTGATCATCCTCGTGTGAAGCCATCTCTATCCCGATACAAGTACTCACCACCGAGTCTTGCATCATCTGGTATCAGAGCTCAGTTCACGCTCACCCCTGCCAGGTTCTATCGTTTCCTATTAGTTTGATTTATATCTTGCACTAGTTCTTGTTTTACTTCATCGAACAAAAAAAAAAAAAAAAAAAAGTTCTCGTTTATTTGCTTTAGCATCATCATTATCTCTAAAGAAAAGAAAAACAAAAATCATTTGTTTCAGTTTATGTTTAGATTCGTTTTAAAAAAAAACCAAATAAAAAGTCTGATTCACTTGTTGATGTAGTTTCTGTTTTATTCCATAAAAACCCATAAAAATTGTATTTCTTTGTTATTTTATTTGAATTGAAAAAATTTTATTTTCTATCAAAACCAGAAAAGAAAAATAAAAATCAGATTTTCCCTTTTGATTTTCAAATTTTTGAATTTTATTTAAGTTTTGCATTTATCTTTACAAAATAAAAAGAAAAATAAAAATTTTCCATTTATTTCTTTCCCTTTTGTTAATATCTTTGTGATACGTTTTCTTCTTTCTTTGTTTTGCGAGATTCTTCTGCAAGAAAAAAAAAAAAAAACCAGAGAGACGCCATGGGAGGCTACTCAACAGAAGAAGAGGGTTCTTTTGTGTCAAGCCCCTTTGAGTCCGAGAATGATAACGCAAACCAGAGTTGGTTCGACGAGGAGGAAGGTTATGAGAGGCGATCATGTTTCAAAGAGGATTATTCTGGTTCAGAATTTGGGAACGAACCAGACGGAGAACAACTTGATCCTGAGCCACCAGACCCTTCACGAGACACCACAAGCCATCACAGATGGTACGGAGGAGGAACTGACCTAGAGAGCAAAGAATCATATGGAGAAGATTCACGGAGCGGAGACACGGAATCACGACTCAGTCACGGAGATGAGTCATGTTCGGAAGAGATGGAGTCCCAATTCACTCCAGAAAAACAACGTGCCATAAATATGTTCATGGGACTGATCCATGACCACAAAAAGTGGAGTGAAGAAACTGAGTCTAAGATCAGTTTAGTGGAAGAGGCTGAATGTGTAGTTGAATCGTGTCATGGAGATGAGCATTGGAGTGAGGGAGAATTACGAGCACCACCATATCAAGTTCCAAAGGAGTCTCATCCCATAGTTGAATCCAACAAACAGAGATACACATCTACAATGTTGGAGATGATTCACAGTCTCAGGGCTGAGATGGAGGTGATAAATAAGAAACTCACAAGCTTGGAGGAGTCAAAGGAAAAACACCTCAACCATAGTTCCAAAAGACAGGTGATGACTATACACGAACCACAAGAAATCAAGTCAAAGAAGCCATATGGAGAATTCTTCTTCTATGGAACAGAAAATCTCAAGTCTTATTTTGTATGGGAAGAACTGATGGAAGAGAGGTTTAATTATCACTATTACACAGAGGAGAGAAGACTCGGCACTGCAGTTCAATATCTCAAAGGAAAAGCAAAGTCTTGGTGGGAATATGTCAACAAGATGCGAAGAATTTACAAGCAAACACCCATGACTTCGTGGGCTGAATTAAAGTTGCATATGAGGAGGAGATTTGCACCAGATTATTGTCACAAACCTGCTCAGAATTATTGCCACCAAAACCACGACATCCCTCATAAACCAATGTGCCAAACGAGACAAACAAAGGCAGTTCAAAGAGACTCTGTTAAGATGTCGTTGTTTCAGCCACAAACCGAGCAAGCTACATCCCAAGGTAAGTATTCTAGCAATTCTTGTGATAGTGCTTTACAAACTCTTGACAAGCTAATGCATATGGTTAAGCCTATGAGAAAACAAGAATTATTAAAAACTGAAGAGAAACAAGAAATTGTTTCAAATATGAAAAGTGAAGTGGCTAGAACCGAAACAAATCAAACTGTTTTGGATGGTTCAATGACTTTGATAACGCACTTGTCTTTCCAAAAGGTTTTTGATACAGATATGGGAAGCACTATGAAGCACACGACCAAAGAAGTAGTCTTGAAATCTGCTACAATAAGTGTCCCAAATCCCACCCTACAAGAGCCACTTGTGAGTGATCATTCTGTTTTACAAGAATCACAAGACGTGATGAACCCCATGACGTGTATGAATGAAGTACAAGCTGAATGTGCCTCTCAAGACACCATCATGGCTGAGATGATAACACACACCCCTCATGGTACCCAAGTAAGTGAAACTTATAATTTTGATCGATATTAGAAATATCTTATAATTCAAAAAAGTTTCAAGCACCTTATTTTTAATTCAAGTTTAATGCACTTGATCTTGTCTTTGAATGTCAATGAAAGTACATGTGCCATGGAGATTCCTGAAGATCAAAGAGAAGCCATAACCTTGTTAAGGTTACTCTCGGATCAAAGCGAACAAGGAGTTGATTCTAGTCCTACAAATGAAAAGGTTCAAAGTAACTTATTTCATTTTGATTATAATGATCCCATAACTGTTTTAACACGCTCGTCTAGTGCCAAGAAGGTTGAGAAAGTTTCAGGTACAGAGGATAGTTCTATGGATCAAAAAGAAGCTTCCACAAAGAAAATGGGGTTTTCGGACCAGTTACAAAGCCATGGAGAAACAATGATAAGTATAGGGCTGCAACAAACTGAGATAACCACTTGGTACCCAGCTCACAAAGAACATCATGACGTTCACAAACTCCTATTAAAAGAGGAGCCCCCAGATCAGATCTCAAGTTCATCTCCCATGCTAAACACGGAAAACAAGTTAAACCCCGAGCTTGACCCAGTAAGTAGCTCACTGGTACGACTTGTTTATAATGATTCAAATACTGTTATTACAAACTTGCTATGCTCTGAGAAATTTGAGAAAATTTTAGAGGAAACAAAAGAACCAATTCCTTTTCTTGAACTGAAGGTTAAAGTGGAACAAAATGTTGTTCTAATTCATATAAATGAATTGGTCCAAACTGAGCTATCTCTACATGTTTATATTGATTTCATGACTGCAATAATGTACTTGCCTCTTGCCAAGGGAGTTGAATTACTTGCAGGTACCCAAAGGGATATCCAACGTCAAAAGACATGTATACGAGGTGTACTTTCATGTCAACTCCAAAACCAAGGCGTTTTTGAGCTAGCTCTACTCGAAGTTGCCACAAAGGAAGCAGATAGTGACCTTAACACCATAATGGTCAAGGAAGAGCCGCCAGATACTGAGCCAAAAATCCAAACCCAAGGAGCATCAAGTCTCCACATCATGGTACTTATTGACCAGGTAAGTAATCCTTTTATCCAGTTTATTTCTAATAATTCTAAAGATGTGTTAATTGATTTATTACGTCCAGGGATTAGTGAGAAGAGCTTAAGTTTAAATGAGAAACACATTTGTCTTAAAACGCCAGTAAAAGTGAAACCTAACAAGGCTAATGAACTGTTTCAAACTGAAACGAGTTATCATGTTTTTAGTGATTATATGACTACCATAATACACTTGTTTCTTTCCCAAGGAGTTGATGAACTTGTAGGTACCAATAAAGAACACAAGAAGCATAAAGGCGATACACCGGAAAAGAAGAGAAGTGTTACAAATACACATCACTTAAAGGAGGAACCACCGGACTTACAAAGCAAAACCCGAGGAGACATGAAGTCTTCGAAACTGCCAGCCAATATGACGGATCAAACTGAGAGTGTGATCCTATCCTACCTGCTCAAAGGAGAGCCACCAGATGTACCACGCATCACCAAGCCGCAACCAGACCGAGGTAAGACCCTAGCCTCCCAAAATCGAATGAAAGCTAACTTGCTTTCTCTTGATGCAGATTGTACAGTTTCGAGGTCGAAACTTTTTCAAGAGAGAGGGTATGATGCGGACATCCAAACTACACCATACCGGAGTGGTACCAAAATCAATACCAAAATTGATTTGGAGACGACTGCTACAGGAAGTAGTACAGGAAGTGGTACAAGGAGCAAAGCGAAGATAAACAAGCATTTAGAGGAGCCTTTAAACGTATGGACCAGCCAAGGAGGAAGCCCACATAAGTATTTGATCCACCATGAAGACCCAACCCAAGAAGAACCACCCAAGAGAAGACCCGGATCCAAACCGCCTTTTAGATCCTCCACGCGGAACTACTTGAAGCCAACTAAAGAAAGTCCGTTTTCCCTTCATCAAGACGAGTCCCAACACTTCAAATGGGAACCTGGAGACACTCTAGACCACATAGAAGCTTTACTACACGTTCTAGGATGCACCACATCACACTTGATTAGGAGGATCAAAGGAGAGCTACACTTACCATATATGGACCCGTTTGCCTTTAATCTCCAACGGCTCCTTTCTCCCCATTGCTGCTGCGTTTTAGGAGTTTCCCCAATGAACCTAGACGTTCCAAAACATCATCAATACTTGCCCAAGCTCTCAAGACTCAAGCACCAACGGCTACTTCCATATTTGGCCCCGATTCACTTGATTTCGTCCAACGGCTATATCATTTATTTTTGTTCGATTTCTTTACAATTTCTTAGTTTAGTAAACATTGTATGAGCCTCTATATAAGCTCATTTCGTCCTCCATTGTAAGGACCCGGGAATCATTTTTAAAGTTTAATAGAAATTATTTTCTTTCTTTCACAAAGTTTGTGTTCTTTGTGTTACTTGTTCTTACGTCTTGTTGAGCGAGTCTTCAAGGCTAAGTTCTTGTGCTGTATCAGAGCTTAATCACAACTCTGTGGTGCACTTCGATCCGCCATCACTTCCATTCATTGATCCCACACGAGAGAAGCGACCGCCATCGTGTTAGATCTCCATCTTCGACCATCTTCTCTTCATCACGAGCCGGTGATCATCCTCGTGTGAAGCCATCTCTATCCCGATACAAGTTCTCACCACCGAGTCTTGCATCAATACGGTATGAGAAATAATGTGCAGAACATAATAGTTTTGCCAATCAAAATGTTTTGAAAAGAAAACTACAAATTAGTTGTTAAAGAAAAAATAGATAGATCAACAAACTATACACAGCCCAAAATGTGGTCACAACCGTTATTGTGGCGATGTCCTTTTTTAGAAAATAAATGAAACCAAAATAATACTATCAGTTTTGATTTGGTCCATTAGTAATTCTTTTACATCATTTGGTCCTTTATTTATGTGTATGCAAACATGTGTCCACTCACGGACAATAGCACACGCAGCAACAAAATCACTGTATCAGCAAAAATTAATTAGAAATCTTTAGTAAAACCCCATTTTTAAATAGTTTATATTAATTAAAACTTCATAAAGTTAAAGGATATATTATCAAAATACGGCTCAACCATTAAATTTACACGCTAAACATTATTTTTAGTTAATTAATCATATTACGGATTGTTAATTAATAAACGATGTCACAAAACTTTTCATGTGATTATTCAATTCCTTACATGCATGGTCCCATGTCAATACGATGTTGTTTACGGCGCGAGAAATAATGTGCCAAAGATATTCTTCTTGCCACCAAATGTTTGTGTGTCCCCCATAAAGCTAATAAAAAAATGTTTTGAAAAGAAAAAGACAAATCAAACCATATACTAATGAGTAGGAGGTCTTGACATTACGTTTTTGATCGGGTTCGGATCAAAGTAATCGGATTTTATTCTAGTTCGGATCAATTTATAAATTTATTTGAAATTCGATATAAAACCAAACGTACGACATTTTGGATTTTAAAATCGAATTATCTGAAAAAAATCAATAAAAATTTCAAAAAGTTCAAAATTCTGAAGAAAAAAAAACAAAAAATGTGTGGGATGTCCCATGTTTTAAAAAGGATCTATTTTTTGTAACAAAAAAACGAAAACAATGTAATAAATATGTATTAAATACATTCGTGATGACCAAAACTAATTTTTTTTTATCAACTGCATATATAGATTAGCTTAGGAAAGCCAATTGGGCGGAATGTGGTTTACATAAGTAATACATTGCGGTAAAACACGAACATGTCGTGCCAACTTATCCGCTTGAACATTCTCGCTTCGCTTGATATAAGAAAGAGAAAAAGAAGAGAATTCTTCCCTATCGGCGGCGATGTCTTCGAGGTAAACTGCGAATGCCGGCCATTCTGTTGGAGAAGACACCATCTTCACCAGGTCAGAGCAGTCAGTCAGAAACGCGACATGTTGTTTTCCAGCACCGATCATGCATCTCATCGCCCACATCAAAGCCTCCATCTCTGCATTTAAGGGTGACAAACTCCTTCGTTGGTTGGCCGCTCCCATTGTTGCCATTGTATCAGAGGAAGTACAGTACCATCCATAACCTGCGAAGTTGTCTGTCTCCTTCCATGATCCATCTACATAACACCGATGTCCAATAAAAGAGGGTTGCAAAGGATTTGAACGTGGGAGGGATGTGAGATGATGTATTTGGCTATTCGGGGCAATAGCCTCAGCCTCCACCTGTGCCTTTTCCCAAGCCTGAGATTCCGAATTAGCCAAACGCACTACCTCCGGAGGCTTCTCATCAATATTCTCGAAACTTTTGGCATTTCTAGCCTTCCAAATGTACCATAATATCCAGGGATATGAATCATTATGATCCTGTTTTGCTTGCCTCCAGAATAAGTAATCCATGTTTGTAAGCAAAGATGCCGAGGGAAATTCTGGTCCTGATGGAACTTGGGATAAAGCCCAAATTTGTCGTGCAGGTGGACATTCGAAAAGAACGTGATTTATCGTTTCTTCCCCAGTTCCACACCTAGCACAGACTACATCACAGTTAATACCCCGTTTATTGAGATTAACTGATACCGAGATACAACCAGTGAGTGCCTGCCACATAAAGTGTTGAATTTTTGGAGGACACTTAACCTTCCAAACATGAGCCTGTAAAGGGATACAGTCAGGGCCATAAACCGGAGAAGAAGCCGAGGCAAGGTTCGGAAGACGAGCCGTATAATATCCCGATTTTACCGAATAATGACCATTCTTTGTGAAATGCCACCCAACAGAATCCGGAATCAAATTATGTCCTAAAGGTAAGGCTGAAATCAAAGCCACATCTGTTGGCTCGAAGATTGCTGACAACTTGTCAAGATCCCATGATCTTGTACGATGATCAATTAGATGATGAATTTGTAGAGAGGGATCCATAAAGGATCCATTACTTTTGGCTGGTCTCGGGAATTGAGCTGGTATCCAGGGGTCCTTCCATACAGAAATGGATTCCCCTGAACCAACTCTTTTAATAAGTCCTTTTTGAACCAGAGAGCGCGCCGAAACAATACTTCTCCATCCATAGGATGGGGATTACGATTTTATTTATTCCAAAGGATTAGAATTCCTATAGTATCGTCCTTTTAAAACCTTAGCAAAAAGAGAATCTGGGGCTTCCATAAGCCGCCAAAGTTGTTTTGCCAAAAGCGCCGTATTAAAATCATCAACATTACGAAAGCCAAGACCTCCCAATTGTTTGCTTGAGCATAGTTTGTCCCAAGCTTTCCAATGCATTCCTTTTGAATCCCCTCTCGTAGTCCACCAAAAGTCTGCTACCGCACTTGTAAGTTTAGAGGTAACTGATCTTGGTAGTCGAAAGCAAGACATGACATAGGTCGGTAGTGCCGTCGCAACCGATTTAATCATAACCTCTTTTCCCCCCTTTGACAAAAATTTTGCCGTCCAACCATTAATTCTACTTTGTAGTCTGTCTTTGACAAACGAGAAAATCTGTGTTTTGGAACCTCCCATACTTTCTGGAAGACCCAGATAAGATCCCATACCTCCAATCTTGGAAATCCCTAAAACCCCTTTGATTTCCGATTTTATTGTTTCATCCACTGTATGCCCAAATTGAATCGAGGATTTTGCGAAATTTATTTGTTGACCCGATACCTCTTCATATTGTCTCAGAATACCTAAGATGACACCACATTGCTCTTTGTTTGCCTTACAAAAAAACAAACTATCATCCGCAAACAACAAATGTGAAATTGGTGGACTCTTATTGGCCACCTTAACTCCAGTAATTAGTTTGTCCTGCTCTGCTTTCCGAATATTTGCTATTAATACTTCCGTACATAATATAAAAAGGTAGGGGGATAATGGATCTCCCTGCCTTAGACCACGTTCTGGCACTATGGCCCCCCTAGGTTGTCCATTAAGTAAGACCTTGTATTCTACCGTCGTTACACATTTCATAATCCAAGATGTCCATTTGTCATAAAACCCCATTTTTCGCAGCAGTTTGTCAATAAAAATCCATTCCACCCGATCATACGCTTTACTCATATCCGTCTTAATTGCCAGAAATTTTGACTTACACGATTGATTAGTGCGAAGTCCATGAAACATTTCTTGAGCAATTAAAATGTTATCTGAGATCAATCGGCCTTGTACAAAGGCAGATTGAGTTTCAGAAACAATCCTTGGTAACACCGTTTTAAGCCGCTGACAAAGAACCTTTGAAATTACTTTGTAGCCCACATTACATAAACTAATAGGTCTTAGCTCAGTCATGCGGGTTGGCTTCTCAACCTTGGGTATAAGACAAATATTAGTCCTGTTTAACCGGGGATCAAAAGTACCTTCCTCAAAGAAAGAGTTTACCAATGTTACCAAATCTTTTTTTATAGAGGTCCAAGCCTTCTGATAAAATAAGGCTGTCATACCATCCGGACCCGGAGCTTTATCTGGGTGACCAAAACTAATATTTAAAACATTTCCTAAAGTTTTAATTTTGCTCTCATTTACGTGTAGTCTAATAAAATGAACCTAACACGTGGTCGCCCAGGGACAAGTAAAACACAGCAACGAATATATAATTAAACTTTATGACCATAAATTTCTAGTTAGTTGTTTGGTTATTATTTTTTGGTCAAAAGTTCAGTTTTTTTTGTTAGATTTGTTTATGACCATATTTTTTTGGTCGTTTTGCTCCTAACTTAGATGCTGAAAGTAGGGTTCCTCATGACGACGAAGTAGAGAGTGATGAAGATAAGAAACCGATTGATAAGGAAACTCTAAAAGGCTCTAATGGTATGGAGGGAAACGAAGATTTAATGAGAATCTGGAATGGTGGCTACTATTGTTATATTCATGTCAAAATTTTAAGCTTTTAGAGTAATATCCAAATAAGAAGATAATATCAAGTGGGGTAATTACACCTTTTGAAATTGATAATATGATATTGAGAGTTTACCAAAGTTTATCTTTATCATGCATATATAAGTTTATGATTTATATAAATATATAAAAAACCAATTTGTATTCCCCGAATCCAGATTAACTGATCATAAGTTTAAACGAATATCAAATTAAACCGATAAGTTTAACCATGACTAAATTGTTTTCAATCAAAAACAATATCTCTTGTCAAAAAACCTAAGAAAAAGTAACAACATAACATATAAGTTTGAATCATGTTCTCTCTTTTGATCCCCGGCGCCTTGGATACCTTTGTATGTTAGGATGAAAACTGCGGCAAATTAGGATAATGAGCGTCCACGAACGGTCGAACGGTATACATACGCATATCTGCGATCTCCCAAAGATTCTCCCCATGAATTTTGAACGATCCAATACGGACGTCCATTGTGATCTCCATGTATTGTGGTACTCGGTCGATCTTGTGGGTGATCATAACGATAAATCCACTACAAAAAAAATATCAAATTATATGCAACTTGGAAGTTGGAACAAAGATTTAATAATTTTTTTTTTAACTAACATTGTTTTCATTGATGTTATAGTCTAATAACGCATCACTAGATATTATGAGAGCTCCAACGGATTGTCTTCGTACCATTTCTTGAAAATCAACATCTTCAATGTCAGTCAAGTAAGTGAAACTGTCTACTTTGTAATTGTGGACCTTAAAAATGATAGAGAAATGTAATTAGAGCCACTTATTAATAATACAGATATCTATAAAAGACATTGATTACTTACCTCCGAATGATTGCATTGTCTTTTAACAAATTCACCACGATGACGACATTGACTATCTACGCAAACTTCGTACATTTTCATGAAATTGAGAGTTGTTTTGATATTGTTGATGATGTATTCTGAACTAAATTGCACATTGTTGATAATATGTTGTATTGACAACTCAAGTTGATGTTGTAAACAAATTCATATGTTTAAAAGTGCTTGCACCACTCTCACTATTGGAATTGCCCAACATGTAGCTCCATAAAAAAGTATGAACATATATTCTACTCCCTCTTATTAAAATGTTTGATTTTTTAGATGTTTATTTTGTTTCATAAAGATTGATTTCCTACACTCGAATCAATACATTTATGTTTAAAACATAATTAATTCTTTTTGAAAAATGTAATTTTATTAAAATTAAAAATATAACTTAATTTTTATTGTGTGTAGAACATTAATGAACTGAAAATAGTATTAATATAATTAATAAAATATTAGATTAAATGTTTTTTAATATGTGTGAACATTTTCGAAAATCAAACATTTTGATACAGAGGAAGTATTTTTTAGGTTTTCTATAAAACAATCGTAAATTGATAATATTTTTAGATTCATACAGTATGGAATATATCTCGTTTCAATATTGTCCTTAATGCAGACTAATATAAAAGTAATTAAAATTATTACTCAAAAATACTTGTTAACTTTTCTGAATTTAAATAACATCATCTAATGTTTGCACAGTTACCATTTTTTTTTGGCACAGTGGAGGTAACACTAAACAAATAATTTTGCAAATAGATCAATGAAAGTAGAATTTTTTTCTAATAAGAAATGAGTTGGTATAATGAAATCCAAAAAATGTCGTTTTCATTGGCACCTTTTACGGATTAAAAATTAATAACTAACAAAAAATTTTAAATATAATATATTGATTTTCATGAATTCATTATTCAAAAGACGTTATATATAATTTTATTCCAACAAATAACATGTTAATATTCAAAACTTTCAATGTACATTATACGAGAGTGTGTATATATTACTATATTTAACCGGTTTACATTATCACTTCAATGTACGCAACATAAAAATTTCCACATGACTTACCTCTAATTAATGATACGATTACTCAAACCATAAGAATTCTAATTGAGGAAAACTATTCAAAACACCTAACCTTCATACCATTGTTGGACAAAAAGGTTATTATTCTCGAGTTACTGCAAAAAAATTTTGTCTTTTTTTGGTATGGTAATTATGTCGTAACAACACCAAGAAATTGCCATGTTGTGATGGTTAATTTAAGTAATGAATTAATGTAAAGGGAAGTAGGTAGGGTCAGGACCATTGAAATTTTGAAAAAACATGCTTACAAATTAAGAAAAAAGCAGGAAATAAAAGAGTACATTAGTCATTAATTAATAAATTGTTTGTAATTTTGTACTCACACTCTATTCCAAAATAATAATTTTCTACAAATTATCATGCAAATCACTAAAACTAGATTAACATTTTAGATAAATTGGAGTATTAATATTCATGGTTCTCGGATTAGTGTTAAACTGTTAATTAAGGACATTGTACCACTGAAAATCTCTATGTATATCTTATTTAGTTTTAAGATTTTTAATTCTACATAGACATTACGGTGATCTATCAAACAATTACGAATTTACGATGTATATATATTACGTAAATCACCAAAGCTAAACAAACCATTTTATAGATCAATACAAAAAAAAAATTCCATTCACATTTTCAAGATGAAAACATTAAGAATGAAAACAATAAAATGAGAACAATACATTCACATCACTTGTAGCCTTCTAGGTAGATTACAGAAAAAAAATGTCAAATCATCGGAGCTTCAAATGGACCAGCCAATTTTCTAATTAACCTCTAAAAATTGAACTTGGATTAAAATCCTTAAAAATATAGAATCACGTAAAATCGAAGATATAAAAGGAGAAAAGAGAGAGATAAATTGGACAAGAAGTCTGTGATTAAATTATGCATCAATATCCAATGATCGTGGTTAATTCAGGTCTACGAAGATAAATATTACGAGGACAAGATTATGCATGCAAAGTATTTCAGTCTAAGGTGTAAAATGTAAATGATAGAGGAACCAAAACCCGCAGATAAAAAAGTGAAAAAATAATGGGGCTATTTGGGCCTACAGTCACTGTTTCAAAAGGCTTATGATAAGAAGCCCATCACTAAGGTTGTAACTTGTAAAATCGGTCTCCTTCGTCAAGCTGTTTAGTGATTAGGGTTACGATCATGAGCGACTCTGTTTCTACGGAGGAATGTGGTTCTCGCCCTCCAAAGACGCCCAAGTTAGATGATAAAGCCATCGCTGAACCGAAACCATCTTCGACATACGCCAGACTCCGCGTTTGGGAGCCAGAAAGTGATGAATACTTACGACAGTTCTTGTTGTTTCATTATCAATTCCATCAAACCCAGGTAAACTATATTATCTCCGATTTTTGGAAATTATGGTTCAATTCGAAATCATCAAGGCGTGTGTGTGTTGTTGCGATTTTTTGTGGTGACTAGGGTTTCGGAATTGAGTGGGAGAAATATGATTACTATTTCAATCTTTGTAAACCTTGCGATGGAGCACCACCAATCAGTGTAAAACAGAGCAATGAGGAAGTCATTAAGGAAGTGACGCTCCGTGCCATTGCAAAACACAATCAAGAGAATGTCAGTGTTTTCTTAAATATTTTGCTCTAAATTTACCACAAAACATTTTTGAAATTTACTAGACTAGTACGTGTGTTGGTGATTCTAAGGTCTTGATATTGTTCAGGGAACGAACATTGTCTTTGTTGAGCACGTCTCAGCCAATTACTTGTTTACTGGTTATATGGCACACTGGCTCACATTCTGGGCTATAGATATATGTCTTCCCCTTGTCCTGAGTCTAAGCTTTATCAAGTTGAAACCTTAGAGCGTGCTGGTTCGTTTGAGATTCTCATTTTTAGGGTCAAACCGACTGACGAAGGTGACTTCATTCCTAGTTTCTTTTCCGACCTTTCTTATAAACTTGCTTAAGCTTTGGTAATAGTAATTACTCCTCAAAGAGAAGTAATATATGTGTGTATTGGGTATGATACCTAATAAAGTCTCATCTTCTGTGTCTTGATGTCTACTTATGTGATGCAGAGATGATGGCAGCTCCTCCTGTCCACGTAAAACCTCCCTTTCCCTTGCATTATGAGATAGGTGCTACTTCTTTCTCTTGTTGCACTTGTGTTACATCTTTGTTACATAGAAATGTAATGGAAGTTTAACTTTTGTAATCAATATATGCACTAGGAATAAACAATACATTAAATCGATGATATAGAATAACTTTGTACTATGTTAGCTATAGTGTAGTCGAACCTAACATTTTTGGTAATGCAGGTAAACCGCCCATTGTCTTCCGTCTAGCTAGTCCTAGAGAGGAGCCTGTGCCAGGAACCCCCTTTGTTTTCATTCGCGATAGCAGTGGAGATGATATTGGGTCACCAGAGGAATATCCATGAAAATAGTTGCTGCATCAAGAGACCCTATCGACCATTGCTGGCATTGACCGATCACCTAATTATATAGCACCTGTCAAAGTTTTTTTTTTAAAAACTAGTTAAATTAGTGATTGAATATGTAAACTGTAAAGTATAAAAAGGTATGTTTCTTTGTCCTCTTGGTCCGGAAAAAAAATACTTATATGCATACAATTTGTGTTAGCAGGAAAATGTACCGGAGATTGTGAAAAAGTTGTGGAGAATCAAAGGCATAATTAGTTATCTATGTTCATCGTGTAAACTATTTAATGTTTGGTTGGATCTTTTGACCTCATTGCGTAGCCTTTTTTAGTATAAAGAGTTTTATCTTGATCAAGTTACAAGTTACTTGTCACACAAGTTTTGTTGCGGTTTGCTGCATAAGAAACAAATTCCTCCTTTCTAAAGTTTTGATTAGGAAGACAAACTACATAAAACTGTAAATCAATGTTTTATTCACCAAAAAAAAGAAAGAAAACAAATACTGAAGAAAAAATCTCATCTTTTTGGGGTTTAACTAAGACAAATAAAAGAGAAGTGTAGATTCTTTGTTTATTGATGAAAATGTAAAATGTCGTTCTCTACTACACATGACAATTGAATGATACTAGCTAATACTATGTTTGAAGTGCTCGAAATCTCGAATCATTTCGTAATTTATAAATCAATGCAATATTTGTTTACATATGTACCACCCCCATGGCTTTATCTAATCTCACAAGAAATTAAAACTTTAAATACTCATTAGTTCCATCTACAGGAAGTATATCTTTGACCTCAAAAACCAAATAAAAGATCAGTTTTTGCCGTGGCTGAAGCTCGACAAGAACTCGAGAATCTTGGAAGATATGTTCCCCGAGTTTCTGGTTTCAGTCGTGTTAACAGTGACATTGCCCTTATTTACAGCTTCTGCGGGATCATTGTTGCGTCTTTCAGCTTTAGCTGATTCGAATTCTGCAGCGAGTTTCATGGCAGAGTTTAGAGAACTTCGAATATTTCTACTACTTGCTGGTTCTTGAGGCTTTTGATTCGCAGTTTTTTGTTCCTCTGATGCTAATGATAAGAAACTGGTTTCTTTTGGAGGCACGAGAGGAAGAAAGCTTCCCTGTTGTGACTGCTTCAATATCTGATTATCAGAGTCGTCTGTGTTTGGCTTGGACGCAGGAGAAGGTTTCACCGTATCCTCTTGGAAGGTTTTGTCTAAAGAGAGAAAACTCATACCCTTCGGAGCAACGGATGGTTTTCTCAAAGGAGGAACCTGTGGAGGCGTTACATGTTCATTGATCTTTGGAGATGATGCATCAGATGAGTTTCTCAGGTTAGATTGACTTGAGGGCTTCAAAAACGCAACTGAGCTTGAAACTCTTGCTTGGATCGCCGGTAATTTGGCTATGGCATCTCTCACGGATTGTTTATTTGTTTTATGAGGCGAGAAAGAGGCTGCAGCGATGTTAGTTGATGAGGCTGTTACATTGGCACTTGGTGTGCCTGAAGCAGATTGTGGAGTACCCTGTGTTAAATCAAGATTGGTATATTAGGATCTAAAAGATCAATAAATAGTTACGAGAAGATCTAGATAGGTTTTTACCTTGTGCGAAAACAAACAACTTTCACCTCTGTGGCAGAAACCTTTGGTAATGAAATTATTGCAAGGGTATTTGGAGAGATCATGATCGTACGGACAATCATCTCCTTTCATACATGACTGGGTTGCAAAGTAGCAGCAAGGCTGAAAGAAACAAGAAGAAGCGAGTATGAAAAGAGACCAAAGAGAAAAATAGATGACTCAGCTCTTGTCTAAATGATTCCTGCTATATAAATTTCTGAAATGAAGTATATGTCTTGAAACAGTAATCTTACCGAAGATTTGGTTTCCGGTGTAGTATCATGTGAAAATTTGCATTTATCTCCCTGCAGAAGAAGAAAAACAATTGCTATCAGCGACAACCAAATAATAGTTAACCAAATAAATTTGTAGAATCCAGAGTCATTGTGTAGACCTCATGGCACCGTCCCTTGAGATAGTGTCGACAATACTTTATAGGCTTTGGTTTTGGAGCTACTGTTTTCAGTTTCAGCTTTTTCACGCCAAGGGCTATACGCTCTTGAGCTCTTTTCTTCCTAGATTTTGCCTGCATGAAATAGCTTATCAATAAGTAAACATCTTACTCCACACAAAAACTAATCGCAAGATATCTCCATGATATGTCAAAGTAAGGCACACACTACATTACCTTCTTCCTTGCTTTTGCTTCCTTAGAAGGCCCAGACCTTTTTTTAATGGAGGTTACAGGATCCATCTGCAGATAAGAGGTCAAAATACAAGTCAGATTTTATAAACACCTAAGCAACATTAACATTCCATTCTTTTATACCTTTGCTTCGTTACTGAAAGTTTGATCACTCTTCTTGGCTTCATTATCTACCTTTGATACCTCAACACCAAAACTCTTATGACTTGTGAGATGGCTGTTACTAATCCCTTCTTGTGAGACATGCGACTCTTCATGCCTTTCAACTGGTTCATCATCTCCTACAAGCATACCATCATTCTCATCCCCAGATATCTCTCCTTCCTCTACGTCATCATCTTCAACTATATGAGACACGGAATCTGCCAAAACCTGAGTACTTTCAACAGGTTTCTCCAATTCCAACTCTCTTTGAACTGTTTCATTACAAGTCTCCAGGACTCCAGAACTTATAACTTCACTAGATTCAACTGATTTAGGAACTTCCTCTTCCTTATACCCTATAACTTCAGAAACCTTATTAGCACCTTCAACTGAATCTACTTGAACTTCAGCTGCAATATTAAGCTTCTCCGCGACATTTTGAACAATATCAAGAGGTTGTTTCGCAATATCATCCAGTGACGCAACCATACCATCACCATCACCATAGTCATTCACATCCAATGACTCAAAGAGATTCACACAACTTTCTGGAACAAAGTCTTGACTTTCATTTATCATAAGCTCAAAGTCATCGAAAAAATCTTTGTGTCGACTACCAACAGTTGCATCTTGCAAGTCAATTCCATCAAAAACATCTCCAAGTATCGAACTATTTTCCTGTGAAATTGTTTCCATCTTCTTCTCACCTCTTGAATCACCAGACACTCCATTGGATTTTGATTCCAGCATCGATGAATCATCCGGCGGTTTGCAAGCTTCTCCCGAAGACACTTGATCAATTTCTTTGTAAGAAACACAAAATAGCATCAGAAAAATAGGATCATACTATTCAAATTATACTACATTGAGATTTACACTAATACAAGTTTTCTGGCAAAATTAACACTCACCTGTTCTTAAGACCAGCTCCTTAAGAACGGCCGGTGTGGCAAGAGAAACTCGAGGCTCCCGATCGAAACTCGAGCAGAGGTGATGAAGCAAAGAGCGATAAGTCCGGTTCGGCAGATGTGTGCGTCGGAGAGGAAACGGAGCGACGGACGATTCCATTATCGCCGACGGAGAATAATCTCAGCCAGTCCCGCTATACTTAACCTCGTCTCGCCGTTCGCCGGAGATTGACCGTCTTGTGGCGGTGGTGGTCCCGGCGGTGGTGACGATTTATAAATTATCTTTTAATACTCTGTACAGAGAGCAGAGGTTGATGGTTGATGATGACGTCTGTTAATTGGGCTTGAGTCAGTCTGTTTATTTATTTAATTCATGTTAATGGGTTTTATGATTTTCCTTTAGGCCCAACATTTCTGCATCTTTAGTGAATCCTTCGACAAAGTTGGTTAAACGACGTCGTCTAAGGATCCAAACCCTGAACCCTAAGATTTTATCGATTGAGAGTTCGAATCGAAATTGAAGTTCACTCTCTCTCTCGAATTGGTCGGCTTTGATCATTTCGTTTGTTTTTTTTACGGTAGATACCGAGAAAGGGAAGAGAAAGATGGTGGTACGGATCAGATTATCGAGATTTGGATGCAAAAATCGGCCATTTTTTCGGGTTATGGCGGCAGATAGCAGATCTCCAAGAGACGGGAAGCATCTTGAGGTCTTAGGTTACTTCAATCCTTTGCCAGGTGATTTAACAAACAAAATGTAACTCTTGTGTTTGTTTGTTTGTTGGATTTCGATTGCTCTCTTCGTTGGTTTTTTTCTTACACGATCTCTCGGTTGTGTGTGTGTCTAGGCCAGGACGGTGGTAAGAGGATGGGTCTCAAGTTCGATCGAATCAAGTATGTTTCTTTTTATCTATTCTTCACTTTTCTACAACGCATTGATATGTTTCTTATGTTTTCCCGATAAAATCAGTTGGCTTTTGGGTTGACTTGACTCAGAAAGAGGTCTCTGAATGCCTCACTAGATGATTTAGGCTACTTTATACGAAACCAGTCTTTGTTTGAATTATAATTTACATTTTTTATTTTGTCGAAGGAAGTTTGTTGTTTGAATTGGAGGAGCAATGCGTTTTTTATATCTTCTTGCTCGAAATTGTCTACTACTTACTTGAATCACTGTTTCTGGACTTTTGTGTTTTCCATTTCAAGTGTTTTGGTTAAATTGCTAAAGTTAGCTCTAGATATCAGTCAGGGGTTAGCTGCCTCTAGAAATCTTATACATTGTTATATAGTCAACATTATGTTATAGTTTAACTGTCTTTCGATCTAATAGAATAAAGCTGGGTTAAGTCTTGAATGGGTTTTTATTATCGAAAGGTGAATGAATGTATATGTTTCCCATGGTTGCTGTGCATCACTTTCTTTCTCTTCATGCTATTATTTACCTTTAATTGAAGCAATTTTGTACATCACTGAATTCCAATCAATTACTATTTTTATAGAAGAACAAAACTCACATCTTTGTGGAAATTCATCAAAAATATTTGGCATATAACAAATGGAACTCCTCCACTAGTCTGGAGTGTTTCTATGGAACTAATGCTCTGAGTCTGAGATCTGCAACCTCTTGATTTTCTATTCTTATACAGACTTACTTACATTCCTAATTATTCACCCTTTACAACCTCTTTTGCATAAGTCTATGGTCATGTAGTATTGGAATAATCTATATTTAAGTTTATGATGTCCGGATAGTAGCAGAACACATGCCAAGATTATGATGTCCGGACTAGTTTTCAACAAAGGATGGATGTAGTTTTTGATTAATGGACATATTGTTTGGTTTTGTTTTTCTGTACAGGTACTGGTTATCTGTTGGTGCTCAGCCATCAGACCCGGTTCAACGCCTCCTATTCAGATCAGGTTTACTTCCTCCTCCTCCAATGGTGGCTATGGGACGTAAAGGTGGACCACGAGACACTCGCCCGGTTGATCCAATGACTGGTCGCTATGTGGATGCAGAGAATAAAACAGTTAATGATAACCAACCTAAGGAAGAGGATGCAGACGACAAGAGTGCATGATTCATTAGCCTTTTGTTGTCGTAGCTTTTAAGTTCACCTTGTTGCCGATCATATCTCGTGTAATGCACTTTGTTAGTTTTATATTGCCTTGTTCCTTGGTTTGGCTAAACACGGCAAAGCGTTTAGCAGCCTTTTGCAAAACTGGCACATATTTTGCATTGGGAGATTTATGTTTTGGTCATTTACCTGTTTATTTATACAGTTGGATTTGATCATTAAATTTCATATTTTATTAACAGTGATGAAAAGATTATAGTATATGAGACAAAGGGTGTCATTTGTTTCTTACATTTGCTTAATAATCCGTCCATATTTTGCTTATTTTATGTGAACGACTTTGTTTTTTGAAAACTTTTCCTTAATTATATATTACGTAATAAAAAATAATGTATTATTAAGTACTTAAGTTTATTTTATTCTTATAAGCTTTGTATTGGTTGTTTTTTTTTTTTCTTTTTGACATCAACCTTTGTACTTTAACCTTTCTAGTTAATTTAGGCTTGGCAAAATGTTTCCCTGTCTGGAAAATATATGGCAAGGTGTTTAGCATTCTTTTGCAAAACTGGCACGCATTTTTCATTGGGAATCTTCTTATGGAGTCGAATATTACTTAAGGTGCATTGATGATTATTTTTGTTTTTGTTAACAACTTATATATTGTATTGGAATGCATTGATGATTTTTTTTTTTTTTAACAACATATATTGATTAGCTTATAAAAGCCAATGAGGCGGAACATCGTTTACATAAGTAAAATATTGCGGGGAGGTACGAACATGTCGTGCCAAATTATCCGCTTTTACATTTATGTTCCTAGGGATATGAGAGATCGAGAAGGACATAAATTCTTCCCTGTCACTCGCGATTGCTTCTAGGTAGACTGAGAAAGCCGGCCATTCAGTGGGAGAAGACACCATCTTCACCAAGTCCGAACAGTCTGTTAGGAAAGATACGTGGTCATTGCCTGCACCAATCATGCATCTCATCGCCCACACCAGTGTCTCTACCTCCGCGTGGAGAGGAGATAGACTTCGTCGTAGGTTTGCCGCCCCCATGGTTGGTGATCCTTCATGTTGTGTACAAAACCAGCCAATACCTGCACGTTCATCAGTCTCTTTCCACGAACCATCCACAAAGCATCTATAGCCCGAAAATCTGTCTGGAAGAGGATTGGCCCGTGGCCTAGGGCAGTGTAACAAACCCGGAGTATTCGGGTTTGTACACTCCTCCTCTACCTGAGCCTGATTCGAAACTAGTGCTTCCGCATCAGCCAACCGTATTACATCCTGAGGGTTCTCATCCACATTCTCAAAAACTTTAGCATTCCTCGCCTTCCATATATATCATAGTACCCAAGGAAAAGAATCACTTTGGGCCTGAGATGGTTGTCGCCAAAACAGGTAATCGAAATTTATTAAACAAAGAGGGTGTCGGAAATAAGTGTGAGCCTGACGGTACCTGAGACAGAGCCCAAGCTTGTCTGGCTGGAGGGCATTCGAAGAGGACATGGTTGACCGTTTCTTCGAAATACCCACATCTGGCACAAGCCAAATCACAATTAATCCCCCTCCTGCTTAGATTATAAGAAACCGAGATGCACCCGGAAAGGGCTTGCCACATGAAATGTCTTATCTTAGGTGGACATTTGACTGTCCACACATGAGCCTGTAGGGGAATACAGTCTGGACCGTATACTCTGGGATGTGCCGTAGAAGGAATTGAAAGTCGGGCCGTATGGTAGCCTGACTTGACCGAGTATTTTCCTGTTTTTGTAAAGTGCCAGCCAAAAGAATCCGGTTTATTCCGGTTACCGATGGGAATAGCCGAAATGACTTGTACATCTGATGGGTCGAAATAGTCTCTTAACCTATGCAGATCCCAAGAGTTTGTCTGAGTATCAATGAGATGTCGAATTTGAAGGGACGGATCCATGAGGGTTCCGTTGCTTATGGCTGGTCTCGGGAATTGAACTGGGACCCAAGGATCATTCCAAACGGAAATGGTGTCACCTGAGCCAATTCTTTTAATAAGTCCTTTTTTCACCAGAGAGCGAGCAGAGACCATACTTCTCCATCCATATGATGGAGAGTAGGATTTTAAAGTGTCAAGAGGATTAGAATTCTGATAATAGCGTCCTTTGAAGACTCTTGCGAACAAAGAATCTGGGACATCTAATAGTCTCCAAAGCTGTTTTGCTAGGAGTGCCGTATTAAAGTCATTAACATTTCGAAAACCCAAACCGCTCAGTTGTTTACTAGTGCATAGCTTGTCCCATGCTTGCCAGTGCATCCCTTTTGATTCTCCGCCATTGTGCCACCAGAAATCTGCCACCGCGCTTGTGAGCTTCGATGTTACAGTTTTGGGTAGACGAAAACATGACATCACATATGTAGGGAGTGCCGCAGCCACTGATTTAATCATGACCTCTTTTCCCCCTTTAGATAAAAACTTTGCCGACCAACCGTTAATCCGATTTTGGAGCCTATCTTTTACAAAGGAAAATATCTTTGTTTTGGCCCCTCCCATACTTTCCGGTAACCCTAAATATGAGCCCATGCCGCCCAGATTTGCAATTCCTAGAACCTCATGTATCTCCGTTTTGATCGAGTCCTCAACCTTGTGTCCGAACTGTAATGAAGATTTTGCAAAGTTTATTTGCTGACCGGATACTTCCTCATATTGTTTTAGGATTCCAAGGATGACACCGCATTGGTCCCTATTTGCTTTACAGAAAAATAGACTGTCGTCCGCAAATAAAAGATGAGAAATTGGTGGACTTCTGTTTGCCACTTTAATGCCAGTAATAACTTTTTCTCGTTCTGCCTTCTGAATGTTAGCTATAAGCACTTCGGTGCATAAAATAAACAGGTAGGGGGAGAGTGGATCCCCCTGTCTTAATCCCCATGCCGGTATTATGGAGCCCCGTGGTTGACCGTTAAGTAAAACCTTATAGCGCACTGATGTAACACACCCCATAATCCATGTCGTCCATTTATCACAGAATCCCATTTTTCGCAAAAGTTTATCGATGAAGATCCACTCGACTTTGTCATAAGCCTTGCTCATATCCGTCTTGATGGCAACATATTTTATTTTACAAGACGGGTTAGTGCGTAGGCCATGAAACATCTCCTGAGCAATCAAAATATTGTCCGAGATTAATCGGCCTTGTACAAAAGCCGACTGTGTTTCTGACACAAGCGAGGGAAGGATCTTTTTAAGCCGCTGACAGATAACTTTTGAAATTATTTTGTACCCCACATTACATAAGCTAATAGGTCTCAACTCCGTCATCCGTGTTGGTTTCTCCACCTTCGGGATAAGACATATATTCGTCATGTTGAGCCGGGAATCTAGCTCTCCGTTTTCGAAAAAATCATTAACCAATTTCATTAGATCCTACTTAATGACACTCCAAGATTTTTGATAGAACAATGCTGTCATCCCGTCTGGTCCTGGAGCTTTGTCCGGGTGCATCATAAAGAGGGCCGCTTTAATTTCCTGTTCGGTTACAGGAGTCACAAGCAGGGAATTCATATCCTCTGTGATCACCGTATCTACCTCTGCTAAAGCCTCCTCGAAACCATGGGGTCCAGAAGTAGTAAATAGGTCATCAAAATAAGATACTGCTATCTTTTGGATGTCCTCTACCTCCATAGCCCAATTGTTATTTTTATCAAAGAGGCCCACTATCTGATTTCGGGCCCGCCTCTGTTTAACTTGAGCGTGGAAGAACTTAGAATTCATATCCCCGCATCTCATCCAATGGCTCCTACTTTTCTGGTGCCAGTAAACCTCCTCATCCTGGTATGCCTCACGCAACAGATTTGTGAGCTCCGCAATCACTTCGGGTGAGCTTGAATCATCCGCTTGGGCCGAGGCCAGATCCGCTTTTAACTTATCTATCCGATCACGACCATATGGGATCTGCGAGACCTGCCATTTGGAAATTTCCCTTCTGCACGAAATGATTCTATCCATAAAAGGCATATCATTGTGATCGGATGTCAGATTCCATCCTTTCGCAATAGCTTCCGAGAGATCGTCCTTCCCAATCCACCGTTTGTCAAACATGAAAGAACGCCTTCCACGAGGAGTTTTTTCCGCAATGTTAGTGATAATGGGTTTATGATCCGAGGCCATCATTGCTAAATACTCCACCACTGTGTTAGGAAACATATCATGCCAATCCTCATTACCCATCGCTCTATCTAATCTACACCGAATTGGTTCTTTTTTTTATTTTTTCCTTTTCGCCACCCGCGCCAAGATAAGCTGTCCCCAAGAAAGGGAAAACTTTCAAAACCGCAATCCCGAATCATTTGATTAAAGCTAACAAAAGACGAAGCGGGTCTTAAAGAGCCCCCTCTTTTTTCGTGATTTCCGGTTAACTCATTAAAATCACCAATTATAAACCACGGTAAACTCCTATTAAGACCAATCCTTGTTAACCGTTCCCATACTTGATCCCTTTTCTTCGGGACCGGATCGCCATATACAAATGTTAGGGCTATAGCTTTTCCTTTATATATCGTTTCAATATCAATCAATCTATTTGATTGGAACAAAATTGTAACCGGAAAAGTATTATTATTATAAAATAAGGCTAAACCGCCACTACGACCAATTGGTTCAACCGTAATTAAATTTGAATAATCGAAATGACCTACAAATTGTTCCATAAATAACATTAATTGCTTTGTTTCTGAAAGAAATAAAAAGTCTGGCCGGTGCTTCCCCCATAAATCCCGAAGATATCCAATTGTTGCCTTATTGCCGAGACCTTGACAATTCCAACTTAAAATCTTCATAAAAAAACCTTTGACAAGAGTGGTTGCTCGCCACTCAACTCTGCCTTCTCCAACCTTAGATATGGCAGATTGCTCTTACTTATTAAATAATTCTGACCCTGAAGAGATGTACAACTAAGATGGTTAAAAGCTGCAGCACAGGTATGACCAAAATACAAATTTGAAACCACCCAGAAAGGAACCCACTTTTGAGACAAAATTATTTCCAAAGATTTTTCCACGAATTCTTTGTCCCACAACAAACTCTGAACCGTGTTCATGCAAACAAGTAAACCACATCCCAGAAATCTCTCTTCACAATAACCCAAAGAACCATCATGGATCCCAGAAGAATTAAAATATACAGAAAAAGGTAATGAGAGATGTACATATGTATTCCTCCATTTATGCCTCAGTAAATGCCAAAGTATACAGAAAGTGATTATCTTCCTTCCAAGTCCTAATGAAGCTCGTAGAGTTACATAACATAAACCCAATAAACCAATTAAAGCCCTGTTTACCAAATCCCAATCTTTCACCATCATAAACCGAATCCAATAATGTAAGACCAGCCTCAGGAAACCAGAATTTCCCTCTGAAAGAGCCGCAAGCTTGGTCTGAATCCTTCATCTCCGTATCCTCAGCATTTCCCACCGCCACACCCTGCCTCTCCTCGGTCTTAATCCTCAGCTTCGATACAACAGCACTTAGAGACTTCTCCACCGCCTGTTTCCCCAACATCGAGCTTTGAGACCTTATAATTAAAATCGATAGAAGCAATCTTCTGAGTTGATAATGAAAAAGGAAAGCCATAGGATTGCATCGATCTCTTTGCCAAGTGAAATCCTCAAAGATACCAGAGCAACCATCTCCCGAGCCAGCTACTATTTCCCAAATCGAATCCATAATTGCTCCGACCCAAAGCGAGATCTTCTGTAGTCGTGAATCCACCCTTAATCCTTCGATTTCCGGATTTCGCTTGATACACTGAGATCGACACGAGACTCGGAGATCTCCTACGGATCTGCAATAACTCTTCCTCAGAATTTCAGGAGAGCTTAACCAGAATCGGGAGATCCGAAAAAGCTGTCCTCGCAAGCCATTAATCCAATCAGACCCAAGTTGATTTCCTTCGGAAAATTGAGAGGACCATCCAGATCTACCCAGATCCGACCTTAGAGGAACCAATGAAACCAAAAATCCCAGAAGAAACCACCGGAAAAACGATTCCCGGAAAGGCCCGACCATCCACCACTCGAACCCTAGTTCGTCTTCGCCATCTCCGTGTTTTGGAGAGAGAGTTTTTTGTAAACCCTGACAGATCGTCGATGGACCATTCCCGATCCCGTAATAATCATCCAGATTTGCCCAATAGATCCCGAATGACAACCAATCAATCCGGAGATTCTCCCAGAATAATCCAATAAACCATAAAAAACCAAATTTAATCCCATCAAAATGATGAAGGATACACCCAGAAAACTGCAGATCGGGCCTCTGTCGACCCTGAGGAACCAATAAAACCTCAAACAACCATCGGACCAAAGATTCTCGAGGGGAGGAAGGCATTCCCCTATCAAAACCCTAAAGTCGCCATATTCATCGCCGCTCCAAGCTTTTGTTTTTTTTTCCTTGATGATTATATTTTCTTTAACGTCTATTTTCGAGATGTTCTTAATACGAATACGTTAAACATAAATACATAATCGATGGATATTTAAAACTTTTAACATAATGTAATTAATAATAAAAATAAAAAAAAATTGCCAGCGAGGGAAATTGAAAAATGACAGTTGTTAGGTTTTATTATAAAGGAAGCCACGTTTTGCGTTTAGTCGCCACCCAGAAACCCTCAGGTCTCTTCTTCTTCCTCAATCTCTCCACCACTTTTCAAACCCCACACTCTTTTTCTCTCAATCAATCCTCTTCTCTTCTCAAATCTTTCAGTTTTGATCTCTAAATTTCCAGAAAATGAGCAACGATAAGGACAATTTCAATGTCAGCGATCTCACTGCTGGTAATTTCGTTTCTCCGATTTTGTTTTCTGCGGCTTTTGCTTCTTCTTAGTCAAAAGTTTTAGAAGCTTTATCTATTTGCTTTTTTTGTTTGTAGCTCTTAAAGATGAGGATCGAGCAGGTCTTGTCAACGCTCTTAAGGTGAGTTTCTATCTCTTATCTGAAGATTTTTTTTTTTTTTTTTTTTTTTTTTTTTTTGTCTGTATCGCATTATACTTGAAGAGGAATATGTGGGGGTTTCGTTTTTGGATGTTTCTGTGGAGATTTGTTGTGATTTGTTGTATGTTTGAATTCACAGAACAAGCTGCAGAATTTGGCTGGACAGCATTCTGATGTGCTCGAGAATCTGACTCCTAAAATCAGAAGACGTGTTGAGGTCTTGCGGGAGATTCAGGTTAGAGGAGAATTATCACATTTGTTTGTGTTGAGCTTACCATATATTAAGCTATTGTTCGATGGATTCGTGTAGATTAGTATGGTAATCTTGTGAATGTCTTGTGAATGTGACATGACTGTGTCAAATTTGTTAAAGTAATGTGCATCTTTTTGATGGTTATCTGAGAATCTTTTTCGTTTTTTAGGGCAAACATGATGAAATTGAGACAAAATTCCGAGAGGAGAGAGCTGCTCTTGAAGCCAAGTATCAAAAGTTATATCAGCCTTTGTATACCAAGGTAATTGGTAGTGAGAATATTAAACTATTTTGGAGCTAATTACTCTATTCAGCTTCGGTGTTTTCTTTATTTGCTGCTCTTTTTGGCTATATTTATGTTCGAATTTATCTTGAAACTTGCTTGACACCTGGAATGTGCAGCGTTATGAGATTGTGAATGGAGCTACTGAAGTTGAAGGGGCTCCAGAGGATGCTAAGATGGACCAAGGAGACGAGAAAGCTGCAGAAGGTACTCTCTCTCTCTCTTTACCTTTGTAAATTGTGATCATTCTTGAAATATACAATTTGCTTATATCACTGTGTTGGATTGCAGAGAAAGGAGTCCCTAGTTTCTGGCTGACCGCCCTGAAAAACAACGATGTTATATCTGAGGAGGTTTGTGTTACAGCTATGGTTGTTCATTTAGAGTTACTCCAATCATATCCATGGAAAGTGACCAGAGTTTTAATTTCCTTTGATATCAGATCACAGAGCGTGACGAAGGGGCTCTCATATATCTCAAAGATATTAAGTGGTGCAAGATTGAAGAACCAAAGGGATTCAAACTTGAGTTTTTCTTCGACCAGAATCCTTATTTCAAAAACACCTTATTGACAAAGGCATATCATATGATTGATGAAGATGAGCCTCTGCTCGAGAAGGCTATTGGGTAATTTTTGATACTTTCATCTATTGTTCCATAGAATATTTCGTTGTGAGATGCTTCTAAGGAGCTGCAGAATCTTTTGCTAATGGTTTAACATGGGTTCTCTTTCTTTTTTCTTTCTCTCAGGACAGAGATTGATTGGTATCCTGGAAAATGCTTAACTCAGAAGATTCTTAAGAAGAAGCCTAAGAAAGGTGCGAAGAATGCCAAGCCAATTACCAAAACTGAAGATTGTGAAAGCTTCTTCAATTTCTTTAATCCTCCCCAAGTTCCTGATGATGATGAAGACATTGATGAGGACAGAGTATGATATCATTTGCTTTCAAGACATGCCCTATTTTGACCATGTTTGATTAAATTTTGTACTAACGTGGTCTGTTCTTGGTGCAGGCTGAGGAACTTCAGAATCTGATGGAACAAGATTATGACATTGGGTTCGTCTTCTGCTGAACACAAACTCTGTCGATCTATATGTTTCCATCTATCTTTTTACCAACTATTATAAAGGCTCTAGCTGGTATCTTTTATTGTGAAGTTATACATTGTTTAATATCTGTTTTAATTATTCCTTGCTTCATGCAGTTCTACAATCCGGGAAAAGATTATACCTCATGCTGTCTCATGGTTTACTGGTGAGGCTATTGAGGGAGAGGAGTTTGAAATAGACAATGACGATGAAGATGATATTGATGAGGACGAAGATGAGGATGAAGAAGATGATGAGGATGAGGAAGAAGATGATGACGACGACGATGAGGAGGAGGAAGTAAGCAAGACCAAAAAGAAGGTATTGAATTCCTCTTGTTTTATTTCTTCCTGTCATGGAATACCTTTTTTTGCGAGTTTGGTTACTAATTTTGTGAAATTGTGTTACATGTTTATGCAGCCATCAGTCTTACACAAGGTACATTGCCAGTTTCCTCCCTTCTTATAATCGTATTTATCTGAGTAACTTATAGTTTCAACACCGATGAATCATAGAATTAGTCATCAACTGTTGACATTCTTTTAGGCTCGACCATGATTATTATATGAGAGAACATGACCCATGAATTAGGAGATAGCTGAAACTTAAGTGGCCAAGCTCATCATGCATGAATCTGTGAAGCACAGAAACTTGAACACTTACATGACTAAAGCGGAATTATAAGTAGACAGGGATTATAAATGAAGCTTTGTAGGATCATTCTTATGCATACTTATAAGCTTAGGCTAAAGCTGGTAATTGCAAATCAGTGTGTTATGTTTGTTATAATGAGGAGATTAATATATATTCTTTGTAAATTCAAATTGCAGAAAGGAGGGAGACCTCAGCTTAACGATGGGCAACAAGGCGAGAGGCCTCCTGAATGCAAGCAACAGTAAACAAAATGGAAAAGTCGAAACGAAAATTGAAAAAGAAAACAAAAAAATTGTTTTGGGTTTTGAGTGAAGTTTCATCATTCATGTCTTAGTTTTTGCTTCCGTGTAAGGCAGATGTTTTGAGGATTGTTCATTGGAGCAAAGAGTGAGCTCTCATGAGATATTTGATCAATTATTTTTGGTTTTTATTTTTTTGAAATCACTAAGTTAAAACCTTTGTGTGTTCGTCAATTATATCCTTTTACCACTTGAATTAAATCTCTTTTGGTTTCATTTCTTTTTTTATTCAATTAATTTCAATACTATTGTTTTAAAAGCTTTATATGTATTACGTGATTTTGATTTTTTCATTTGTACAAGTATTTTTTTTATTCTTAATTAAAAAAAAAAAAAGAACAGAGAAATTTTTTTTCATGTATATTCTTTTTCAATGGGTCAATTAGAGTTTTCAATATGGTGTTTGACAAAAAAAAAAAAAAAAAAAAGAGTATTCGATATGGTCAAAGTCAAATTAATTGCACATCGTGACTATTAGCATTAGTGAGTGTCGTTTCTCAATACACGTAAATGTGACTTGTTACCAAATAAGTTCCAAAAAACTAGTCTAATGCATTTGGAATGTATTGCACTGACTTGGCGGGAGACAATACAACGACTTTTATGTGATTTTTTATTTCCTAACTAAATAAAAGTAGTAATAATAATAATAATTGTTGTGAATTATATGTGTAATCACTTTGACAAAAAAAAATATATGTGTAATCACTAATCAGTAATGTATACTCCAAAATGAGGGTTCCAATATCCTATGTAAGCGAGATTTGTTCAATTAGTTAAAAAAATTTGTTTTTTGTGTTTTTTTTTTTTTTTAGTGTTATTGGATCTGAATTTGAATCTATTAATCTTATTTAGTAGATCTCGGTTAATAGTATTAAGGGAATCCCCGAAAAATTAACTATAGACCATAATCCAAATATCCTGATAAAAAAATATTTTCTAAAGGGCGTCTTTTATCTTTAGTTTATACCTAACAATGGCTTGCAAATTAATATGATAATCTTTTAATAGCATGAATTAACCAGAAGATTGGGCCATGTAGCCATGTAGGGTTTTTATCTATAATTGTTTGTAATAATAAATAGTCTATAAAGTTATGTTCCCTCACAAGACACAACCTATCAAAATAAATGACTGAATCTACGTATTTTATTTAACATTTAAATAAGCAATCATTATCATTTGACAAATGTATCTTTTAAGTCAAACTTCGATCAATGGATACTAATCAAAAGAGACTCGCGTTTATTATTCAGCACTTTAATTTGATCTCATTCAAGTTCAATTTTCAAAGGAACTAACTTTCTACAACTGTGTCAAATTGGTGATTTAAACGGTAAATCGGTTATAGTCTTTTAACAAGTAAAAAAAAAAACAGTAAGCGAAAGGTTTGAATTAGGTCAGATCAGCCCGTTTAAAAATTGTCATATTTGATTACCGACATCATATAATGCGATGAAAAACCATAGCTACATATTGTGAGTGGGTTCATAACGATGAAAGCGATATAATATACTCCTATTTTTGTCAAGACTAGGTATAACTATGATACAATGTTTCAAGACATTTTAACTAAGCTTTTGACATATTCTCACTTTTTTCCATAAAAAATAGTTAACATGCATTCTTTTCATTATAAAGTATCTAGAAGCATAATCTTCAAAAGTTACACGTGTTTAAGTGTTAATATAGTCTTTTAAATGCAGTGTATCTAAAAGCAATTCTTCAATATATATAGTATCATAGAAAGGTTATTTTAATAGCCTAATGCAAACAATTAACAAAAAAAAGGTTATTTTAATAGCTAGCCTAAGCAGTTGAGTTAAAAGAAAATAGTAAAAGGTAGCTTTTCCCTGGAAGGTTCTTCCTTAATCTTATTTGGGTCAAAACTGCCGTCTTCCAAAATATTAAGTTCCGAATTTTTTTTTTGCAGACTGCCCCAACTCTTTTATATTGTCACACTTGGACCCAAACTAATTTTCTTGACAATTTGTTTTTTCTTAGATTTGGTCTTGTATCATTTTTGATATTGGATGTCCCCGAGAGGACAACCATGATTTTAAATACTAGTCCATAATAACATGAATTTTTATTAAACCATTATGAATAAAGAAAGTATGTTTTCCTATTTAAAATGTTCGAGCTTTCATAAGTTCTTACCAAAATAATTAAACAAAAGTATATGATATACCTTTCAAATCCATTTTTATTATATTTAATTTCGTATATTCACATACTTACATTAAAATATTCTCTGTTGTAAGTCAAGTATTGTTCTTCATTTTTACACTTATTAGAAGAAAAAAATTTAATCGTTTATTATTTTCTAATTAAGAGTCTTCATATTTTAAAAATTTATATACGTACTAAATCTTATTAACAATAATGGAATTATTTTTATTGTAGGAAAAATGTAAAACAATATTTCTTGTAAAATATCAAACCGACACTTAGTTTATAAAGAAACGTAAATTGCAGTTTAAAACATTAATTTTTCATGAAATAAATGAAGTAGTATATTTCATTTTATATTGCAAGTACGTTGGAATTAATCACATTTCTAAATAGGGAAATTATTTGAATTTGGAAAGTAACTACTACTAGTTAATTTCCTAAATTAATGTAACCATCAATATTTTGGAAAAAACCATCGCTATTATATGTCTCCAAGCTCTTGAATTTTCATTCTCTTTTTATCTATAGATGTCTTTATCGTTTGGGTTTTCCATTTGGCAAGAAAAGTTGAGTCTTTATCAAAGAAAAGGAGAAAAGTTCAGTCAATTTGGGCGACAAACGAAATTTAAATTTAGCCACATAAATTTAGGAAATATTATATATATCGTGACTCAAGGTTTTAATAGTTTTTGAAAATATTATTTTAGGAGGATGACTAGGATCGAGAGATTAGAATTTTTATAATGCATGGTATTAATCTCTACTACAACTTGAAGTGGTACGGAGAAAAAGTACATTTATTGACTAAATTATACAACCCATTAATCATAAAAATCTAAAGAAACTGAAACTAATGCACGACATTAATTTGTATTTCAAAGAATAAACTATCAATTTGTATAGAGAGATGATGTCCCCAAAAAATTTGTATAGGGAGATAAATATTGCCTATTACAAAATTACGGTAATAAGAAAAAGGATAAAACGAAACAAAACGGTCAAGATTGATTCAGGAATATGACGAACGGCCGAAAAATTCCATGGTAATAAGAACAAGAGAAGGACCATCGACAAACGATAGGAGCCGCCACACGCCAGAGTAATAAAATTGACTGTCCATATAAATAATTTTAATCTTTTCAATTAAAAATTAAGTTGTAAGCGTAAAAGAGGAATTGGAATTATATATATTTATAAAGTATGGTTAGGAAATAATCAAACTTGTTGTCAGTGAGCCAAGTCAGCAACAACCCTTCTGACTGCTTCTTGGAAGGCTGATTCGTCCCATTCACCCTACATAATGATAAATAATTCCAAAACTTTACTTTGTTTTCTTTCCAATGACTAAACCTTTTCTAGTCAAGACCAAACTAGTGGTTATCTACTTATCTTATCAAATAACTATTTATACATTATCAAATTAATATATGTGGAAGAGAGACACTCGACCTTTGTATATATGCATCCATAAGACTACACCTATAAAATCCGACCAACCAATGCGATGCCTTCATAAAACCCGTTATATTGTTATTTCCAAATTTAGCAAACATAGCAAATTTCCTTTTGGTATAATTTTATGGACTGTATATTATCACATACTGTATATGCCAGCCTTAACTTAACTAATCAATAAAAAAAAAGTGTTTCCTAATTAACAGAAACTAAATTAATAAAATTAAGATGTTAATGTACCTCAATCTTGAGCCTTAAGCTCACAAGAACAACCGAAGTTTCCCCATCTGATCTTGCTCTTGTTCGAGCTTCGATTGATACTAAGCTCACATTGTTGATTTGCTTCAAGAATTCGAGAAGCCTTATCATCAAATCATCAACCCTAATGCTGTCTTCTCTTAGAGCAACTATTAGATCCAAAATTCTCTCTCTAGATGTTGATTCGGGTATATGTCTAATACGAACGTTAAACCTCTCATTGGGTCGTAAATCATTTTCAATCTCTCTTTCTCTGGCTAGCTTAGCCTCTAGCTCCCGATTTCTCTTTTCAAGTTTCGAAATCTCGCCTTGCAAAGAAGATAGTTGCTCTCTTGCAATGGTGAGGACCGATGCTTTATCTTTCTGTTACGTTCAAAAATATTTTAGTCATAACATTAGCTCCGTTATATAATGGTCGAATCTTATATACCATATGAAATATATATGCAATTATCAAACCTAAGAAAAATATTTATTAATAATGTTTTAAAGATATTATAATTATAATTAAGTGTTTATAGAAGAAGAAACTTATCAAAATATAGGATCATAGTATATATGGAACTTATAATTCATGAAAATATATTATATCCCATACCTTAGTCCCCGGAGGAAGGAGAGATCTCAATGCTTGAAAGCTCTCATTAAGCTTCTCTCGCCGTTTCCTCTCCGATATCATATGATGCAATTGCGTTGCGGTTGGCCCACTGGTATAACGTCCACTCCCGCCACTACCGCTTCCGTCGCCGCCCGTAGTAGCGTTTTCCCTAACAAAACGCTCTCTCCGGTGAACGTTATTGTAAAACGAAATCGCTCTTTTCATCATACTTTGCTTCCGTACACTTGGTGGCGGTTTACCGCCACTCATGCAGTAATATCTCTTAAAAGCGGTGGCTCTTCCTTTACGCTGCGGCGAGGAAGAAGTAGACGGAGGACTTGAACACGCCGTTAAAACCGCTAAGATAGCTTGCGTCATTGCTTCTTCCTCACGTTCTCGGTTACGGAACAAAGGCTCTTGTTGTTGTTGTTGATGGATCATATTGATCGGAGCTAACGGCGGATGTACAGGAACGTTAATTGAAGGTTTAGGGATGAGTGGGAATAAAATTGAGGAATATTCAGAGACGTTGTTGGGACTAAGAGAAGATGAAGATGAAGACGGATGATGCTGTGGCCGGAGATAGTCGGAGTTTACCGGAGAAGACTTTCTATTGAAATCTTCAGGGAACCATTCTCGAAGACTTGCTTCTATCTTCATCTGTCGTTGAGTCAATGGAACATCATATTATACATAGAGATTAAAGACATATATTTAAAAAAACTCCAAGTTGTTAATAAATGTTTATGGTATTATTATAAATTAAAAAAAAAGATTCAGACTATGTAAACTATTTCTAATCAATATGAATATCAAGACGTTAACAAAAACAAGATTTATACCTTTGCAGCATCATACGTCATTCCGAGTTCGATCTCGCCGCTGCTGCAACCCATGAATATCACCGTCTGATCATAATATACACATTCATCACAACATTAAATTTACGTGTTACATTTCGTTGAAATATTATGAAAATAAAATAATTTACCTGAATCCTGGCTTCCTGCGACCAATAAGAATCGACATGAAGAATTGATTATTAGTGATTATTATAATAATCATAATTGATCAATTTAAAATAAAAATGGTGTCATAGTGATGAACTGATGATTGTAATAATGACCTGGTAGAAGAGACGTTGTGCGTCGTTATAAGCAAATCTTTGAATCTCTTGTGGTCGAATCTCTACGTATGGAAGATTGTTCATGAACGCCATGCTTGGTACATGCCTGAAATTGACAATTTTTTTTTTATTATGGATTCAAGAACATAAACATTGCATGTTTTTGTCCCAAAAAAAAAATAAAACATTGCATGTATGTATATATATGTACATGTACATTTAATTATGACTTGAATTGATTAACAATTTTACCCATTTTGGAGTGGGATAACGGATTGGCGATACTCATGGAACAAGCTTCTAGCTAAACTTCCAGAAGAAGACGAAGAAGGTTCTTCAGAAGCTTCATTGTAATATCCATCCATTGATAATAAATAGCTGCAGCTCAAACTCAAATGCATCATGTGATTGAAACAATATATACATTCTAGAGAATGAACAGTGTAATGTGTATATATGTAAATATCGAGAATGAGGAAGATATGATTATTACTTAGACGGTCGAGGGAAATAATAAGACCAAAGACAAACGTAAACGCATCCGAAAGATTGAGCTAGCGACCCGACTAACTGTTTCCGGGTATTTGGATCCTCCGTTAAGAAGAATGCATCCATGTAGGACGATCACACGTGTGACTTTCTCCCAAACAAGAGTAGGAGAATTGAAGAAGAAGAAGAAGAAGAAGAAGAAGAAGAAGAAGAGGAGACAATTAGAGCTTCATTGCTTGGCTTCTGTGATAACCAGAGAGAGAGAGATGGAGGAGGGAAAATTATTCGTTCAATTATAATTTCCTATTCAAAAAATAATAAAGTGGAGAAAAGTAGAGAGAAAGAGAAGCAGCCAAAAGAGAGAGAACTTGAGAGAGAGGGATTTCAGAAAGAGAGAGTCAAAGTCAAATGGTATAAAGTTTTGAAAGACGGTCAAGAGAGGATGGCAAATTGCCAAATTGAATTGGTTTTATTTTGATCAACCTATCAAATAATCTTATTGTTACCTCTTACCATAAATGGACATCTAATAATTTACATTTATAAATTCTTAGATTATCAAATGATTATAATCTAATAATTTATTTTGTTAGTTGACAAAAAAAAATTATTTTGTTACCAAAACTAGTATTAGTATACATCTTTAAATAATTATTTATTTTAAAATTTTATCATTAATTTTTTTTGTTAGAAAATTTTACCACTAATTACATTTGTATTTGTAGACTGATATGGAGTATATTTTATTTCGATAATCAAAAGATCTATAATTAACCAGATATAAGATAATGGAATATGTTAAATACTATATTCAGACCCTAATATCCTAAATTTATAATACATATTCATTAAATATATGGAACGAATATTTTTACAAAATATTTCATATATAGTATTTGATTATTATTTTTAAATACATAGAATAATATTTCCCAAATGTGCAAGTTTTACTTTTTTAAAATATTATATAAAAATATAAATTTATAATTTGAATATTTTAGATAAAATAATTGTTTTAATTTACTTTTTTTATGGATCAAGATGGCTGTTTATATCCTAATAGCAAATGTATGTAAAAGTTACGAATCTAAATAGATTTTTTAAATTTTTAGGAAATTCCCAAAAAAGGTTTTGTTTCTATTTTGTCTCTTAATTAAATCCACCATGAATAAAATATCCATGTCAATGAGAGTGGCCAAAAACGACGTCGCTGGATTTCTTTAATTATTTTGTAAGTACACATAATTTATCAAGACATCAATGGCCGGTGAATTAAAAAAAAAAACGTACAGAGTTCTATTGTCGATTGTTGAAGAATCTTAACTATTACCACAAAAAGTATAATCATGTGATTTTAATGTAGTTTGTAGTTCATTTGCCATTCTCGTCCTTTTCTGTTTATAATTCAAATATTCCTTGTTACACTTACATCGCCTTTAGAATATATCTTTCTGAATATTAAATACAAGTATTATATTAAGTGTCCTTCCCAGAATATACATACAATCCCACCTAATATAATATAGCAAATATCAACAAGCTTCCAGAACTTATAGCCAACAGTTTTTCTCAAATATATGATACCTCATTTTTCTTATAATTGCAGAAATCCAAAACATAATTCAGACTGTTTTTCTGAATTTACAATTGTTTTGTATTTTTTTTTTTTTGTTATGTTAATTTTAATGTATTCAGGCAGGAGCTATGTCCATCAAAACTCAAATCTTGATTTCGAACAAAAGAGGATGACAATATTATTTCATTGTTCTAACTTCTTGAAAAATAAAAACACTTCCTTACAAGTTAGGCTTCTCATAATATCGAATCAGATACAAAAAAACAGCAAAGACAAGTTTGATTTTTTGATCAAAAAAAAAAAGAGACAAGTTTGATTTAATTTTCTTCATACATAAGGAAGTTATTTTATCTTTCACAGAAAACATTATAATTGAAAACATTGAAAAAATATGGGACTGACTCAATAAAAGAAACAATTAAACTTTTTGATTCATATGTAGGGACCATGACGATTTGAAATTAATCATGAGCAAGTAATTGGTTTCATATTTTTTTGTGGTACATATCATTTGCGATTTTATAGACTAATCATGTGTACATAAGGAAAAAAAAAATTGATGGAACGTTTCCACAACCACGGAACCACATATACAAGTTGGACGAATAATTCGATAGTATACATTTAGATCGTGTCGGACCACAAGAATGCTTTCGGACAAGTTGTATGAATTAATTTCCTAAAAACTAAAATCTATAGAATTTAATTTTCTTAACGAGTTAAATTTTTTTTTTTTGTCAAACATTTGATTTCATTAACTTAAGAAGCCTTAATCTCTATGAATAGAGGAGGAGTTACAAATGGTTAACTTAAGAAAACATCGTGCATACGTAATATACATGCGTAAGCTCCCAGACACAAGAATCGAGAAGCTTCCTTTGATCTCTTCCTCCGGCGCCGGTAAAGCCTTCGCTTGCCGGCGTCGGGACTCCAACTTCTCACTAGTTCAAGGCTCAAGCTCTTTTTTCTTTCTTCCTCATTTAGCAATCTTTTTCTCTCTATTAGTACTCTCTCGAACCCTCTCGAAACAATTGCAACTAACCATAGAACCACCGTGCAGCAACAAAGGACATCGAACGTATTTGGAGCCATTCATCTCGAAATCTGGTCTCGAAAACTCCTCCAGACATCATCTGCTCGCACCATTCTTAACAGATCCGTTTGACCTAAGAGCAGATCTCGACTCCATCTTTATGCTCTTCTCTAGATCTGGACCCCCGCCCACTCATGAAGCAACCTCACCGTCGACTTTGAATCCGGCGCCTCCATCTCCAGCTCGTCGCTCCATGCCGTCGACTATGACTCCGGCGAATCCACCATGTCTCACTCTGCCGTCGACTAGGACTCCGGCAAGTACACCTTTGCCAGATCCCTCGACCACCCTCCCCAGGGGTACCGCAGCTCGCCGATCTTGACTACTCCGATGCCACAACCTCCGGCGATGCCTCTTTTAACGTCGACCTCCAGCTCGCCGCCGACCTCCAGCTCGCCGCCGACCAGCCGCCACCTGCAAAGCTTCATTGATCAAGTCAAAGGAAAACTAGGGTTTCCGTCTTTGGGCCTGTCCCATTTCGGCCCATGTGGCTTCTCCTTTTGGCCCATTTTTAAAAGTGGCAACCCAACTTCTATGCCCATTAAGCCCAGGTCTGTTTTACTACTTAGATCGATTAGTCCTTTTGCTTCACATAACCCACACAGTACTATGAATGGCCGAAGACTCCTTTCAAGGTTTGTGGTGATATTGGTACAAAGATTAGTCGATTACCACTCCACCGACCTCAGGCAAACACAATCTTCCAACAGGGTTTTGGAAATGTTATCATCGTCCCCACTTCCTTTAGAGGCCATAATCTTAAGGAAGCCACTGATCAACAACACGACAAGAATCATTGGAGACATACTTAGTATTGATAAATCTTTTCATGATCTCTCTTTTAGATTCATCCCAAGATCCGAAAACATGTTTGTTGATGATCTTGCACGAACAGCCGTACGGTCGATGACCTTAGGCCACAACATCTCTTTGTATTTCTGTTTCTTTTAATGAAAGTTATCTTTCCATGACCAAAAAAAAAAGAGGAGGAGTTACAACCAAAACAAAGAAAATACAAAGTAACAAGGCAATCAATGCCAACATGACCAAAGGATGGTTAAAAGAGGGATAGATAAGATACAAATCATAAAAAGAGAACATAAGAGATCCATAAACGAGTACGATCTCGACAACTTCTTGATTGATCGCATCCATAGCAACCCAAAGGGTTACAAACTCTACAACCAAGGTAGAGGAGACTATTAGCCGGGAGGAGAAACCTTGCAATACTGACAAGTCTTGATCATCCAAACCACTCATTAGAGGGAATTTTGGGAAGAAAAATCCGACTACGACAAAGGCCGAAGCGGAGCATCGTCGAAGCGATGGCTTTTTTGATACGAGGTGACTTTGAAGGTCTTCAAAGCGCATGTCCTTTGGGCTAAGTATAGCATCACCAAAGAAGGATATCGTACCTGCAACTAAACATTTTTCCCACAAAGGAGAAATTGATAGAAGAGACATCTCCATAAAGGAGTAAGAAAGGCAACGAAGGCCCAAACACAAACAGTCCAAGCAATTAACATGATCCCTGAGATAAATCAGAGGTGGGGAAACCATAAGAGACTCACAATCCCAGCAATAGATCCTAGCAAAGCTTTTATCCAAGACAGCCAAAGAAGATAAATTAACCCTAGCAAAATGAGGGAAGGAGAGTAGCAAAAGAGAGGCATACTTGTACGGACCCGAAACAAAATCGGAAATAGATCTGCATACTGCAGTAAGGGATCGTAGAGATACGATAAATTTGTCCTCACCTGACAAGATGTTTCAACTCGAGAAACGGTAGCGAACGTCGAGGGGGAACCTAGAGCGAAGCACTGAAGGAGCGGACATGACCTGCATACTGCAGTAAAGGCTCGCCTAACGGCGAAGGGAGTGCCACAAAGGGACACTAGGGATTGAGCCATCAAACCAGCGGGAGCCAGCGAACTGGAAGAAGTCAGATCTAGAATCTGAGAGAGTGGTGGAGAGGTGAAAAGGGGGAGCAAATTGGCAAATGGTGGCTACGAGGTTCGAGAGAAACTAAACAGAGAAACAGTGCCCACAGAAACACGGATCTGAGCTGGAGGAAAGTCCGGTGGGTCAGGAGGTTCTGGCAGATCTGGTGGTGAAGCAGGTTCCGGCGGCGGTACCCGAGGGAGCCTCAGACCAAGAGCAGCGAGCAGGACCGTCGGAGGAGGAAGAGAAGACAGAGAGACCACCGAAAGGAATCCTGACATTTCAAACGAAGAAGAAGAAAAACGCCGGAAAAGATGCCGGTAAAAGCGCCGGAAAAACAACCCGGTAACTGCTGAGAAAGGTTGAGGAAAACTGGATCAGGAGGAGAGGACGCCAGATGAACCTCGCCGGTCTGGAAACTCCATTCGAAAATCTTCTAGCGGCGCTCCCTCGAAAGTTGGGCCTGGGAGAAACTAGGGCTCTCTTAACGAGTTAAATTAAATGCATGTTTGTTCTTCGCAATGTGAAGTTCACAATATGTCAAAGCATCCTGCACTTGGATGACTTTGACACACCAATATGAACCAATAGTAGTTTTTTTTCTTAACAAACATTTTTGCATTATTCTCGACCTGCATGTAGTTTCGTAAATTAATAATTGTGTTTTTTCAGAATTGTAGGTAAACATACAAATGACATCATGCATTCAACGGTCAGGTTATTTTCTTAGTCGATTTTGGAACATTCACTACAATTTTTTTTTTTTTTTGACAACCATAGAACATTCACCACAATATAATCTCTTAAATTAGATCCAAAATTATGACGAGAAAAATAAAATAAATGTTGTGATGTATTTAATATTCACATGAAAAAGAAAATCAGTTGGAACAGTGGCGAACCCAGAAATAATTTTTACCGGGGTCATAATATAAATTTATTTTATAAATTATATCATATAATATATTATGAAATGACATTACATTAACACTAAACATTTTTTAACATATATAAGTATCATATTACTAAAATAAAAATATTGATGTCTTAAATCCCAAAAAAGGTGTGATTTAAAAAAAAAAATAGAGAAAATAATATATAAATAAGAAAACAAAAGTACTATATATGTAAATTGTAAGAATCAAACTTGAGAAATGGGGTGTCATCACTAAGAAAATTACCAACTATACTATTGATACTTTAGTATTTTACATGACTAATGTGTATTTTAAAAATTTAACCTGTGTCAGCTGACCCCCCTTTCTACTTAATGGGTCCGCCAGTGAGTTGGAAATATTGAGAACGGTCAGCTGCTTGACTATGAGTCTATGACACTGACCGTATGACGACGCATTGCCTATTTGCCACTTGCTTTGCTTTCTTTCGTTTCGCATTCCTCATAACGAACAGCATGTAGTTAAAATTGAGAAAAAAAAACAGCACGTAATGTACTCCAAGGCCCAGAGCTCGACGTTTGATATTTGGGCTTAATATAAGAAGCCCATGGACTAAAATTTCACAAGTCGCCTTTTTTTTTTCTAACTAATAACATTTGAGATTTTATTGATACCAACGTGAGTTACAAAAGTCAGTGTTTGCCAAAACAAAAAAAAAAAAACAAACAAAAGTGTAAAAAGCTTGAGTTATTACACAAGGTATCAAAGAAAAAAAATTAACAAATCATTTGGAATTTGATTTTGACCCATTCAATCTTGATAATCTGAAAACGCTTCTTCTAATCTTGTGATTATCTGATCCAATTGTAAGCTCTAAAATTCAGAATTTTACTGTTTATTAAACCTATAATTCTTTTGTTATCGTCTTAAAAAATCATTTGTTTGTAATCACGGGTTCAACAGTTATGTATTGTTAAGTTTTAGTTTTACAATTGACTTCAAGAACACCATTTACTTGTTAATTAATTGTAGTAACTTACAATAGCCTGTATTTATATTTATAATATCAATTATGTTATTTCCTCCTTTTCTTTAAATTATATGTTATGTTGTTTTTACATAGTTTAACTTTTTTGTTTCAATACCAAATCTCCTCTTTCATATTACTTAAAATGATGTTCTACTGAATTCTATTGGCATGGGTCAAATAGCAAATGATTTTACATGAAAAATGTGTGGAACAACATCTATTATAAACAAATGAAGTGAGTAAAATAGTATATTAAGTGTTTTTCAGTTATATTTTTCACATTTAGTTTTATTTTAATTTATATCATTATTATATAAATAGAAAAACTATACTATAAAATTTGGAATGGTAATTACACGAAAAAAGATATAAGATATACAAGGGAATCTCATGATTATATTTTTAGTAATGATGCAATGAGATTTTGCATTATATAATGACTAGGTAGCAGTCTCTAAATGTTTCAAACTTTTTCACATAAAAATACAGTTTAAATTGTATAATTATATACAACACATTATAATATATAAAAATTCGGTACTTTCTATCAAGAAAGTTAGGTTGGAGATTCCTTCGGATCACAAAGCCAACGGCTGCAACTTTTTCATCATATGCTTTCCACTTTTACAATTTTTTTGTCGTTTTCTTAATATAATGGAATACATTTAATATCTACAATAATTTGGTTTAGTCATTATTTTTGAGTGATTTATAAAATATTAGAAGAAGGTGAATAAAAAATATGCATGAGATATTTCTCAAAGTAAAAGGATTAAAAATAGATTGGTCAAGCAAGGAGATGCATTAATGGAAATAATTATATATTCTGTTACATACAAGTTATGTAGATATGGAATAATCTTAACCCAAAACAATTGAAAAGATAATTGATATTTTACCGAAAATCCGACACTAAAATATTGAGAATAGTAAAAAAAGAAAATCTGATTGTAATCCAACCAATTATACGAGGACTTCGTTCGACCAAGATCTTCACAAGTACACAATAATATATTTTTAAAATTAAGCCGGAAAATAAAAACAGAAAAAGGAGGCAAGAAGTGTGGATGTCTCCTTCTTTCCCGCAGACTGTAACAAAAAGGTCTGGAGACATTTCTCAGACATAATTATTTGTTATTCCTTTAATTAAATGTATTATTATATTTATATGTATGTCAAATTTTTCTTTACAAAAAAGATAGCTTTCACATTTAGACTTACTTTCGAATCTTATGATCATGTCCTTTACTTTCCTATCAATTTCCAACTTTTTCCTATCAATTTCCATTTTCTCACTAACATTATGCTTTTATATCATGTGTTTATAGCCCAAAATCTTCCACCGAAATATATAGGTTAAGTTTTTGAATTTATTCACGTGCAGATTGTAGTATTTTGCACATATAGATACATAAAAACTGATATAACAAAGAAAATTATAGGCAAAGTAGATAAAGAAAAGAAATATTTACAAAGTGATGAGAACGACTAACAATATATATAATTAATTATTGTCTAACTTAAGTTTATTTATTGGAATATATTTTGTCCCGGGGCTAAAATCATTTTGGGATCATATTTATATTTTCTCTCTAGGAAAATATTCCACCTCGGACCAAAATGTCTAACCCATCCTTCTTGTGACGAATGATAAGGAAGATATTGTTTAACCCCCATATTAGCATCCTCACAAAACTTAAATATTTCCATATTTTCTTGATCATAAGCCTCCCAATTGTCAAAACCTGCTGATCTTAAAAACCCGACCGCATAAAATACATCTTCTTCGGGTATAGCAGCCGACATCTGATCATTCCACCTGAAAAACACCCAAAAATTAGTTACTGAAAAAATATTTCGTATTTAACAACTTTTTTAAAACGTATATTATATAATAAATATGCGATATCGATGTTAACTTACTTGTTGCGATTCATAGGGTAAACAAGAACGGGACCGCTAGTGATGTTATTTCTTAGGATAATACCCTTAAAAACACCATGATCAAATTTTGAAATTTGGGATTTTGGTACGAAAAGATTGAGCCATGGATGTGGAACATCCCATTGGCCTTTGGATTTCAGGCTTAGCTCTCCGGTTCGAACCCGGTTTAAGAAATCCATGTAAGCCACATCTTTCTCGTACATAAACCCTCTTACATAGTTCAAACTCTCGCTTAACTCCTCCATTTCCTGCATGATTTAAATAATTAAATTAAATAAACTTTAATTATGATTACTTACATAACTATGCGTAAAGATCCCAAATAAACATATATGATCCCAAGATGTACGGACCTCGTTGACTGTGTATTGAGAAGTTTCGTCGTAATAATTGACGACTTCGAGGCAGTAGATGACACGATGTCGTTTGACCATTGATACGATCCTCAAGTGATCGGACGGTGGATAATACGTGGATCTCCAGTTATCAGGTGGGCCATGGTCTAGCATAACGGAACCTTCCAAGAAATCTACACCGTCCGTTTCTGATATCAATCGTTCTTGATCTCTTGTGAATTCGGAGAAATCTGTGTATAGAAACCTTAACCACTTGGCCTGCAAAAATCCAAAAGTGCATATATGTTCAACCATAAATTTCATAAAAATTTCGTCAATTACATAAATCTGTTTGCATAATTTACTACTTTAACATACCCTTTTGGGAGCTAATCCGAGTTTAATTCTGGCTCGTGTTATAATTCCGAATTGACCCAAACCTCCTAACACGGCGAAGAAAAGATCTGAGTTCATGTCTTTGGAACAAGTCGCAATCTCCCCTTTTCCTATAAAATAAAATTAAAATTTGACCCAGTTAGGAAAATTAGGAAACAATTTCAACAAATTTGGACCGTAATATAAGAATATACAAAGAATGAGAGAATAATACAACAATGCAACGAGTTTCAAATAAAACTATCGTTATATTGAGGCTAAAGTGCTAAAGTCGGTCTCATTTAATTAAGTTATCTCCTAACCAAACAATGGAACTAGAAAGTCTTCGTAAGCTAACTACACTTGAGACCAACAGTGTATGTATATGGATGCATATGTGGACATAATGGGTACAGCTATAATAAGAAAATTGACTGTTACTTACATCCATTACACCTGGTTAAGACCAAACGTTATAAACTTTTAAGTTTTGTCCTTATGCCACAAGAAACCTCGTGTAAAACTATGCGCGTGGGCCATATGGTTGATTTAGTTTTGTTTTTTTGTTCACCGGGTTTTATGAACCGTTACTTAATATATGACCATGTAATTTCGCAGAAATCAGACTTAGATTCGACGAAATTTTCATAATATGTAAGAAATTATCAAATAATCTTCTACTGTTAAATCGACTTTTGCATTAACATGTACATGTTTATAATATAAAGGAAAATCATACTATTAAGAGAAGAAATAGCCTTATTACAACCACCTAGTTTATACCTAGTCCGTATCTTTTCTAATCTTAGAGAGAAAACGAGGTGATTAGATTGATGTGTGAAAAGAAGAAAAGCTATCAACAAGGTCTAGAAATAAATAAAGAGAGACAAACTATACAAATAAAACAAGAGCATAACCAAAAGTGGTCACGCAGATCTAAAAAGAAAAGACGAAAAAACGTACGATTTTTTTTTTTATTAGAAACTTACGAAGTTAAAATCACTGTTACTGTATTTTTATGTTTATGTGAAAAATCATGGTACGTACCAGTAATAACATCCATCTCTAGAACATTAGTGATCTGTGGACCGTTCCGAAACGTTTGTCCACTTATTCCGCCGTTAGATAACGTCCCACCGACCGTTAAATACAAATAATCCGTCCAAGAAACCGGCGTTAACCCTAACTCCAACGTCTTATTCAACACCTCGACCCATAGCGAGGCAGCGTCCACATCAACATATAAACCGTTCCTAGACACATTGATGCCTCGATCCCGGTTTACCATTGACCGCATGTTGACCACAACTCCGTCTTTAGCCGAGGCTTGGCCACGGTGGCTGTGTCCGTTGCCACGAGCGGCTAAAGTGAAAGAGGATGGAGAGTCATAGGAGAGTTTTATGAGATCGGTGATGTCTTCGACGGAGGTAGGATTTAAGACGGCGGAAGGGAAGATTTTGGTGACGTGGCCAAAATCTGTGGCGGCTGATTCGATGGAGGAGGAAGCGGTGGTGAGTTTTCCGGCGAAGTCGTTGTGAGAAAGGATATTCCATGGTTGTGGTGATGTGTAGGTTGTGATCGGAGTTAGAAGAGTAATGATGATTAGTATTGTTATTACTCTAAGATGGATTTGTGAACGAAAATTTTTACTCGCCATATTTTTTTTCTTCTGAGATTTTTTTTTCTTTCTAACACTTTAGCTTGATTTGTATCAATGAGGAGTAAGTTAGCTGTATATTTATAGCCAACTGAGCCACGCATGGAGACACATGTATACGGATGCTTTGTTTTATTTTGTGTAAGTTATTTTGTTTTGAGTATCTTCTGTGTATTTATCCAAAAAAAAAAAAGAAAAAAAAGATTATTTTCTGTGTAATAACTAACTACAATTAACCCGGTTTTTATTTATTTGAAACATATTTATTCTCGTGTATTAATTTAAACTCCATTTATTAGTAACTTATTATATGCATATTCCTATAATCAAACTAATTAGTTCAGTTAATCCATATAACTAGTTAACTGATACTATTGAGTATTACTCTCTTTGTTTTACAAATAATATTATTTTAAAATTTTTATTTTTGTTTTAGAAAGACTGTTGTTCTGTATTTGTAACGCATTTTTTAAAACCAAATCTCAGTTTTAATTCTTTTTTTTTTTTGAACACCAATCTCAGTTTTAATTCTACTATTTTAATTTATTAATTAGATAAAAATGTATTTAGTATATTAATAAAGAACAAACGAATATATAATTCTGTATTTCAAAAAAAATTAATGCATGATATAAGTGCTGTGATACACGAAGTATATACATTCAATATGTTAATTATTTATACAAAAAAAAAACCACTATAAATTATCATAGTCACGTGAGAGTCTAATTAGCAAAGCACAAAGCACTGATATAGACAATAGTATTAGCTGTAACTGTTTGAACACGCACGATGTCGCTGATCGCTAGTCAAATGGTTTTGGAAAAATATTCCACGGTTCATTTTGTACATTACTACATTGATATTCTGTAGTATATTTATACATTCTGACAAGAGAAAAATTAAATTTAGCCTCCACATCTCAAACCTAAAATGTACATTTTTTCTAATCAGGTCATGCAGTTTGGATGCCATGAATAAAAATCCAAATTTAGGTGTACTCAAATGTGTATATATCGATGAAGAATCGCTATTCGCATCCAACCACTATATATCCACTAATCTTGCAAATGAAACTAATTAATTGATTAACTGATAATAGATAAAATTAACATAATATTGTAATGTGTCATCATCACCAGCACCACCATAATCCTCATCATAACCGTGATTAGTTGTAAATAGCAAAAAGAGTTAAGGGACGTACCATAATCATCATGGGGATTGGAAATTGGCCTTAGATCACCATGTACCATATCCTCCACGGACAACGAACCTGAACTTCGGATTGATCACACTTATATTAGAACTCGGCTAAGTTTTTTTTTTTTTTTCGAATTCATTAAAATGGGAGTTCAACTTTTATCAAACTTAATTTCTAACCAAAAAAAGAAAAAAGAAAGAAAAGGCCTCGAACTTTCCCATCTATACAAAAAATAAATGACGTTTAATATATATAAACTATATAATAACAAGAAGATATCTGAAATAACACTGTATTTCAAAGATATACATTATATTATCTTTTGTAAATTAAATCATCATCAGATCAAACCGGTGAGAATTCCGTTCATCAGCTCAATAATGTTCTATTTTCTGTTTTTGATAAAACGCTTGTGTAAAGCCGAATTTATCCGCCCATCCCCAACCAAACACATTTCAAGTATGGAGTTCTATTTTCATAATATATGAGTTTCTAAGTCGGCAGTAAATGCAGTATCATTTGGAGATGGTTTTTGCAGAAACCGGTTTTTCGGTTATCAATCAAACGGAAGGATATATAAGCAGCAGTTGAAACACATCATTCAAAATGTGGTTGAAATATATACGTAGGAACAAAATGGTTGCAAACTATTTGAAAAGAATGTATGATATTCACAACTTGCTTTATAATTCAACAAAAAAAAACCCTTAAAATTTTTCTTAAATAATATTAAAAAAAAACTGTTTTCTTTTTAAAATCTAAGAATTTGTTGTTTTTCCAACAAATCTAGTAATTTTTGTTGTTATTGATCGATCAGAATATTTGAAACGCTTATTATTTATTACTAATCATAATCATCCTAACCATCCGTGTTAGCAAATTCGCAATTCTTTTACGTTGTTTATATTCTTATTAAGTGTAAAAATCTTTCTTACCATTTTGTTGAAACTGTAGAACCAATCGGATCTAGAATACTTTGCATATATTATTGTTCTTTTTGGAGAATATTTCATTATTTCTCATTAATATCCCTACTAGATGATGTTTCCTTGTGACAATTAGGTCATCATCAAAAGAATCTACAAGATCTTCTTCCTTGCGGCTATCAAAAAGTGCCGATAATTATAATATTTAAAAGGGATGTATTTCGTTTATTTCAATTAAAAAACAATCGTAGGCCAAACTTCGTAGATTTGTGATTAATCATTGTGCCGTTTATAAAACAATAAAAAGCAAGACATGGAATATCCTCGAGATTTCGTTCTGTTTGCTTCTTTTGCCACATGTTAACTTCTTGTCGCTACAAAATTTGTTTTTATTACTTTTATGAATGTTTTACTGTTATTTAACTGATATATCTTAAGCAATTAGTATATAACAAGATAAGACGAGTATAATAATTAGGAGGGATACAAAATAGTTGTGCTCAGTACTTTGATAAAAAAAAAAAAAAAAAAAGTTGTGCTCAGTGGGAATTTAAATACTGAATCGTTAGTTCAATTTGATCACACATATTATTCCTATATCTCATTTGCATTGACACCCTCATTCAAATTTTTCATTAGGTTCCCGCTTTTCACTGTATTTTTCTATTATTATTGTCTTCCGAAAAAATTAAATTTTGCAATATAATCTAAATTAATTTACTTTACTGGATAAATAAACGAAATTAATTTTTATTTATTGTTATAAGATAAAATTTTAATGTGTTGTTTCATACAAACTCTTTTCAGTGTTTGCAAAAAAGGATAAAATTTAATAGACAAAATAATTATTTGCTTTTTACCATATCCTTTTTTGTGATCACATGGTTAATTGTAGGGATTGATTAAAAGTTGTATTTGTGTGTGAACAAAAAAAAAAAGTTGTATTTGTAAGAAAAATAAAAACACATTGCAGCCGGACAGCAAAACTGTGCAAGACGCACGTGTGGTTGTCATTTTCTTTCCGTCTTAATGATGATGATTTAAGAAAATAATTTATGAACGACGACCAAAACGACAAGTGATTAACGAAGCTAAAAAGGTTATTTAAAATTAAAAATGAAATTAATTATGATCCCCCCAATAGGTGGGTGGCCCCGTAACTGGAACCTGCAAATTTAGAAGATCTTCACTCAACTTTTTTTTCTTTCCCGTCAGCGTCCTTCACCCAAATTTATATATTGTAATTTTATCTCACGATGCTAAAAAATAAGAAGAAATCATTAAAATTTCATGAGCTGTATAGGTTGTAATAATGGAATTGGATTGGAGAAAAAGATAAAAGAGAAGGATAATAGGGAATTAGGGTAATGATTTCAATTCGTGGGCACATTTTGTTATATTCGTATCCCTTTAAATTTAAATAAATAAACACTATTTGAGTTGTCTTTAAACCTTTATTTGGCCATGCATCATCATGCTCCTTATATGTTCCCTTCGTTTATATTATCCATTCATCATTATAAGATTCAAAACGCATGTGCGCAGCACATCAATAAGTAATGTACTTTTATAAATTCTGATCAATGAGTTGGTTGATGTCAAAAAGAAAAGATAAATGAGTTGGCGAAAATAAATGGATTCTCATAATTGGCAAATGTTATTGCGATCTAAGTAGATCGTATAGCTTGTAGCCTTGTAGCGTTTAATTTCTCTCGGGCGTGTGCAAAAATTTTATTTGAACTATTTGGTTGTGAAACGTTTGGGTCTGATAGTTAAATCAAGTTTAATTTGTGCAAAAAAACACAGTTTTCCTAACAATTAACCAAAAACGTAGTGTTATAATAAAAACCACATACATATTCATGTATCTATAGGTCTATACCCTACAGAAACACATATATAGACAATGCATGTTCTCATGTGAGTGAAATTTTATAGATTTTTATGTTTTGAATATTATAAATCATTCCTTTATTTTTATTTTTTTGGTAAAGGATTCAATCATTCATTGATTCTTTTGAGAAATCCATAATATCATTCATATAAGTACTTAGGTTAGTATTTCTGAGATTCATAGCTAGATTGGAGTTTAAGGAGGAGTCGAATTAAGCAATGATATGGCTTATGTGGAGATGATATATATATATATATATATATATATATATATATATATATATATATATTAGTGTAGATGGGATCAGAAACATCATGAAGATTTGAAAACCCCCAATTAAAGCTGTTTAAACTCACCACGTAGCTTAACAGTGACTGTTAGGTGTTTATTTACCAAACAAAAGTGCGGATTAATTCATTTCTAATGCATGTAGAGAAGATTTATTCATCAAGTCAAAAAAAAAAAAAAATCATTCCGACACCCACGTTTTCAACATTAATAAGTACAACAACAGATGATCACAGCGGACCAAAAGTTGACGATATACGTATAAATGTCAGAAAGTAAAGGCATACGCATATATTTTTTTAGACAGAGAAATGTAACTACTAAATGGAGTGTTCAAAATTCAGAAGTGATTGGGAAGTTTGGTATAATCACTTAGCATCTACAATTTTCAATTATGTTTTTAAAGGTTTATGCTAGTTTTTATCAAAATCCACATTTTTAACGATTTTAGTTTGAAAAATATTATGTTAAACCTGTATAGACTGTAAAATAAATTTTATATAGGTGTAAATAAATCTTCAACGCACTTGCCGGGAGGATAAATGCTGTTATAATCAATCAAAAAGTCATATGACATCGTCATCAAAGTCATTCATTATATTTTTAGTATTACAACAGTAAAAACAAACAACTGAAAACTCAATCCTGATTTTTCGTGTTTTGTCAAACGATTTCAGTAATTATTGCGATTTTATAATTGATTTTCATGAAAATAGACACATTTTTAATCGACATAAAAATGAAAATGTATGAGTTTCATGCTAGACCGAGCATGTGATCGACATATTGGTGAAAGTCGTTAATTGATATCAACTGCAATAGTAATATTTATATATTTAAAAAATACGAGTTTGGAGAAACAAGAACAAACTGAGTTGTGAAGAAACATAATCAAAATGTGATGTGGATGTGGTAATTTAGTCCATACGATTATAATAATTTGGTTTGGTAATAAAAGGAAAAGGAAAGTGAAAGTGGGGCTAAGGAGATTCATGCAGATCTTCGTAGGGATTCTAAGTATAGTGGACCACTTCTTCGTGGTACACATTTTTCATTGAAATGGTTTTTAGCAAAATATCCATTTAAAAGTCTAGATATCTGTTAACTTGAAATTATCATATAAGTCAACAGATTCAGATTTCTATATCCTTTTTAAAAGTTATAGATATGAAATGGTTTCGAACATATTGTTTATGTTTTTTATAGGCTTTGGATGTGATTTCAATAGAGGATAAAAAAGTAGGTATGAATGGTTGTGCAATTACAGGAAGACAATAGGATGAAATGAGATATATTCTTATTTATCAACTGTTTTTTATTAGTCAAATAAAATTTTTTATTGAAAAAAAAAAATATATATATATATATATAACATCTATAGCAATTTTATTAACTTGGCAAGTTAATAACGTTTACAACCATCAACGTTATTGAAAAATGAAATTACACAAAAAATTTTTTGATAAATCTTATTTTCTGATAGATCATTAGCTCGTTTAAAATATTAACTTTATAGGCTACATGTTTTGGTTCGCCAAATGGTTTCTTGTGTATATTTTCGTCTCTCAATTCTCGGATGGTATATCCAAATTACATTTGCATTCCATAATCGTTATTGTAATTATCTTTGACTAGATTCCTCGATAGTTCCATCACACCCATCATTAAAATATTTTTCTTGTTTTTTTTTTTCTGTAATTTTACACCATTTAAAATAAAATTTTGTTTATAAGGACCATACATTTCTATTCCATTTTTTCATTCCATAAAAAATTATAAAACGAATACATAGCTATAACTATTACGAAGAACAGAATGAAAAACAATTAAAACTGTCAACTTGTCATGTAACTGTTAGCTTCCAACCGATGAGAAATGAGATAATCGGTTAGGTTTTTACAACGTACAAATAATATACTTGTTCATTCTCTTATTTACCATTCAATATTATTTGTTCTATTTCTTTCGACATGTTTTTTAATTCGTTTAATTTATTTCTCTAAATTTTGTTTATTTATTCATTTATTTTTCATTCATATTATTTATAGATTAGTCTCATGTCGTAATTATAATTTATCAAATAATTTTAAAAAATAACTATACTATACACAGTTAGGTCAACACAAAAACACAATAAAACAAAAAGTCAAATAAAATCTTCATCAAATCCTTTGTAAACAAATAATATGATATATGTTCTATGAAGAATAAAATTTTTGAAATTACAATAAAAATATAATCCTTGGAATAGGAACCTACAAGAGTAAAATATGGTTGTTTTACATTTGTTGGATATGAATTCATATTTGAAGATAGAAAGAAAATTCCATCAGTTTTCCACTTTTCCTTTACTATGACAAAATGATTTCGATTACAATGATAATACTTTTTTCACTTATATTGAATAAAACATTAGGTATATATATATATATATATATATTTTTTTTTTTTTTTTACCACCAAATTCATTCGTTGATTTCAAGAGTTGTACAAGAGTTGATACATGAGAACATCACATGTAAGCACATCAAAATACATATTCATAAACACATAAAATATTGTTAAAAGAGACGATGGAGAAGCGAATTTTCACGATGCTTTCGATATCGAAGCCTTACTCGCCAACAGATTATTAAATATGTTTCTTTCCCTCTCCAGAATCAATCCCAAACGAATGAGATCGTCGCTCTTGGCTATCTTCTCATGGAAGAAACTCCGAAGTTGACTAAATGTATTGATGAAACTCAATATCGTCTCTTGCACTGTGTCATCAGTTCGCCGTAAGTGAGATATGCCTGGATTCCACATTCGATGATTGATATACCATAGAAACCTTAAGAATTGAAACTCAATTCCTATTATAGATCGAGATTGTGGACATTGGGCATCATGAAAAATCAGAGGACTCTTCATGGAGATGACGGGTTCATCGTGAGTGGGTGTATAAAACCAACCGCCTTCGACAAACCATGAATGAATGGCTTCCGTAATCGGAAGAAATCGGTGGAAACGAAACCGCTTCCTTCTACTTAAAGAGAGGTCCCAAAACGAGACATGAGAATCGATTTGAATGAAAGGGTGCATATTAATACCTTTAGATTTCAGATCTGGTAACAAAACGTCATGAGATTGGTGATTGTTTGCCACCGCTATGATCAAGAGCCCCGACGTTGTCACCATCCGAAAGAAGAGGGTAAATCGGAGAAGAAACCGACATAAGTATGCCTCGCCCATCACCATCGATGTTTTATTCAAAGAAACAAACACTAATTACAGAAACTGAAAGGGAAAGAAAAGTACAGCCGACGTCGGCCGGTGGGTGTATCAAGAAGAAGACGGTTCTTTGTTTCGCCCTCGGTGTCGCCTGATTTTGAGAGAGAAAACGGTTTTATACATTATTTTTGTCATATTAGTTGCTATATATATATATATATATATTTTTTTTTTTTTTTTTTTTTGGACAAAAGGTACTCTATATTTTAATCTTCAAATTTGACCGAGGTTTTTTTGTTATTATTCATTGGTAATAAAACGGGTGATAAAACTGATTTGCATGGATATATAACTGTTAATTGTAGGCTTGTAGCTAGTACTCTTTGTTGAAAACGTAATGATGGTTTAAAATTATGTACTCTCTTCTAACTCTTAATCATCAATATATATGTTAAACAAATTGTTGCTACTGTTTGATTGATCGGGCTAAACCATTTGATTCTAAGCATTACATCAAGTAGAAATCAATCTCTCCATGAACAAGAAACAAATTACCGGTCTAAACTATTGATTCTAACGCTAATTCTCACGGAAAAGTATTCTCATACTTTCAGTCAACGAATAAACAATACTTACGATTATCTATATATAAATAACATGGTGTGTCTGATATTTATCACGTAAGATACACGAAAACACACACGTGACACATTACACATATTACAAATATTACAATAGACATATATGTCGTCTTTGTATATAAATACAATTAAGCAGTCATGGACATGATAAAAACGAGACACGTAGGACATGCTTTATACGATTGTGAAATCTGTCGGAAGAGAATGTGGCATTAATTAGACATTGGCAGGATCCTACGACAAGATCAACTCGATCTTCGACCAAATCAAAGTCTCTTAGAGATAAAACAGGTAAGATTTTGAAGAAAATGGTTATAAGGGAATCTAGAAGGTGGGTCCAAAATCTTGGAAATTTCCTCACAGCTCTTTTTCTATGAAAAAAAAAAAAAAAAAAATCACTTGGATTCTCTGCCATTATTCATATCTTTCGATCTCTCTTTTGACGGACGTGATTGATTTGGTACGATAAACTTTCTCACAAACTAAGAACTTATTGTAAAAAACAATGAAAAGTCCAATCTTGAAACTTGGGTAGAATTATAATTCAAACAGGTTAACTTTTTTTCTTTTTGTATTAACGTCAAATTGAGACATATATCAATCAAGATTTTGTCTTCGACAAAAAAAAAAAAAAAAAAAAAAATTCAATCAAGATTTGGTCTACAAATACTACTATAAAATAAATGTTCAAAGTGAAAACCGTAAGTTTTGAAGATAAGAAAAGAGAAAAAATAACTTAGTTAACATTGACTATGTGGTTAGTTTTTTTCCCCCCTACATTATAAGTAACAATACTTGAAATTTATTCAGACATTTATGTTCTCTAATCTGATTTGTTTTGTAAAATAAGAAATGAAATTTCGTGAAAGGTGCAAAGATGCTTTGATACTTGAAATATATATTCGGACATTTTTGTTCTGTGATTTGGTATGTTTTGTCAAACAAGAAATTTCGTGAGAGTGTATAATCTTTTTGGTGGTAACATGATGAGAATATATAATCTAGTCAAGTCTCAAGTGGGGGGAGTGTACGTAAAAATCAGGCCTATGAACGTCCCGATCGAATCTACGAATATCTTCTCAGCTTTTCAATGTGTGGGCCCACAATATCTAGCAAGCATCGATAACCGGGAATATGACGTAAAAGGACGACCCGACATTTTCGTACCTTATACTTTCACCCGGATTTGGTTTATTCCGGTACAGTTTGTTCCAGAGCGATCTTTTTTTTTTTTTTTGGTCTTATATCAAACATGTACATTTCATTATTATTTTTTATTTTTTTTTTGTTAACTGCATTTCATAATTTCTTATGATAAGTACCAAAGGAATGCACTTTAAGCAAACCCAATCTGAGCAAAATAAATTAAATTTTTGCTTCCCTATATTACTTTTATTTATTTTATATCAAAAACTGAAATGAAAAATAAATTTTGTAAAAAGTTCTTCAACAATATATTTAGACAGAAAATAGAGTTTGACCAAATCCTACAATTGAAGTAACTTGATATCAAAATTTAATTGATATGTTATGAATATATTGTCTGATATCTTTTGTTTGACCAAAAAAAAAGATATTGTCGATCTAATAGTAAAATTTAGGTCGAGGTGAACTATTTAAAACTATCATTTCAAGATTACAGTTTAAAAAATTTGAACGTATATTTAAATTTATATAGAAATACAATGGTTAACCAAATCATTTTTAATTAGTTTTTGAATTGAAAGTTCACAAATAACAGGAAACAAAACAACATAAACAAAAAAAAGTAAGTTTATCATAAAATTGAACAATTAAGAATATAAATCAAATCAACTATAATGATTTTTTACAACGTTGCGAATGTGCGATCATATCAGCAGTAATTCACATATATCTCTGCCTTTTCATACGTAAGAGGCTTGACGCGTACATGGGTTATATAGCTAGCCTAGCGGTCTCTAACACTCTATGTTATAATTGGGCCTTCTACTATAGGCCCGTATTTTTTAGTATCATCATCATCTTATAATTTATGGTCAGCCAGGCTGTTCGAAAAACATAAGTGAAAGGATAAAAATGAATTGTCTGAGCCCGGGTTCGAACCGGGGACCTCTAGTGTGTGAGACTAGCGTGATAACCGACTACACCACCCAGACGTCGATGTTCTACTAACCAGCTGATTTAATTAACACGGTCCTGTCACGAATGTTTCCATTTTGGTCATCTGTAAACTTTATAAGAGACCACTGTTTTTTTTTAAGCATCATGAAGACAAAATTTAAGAAAATGGGAGAAGAAATCGAAATTGGATTGAAAGTTGAAATTTTTTTGTTAAACTAAAGAGATAGGGGATGTTGTGATGATTAAGATGAAGATTAATTTAATCAGGAATTGACAAAAAAGTCTTTTTCGAGCCACGAGTAGAACATAAAAGATTCCAGGTCTTAATTCCGTGGCCAAATATGGTTGGGTGGAACTTGATTCGGATCACTTGATTTCTAAACCCTAATTATTACTACGCTTATCTTACAAGTTTGGATTTGTTTAATCAATTCCAAGTCTATCCCATAGTCAATGAAAATATAATAATGTATGTCAAAAATGAAACAATGTGGATTGATTGATACAGACCTCAGATTACTGAAAATATCATCTACTAAGAAAAGTACTTTGACACGTAACTTCTATTAAAAAATGAACCTGATCGATGACATATTTGTATTGCGTTAGTTTCCACACCGTTAAAATGTGATTCCATGTCGTGACTAGGCATTATCCAATGTTTTGTTTTGGTTATGAATTCTATCCAAACGTTGCTTTTTGTAGTTTATTGAGTTATTCAAAATTGAAGTTTTGAAACAGTTATCTGATCTAATCGGTTTAAATCTTATCTATTCAGTGAACATTACGTTCGTTAATTGAATACTATACATCTGTATTAAATGAGTCATTAATGTTCTTAAGTTCATCCTTACAAAGTTTAAACATTACAAAAGATACTCAAAAAAAAAAAAAAACATTACAAGAGATATTTTTTGATATAGTGCGGCGAAGAGTGATATTGATATGTTGCTTTTGCTTATAGAAATAGCAAGTAATTATAGCTCCCCTAACATCACTATACAAGAGGAAATGATAAAAACAGCTTTTTAAAAAAAAATTGTAAAAGAAATAGTTTCATTTTATTTGTCTTGAAATTTATATGCTGTTGACAACTTGACATTATGCATATAAATATATAATAGATCCGTACATTAACAAAACAAATTAAAGGAAAAGAATTTCAATCACATGTAATGGCATAATAAACCTGACAACGAATGAATTATAATATCGGTCACGGTCACCTCACTTATAATCTTTGTTTGCTAACAGTTCACGTATGATCTTAAAATTAAGGTGTTACAAAATATAACTAAGTATGTGTAAAATAAACGTTAAAATAGAAATCTAACAGAATATTTGCATGTTGGAGAAATTACGAAGATGATTTACCCGAAAATATCATGGTACGACAAGTCGACAATACTTAGTACAGAAAAAGTATAATAAAATAGAATAAAGCAACCTGAAAAGAGGGCAGAAACTAGGAAACGTGTACTAAACATCTCGAAAATTGTCAAGTGGATGATGATCATTTAGAATTTAGACGCAAAACAACGTCCAGATCCAAAATTAACGCCACACATACTTCGCTAAGCAACTACGTTTTTTTGTTTCTTGTCTCTTATGAGTTATGGAACTAAACAATAATAAATCCCACTTAAACTAATAAATAAATTACTTAAATATTCCCCAACATACAGGGGCATTGTCGGTAATTCAGACATTGTCCACAACTGTAATCTCCTGTGTAAACCGGCGGCAAATAAAACCGCGGCGGAGCCGATGGATGCGAGAGAAGGTCGTTAAACGTTTGGTAAATTCAGTTGGCCTTGAGCATCTCCTTGTACCTCAGAATCGAATCGAGTCTCTGTAGTTTCAGCTGCTGTTTGAATTTGTTGATGAAATCTGAAGCTTTCGCGTCGACACAATCCTCTCCGTCGCCGAGTGACGTTGATTTTTCGACTCTCGTTGTATCTGGTCTTCTCCGTTCGACGGATTCCACCGTCTCCGCCGCTTCCCCACGGCTTCCCGTGAAACCGAAACCCGATTTCTCGCTCGCGGATTTTGTCATCTTGCTCGAAGCTTTCTTCTTCTTCTTCTTCATCGGTTTCTTCGATTCCGATTTGCTCCTTACGTGCTTGTGCTCTTCGTGAAGAACCGGATCCGGATTTTGATTTTGATCCAAATCCGGGTCGGATCTGTAAAAGGAGGATAGCTTGATGGATTTGACCCGTTCTAAAATAGATGGAGCCCGAGTTAAAACTGGCGGGTCAATTGGATGATCGAATCCGGGTCCAGTTGGTTTGTCTTCCTCTGGGATTTCGAATTTTGAGATATCAATCGGGTCAACCCGACCCATACGGGTTGGAATGTTTTCGAATCGGGTCGGTTCCGTGTGATGAGCATAATCATTCTCCTCCGGGTTATACTGCTGAAACTTGAAGTATGACTTGTTGATGGATTTGACCCGATCCAAAAGAGAAGGAGTGCGTTGTAACGGAGCCGGATACTGGTTTGGATCCGGGTGAGAGTGAGGATCCGACTCGGTTACGTCGTGTGGGTACTTGAAATAAGACATGTTGATGGATTTGACCCGATCCAAGAGAGAAGGAGCGCGTTGTAGCGGAGCCGGATTCGGATCCGGGTATACATGAAGATCCGACCCGATTACGTCGTGGTGAGCCGTCATCGAGAAAATCTCTGTTTCAGGATGAGGAAATTTGTAGAGATGAAAATTGATCGACTTGACTCGGTCGATAATAGACGGAGCTCTAGCTAAAGGAGGCGGAGTATGACCCGACCCGAATCCATCGTGATGCTGGTAATGCTTCCTTGAACCAGACCCGAGTCGAGAGGTTACAACGATTGTGCCGATCATAAGATTGAGGAGGAGGAAAAGAGTCGTCGGAGTGAACCAAGTCGCGACGGTCGAGAGTAACTCCATTTTTTTTTTTTTTTTTGGGGTAGAGTTTCTATGTTGGTGTTGTCGGAAGATGAGCAGTATATTTATATATGGATTTTATTTTATTTTGTTTTTTTTGAGGTTTGCGTTTATTTATCTTTTTTCCTTCTTTTGCAAACTTTTTGACTGTTAGTTTTATTTGGTCTTTTTTTAATGGATATTGTTTTGATTTTGTAATGGAAACGTCCTAAATATTTCGAGTTAATGTGTTCACATGAGACGCACGGTGAAATTTTTAATTTTTTTTTTCTCTTCTTTTCTTGTATTCATATTTGGAGTCCATGTTAATAAAATTTTTAAAAAGGTGAAGGTGATAATTTTACAAGGAACAGTTCATTAATAATCAGACTAATTTTATTATAGGTAATAAATCAATTATTGATGTCTCAGTGAACATCACTAAACGTTAATGGAAACTTTCCATCTCACATAAAAATGCCAACACAGTGAGATTTGTCTTTGTTATCTTTGGAATTCGGGAGGTGGGACCAAATTTCTTTGACATTTAATTAAATTTCATTGTTGGTTGATATCAATTAATTCGGTCGAAATTCAAGATCCAACTTTATCCTAAACGACTTAATAATTGTTAGTTTCGGTATGGCTCAAAGAAATTTCAATTTTTTCTCGACATAAAACCACTTCCAAAGTATACAGGTTACTCCTATAAATGTCACTCATCATAACAATTATTTATACAGTTAAAAATATAAAGCATCTTTTTCTTTTGATAAATGAATTTCTTTATGGACCTCGCTGCTAGCATGGGCAAAGATCGACATCAGAGGATCACCGCAAATACTAAGGCTCATTCTTACGCATGCTCTGGTCTACAGCGTTTGGAGAAAAAGGAATAACCTTATCCACAACCATACTGTGATTCCGCCGCTTCTTCTCTTCAAAGACATTAACCGGCAAATCATCAACACCATAACGGCAAGGAGGAATCAGAAGAAATTCAGGAAGCTAATGAGTCTTTGGCTAAACTAGAGGATCTCTACCTTTGCTTGAATCGAGAATGTGTATTTTTCTAAAAGTTCCTTGTTTTTTTCTAATTTTTTTGGCAAGGAATTCACCACTAGGTCTTCTTTGTAACACCTTCAACTTCATTAAATGATATTTACAATTTAGCAAAAAAAAAAAAAAAAAGAATTTCTTTTTATAGCATCTTTAAATGCGGTTAAATACGAATAAAAAGCTATGGTACGTAAAGATGTAATGGAAACGAGCTGGAAACAAGTAAAATAGAGATGCTCTATCTTTGACTGCAAAAAGTTATGTGTAGGCTTCATCTTCCTGTTAAATCATATAAAGTTCCAAAATTATTGTCACACGAGAGACCCCATTCCCATTGTACCACGTTTTTCATCTGACGCTTACAAATTACTCGTCTAACTCCCTATTAATCACACATGTTTTACGTGTCTAGCTTGACCTTATGGTGGGTCGTGGGTCTGGTCTTAAATTAAATGATTAATTCTTGAGCTGGAGCTACTTTTAACTTGAACTATAGTACTATACTATGTAAATGGTTTTTCTTTTGTGTTGATTGAGCTAATATATCCATTTTTATTAAATTCATATTTAGTGATGTTATAGCAGTTTAAAATTAAAATTTCTAACCTGGTGATAGTAAAACACGTATGTAGTCCAAACATACAATTATAAATATCTGTAGGCATGTTTATATACACAACTTTTGATTAACTATTTCAACTGTTTTTCATAACTAATGCATGTTCTTATCTTATGACAAATAGGTATCTAATACGAGAGGAGCGATGAATTGATGAATTTTTCTTCTCAAATCCACAATAATTTGTTACCAAAAAATAAAATTTCATAATATTTCTTCCTTGATTTCATAATAATGGATGTAGGGGACGCGAAAGATGTACGATGTGATTAAATATTTTGATTACGTGGAACACACCAGTTCCGTAGGATTTTTTATTTGAATTAAGTGGGTTACACATAGTAAAATCAATTAAAAATTTGTTCGAATACTTGCAAAGCAACCAACTAGCTAGGGTAGTGTTAAAGAATTGATGAAATTTATTAGACTATTCCAAGTTGATTTTTTTTTTTTTTTTTAATTTTAAAAAGAGGTTTATATATCGTTGATGCTTATTTATTTATGTAATTATGTAGAAGTGTAGGATACTGGATATGGATGTAGAGTGGTGATAACTTGAAAACGCAATGACTAAAAACTAAACTTTTTTGTGCAACAACTAAAAACTAATTATAAATTAAAGAAAGAGAACATTTACTCAAAATGTGGAGTCGACGATATCGCGTGGATGCTAGCTGCAACGCCGACCTTTTACGGTTGACTCTGATTTCTTAGAAAAATAATTTGAAAATTAGTATATTATTATAGATATTGGTCCACTTACACGTCTCTCAAAATTTTATATTATATATTTAATATATATGTTATTCAAAGTTATTGCATACTTGCATGTATCTGGCTAAACCCACATGGGTAGCCATTGCAGCATTTACTATAACGATGGATACCGAACAAATATACATTATGGACTTTATTGTAGTTCAGTCAGAAAAAAAATTCATAGATTGACTTTTCCTTGAATAAATGATGAGGATGGTCTGGCTTGAATAATATAAGAGCTGAATTCATAACTTTTTCGGTTCAATCCGAGTTCTATACTTCTATATAGAATTTGAGAAGGGTGTTTCTGAATTAGGATAAGAATTGATACATTTTAGGTGAATTGATTCGATTTCAATGCCTATTGAGGTCCGTTGCAATGCATGCATCATTGGATTTTATTTTCATTGATAGTGACTTGGCTACTACTAGCTAGTCTACCAGAATCATCGGTTAGAAAACTAGTTTATATATAGATTTGTACATCATGATATCATCTAATATGTATCCTTACCATTATACTAAATTTATTATAAAAATGTCATATTATATAGTTTAGAGTCCGTACGTGGATTGTATGTTAACCATGAACATCAACATGTAGGTAAGGTACGTAGTCTCAATTGGACTGACTACTTCGTCCCATCTAATTATAACAATATCTTATAACCTTATTTAATTGTCATTTGTCGTATTTTGTTACACAATATTATTATACATAAATTACTGTATGTGTCACGTATATTATATGTGCGTGTGTGTGATAGTGATCGATGATGACCCTTACGAAGTTTGCAAATGTTACAGCACAAGCAAACTTTTTTTTCTTTTCTATGAATATTATAGCACAAGCAAACTTAAATACACTCGGAAATTACACCAAAAATAAAGAAATTTTGAGCCACTGACAAGTGGACTTAAAAACTGAACTTTGAGTCCATAACAAGGCCGGGTAGAAACTAGAAATATGAACGGCCCAAGCCTTCGACGCAAATCATTCATAGCGGGTGAGAGATTATCGTTCATGTTATAATTTTTTAATGAAGTGGCTGACTAAAACGTAGAACGTGCTTCTTTTTGGTGAAAGTGCAAAACTGCAAACTGCAAAGTTTCTCTTTGGTGACACTAGAAACTTTTTGTTAAGACTTAAGAGCCAAATTTTTTCAACGTCAAGAAAATTTCGATGTCGTTTATTAACAATGATTTAGAAACAACACTGATTAATGACGTTTTACCGACATAAATATTTAACAACATCCCATTTCTAACGATTTTGAATATGTCATTAACCTATTGTTAATCTTGCTTAGCGATATATTACTGATGTTTTTTTAACGTAGTTAATCAAATGTTTTATTATAGTGTCAATTCTATAGAAATAAAATTTTTTGATTGTAGTGACTCCTAAGAAATTGTCACTAGTGCCAATATCTTAAGAGTATGTGCATTCTCTGTACCATACAGTAGTTATATTATTCATTATTATTAAGCTTCGAGTTTATTTTGCTTCTTCTTTCTATGTTATGAAAATATAGTAAAAACAAATTTCATGAACATTAATGCTATATGATATTGTTAATCCATTGTCCTCATATGTTATGAGAGTATAGTAAAAACAAATTTTATACCGTTAAAGTATTCACCAAAAGTATATTTTCTGTCTTGCTAGCTTGCGTATGATGTCACATGTTCACAAACAAATTTATATGTGATATCTTATTTTATTTAAATACATTTAGAGAGTAATGAAGATATTCTGTTTTAAAAAATCATGATTCGCAGTAGAGTTTTAATTAAAATACTAATTAACCTCTTCTTTTTTTACTCTTTTTACTAAAGCTATATGATGGGATATAGCTTTGGTGAAAGCTGTAACAACTCTTTTGAACATAATTTGGCCTCAAGGAAATCAAGTGAACGAGTTATCTATACAACATGTGGTTAATAACGTAAATAAAGATTTTGAAGGCATCAAAAACATGAAGAGAGCATTCTCTTGTGCAAGGGACTCAGGACTCTGCATTGCGAGTCAATGTCCACCAAAAACCCATGACAACAATGTGTCCAAAATGTTTGATTGCAAGCATCCGAAGAATGTAAATATATATCAAGTTTAAGTAGTTTATAATTTTTAAAGTATTAGATGATAAAATTTATTCATATATATATATATATATATATAGATCCATACTCTTAGGGTAGATGATTTTGCATATCTCACGGACTTCAACGACAATGAACTTCTAGCACTAGTGAGACAACAACCCCTGATTGGGATATTGCGCAATTTTCGTGCTGATTTCTTTAATATCATATCTGTAAGTTTCAAAATTTAAAAGGCTACTAATATTAAGTTTATTCAATATCTTTTTTTGTTGATGAGTAATTGTTTCCAAAATTTACAGGGAAATTACCGATTACCAGTTGGAGGTTTGGATGAAACTTTCCACCAATTCCTTATAATTGGGTATGGATTTGATATCAACGGTAAACCTTATTGGATCATCCAAAATTCGCATGGTGGGACATGGGGAGAAGGTGAGTTCGGGTACCTATATCGTCGGACCTGAAGCGGACAAAGATCGGAGTTTTGTGCAGTAGCATATCCTAAAATACGTGGCTACCCTTGAAATGCGAGAGACAAACTAATGCAGCATATCCCACGTTAGAATTTTTAAGTTCGATATGTATTTTGGGTTTTCATTTTTTGTTTTATTTAGATTTTGTTTCCTATTTGTATGAGGATTAATGTTGTAACCAGATTGAGAGTTTTGCTTCTATTTATAACATAATTAATCTATCGAACTATCTACAGCTACTACTTCTATATCTGACGGTTATGCCTGAAGATGTAACTGGGACGGACCCACGTTGTGGTTAGTGGTGGTAAGTGCTACCAGTAACATATAAGTACATAATTTTTTTTTTTTTTTTTTTTTTTTTGGGTAAAAAAGTACATAAAATTTTAACACTAAGCAAACTAAAAAATTTGGCAAAATGGTTAACAATTCTATCATTAAATGCTACAAGTGCCAATTTCGATTCCCCCTATTATATTTTGCACCCACTAAAATTTCTTGCTGGATCCGCCACTAAATCTCTATACGTGTGGGTTCACGACAAAACAAATTAAAGAATTTAAAATTATTTTACGCAGAAAACTGATTTTTTTGAAAATGAATAGAATAAGCGAATTTAAAATATTTTACGAAGAAAACTGAAATTTTTTGAAAATGAATAGAATAAGCTTTAGTCTCTGTTAAGGCTATCATATTGTCTAGTACCTACGAAATCAACAAATTCATGAAACTCAAAACCAAGTTTATTACGAGAATTAGCAAACAAGTAATTATGATCATCAATCATATACTATATAATTCAATTCTCTTTCTCATCATCCCAAGGAGCACAAATAATTTCTTGCCCCTTTCCAAAATAGCATCCGAATCCAGCTCGCTCCTTATCCAATGAGACAGTGAATCAGAATCGTCCATCTCATTCTTCTTGGGATGGATGGTGTCAAATTGTCAATGACAGACACGATTTTCTTCCTTGGCAAAGCCTTCGCTTCATCCACCGGTGTGCAAATTTTTGCGTTAAGACTTAAGAGCCGAATTCTTGGCAAGAACTTTTTTGAGAAACTTGTTAGTCAAGTTTAGTTTTTGTTAAAAAGCCAAATTTGGATTAATGGGAGACTGCGCTTCAAAGGATATGAAATATGATTAGATTTCAAAATAAGGATTCCACTAGAAATAACAACATAAGTTAAGAACAAGCCTATTAAGGGTTCCTCATGCTATATATATAAGTTGATTCCAACAACTTACTAGTGCTCTAATTAGTAGGATTAGGAAGAGAGAAATAAGAAATTGTAGACACGACAATCGAAGCTTTTGAGGTTTTGGTCTTCACTGTGAGGATTACGGTGACGACGCGGGCTCAACTTCAGCAGGAATCCGAGTGAAGGAAACTTCGGGTATGGACATGTAACCAGATCCTGGACCCGTTACGGTGAACAATATGGTGGGTAACTCTGCAAGCACCAAATAAAATCCAGTTAAGAAAAGAGTCTAATAACATGAAAGAAAGTCACCACTTGGCTTGAAAAGCGCATATCAAAATCAAAGAGAAGAGTAAAGATCCACCTGGGTCATCATCATACAATGTAGGAGGAGGATCCACTTGAACAGCAGCAATTAATCTCTGCATCATAACCACACAGGCACACACACTAGTTTACATCCAAACACACTCGCTTCCAAAAACAGACACGCTCGGCACTATCGTCCAGTATCAAACAGTGTATGAATGTTGAGAGCAGTAATTGATTCAAGAAGAGGTTTCAAAAATACCTTCATCACTTGGTCTGAGCCTGAAGATATAAATCTCACAGAATGTAGGTCCACACCGGCGAACACAAGTTTGATAAAGTTTAGGCTCGGGATTGGATTCGGCCAAATCCCTAGCCCGGAACGTTATATAATAAATTAAGTATACCTCCAACAAACCTGCAACTTCCCGAAACGTGATCGATGAACTCAATCCGAGTTCCCTGAATAAACAAGTATTGAGGAAGTAAGATAAAAGGGCAAAGGCAAACAACAAGAGCATAAACAACAAAGCCAAAAAAACACTGACCGCATCTGCATTGTGTTGGGCAATGGCACGACGAGCCTCGGCACGGATTACTTCATCATTGGTACGGTAAGAAGAAATACGATATGGCTCCTTGATAGGCCTAGTCTCGAACCGATAATCCAATTTATCCCAATTAATCACGAAACCCTAACCACACAAAATTTCAACAAAAGAGTGAGCTATAACTAAAATTGGGGTATGCATAATAATACATCCTCTCAAGTGCATGCTGATTTCAAAATTTTAAAACCTTATCGAGGTACAGAACTATGCAATTAGCGGATCCATATTTCAAAATTAAATCTTAATTTCGCAAGGAGAATTAAAGATATATACCTCGCTCTTATGGAACTGATAGTAGTATAACAAGTACTATCGTAAGCATTCATCGTCGTACGGGTCGTACTTTTCCGTATTTCTCGGCGTTTGGAGGTCCAATCCGATTCTCCGGAGCATTTTTCCAACCTCGGCTTCTTCGGAGCGTGCAAGTACTCGGTCAACACAGAATCGGCCATGATCGGAACCCTAAATGTAGCTTCGCGGCGAGGAACAAGACAAGGACAAAAGAATTTTTTTTTATTTTGTTTTATTTATTAGTTTTTGCACTCGAAAATTTGTTAATCAGTTACGTTTAATTTTTTTTTTTTTTTTTTTTTTTTTTACAATATATATAGGACCACATCCGTAAGTCATGATTTTAAAGAAAAATTTAATATTCTGGCCTTCTGAGACTTAAAAAATAAATATATATACGAGAGAAAACAATTTGATAAGTGATAACTACTATGATATTCTACAAGTCAAACAAAAATTTGATTATCTTTCCCATAAATCTAGGGTTTTCATTCGATTTATGTTGAAACATTTTTTTTTAACTCGGAGACAGATAAAAGTAAAAGAGTTCTCTTACTAATTAAGTATTGGAAGCAAATCAAACACTTTAATGTGCCAGACATCATGACTCATGAGCTTAGTTCTTATAATTCATATTTCACTCTTGAAAAACCTTTTAAACGTCGGATAAAGATCGTTGACCAAAAAAAAAAAAAAAAAAAAAAAAAAACGTCGGATAAAGATCATCATGCATGATTATATGTAAGCCCATGTATGTTAGAGTTTCTTTGAATGATCTTATATTTCAAGACTGGCCTAGGGCATTCTTTATGTAATTGAACAACGTGGAAGTGATGGAGAATAAAAGTGCACCCCCACGGTTTATGGTACTCGGCAATCCTATTCCTAGGTACATTACAAGCAGTATTCCCATATATGAGATATATTCAACTATATGGTAAATTGGTAATTAAGTTGTTTCATGATATCAAGAGATGGAATTTGGAGGTAATGTTGCTTCGATGCATCAGAGCAAGAAACCACGTTTTTCTTTTAATTACGCGTTTCATATTGATTTGGGTTCTCTTATTTCAATGACTTCTTTGTGTCAAATTGTTTCTTTCCTAATTAATTTCCCTATCATTCCAATTAATCTTTTGTGACTTCTCTAAATATCTAATATCTGAGCTAAAAGCATCTCGCGATGAACTACTATTTAAACAAAATCATCGATATGTTGTGGGTTGTTCATAACAATTTTTTTTGTTAGATGATACCATCATGAATGCATCGGAACACGTTGTTTGCTTTTGTATAAAGCACAACAAATTCCCTAACAATTTTTTTTCCATCGAACTTATTCTCATATAGTTGTTTGTCAGATTCTTTCTCTATATGTCGTTCGCTTTGTTTTTTCGACGCTGCTTCTTCCCTAATTTCAAATTAACCCTCATTCAGGAAACATACAACTTTTTTAAAGCATTATTTAATTTCTTCCATTTTATACAAAACCCCATTAGAAAAAGATGATTTCGCGTGTGCTATATTTAATGTTACCACTTTAATTACCCAGTCACCATCGAACTTATTTTCATATACTCCTGTTTGTCAGATTCTTTCTCTATATGTCGTTCGCTTTATTTTATTTTTCAACGCTGCTTCTTCCCTAATTTCAAACCCTCATTCAGGAAACATACAACTTTTTAAAAGCATTTCTTCCATTTTATACAAAACCCCCATTAGAAAAAGATGATTTAGCATGTGCTATATTTAATGTTACCTCTTTGATTACCCAGTCACCACCTTACTGTTGATTATACATTCACCTTTGTCATCAATTAGTCTTTTTGTTTTTCAAACATTTCCAATTGGTCAGTAATTATAGCAAATTATCTTTGCAGGGCATTTAATGAAATTACATATCTACCAAAAGTCAATAAAACCCATGGTCATCAAAATAAAACCCATCGCATATTATTTCTTCTATTAGCCAAATATATTAATGCCCTTATAAATGTCAAATTTTTTTATTAATTTCTCATCTGATGAAACTTATCATCAACTTAATAAACCAATATGACATGTAGCACTATATTATTCTTATAATTTTATTTTATTTTGTCATGAGTATAGTACTATATTATCTATTGCTTTTTTGTTACAAAAATATATTTCATTGTTTACACAAAGGAAGCTTATATCGAATAAACTAAAAAACCTAACAAAAATGTCATAATAAATAGAACCGAATATGCAGATGTTTAGTCCTAGTGTCTAATGATACTAGGCGATATCTAATTCATATAGATTAAAACAATAAATCATCATGGGATCTAAATTATTTGTTTATGATAACAGTAAAATAAAATAAAGGACTATAAGATGTTCTAGCTTTTGAAAATTTACATCATTGATATATGAGATTATTAAAAAAAAAAAATTATAAACGGTTTTCATATTATATATTATATTTCTTAGAGATTGTTCTCTCTCTTATTACATATACTTTGTTGAACTTTTTTTTACCAAATTTGGATTGTCTCGCTTGTTTTCTTTAATATTAAGGTTAAGCCCCAATGGTTCTAGCGAGCAAGTCTTTCGTAAAGGTCACTGGGTGTTAACTTTAGTTTATATTAAGTTACTTCGGATTCAGTTGTTCCTAAATGACGGTTCAGTCCATATTAAAGACATTCTTCCAATTAACACGTGAAATGAAAATGAAAATTATATTTATCTACATGTATATTTGTATATATTGATAATAAAAATACTGACAATGGAATATAAGTGGATATTCAGGAAAAAATATGTTTTCTTTCATCCTGCATTCTTAAGCACTTCTATATAAATCATTCTACACCTGCTCACTCATCCCAAATACAAGAAACACTCTCTCTATCTCTCTCATTTCTTTTCTCACAAGATCCCAAACAAACTCTCTCTCTCTCTACCACACACAATCACAAATTTTGTGAGTTTCCTCATCCTTTCTTCATAAGAAAACTTAGAATTGTGTTTAAATTTTGAGATTTCTTGATTTTGCTGTTTCTTTTTTCAAGAATAAGAATGGCGACAAGAAGCAACAGAAGAGATGAGGGAGGAAACAATGAAGACAAGAAGAATAGGTTTACGGTATATAGAACATTCAATAATTTTATTAAATTGAGATTTACATATTCCATGAAATATAAAAATAAGTGTATGTGTGCGTTTTTCCAGTTTATTGTTTAAAAAAAATAAAATCAATTCACTATAAATGTTAGGGTCATGTATGCTCTATGTATTACAAGCACAAATCTAAAGTTATCTTGCTTTGCTGATTATATGTTATACATTTGTTTAAAATTATGCATTTGAAATATATATGTATTTGAAATATATATATATATATGACCGTAGTATATATGTTTTTCAACACTTCTTTCAAACATGGTTATATATAAAGAACTAAAATATGGATTTAACATTTAACGGTGATCAATATGTACTTGTTCTCGTAGCATGTAAAATTATTTTTTAGAAAAAATAAGTGTTGATATAATATTAAAAGAACATGTTTTATTTCTTCTTTAAATTTACTGCGGTTATAATATGGCAATGAAAAAAATATTAATGATTATATATATTGTTTAATCTAACAGGCCGAAGAGAAGGGGAAAGGAATAATGCCCTCTAAACCCTCTAAAGAAGAATCGGAGGAAGAAGAAGAAGTAAGAACGTATATATTTTTAAATTTTATCAAAGAATAAATTATGTGATATATTTATTTAGATTTTAATACTTGACTCAGTTATGTTTGTTTATATGATTAAACATGTATAGCTTCCTCTTTCTTGGGATTGGAGAGATTATCCGGGAGTAATCGGTCCTGTGATGAACCAAAAGCTTCTGGGTTCGTAACTTCGTATCTCTGTTTTCTTGTTTGACATGAATTATTCTCTATTATTAAATCCAAGATAGAGTTTGTTTTTTTTGTTTTGCTTTTCTCCTCCTCCTATGCTGCTATAGTGCTATGCATTTTTATGAAAAATATAGTAAAAAACAAATTTCATGAACATTAGTGCAATTAAATACGTCCCTATTATTAATCCAAAATTTTATTTTTTATTCTCCATATGTGGTATGAGATATACTAAAAATGAATTGTGAAAAATGATGCAATTAAAGTGCACTTTCTCTGTCTGGCTTGCTTGTGTAAGACGAATTAAACATGCATGTTCACAAACAAATTCATCTGTGATGTTGTATATAATTCACATACATCTAGCTAGAGAGTAATTAAATGTTTTTGTTACAAAAAATCATGATTTGCACTAAGATTCAATTCAAAATACTGTAATAGTTAACCCATATCTTTCCTTTTCTTTTTTTTTATCTTTCCATTAAAGCTATATGTTGGGCTATTGCTTTGGTGAGGGCCGTAACAGCTCTTTTGAACATAAACTTGCCTCAAGAGAATCAAATCATTGAGCTATCTATACAACATGTGGTAAATAAAGTAGACTACAACGAAGGTGATGGTATTCAAAACATGAAGAGAGCTTTCTCTTTTGCAAAGGATGAAGGAATTTGTACTTCGAGTCAATGCACACCGAATACACGTGACAACAATGTGGCCAAGAAGTTGGTTTGCCAGCATCCAGAAAATGTAAGTCTTTAATTACCTAGTTTTATTAATTTTTATTTTTTTCTAAAATGATAAATTAAATCATGTTCGCATCAATATATGTAGATTCATACTATCAAGGTAGATGAGTTTGAGTATTTTACCGACGTGAACGACGAGGAGCTTCTAGCAATCGTGAGACAACAACCCGTGATTGGGATATTGCGCAATACTAATAATGAGTTCACTAATATAGGATCTGTAAGTTCCATAACTTGAAATTCCGTTGAGATCAAGTTTTTACAAAATCTTTTTTAATTTGCTGATGAGTAACTGTTTCTAAATTTGCAGAATATTTATAGGTCACCAGGTGGACCCGTAGATATATCTTTCCACCAAGTCCTTATAATTGGGTACGGATATGACTCCAAAGGTAAACCATACTGGATTATCCAAAATTCTTACGGTGAAGAATGGGGAAACGGTGGCTTCGGATACGTATATCGCCGAATCAAAAGAGGTCAGGGATCGGAGTTCTTTGCAGTGGCATATCCCAAGATACGTGGTTACCCAAGAAAACCAAGATGAAGCTTATCATCCATTAAGGGTGGGAATTCCATATTTCTAGAAAATGTTTTAACAAGATATCTTATTCACTTTATTAGCAAAAAACAAAACATATCTTATTCACTTTACACTGGCTTTATAATTATCATTGCAGGTGTGAGAGACACACTGATGCTGGTCAGACAAGTTAGAGTTTTTAAGTTAAATAATGGATTGAATCTGGGCTTTTCCTTTTCTTTTATATGGATTTGGTGCTTTAACCTAATTGAGACTTTGGCTTCTCGTTATAAATAGACCTCTAATGTTCTATGTCTTAGGTTCTGATTGATAAAGAAAATAAAATTCTATAGAGCTTTCTGGAAAAGAGTATTCTACAAAAAGTGATTCTCTACAGAGCTTTTTGGATGAAAGTAGTAAATTACTAAAAAAAAATCAAGAATCAATGCAACTTTTAAGTGATTTTTGGGGATTTCAAATTTTACTTTGCTTCAAAAAGGACTTGAATTTTGAAATATGATTAGATTATAAAACAAGGATTCCTCTACAAATAAGAATAGAAGTCCGGAACAAGTCTATTTAGGCCATATATGTATAAGTCTACAAATAAGAGCTCTAATTAGGATTAAGATGAGAGAAAGAAGAAAGGTAGACATAGACAATCGAAGTTCAACTTCACGGTGAGGATTATGGTGACAACACGGGCTCAACTTCAGCAGGAATCCGAGTGAAGGAAACTTCAGGTATGGACATGTAACCAGATCCTGGACCCGTTACAGTGAACAATATGGTGGGTTTCTCTGCCAGCACCAAATAATCCAGTTAAGAAAAGAGTCTAATAACCTGAATCAAAGTCACTACTTGGCTTGAAAAGCATATCAAAATCAAAGAGATGAGTAAACATTCACCTGGGTCATTACCATACAATGGAGGAGGAGGATCCACCTGAACAGCAGCAATCTCTGCATCATAACCACACATAATCGCTTCCATTGTCAATAAATTAAAATTTGAAATGCAATAAGTTTATCAACATCAAATACATATGAACCTTATCCTAAACAAAAAGAAACCTCAAAGTTTTTCAGATGTGCCATACACATGGAGCACACTAAAATGCCAACAAGACCATACACCATAAAGAGTCCATCATCAACTAAAAGGCAAATATCCAGTTTAATAAATAATAAATATCAAACTATGAATCTAAGCCTCAGCCAAAGGAAGCAGCACCAAACATGATGCACACTACAACTCCCACGAAACTGCAACTGGTCTATGAATGTTAAGAGGTTTCAAAAATATACCTTCATCACTTGGTTTGAGCCTGAAGATATAAATCTCAGAGAATGTATGTCCAACCCGGAGAATTTTTGTTTGATAAAGTTTAGGCTCGGGATTAGACGATGCCAAATCCCTAGCCCAAAACGTTATCCAATAAAGCATACCTCCACAAAATCTGTAACTTGCCGAAACGTGATCGACAAACACAAGCCTAGTTCCCTGAATAAATAAAGAGCAAGTAAGAAAAAAAGGACCACAAAAGGGCAAAGGCTACACCAACATTAACACTGACCGTGTTTGCATTATGTAGACTAATGGCACGACAAGCCACGTCTCGAATTACTTCATCATTGGTATTGTACTGAGAGAGAGGATATGACTCCATGACAGGCATTGTCTCGAACCGATAATCCAATTCATCCCAATCAATCACGAAACCCTAACCACACAAAATTTGACACCCCAAGCAAGAAAATTGCAAAAAAAAAAAATCAGAGCAAATTGGAGGAATTCGATAACAACCCTCGAATTCTAAACAAATCCAAAATCGAACAATCAAAGGTACTCAAAACATAAAACCTAAGTTAAGTGGGACTTTTGAGGGAGAATTAAAGATATATACCTCGCTCTTATGGAACTGATAGTAGTATAACAAGTACTGTCGTATGTATTCATCGTCGTACGGGTTGTACTTCCGTAGCACTCGGTGTGTGGAGGTCGAATTCGATTCTCCGGAGGCTTTATCCAATTTTGGCTTCTTCTGAGACCTCCGCAAGTACTCCGTCAACACAGAATCGGCCATGATCATACGAAACCCCAAATTCAGCTTATGGTTTGAGGAACAAGACAGGACAAAAGAGAGATTTTATATTTTTAATTAGGCTTACGACGACTGACAAAAAAACCAAAAAAAAAAAAAAAGACAAAAAGTGTGCTTTATTTTTTGACACGTGCAATTTACTTTACGAACAAAAAAAAAGGGTCAACCTTTAGACAAAAACTCAAATGAGAATAATTATCTTATTTTGATTGAACCTCGTCCTCGTGCGTCCTAATGTATTCAACACTCAAGGTTTAGAATATATTTACATAGAGGACACTGAAGGTTTTTGAAATATGAAAAGAACAAACAAAGTCTGTTAAATGTGACAATTTGGTACCTAATACTCAACAAACTCATTGAAACTCCAAACCAAGTCTAAGACAAACAAGTTTATGATCATCAATCATATGAATAGTTCAATCTTTTTTATCATCATGACTCCAAGGAGCACAAATCTTTTCCAGCCCTTTTCCAATAGAGCATCCGAATCCAGCTCTCTCTTTCTCCGGTGAGGCAGACCGAGAACGCATAGGTGTATGAGAAGGCTTAGGTGAATCAGAGCGCAACGGTGAATCTGAACCGGCTGTTTCTTTCTTCTTGGGATGGATGGTGTCGATGACAGCCTCGATTTCTTCTTTTGCTCTCTCGAAAACATTAGGAGCCTTCACTTCATCCACCGGTGTGTTCTCATTGATATCATCACTCCTTCCATGAGTTTCTTTGTGATGATGATGATGGTGGCGATGAGGTCTCTCCTTCTGGAATAAAGATTTGAGTTCTTCCCTCGCCTTTCTGATCACATTTGGTTTTTTCTTTCCATCCTCTGTCAATGTAAACCCATGTGAAAAAATTGAGTCTTGAGCCAAAATCATTAATGAACACAAAAAAATCAAGACATGATCATACATTGAACATTCCTAATCCATGTTCAAATCATAAAATAGACTTCGTTGTTATGCTATCCAATCAATTGGGTAGACACAAAAACGCTCGAGACAAACAAGCGAAGAGGTGCTATCCGAAACAATTTGATGCAATGATGAAAGAAAAACTGAACCTGGTTTCTCGGATTTGAATTCCATTTTATCAGCATCGTCCCTGAAACAGGATTTATATAACATTAGCAAACTCATGTACACGCTCATCGATGCTAACATAAGCACTGCATAATCAGAAAGCTTTGAAATTTCCTTATTCATAGCATTAGACACACATGAGATTAAAGACCTCTCACAAAAGTGTATCAGAGGAAACAAAAACAAACCTTGAACTCTTGCGTTGATGCATAGCACCAATAACAGCATCAAACTCCTCTTTTGCTCGTTCGAACATGTTTGGTGCTTTCACTTTACTCTCATCAATGTCAGCATGAATCTTCTTGTCCGAACGAACTTCATCACCTAGACACACCAAAAAAAAAAGCCAAAAAACTTATAACATGAGACACACAACGAATCCACAGTCCACAGTGTTTGTTCAACATTACATAACACATCCAAAAAAAATACTAATTCCCAAGAACATTAACATAACCCCATCATTAATAACTTGGATGAGACGATTAATTCTATCATACATACTCGTGGATTGGCCTCAATAAATTCAATAATACTCCACAAATTGGCCTCTAAGAATCTCAAAAGAAATCGATAAATTCGAGAAATCTGGAATCATACATGTAATCATTTTCAGCCAAAGCGATAAATCGCACAAGAGGAAAACAATAAATCACCATTAAACCCCAGAAAAATCTTCGATGAATACGATGATAATAACCAAAAATTGGCTTCTAAGAATCTCAAAATTCAGAAACAATAAACACAAAATCAATATAAAAAAAAACGAGAGATAGCATCGATTTTATTAAGAGCAAGAATATAAACCAACTAAAGAACGAGATTAATCGCATCGTTTATGACTGTAAAGAAAACTAAAAACCTCGGAGAAGATTTTTTTTACCAGAAACTGTGTTGACATTAGTCATCTTCTCTTGCTTGAACGATGAAGAAGAAAATGAGATAAATCGATAGAAATTAGGGATTTGTAAGGGTTTTTCTAATTAAGAGTCGAATTTGGGAAAATCCGTCACTAAAAATGCATGACTTCCACAAGGCAACATAGAATTGGTCTTATTTGAAAACCATCCCGTAAGAAGAACTAAAGAAGCCAGACTGGATTAGCATAATATTGGGTCCCACTTTTAAATGTTTTATGCTAATTAAAGTCACTAATCCTATCTTATGTACTTACTTTTTTCTTAGTTTAGACCGCCACGTAACCCATCTTCTCATGGGCCTTTACAAGTATTATGGCCCATAGGCCTTAAGTTCGGTCCACTTGAAAGCGTTTTTTTTTTTCTTTCTGTTTTTCAGTTCTTTTGTTCGGTTCTAGAATTCACACGCTGCGAACACTATTGAATAGACAAGAGTCAGTGTTCAAAAAAAAAAAAAAAAGAATAGACAATAGTCAATTTTCATAAAAAGACTCAATTTTTCATAAAATTGGTCAACTAAGATATTTTGGGTGCCATTTCTTATATGTATTTATAAAAATTATACTTTTAAAAACTATAGAAAAATTTATAACTAATTAGTGTTTAAACGGTTATCTGAACTATCGATGAACTAGGCGACACTTAGGCCTTGAATGGCACTTGATTTTGAAATAGATTCTAGATTTTGATTTTGTATAATCTAAGTTTTCGTTTATTCATGATTATAGAAAAAGTAGTTTTCCTAAAGAAAAAGTAGTTTTCCTAAAATTTAGGAAATCTGGATTTTAGTAGATTTTGATAATTTGTTCACAACATCTAAAATCCAAATTTTGTGGTTTTTTCATTTTTAACGTGGATTCACTTTTATTTCAATTTTAAATTTTTAAAATTTTTTTTTAATACAAAATCTTAAAACCATAACCAAAATCCAAAATCTACAATCCAAAAACCATCTAAATTCATGTAAACATTCATGGCCTTAAAGTTTTATATTAGGTTTTTAATGTTTAAAACAAAATCAGCCGAATATATATCATGGTTTTTGTTAAAGGTTTATATTAAACTAGTTTTCTGGCCCGTGCGTTGCACGGCCTAATTGTAAATTAGTTAAAAAATTTAACAATTTTATTGTGTTGATGTCATTATAACTGAATACTAATTTTTTTAATAGTATATACGCTTCTCTCCTTCTCGATTCTTTTAGTGGGCTTGCTTTGGACTCTTTTCTTTTCTATGAATTTCTTTTACTTTCTTATTGTTATGTATGTTATTGGGCTTTACTTTGTTTTTTTATAACAAAACCACTTGGTGACAAAAGAAAAAAGATAAAGCAACGTGTGAGGCTGTTGTTAGGTAAAAAATTTTCAGCTCATTCGCATAATTTATTTTCCTCAAAGTCACTTTTCCTTCCCTTTATCTCTATCGGCCCTTTGTGAATTGTGATTATACAAATCTGAAATTGGATTCAACGGAGTGTATGGATGTTTAACGGGGAGCGTTATACTGACTGCAAAACTTTTTTGTCTTCTCATTTCCTATCAAAACAGAGAGAGAAAGAGTTTGAAAAAAAAAACAGAGAGAGAGAAAGAGAACGGAGGCGGAGAGAGAGAGAGATAGAGAGAGTGAGGGAGCTCTCTGGCTGATCTTTTTTCAGATCAGATCGAAGAGTTTCATCTCTGAATTCAAACTTTTTGTTTGGTTTCTTTCACTAAGAGGTCCAAGCTTCTCACAATTGTGGTCGATTCGCTGCCGAAGAAGGTACGGTCCTTAGCTCAAATCTAATCCTTTCGTTTTTTTCTCTAAGATTTGATTTGGACAAATCTAACTTCCAGATACAGTGAATATATCTTGTTCAGTAGCATTCTGAAAACAAAATAAAAGCAGGTAATTAGAAATAAGAATCGAAATAACATTTTCAGCTAATTTAAAAACTTTTATTTCGTTTACTTACCAAAGTAGAAGCACATTCAAAGAAACTTTGAACAATATCAGGAACATCAGTAAGGCTTATAACTTTGTACGTAGAAGATTGATTATATTTTGCAGCATCTTTAACCATGATCTTGAATACATAATTATGACCATGCAAATCAAGCAACTCTTGAGGTGTTTGGCCCTCACGATTAAACTACATTTTTATACAGGAATGAAAAATCATGTTTGTTAAAAAATACAAAGCAAACATATGAAATCAGTCATGGTAATTAGAAGAATTAATGAAATTAAAGTACCTGAACTTGTTGCTCAAGCAATTCATATGCAGACTTTTTAATGAGTGGAATGACCACATCGTCGAATAAAATAAACGAAGCACTACCAGTGTTGTCAATTGCTTTGATGCGCAACTTAAATCTGCAAAACAAACATAATTCCTAAATATAAAAATCAATAACGAAAATAGACTAACATATGTACGAATATGAAAAATAGAAAAACCTGGGCTGCGTCGTGGCTATCTGTTTCTATTTCTTCAGTTTCAGGGTTAAAGTAGGGAGTAGCTGTTGTAAAGCAAAGGGTGCAACCGATGTAAAACCATTCAAGTTTGGGCTGTAACTCTAATAATGCAAGTATGTTGCAGCTCATTTCCTAAAATTTTCAAAAATGAAACTGTTAATCCGAAAAATGTTATGAGTACCGTAGTTATGCAATTATGTTCTTACATGATTCATTTCCATGAGTTGGGCGATCGTTTTCTTTTCTGATAAGGAAAATGAATCCTTCAAAATGTGAGTTGAGCTTGAAGATTGTATTTTAGTAATAGAAGCTCTTCGTTCTTCTTTGCAAAACCTATAGAATAAAACCACTTAAAGCTTAAAAGATGAAAATATTGGTTAAGAAAATTGATCAAAATATTACTTACGCTTCTTGGAACTGCAGAATCTCTGGTAGTGGAGAATTGATATAAACTTTTGTTGAAAATTTGGAACTTTGGACGGTGCCTTTACCTGAAAAAATAAAGTTTAAGATATCCCATCTCTTTAAAAGAACTGTATATTAATAATGAAACATGATATCTCATGTTTACTTAGAAAGCTTATTCTATTTGTTTTTATAAAACCGTAGCTCGGCTACGTTTTTTCTCGATTCTACACATGTGTCAAGCTTAATATATTAACACAAAGGGTCAGAATATATTATTGAATAAATGAGTTAATAAAATATACCTTGATATAACAAAGTCTTCATTAAGCTTCCAAGAAAAACAACTGGACCTGATGGTTGGGATTTAACATCAGAGTGGACATTTTCTGCAAGTTTACCCCACAAGGCAACATCAATAACTGAATCCCTGAAGAAAAAAAAAATAGATCTTAAAAACAAATGGTTAAAAAGTAGTAATGAATATGACGTAATTCAAAACTATTGTATACTAATTAATTATATCAAACTATTGTACTTTAGACATGAACGATAGAGGAATTTAAATACTACCCAAGATCTTTAAGTTGGACATTAAGCAACTTTGTTGGACCTTCAGCAGTAGTGATATTCTTAACTTCATTCATCCCAATAATCTCACCAATAATGTCTGCAGATTTGAAAAATTACATAGAGAAAGAACTTAATCTTGTATGAAAGAAACACTTGTAGACAATAAGAAAAAATTATAGTAGTGGAGATATCATACCAATGAATATCGTATCATCATTGCTCCTTGTTAATATCTCAGGAAAAGGGCAGAAGTTGAAAGACATTTCATGATTAGGAATCTGCTCACATGGTTTAACACATGTGTGGAATATGAAATTGATCTTCAAAGGATGGTCACAACTTCGAAAATTTCCAAGATTTGGGCATAATTCAAAGTTCATAACAGCATAACAATCCCCTTCTTTCAAGTCCTTCTGAAATTTTGAGAGTAGTTTTCCTTTTACAGAAGCTTGTATCCTACTTCCCTGTTTCAAATTCAAACAAAAAACGTGTCTTATAGAGTTGTTATAAAAGTAGTAAAGACACTGGATTGATTAAAAATACAGTAGAACCTCTATAAATTAATACTCGATAAATTAATAACCTCTATAAATTAATAAATTTCTTCGGTCCCGAGTTGGGACCAGTGTAAATTTTGACATAATTCGATAAAATAATAAGATAATAATTTTTTAGAAAATCCTATGTAAATGTATGGTCCCATTAACATTATAAATTAATAATTTTATAAATATATCAAAATATATTTATAGATATGTTATATATGAAAATATTTAGTGAAATATGACTCATATGTTGTCTATTTTTTCTTGAATTTGCATTAATTTTTGTTAAAATTCATTTATAATATTTTCAATGCATCAAAAGTTTTTGATGTTATTGGTTAGACATGATAACTATTATCTTATTTGTAATTGATTTGAGAAGAGTATTGATTATAACAAAAAAACTTAACTTTTTAAATAATTTTTTTAAAAATTTACGAAATAAGACAAATCTCTCTATAAATTAATAATTATTAGTTTATCGATAAATTAAAACCTCTATAAATTAATAAAATTTCACGGTCCCAACGTTATTAATTTATAGAGGTTTTACTGTAAGTGGTACATTCTGGAATACCTTTTCATCCACAAGGAGAAGATCAATTCCTGTAAACTCTTCTGGTTTCTCTTTTTTTGGAAATCCCCAAAGACAGACAATCCGGGCTTTGATTTTACATGGTGTCGTTCCTGAACTTAATTGAGAAATAGGTGTAATATCGAGAGGTATGATTGAGAAGCGTTGGAAGCGTTGGGAAGAAGAAGAAACAACTGTTCGGAGGTGAGAAAGTGAAGAAACGAAGGAGATGAAATTTAAAATATGAACTGTAAAAAAAGTGGAGATAGGGATCGTGGGAGAAGTAGTTACAAAAAGATTTTTCTAGGTTTTCTTTTAAGAATAATCCTAGGATAATAAAATAGGTTACGTTGTTTTTTTTAAAAAAATAATAATGTTTTAAAAGAAAAAGAGTGAAAGTATCAAATTTTAGACCCAAAGCCACGTGTCAGATGGATAGAGCTGCAGTTGGGGGTGAATCTACTTGTGATTTATAAAATAAGGATTCTTCTGGTCTTTTACTTGGTTTGTCTTCGAGTTAATTAATATATGGTTAATTAAACTACCAACAAGGCAACAAGTAACACAATGAGCATATTGGACCGATCTTGACCGACTCTACTATATATGGATTAATATTTTATATACAAAGCTACACAAATTTCGATGGATAAATTATAAATGTCCTAGCAAATTGTGATTGAAAATTCTAATGTTGTAGGTTATAAAAAAGGTGTGATTTGTGTAACTTGATTCGTGTCCATGCAGTTGGCCCTGATAAGTTTATACTCTACCTTAGACCATATTTATCAATCATACATTCTCCCAAGTACAAGATTGTCAATTGAAACAAATCCTCACGAGTTCAACCCATTACAAACAGATGAAAAGCTTCCGAATACATACCGAGAGAACAAGAAGCAATCGAAAGGAGACGCTGTTGGAATTGTCCCACAGACGCAGACAAAGGAGACGGAGACACAATAGCAATCAATGAGATCACTGAAATCGGCCCTAGAACGGATCGAAGAAAGCGACGAGAGTGATTTCGCCGGTGTGGATCGAGGAAGATGATTTGGATTACAAGAACCCCTGAGCGCCAGCTGGCTTAAGGACATGGCCAATTTGTCGTTAGCTAAGGACTGTTTTTCGGAAAATCAATATTTCTGATTTATTTTTCTTTTCCACCTCAGCTAAGGACATGGTTTTTCATACCGATAAACATGGTCTAAGATGTTAGTCATGTCGTGTCTCTGACTTATCGGTGCAAGTTAAGACATGTAATTTCAACCTTTGACCTCTTGGTCTTGGGTCAAGCCTAGACAAAAGAGAAGAATGATCAATTAATATAATTTACTCATAATATGAAATCGACATTGAGAAATGTGGCCAGCTCGTGGACAAAATAGAAGAATGAACATATATAGCAGAAATATAACTACTTAAAATATGAAATCAATATCGAAAATGTGGCTAACTAGTATTCCCATTTTTTATATGGTGTTTATATAATATTTTAGGCTTAACGCTTAACGCTTTTATGTAGGTTTTTTCACCAATGCGAGAACTTTAACATCACGACAGAAAAGCAAACAATAATATTCAAATCGAAACACACGTAATTACGGTCTTACTTATTGACCAATGATATAAGTTATACATCCATTACCTGGGAATGGTGTTTTACTTGGTAAATAGGGTAGGCATAGAGCTATATATACTCAAACCCTTTTCTTACGCCTCGAGTAGATTTGGTAGTCAATCTAGAAAGATTAAAACCAATAATTCCATATTTATATATATTTTAGTATCATTACCAAGGATAAGTAATTTACTAATCGTTATTATCCTATAAAATAATTGTGCTCCTAAATCCATATCTGAACCTTGCTTGGGAGTAGAGTCGGACTCATGAGAAGATGTGTGACACATAACTTCTCAAATAGTTAAAAAAAAAAAAAAACTATATAGAAGTTATATTTTCTAAATTTTTAACAATCTCTAACTATTTATGTATAATCAAAAATGTTCAAAACTAATATATTCTTTAAAATAAAAAATCAAAATCAATACTTAAAAAAAAAAAAAATTGTGAGTAGAATATATGCAAATAGCACTGATCTTTTTTAGTCTAATTATTTTTAGATATGGCTTAGATATATTTTGGGTTAAAGATAAACTTGCATCATATGACAACTAGTTAAGAAAAATGTTGATTTTGTTGTATGCGTAATCGTTATAGTACACTACGCGTTCTTTTGTGTCGTGTAAAAGGTGAGCAATGAGATAAATAGACCAACAACTCCTTTTTTCAAAGAAAAGAAAAACGACCAACAACTTCGAACTAACACGTACGCTATACATTTTAGTAGAAACAAGAAGAAGAAACTCTTTTGAGACAACCCAAAAGCAAAGGGACTTGACCGCAAAAAAGAAGGGAGTTGACAATAATTGGTTGACTCTGCATTCAGACCTTGCGACCCCGAACCGGTTTTGGTGCTCTAGTGTGTCTTAATCACGCACTATATATATGGTTGCTTTCTTCTTCTTTTCTTTTTTGTAAATATGGTTGCTTTCTTTGACCGTCATAAATCATAATATTAATTTTTAACGTAGTATTGTTATTAATTGAATTTACAAAGATGTTTGGGCCACTGGAAAATCAATTTAATCACAACTTACCTTAGTCATATTGGCTTTGCACTATCTCGTAAACGTATTATTTAAAGTTTAGTGGCCCACACCCACCAAACTCGAATGTTAATAGATTTGATTTGACTTGTGAAACCCTCTAACCCAAGCCGAGATTTACTTTACAAGTTTTCGATCGTTTACTAGTTACAGTGTTTATAATCTAGTGGTTCCACGATCTTATATAAAATATAGAAACAAAGATGAATTTTTGATAGCCGACTTTGGTGTTACTATACACAACTACACATGTAATAACAGTGGAATAGCGCTTTGCAGTCATTCTTTATCATTTTTGATCTGTATATCTCCTACATTCTATATTAACATTATATTATTGATTATTGATAATAATAGAAAGTCATATCTCAAATTTCACTCCGACATTGAAACAAATAATCGATTAAAAAAGTGATCATCATGTGTTTAGTAAAATAAAATTAAAAGTAATTGAATCTTCAAATAAAAACAGCTCGATCGTAGCACACTAGACTAGTTGAAGATAAATGGTTTGATTCCACAATTGTAGTATTTACTTGGGTGTGTCTTATTTTGATGTTCTTATATATTTGAAAGATCTGCTTCTTTCAATAGAAAAAGCACACAGACCAAGAATATTTAATACTACTGTTTATCCTAAATAGAAAAATCTGTTGACCGTAGAAAAAAAAAAACTAATTGTATCACCAAAATCGACGACGTATTCAAAGATGCCCCACACGCTCCGTGCGTAATGCCGTGCGTCTATTAACACGGTCACATATGTTAAGTTTGTATGTAAGTGTGTATGTGTAACAACCCGCTCCGTGGGACCCGCATGCCACCGTGGCACCGTCTGCCACATGGCATCCTTACAGCGCTGCAGCGCATCGACCCTAACCCCTCCCTTGTGGCCCACTCCTGGCCCACAGGCCCTCCAAGCCCACAAGTAGGTTATTGGTGCGTCTGGCGTTACTCGAACCCAGGTCTCCACCCTTTAACAACCTTCCCACAGGACAAGCTGTTACCAATTGACCTGCAGATCAATTGGTAACAATTGGTAACAGCTTGTCCTGTGGGAAGGTTGTTAAAGGGTGGGGACCTGGGTTCGAGTAACGCCAGGCGCACCAATAACCTACTTGTGGGCCAAGAGGGCCAGTGGGCCAGGAGGGTGCCACAAGAGAGGGGTTAGGGTCGATGCGCTGCAGCGCTGTAAGGTTGCTACGGGGCGGGTTGTTACATAAACTTATAACGCCCCGACCGCCACCTCTTAATGGGCCCCCTCTTAGTGGACCCACGTCCACTCCCGGCCCGTGGCCCACCCGAGGCCCACTCACATCCGACGGCCGGTTTGTTATGTCCGGGAGGCTTTAAAGTCTTGTTACCGTCCCTACAAATCACCACACGATCTTTCCCCGTGTTTTGTCCTCACTCACACGGTTCCGACAATCACTTCCCGGAAGGTCACCCATCCTGGGACTACTCCAGCCCAAGCACGCTTAACCCTGGAGTTCTCTCAGACCCCTTGACCGAAAAGATAAGTGCACTTTGGTGACATAGGTGGCCAAATCAATTCTTTTAAGCCTCTCCGCCTGCACCTGAAACCGGGATGTTACAATTCACCCCCTCTAACAGATCGCAACGTCCTCGTTGCGCACCAAGACCGTCACCCCTACGGTGTGAGCCCTCTATGACTCCACACTCGTCTGGGTTCGGCTCTGATACCACTTATAACGCCCCGACCGCCACCTCTTAATGGGCCCCCTCTTAGTGGACCCACGTCCACTCCCGGCCCGTGGCCCACCCGAGGCCCACTCACATCCGACGGTCGGTTTGTTATGTCCGGGGAGGCTTTAAAGTCTTGTTACCGTCCCTACAAATCACCACACGATCTTTCCCCGTGTTTTGTCCTCACTCACACGGTTCCGACAATCACTTGCCGGAAGGTCACCCATCCTGGGACTACTCCAGCCCAAGCACGCTTAACCCTGGAGTTCTCTCAGACCCCTTGACTGAAAAGATAAGTGCACTTTGGTGACATAGGTGGCCAAATCAATTCTTTTAAGCCTCTCCGCCTGCACCTGAAACCGGGATGTTACAGTATGCAACTCCTAACAGTGTTTTTTTGATAAAACTCTCCTAACAGTGAATTATCACAAAGTATAGAAGTTGTAACTTGCAAGTACAATTTAGAGAATCAATACGAACGATGTATTCAAAGTTGCCCAACACGCTAGTATATATACAAAATATTAACAAATAAATGTAACAATGAAAAATTAAAATCAAGAGCTCGTGTGGTTTGAATTTTTATGGTTTTAAATCCGAGGAAAACGTAAAACCTTTGAATCAAGACTCAAAGAAAAATCTTCACTGCGTATCCTAAGGTCCAATCCCAAATTTGTTCTCACCAAAAAAATAAATCTAATAATTGCATCATATATTATATATCGATTAATATATATATATATAGACGACAGATGGGCAAAGAAGAGACATCATTACCAGAAACAGAGTTCTTCTGTTGTCTTTAATAAGTGTCTCTGTTTTCAAAAACATTCTAGGAAAGTTCTTCAGATCGTAACAGTGTAAGCATCTTCCTCAATCTTTGGATTGCAACCGAAAACATTTTCATTTTCTTCATCTCCTTTCTGAATTATTACTTTTAATTTTTACAGGTAGCTTTTATGGCTTTGTCTTTTGGATACTTACAAAGAGACAACAGTTTCAAGAAAGATTCACAAGAGTGTGTAACACCAAGAATTCGCAAAACCCCCGTAAACATGTGTCTGGAGAAAACTCTATCGTTCAAGGATTTGGTCGTTCAGGGGAACAATTACAGGGATGAGAATTGCGGGGTGAAAACGAGAAAAGGTATAAACTTAAAGGGTCCTAAGCCAGATAACATGATTCTTGAGAGGAGTCTCTCGTTCACGAGCCTAGTCCAAGTGGATCACAGAGAAGACGAAGAAGACGAAAGAGGCTCGTCTCCGAAACGAAGGAACAGGGGTAGAATGGGGAATTTAACGGCGTTAAGTTTACCACAACCGACGCCGTTTTGGTCTCCTAGACCGTCAACGGAGCTCGACGCAGCCGCCGTTACGTTACAAAAGGTTTACAAGAGCTACCGAACGCGTAGAAACCTTGCTGACTGTGCAGTTGTTGTTGAAGAGTTGTGGTACGTTGAGTTCTACTTCTTTATGAAACAACCCCGTTAATTTCAGTTTTATACATTTAACCCATGTTGAAATGAAATGAAATGATACTTCTGTGTGTATATATTTGGTTTAGGTGGAAAGAATTGGAATTGGCAGCGTTAGAACCGAACAAAACCAGTGAGAAACCGGAGTCGGCTGTATCAAGGTGGGCAAGAGCTGGAACAAAAGCAGCAAAGGTAATTGAAAAGGAATTAGGAAAATAATTAATTAATTAATGTCATACACATTATCATTAATTATTGTTTGTTTGGGTTCATAGGTGGGGAAAGGATTGTTGAAAGATGATAAAGCACAAAAATTAGCATTGCGGCATTGGTTAGAAGCCGTAAGTTTCGGCTTTTCTTTATGTTACTTTAATACATATACACATTACTATGAATCTATGATCGTATATAACATTTCTTTCTTTTTTTGTACAGATTGATCCACGTCATAGGTACGGGCACAACTTACACTTATACTATGATGTCTGGTCAGAAAGCGAGAGTACTCAGCCTTTTTTCTTCTGGTAAGTTTTACCATAGTCAATACTTATTTATTTCGAATGTTCTTCCTTAGTAAATGGAGCTGATTTGATAGCAAACCTTTTGAATGATACTAAAGGTTAGATATTGGAGATGGCAAAGAAGTCAACCTCACCAAATGTCCAAGGACCCTACTTCAGCGTCAATGCATCACTTACCTTGGTCCGGTATGTATACTATGTTATTTGGTTAATTCCGGTTATCAGAAACAAAAGACAGATTTTAATTTGGTTCGGTCCGATTAACAGAAAGAGAGACAAGCTTACGAAGTGGTAGTGGAAAATGGAAAATTAGTCAACAGACAAGGGAAGAACCTCGTGGAGACCATTGAAGGAACAAAATGGATCTTCGTGCTGAGCACGACAAGAACACTGTACATTGGTCAAAAGCATAAAGGTCGGTTTCAACATTCAAGTTTTCTCTCCGGCGCCGCCATCACTGCCGCCGGTAGAATTGTTTCACACGGTGGAGTTTTAAAAGCTGTGTGGCCGTACAGTGGTCATTATCGTCCAACGGAAGAGAATTTCAGAGAATTTATCGGTTTCTTGAAAGAAAAAAACGTTGATCTCACTAATGTCAAGATGAGTGCTATTGACGACGATGATTACAGAAGCACTAATCCGTCGAAGGTGGTGGGCAAATCTGACGGTTCTGATGAAACTAAAACCGTCACGGCTGATCCGACGGCTACAAATTTCAGAGAACAAAAACGCTTGCCGTGCAAGTGGAGTACTGGAAATGGTCCTAGGATCGGGTGTGTGCGGGACTACCCAATGGATCTGCAGACGCGGGCGCTTGAACAAGTCAACCTTTCTCCTCGTGTAGTCAACGGCACAATGGGATTATTTGGCCCAATACCTTCGCCAAGGCCCAGCCCGAAGATTCGTCTCTCGCCTAGGCTATCTTGCATGGGTCTTCCAAGCCCGAGAAACTAATTTCCCATTTTTCCTAATCTGATCAATCAGATAATTTAATTTTTTTGAATACTCCTTTTTTTTTTTGGCAGTCTCCTAATAAGGGGTGATTCTTTAATTAGAGTACAACTTGTACTCATCAAATAATTTAATTTTACATGTATCTTTTTGAGGTTTATAACCGTTTATTTACTTTGTAACATTTACACCAATAATCATTATTTTCTTCAAACAATTATGACTATTTCCTCGTGGAAAACAGTTATTTATTTCGACCTACCAGTGTTACAAATGGAGTATTTTAAGTCTCCTCCTCGTACAGCGTATGATGAGAATTTAGACCAGTAAAGTCAAAATACGGAGGAAAAAAAAAAGTCACGTGCGGATTACGTTTTGTATTTGACTCATAATGATGGATTGAAGTCACGTGCCTAACGATCTTTACCGCTCACCAACGGCACGCGTAGCTCTCACGCTTGGTGACCCAATTCTTACTCGTAGCCAATCCAAATTAATTACAATTTTTTTATTTTTAAAATGTTTTTTTATTTTTTAACTCCACGCGTGTTATAACGTTCTAATACCGAAATAAACCGGAAAATCAAAGAACCGTTATGAATTAAAAAATCGTGATAGCTGATAATTAAATTGGTTGTATCAAAGTGATAAATGAATGCTATTGGGGTTTAACATAACGTATTGTTTGAAATTTCAAATGATTATAGCTAGTGTGGTTAATGGAACCGGGTTTTGGTTTAGTAAAACCGGGATATTTGGAACCGTGCGAGCTGAGGAATAATTAGTAGTACCTGTAAGGAAAGAGAAAAAGGAAAGAGGGAGGAGAGAAGAAAGAAAAGGAAAAGACCCAAACTTTGAGAAACACCTTCATTCTCTTCCCATCAAAGCTCCCCTTTTATCCTCGTTTTTTTCAATTCTCGTGAAGAGAGAGAGAGAGTTAAAGCAAGAAGAGAATCGACATTATGAATCTTTGTTCCAGATCGTGAGGAGGAGTGGGAAGAATGAAGAGGACTATTTTTTCTTCCATGTTTCAGCCCTAATTTTGGAGGATTGAATCTTTCTTAATTTCTTTTGTGGAGATTTTTTTTTTTTTTTTTTGGGTTTTCGCTGCTGATTCCGGTGAATTAGACTTCTTTTTGGAGGGCACAAATTTGTTTTTTTTTTTTTTTTGGAAATAGAATATAAAATTTTCTCCTTTTGAGTCGGCGTTGAGGTTGTGAGATTATAATAGTTTAGGGTTTTGGTAAATTCAAATCGTGATTATCGATGGAACCTCGTGTGGGAAACAAATATCGTCTCGGCCGGAAGATCGGAAGCGGTTCATTTGGAGAGATCTATCTGGGTTTGTCATTTCTTCAATTGATTAGTTTTACTGTTTAAAATGTTCTTTTTGATTTTCTAGGTTTGAAATTAGAGTAATTGTAAATCTCCTAATGCTGTATTGCTTGAAATGTGGTTTCTTTAGGTACTCATATTCAAACGAATGAAGAAGTCGCAATCAAGCTTGTGAGTTCTTACTCCAAACTTTGTTTTTTGTTGTTGTTAGGAATATTGTGAAGATTTTTGTTGCAGATAGAGACAATGTAGGTTGTTTACTATATAAAGAGATGATGGATTAACTCCTGAAGTTAGATTTAGACTTCTGTTGGAGCTTAAAAACATTTATTGAGTTGCTTGAATTTGATCAACATTGAAGAGAATTTGGTACAAAAGTCCAATCTTCACTAGACTCTCAAAGCATCTATCATGTTTATGGATAATGTTTATACTCTTTTCTTTGGCAGGAAAATGTGAAGACTAAACATCCGCAGCTGCTCTACGAATCGAAGTTATACAGAATTCTACAGGGAGGAAGTAAAATTTCGTTTCTGATAAACTATCTCATGGTTCTTTGTTTTTTTCTTTCCATTTGCTCTTTTATAATCATGTTCTTAATCTCTTATGAACTTTTAATTATGGCAGCTGGTGTTCCAAATGTGAAGTGGTTTGGTGTTGAAGGTGACTACAATGTTCTGGTGATGGATTTACTTGGGCCTAGTCTTGAAGACTTGTTCAATTTCTGTAGCAGGAAGCTTTCCTTGAAGTCGGTACTCATGCTAGCAGATCAAATGGTAGATCTCTTTTGTCTCTATATGTGACCCATCTTCCTGAGATTAGTTTACTGATCGACTCTTTTTCTTCCTATATGTTCAGATCAATCGTGTTGAGTATTTCCATTCGAAATCTTTCCTTCACCGAGATCTTAAGCCAGACAATTTCCTCATGGGTTTAGGAAGGCGCGCAAACCAGGTATACATCATCGACTTTGGTCTTGCTAAGAAATACCGGGATAATACTACACATCAGCACATTCCCTACAGGTGAGACAATCAAATTAAGTTGTAATCAGTCTGCGTATCTTCGTCCTACTTACAATTCGAAATTCACCCGTCATTTCCTCTTTTGTAGAGAAAATAAGAATCTCACCGGAACTGCAAGATATGCTAGTATGAACACTCACTTGGGAATTGGTAAGCTTGAAAAAAACCTTGTTGTAAATGTTTCGTGTTTTAATGCTCTCAGCACTGTCCTTGTATTAATGTATTTTTCCTTTTGTCCAGAGCAAAGCCGAAGAGATGACCTAGAATCTCTTGGTTACATTCTCATGTATTTCCTTAAAGGAACGTGAGTATTATTACTTACACGCCTCGTTGTTTCACTTTGTTCTTCTCATACCTTATGAGAACATTTTTCATGTTTTTTCTAGTCTTCCATGGCAAGGACTTAAAGCTGGAACCAAGAAACAAAAGTATGAGAGAATCAGCGAAAAGAAAGTCTCTACATCAATTGAGGTAAAGTCTCTCAATCACAAAGTTTGGTTCTTTATCTCAAACGTCCTACTTTTTTCCCTTAACAGTTTGCTCATCTTCCACTAGTCCTTATGCCGCGGTTATCCATCCGAATTCGCATCTTACTTCCACTACTGCCGTTCACTTCGGTTTGACGATAAACCAGATTACAGTTACCTCAAAAGAATATTCCGGGATCTCTTTATTCGCGAAGGTTTTGCAGCTTTTCTCTCTCTGTTAAATCCCCGTGATTCCCAAATCCACACTTTCTAACATTCTCTCTTTTGCAGGGTTTCAATTCGATTATGTCTTTGACTGGACAATATTGAAATATCAACAGTCACAACTAACGGCTCCTCCATCCCGTGGCCTAGTAAGTCCCGCTGTTGGAACTAGTGCAGGTTTGCCTCCCGGACTAATCAGCATCGATAGATACGCAGGTGAAATATTTAAAACAGATGAGCTCTTGAATGAATCAAATGTTTCTAACTATGCAGAAAACTTAGAAAGTTGTTTTGTTTGTTTGTTTGAAGGCGAGGAAGAAGGAGGGAGACCACCAATGGATTCATCAAGAAGGAGAATGTCAGGAGCTCTTGAAAACTCTGGCAACTTGTCATCTAGAGGCCCAATGGTATGAAATATTGCTCTGTTTTCTTGTTTTCTCTTTCTCTTTAGTCTTTACACTATAATTGGTGTTTTTTTTTGTCACTAAATATATGTTTTCTTTTATTAACAACTTTTTGATGTATTTTTATATAACAGATGCCAAGCTCGTCGCTGTTCGCACAATCAGCAGGATCATCGAGAAGAGTAACGTCGGAGGAGCTACAGAGATGCCGTACGGGAGCCGGATTAAGAAACTCTCCGGCGGTTCCAACGTCGGAAGGAAAAAGATCTTCTTCCACAAGAAAACATTACGATACTGCCATCAAAGGCATTGAGACTCTCCAAGTCTCCGACGAAAGGTTTCACCACCACTGATCATTTCATCGCTTAGCAAAGTTGTCGTATTTGTTCTGAGCTTTTTTATATATAAAGCTTTCGACTCTATTATATTGAAAAAACGAGAAAATTTGCTGATTTTTTGTTTTCGTTTTTTTATTTTTTCTAAATTTTATTAATCGTTTCTTTTTTTGTTTGTTTTTTTACTACCAAGGGAAGTTAAATTCAGTGTTTGGAATTGGGACATCGTATATATTATTAAGTTATAGCTTTTAGCAAATAGTGAAAATGTTCTTTTTCTCCAGCAAATACTAGTAATTTTTAGTAAATAAGAATTGTATATGTTATTTTTATGATGACAATGCGATTTAAGGCAATCGGAATCTTTAATTCTCGTCGGACACGACCATTGAATTGATCACCGGTAGAGAAATATGCTGTCGCATTGTGTACTATTAATATGAAAAAGAGAAAAATCACTGCATTAATTAAGTGAAAGAATAGGGTTAAATTAAAATAAAAAGGAATAAAGAGGGAGCAAAATGCAATATGGATGAAGTATAAGATTTTATCCGGCCATAACTTGACGCATCATCACGCCCTTCGTCTTTCCTTATTCTTTTCTCCTCTCAGAAGAGTTTGCTCGTTCTGGAACCCTAATCTCGTTGGTTTCGAATCAGATAATTCGTCAGAGATCTGTTAGTTCTCTCTTCAAGGATCTGTAATCCGTGCAAATCTGCGGATTCTTCTGTTCGGGCGAAATCGGTTAGTCGTAAATCTTCAGCTTTTTGTTTGATTTTGATTTCGTAAGATCTGATCGGTAGTTGGTTTAATTGCTGGATTTGTCTCCCGTTAAGTTCATGATTAGTCCAGGAAAATGAAAAAATTGATCTGCCTTGCTAGATTTAATTGTCTTGAGTTCGATCTCTGCTCGATTTTAGCATGTGGATGTGACATTTTGGAAGAGTTTACAAACAGCTATTTAGAAATGCATTGGCGATTTTTTCTATGTTGATTTGAAGTTTGGTTTGTTGTTTCACTCGGTAGTGTTCTCAAACTTAGCTGTTAAGTTTTGTAATTGTAGGAAATGGCCGACAACAATTCACCACCTGGCTCTGTAGAAGAGAGAGCAGATCAAATTGTTGAGGCAAACCCATTGGTCAAGGATGATACTTCACTGGAAACCATAGTTCGAAGGTTTCAGGATTCAATGTCTGAGGCAAAGACCCATAAGTTCTGGGAGACTCAACCTGTTGGGCAGTTTAAGGATATCGGGGATACTAGTTTGCCTGAAGGTCCAATTGAGCCTGCAACTCCGTTATCTGAGGTCAAGCAAGAGCCGTACAACCTTCCTTCTGTTTACGAATGGACCACATGCGATATGAACTCTGATGAGATGTGCTCTGAGGTATACAACCTTCTCAAGAACAACTATGTTGAGGATGATGAGAATATGTTCAGGTTCAATTACTCCAAGGAGTTTCTTAGGTGGGCATTGCGTCCACCTGGTTATTACCAGAGCTGGCATATTGGAGTTCGTGCTAAGACCTCGAAGAAACTTGTTGCTTTCATCAGTGGTGTGCCAGCAAGAATCAGGGTGCGTGACGAGGTTGTTAAAATGGCAGAGATCAATTTCTTGTGTGTTCACAAGAAGCTCAGGTCTAAGAGACTCGCTCCTGTCATGATCAAGGAGGTGACCAGAAGGGTTCACTTGGAGAACATATGGCAAGCGGCTTATACCGCAGGAGTTATACTTCCTACACCAATCACCACCTGTCAATACTGGCACAGGTCATTGAACCCGAAGAAACTAATCGATGTTGGATTTTCAAGGCTTGGTGCAAGAATGACAATGAGCAGAACCATAAAACTCTACAAGTTACCAGATGCCCCGGTCACTCCTGGATTCAGGAAAATGGAACCACGCGATGTCCCTGCTGTTACGCGGTTGCTTAGGAACTACCTTAGCCAGTTTGGAGTTGCGACTGACTTTGATGAGAACGATGTGGAGCATTGGCTACTCCCGAGAGAGGACGTTGTGGACAGTTACTTAGTAGAAAGCCCCGAAACTCATGATGTCACGGACTTCTGCAGCTTCTACACTCTACCTTCAACAATCCTCGGTAACCCAAACTACACAACATTGAAAGCTGCTTATTCTTACTACAATGTGGCCACGCAGACCTCTTTTCTTCAGCTGATGAATGATGCGCTGATCGTCTCAAAGCAAAAGGGTTTTGATGTTTTCAACGCGTTGGATGTGATGCACAATGAGAGTTTCTTGAAAGAGTTGAAGTTTGGTCCAGGAGATGGACAGCTTCATTACTATCTCTATAATTACCGTTTGAAAAGTGCCTTGAAGCCATCAGAACTTGGGCTTGTTCTCTTATAAGCTCAATAACTTGCTTTGATGGGTACTAGTTTGGTATCAACAAACTTGAAGTTTGGTGTTTTTTTTTGTTTTCCATTTGAACTATTTGCTCCCATGGGTTACTGAAACTGAGTTTTAATTCTTTTGGCAATGCAATTTTGAATTTTCTGCAAGTATGCTTTTGTTACTTCGTACTTTGAGCATATGAGGATAGCGTTGACATTGACAAGTAACGAAAATATGCAGAAGTGATTAAGCGTCATGAATGGTTATGAGCTAGTTTTTTTAATAGTTTTTAGATTAAGATTTTAGATTTTGGTTTTCAAAAACTAAAACCAAAAATCAAAACAAAAACTAATAACATTGAACACCTCCAGACATTAGGTGTGACATTGTTTCAGGCCCAATAGTAAGTTTGCCCATCTAGCGGACTAGCGCCAATACACGTTGTGTCGTCCTTCTTTGTTTTTCTGTTTTTGGAAAAAAAAAAACACGTTGCGTCGTCCTTCTGCATCAATTACACAAACCTATCGAATACGGACACGTGTAATCATTGAAGAAGGGCGTTTAGGCAGATGTTCACCAATGAAAGAATTACACGTCAGCAATAGAGTCCTTTCGTAGCCCCGGTTTTATCCTTATTATCGTCCTCTCGTCCTTTAAGGCTCTTCCAAGTCGTTGTGAGAAAAAAATTTTATTGGAGATTTTTTTCCAAATATTACAAAAGGAAATTTTAGATTCCCCTTTCTGCTACACCTCACTGGACCTATAACAATGGGAGCCTAGAGGAATTTTCTTCTTCGTGCTGATTTTTTTTTTTAATATCTTATTTTGTTTTGGAGGAGAGGAAATGGAGTGTGTTGGAGCTCGGAATTTCGCTGCAATGGCTGTATCAGCTTTTCCGTCGTGGAGTTCTCGAATGAGATTTCCGGTGGTTAAGAGTTACAGGTTTAGGAATATTCGTTTCGGATTGTGTAGTGTCAGAGCCAGCGCCGGTGGAAGTTCCGGTAGTGAGAGTTGTGTGGCGGTGAGAGAGAATTTCGCTGACGAAGAAGATTTTGTGAAGGCTGGTGGTTCTGAGATTCTCTTCGTTAAAATGCAGCAGAATAAAGACATGGATGAACAGTCTAAGCTTGTTGATAAGGTCTGTTGATGTTTGCCTTGCCTTGTTTAGGAAGAAAACGAACGTCTTTGTAATCTCTCAATTACTTTGATTTTGATTTTAGGTTTTCAGTTGTTCTTACTGGCTTCTGATCTTACTACTCATTTCAATTTGCATTCAATTCTGGATTTGGAGCTTATCTCTGATTGTGGTTTTTTACAGTTGTCTCCTATATCAATTGGTGATGGTGCTTTGGACCTAGTGGTTATTGGTTGTGGTCCTGCTGGTTTAGCCTTGGCTGCAGAATCAGCTAAGCTAGGACTTAAAGTTGGACTGATTGGTCCAGATCTTCCTTTCACTAACAATTATGGTGTTTGGGAAGATGAATTCAACGGTATAGGTTCACTAATGCTGTTCTTCCATCAGTCTAGTCACTATCATCATGGTTATATAATAACTTTGTATGAAATATGTTGTTACTGTTTAAGATCTTGGGCTGCAAAAATGTATTGAGCATGTTTGGAGAGATACTATTGTGTATCTGGACGATGACAATCCTATTACCATTGGCCGTGCTTATGGAAGAGTAAGTCGACGTTTACTTCACGAGGAGCTCTTGAGGAGGTAAAGAATGGTTCCACTCTGCACCTTTGGAGAGACTATTTTCTCTAGTTATTATTCATCCCATGCCTTTGAACTGTTTACAAACATAATAAGTTATTAAATTTTCCTAGGTGTGTCGAGTCAGGTGTCTCATATCTTAGCTCGAAAGTTGAGAGCATTACAGAAGCTTCTGATGGTCTTAGACTTGTTGCCTGTGAAGGTGATACCATCATTCCGTGCAGGTACAAGATTGGAACCAGAGATAATACTATTTTGGTTTTAATAAAACGTTTTGGAGCACCGTGAAGGTTCTGACTTCTAGCAAATGCAGGCTTGCCACTGTTGCTTCTGGAGCAGCTTCGGGAAAGCTCTTGCAATACGAAGTTGGTGGACCTAGAGTCTGTGTCCAAACTGCATACGGCGTGGAGGTTGAGGTATAATTTGAATATGATCATCCATAGCAATAACTATATGGAGGATTTATTGAGACTGTTCTTCTATTTGAAATCTTCAGGTGGAAAACAGTCCATATGATCCAGAGCAGATGGTTTTTATGGATTACAGAGATTATACAAATGAGAAAGTTCGGAGCTTAGAAGCTGAGTATCCAACGTTTCTGTACGCCATGCCTATGACAAAGACAAGACTATTCTTTGAGGTTCTCTGTGTTGTTTCTCTCTTTCTATTTTAATAGTTATAGTGAAAAGTCTGTTGCTTATCAACTGGAAATCCTTGCAGGAGACATGTTTGGCCTCAAAAGATGTCATGCCCTTTGATTTGCTAAAAAAGAAGCTCATGTTAAGATTAGATACACTTGGAATTCGAGTTCTAAAGACTTATGAAGAGGTAAATCTATACATAGAATAAAGCAGAAGCATCACTTGTTGAACAACACAAAAACTTCTTGGTTTGCTTTGTTAATTCGTTTAATATAAAAATTTAGGAATGGTCCTATATCCCAGTTGGTGGTTCCTTGCCAAACACCGAACAAAAGAATCTCGCCTTTGGTGCTGCCGCTAGCATGGTACATCCCGCAACAGGTAGTTAGAGCAAGCCTTGACCCGAGTTGCGGGGTCATTTTGAATCTGCACCATCTCTGACTTAACTTTTTCTCCATTAAACAGGCTATTCAGTTGTGAGATCTTTGTCTGAAGCTCCAAATTACGCATCAGTCATCGCGGAGATACTAAAACAAGAGTCTACTTCCTTCCCCAAACACATCAACAGTAATATTTCAAGACAAGGTGAGCTATATAAACCACCGAGTTAACTATGCTTTCAGAAAAATATAAACCTTCCAAAATTAACTAGCGATTTCTCAATTTTTTTGGCAGCTTGGGATACTTTATGGCCACCAGAGAGGAAACGGCAACGAGCATTCTTTCTCTTTGGTCTTGCGCTCATAGTTCAATTCGATATCGAAGGCATTAGAAGCTTCTTCCAAACTTTCTTCCGCCTTCCAAAATGGTAAGCATCCCATTTTAAGACCCTGATTCTTGACGTCTATAACAAAAAATGTTTTGAAAACACGAAAAATTGATTCGTCATTTCACTTGGTCAGGATGTGGCAAGGGTTTTTAGGATCAACATTAACATCAGGAGATCTCGTTCTCTTTGCTTTATACATGTTCGTCATTGCACCAAACAACTTGAGAAAAGGTCTTATTAATCATCTTGTCTCTGATCCAACCGGAGCAACCATGATTAGAACCTATCTCAGACTATAAATCTCTCCTACACTCTTGGGTTTGTGTGTATATATATGATATATATGATATATCTAAATAATCGATCGAAGAATGCAATGTGGGTTACTAGGAAGTTGGAAACAAAGTTGTATAGAAACTAAGGAGTGATCGAAATGGAAATCGAAAAGAAAAAAAAAATCAGTCTTGTTTTGTGGTAAGTGACTGAGGATTGAGAGAAAGAGATAGAGTGAAAGACCTTGTGAGTTGTGATAGTCTTCATTGTTTGTCGGAAAAAAACTCAAAATCTCAATTTTCTCATTAAGAGTTAGATTCTTCAAAGTTATGTATTGTCTCATGTAACAAACCTAAATTATCTACAATGTTCAAAGTAGGGCATGTTTTTTTTTTTTTCTGTTGTCAACTGTTCAAAGCATGTTTCAATCCATTTTATTTGGCAGAAGTTTTTTACGATTGCTGTTTATTTAAATATGATCGTTTTCGTGTTATTTAGTGCAAATACTCATTAATCTATACACTTCGTTTTCTTTATAAATTTTCCGTCCGGAAACTGGGAATATTGGATTAGTGGATATTGCAAGTGGTTTGTGTGCCGTCTTTAATCATTTATCTATAATAACAAGATCAGAGAACAAGTATATGTTCGTTGCATCACATACAGAATCTTAGAACAAGCAATATATATTTATCTTAACTAAATTAATCAGTCCAATGAAAATTCTTCTCATCCCTTTAAAAAACCGTTACTAGTCAATAATATCAGTTTTTAAACTCCCTATGTGCACATTTATTCAAAATGAATTATATAATTTTGCTAATGTCAACCCCTAAAAAAATAAGGAACATTTCTTGTTAATCATTCCTTAATATTGACAATAATATCAATTTTAGGCTTTAGCCTTGAAAATTTATAAACAAAACGACCATATCTTAAATTTCACCTAAAATATAGGCCCCATTTATTATAACAAAAAAATAAAAACAATTTTTCGAAAAAGACTTTTCTAATAAGTAGGCGCTTATTTATTTATTATTTCGTGGAGTCAATAAATACATGACCCACTTTATTTTTGTCCATCAAGTCAACTTACGCGGGTCTTCTCCAAAACCCAATTTCCTAGCAATTTTCATCTGAAGCGAAGAGCAAGTTTCATTTTCATGGTGGTGATGACGAACAAGTTCTTCGAATCAATCGGCGGAGCTCCGTCTTATTCTTCGATTTCCGTCGCCGTTAAAGGATCCGTCGGTGACTCCGTTGGAGGAGCTGCTAGCCGTCGTGCTCTTCGTTGGACCGTCGAAAATTTCCTTCCAAATATTGATCGATTAGTTCTTGTTCATGTCATGCCTACCGTCACCAGTATTCCATCTCCTTGTAAGTCTCGATTCGAACACTTTCGTTCAAATCAGTTTTGAACCATTTCGCCATTCATGATTTTTTTTTTGAAATTTTGTTTGTTTTTGAAGCTGGATCGAAGATTCCAGTGGAGGAATTGGAAGAGAGTGTTGTGTCTATGTATAAACGAGATTTGAGAAAAGAATTTGAAGAGGTTTTTGTACCGTTTAAGAAGATCTGTAAATCCAACAAAGTGAGTTTTCTGTGAAGCCAAATTTTGATACGGATTTTGAAATTTTTGGGCTTATGAAATTTTACTGGTCAATGTTAGGTTGAGACTTTGTTGTTGGAACATCATGATCCTGCAAAGGCACTTTTGAAGTACATGTCAGATACTGAGGTTGAGTGTTTAGTGATTGGTTCTTGCTCTTCAAATTTCCTCACAAGGTAATGTTTCCATATGAGTTTTGCTGAAAGTTACATCTAAGGAATGTTTTACTACTATTGTCTTGGTTTGTATTGGCTTGAAGTTCTCCCAATAACCAATGTAGAGGCTTGTGATGAGAAGTATTTGTTTGTATATGGCATGATCTTGCTCAGATGTTTGGCTTTGGTTTTGCCAGGAAAAAAGTACAAGAAATGCCATTAACGGTACTAGGAGAAGCTCCAGAGGCATGTGAGATCTATGTTGTTTGTAAAGATAGAATATTAACCAAATCAACCAATCAGTTTACCGCAGGTATGTCTCAGTCCCTAGAATTTCACTTCCATTTATTTAAACTGTGAATTTGATCCCCCTTGTGTTTTTTGTTTCTGTGTGAAACTTTCTATAGATTCGTCTTCTAGTTTCCGTATACCTGAAGGAGCTGAAGCTTATACAGAATCTTTCAGTCGCACACATTCAGATAAGACAGGCTTGTCTGCTTCATCCTTATCATCCTCAGGCAGGAAGCGAATTGGAAGGCCTGCCTCGTTGCCGCATAGTCATCCAACTTCTCGAGTGTTTTCTGATGCACAATCTTCAACTGATATCGGTTTGGTCAATGACGAAATCACTCGTTCTATCCTTAGACATAGTGCTGTTTCTAGTAGTAAAAGGCAGTTGAAACCTGGAGCTTACGTAAAAACACCAAAGGTGAGCCATTTAATATATATACTACCTCTGTTGTGTTGATTCTTCTGTTACACAAATGCATATGATTTTAATATCAAGACGTGTTTTTGCAGTCCGATGTTAAAGCTGAGGTGGCGCAGCTAAGGAAAGAAGTACAAACCACTCTTTCAATGTACAAACAAGCTTGTGAAGAGCTAGTTCATAAACAGACGCAGGTTGGAGTCTTTTAATACCCTTAGTTTCAAACATTTTGTTAGTCTTTTGTCTTCATATATATTCTTAGAATCTTTTCCGTAAAATGTTTTTGCATCTGATGGATTCATAAACTCAATCCCACGTTGTAACCTCAGGTCCAGTCTCTTTCCTCTGAGTGTATTAAAGAAACGGAAAAGGTCATCACTGCTCTAGAAAAAGAAGAGATGCGGAGGAAAGCAGCAGCGGAAGAGAAAGAAAAGCATTTAAAAGCTGTAAAAGAAGTTGAGGAAGCAAAATCGATGCTAGCCAAAGAGTTCTGCGAGAGGCAATTAGCCGAGCTAGATGCCCTCAAACAGTCCATAGAGAAACAGAAAGTCATTGAGCAACTCTTCTTGAGAGACGGGCGGTACAGGAAGTACACAAAAGAAGAACTAGCTGCTGCTACAGATAATTTCTCTTCCCGTAAAATTATCGGCGAAGGAGGATATGGAAAAGTGTACAAATGCAGTCTCGATCATACCCCAGTAGCTCTTAAAGTTCTCAAACCCGATTCAATCGAAAAGAAAGAGGAATTCTTAAGAGAGGTAGATTACAAAGTAATCTCATTTTCTAATAACAACAACAGCAGCCTTTAGCTCTGTGAGATCTGATATCCACTGTCCAATTTTTCTTGCAGATCTCAGTCTTAAGCCAGCTTCGGCATCCCCACGTGGTTCTTCTCCTTGGTGCTTGTCCTGAAAATGGCTGCCTCGTCTATGAGTACATGGAGAATGGTAGCTTAGATTGTCATATCTCTCCCAAAAAAGGAAAACCATCTCTCTCATGGTTCATCAGATTCAGAATCATCTATGAAACCGCTTGTGGCTTAGCTTTCCTCCACAACTCAAAACCCGAGCCCATCGTCCACCGTGACCTCAAGCCAGGCAACATTCTCTTAGACAGAAACTTCGTTAGCAAAATTGGCGACGTTGGACTCGCAAAACTCATGTCAGACGAAGCACCAGACAGTGTCACGGTTTACAGAAACTCTATTATCGCGGGTACACTCTACTACATGGACCCGGAATACCAAAGAACCGGCACAATCAGACCAAAATCAGATCTCTACGCATTTGGAATCATAATTCTCCAGCTTTTAACCGCTCGACATCCCAACGGTCTTCTCTTTTGCGTTGAAGATGCGGTAAAGAGAGGCTGTTTTGAAGATATGTTAGATGGATCAGTCAAAGATTGGCCCATGGCCGAAGCGAAAGAACTTGCTCGCATTGCAATCAAGTGCTCGCAGCTCAAATGCAGAGACAGACCAGATCTTGACACACAAGTCTTGCCCGCTCTCAAACGGATTCTTGAATCTGCAAATAGTAGACTCAAGACAGAACAGGCTAACGTACGACCACCAACTCACTATTATTGTCCAATTCTCAAGGTAAACCGAACAACTCTCACAACACAACAACCACAATTCTTAACATTTCGGGTTTAAAAATGTTCGAGTGGGTTGATGCTTCAGGAAATAATGGAAGATCCACAGATAGCAGCAGATGGATTCACATACGAAGGAAAAGCGATAAAGGCATGGATTCAGAAACATCAAGATGTGTCTCCTGTGACTAAGCATCGGCTCAAACATACCGATCTCACACCGAACCACACTCTCAAATCGGCTATACAAGAGTGGCGATCTCGTTCACGCTTAGACCTCTCCACTACTCTTGGCTCCTTTTGATCACACTAAATAAATTTATATATACAATATAGTCTAATTTGTATATACTAAATACCCTGAACTTGTTTGAATCGGGTGTATCATGTCTGTAAACATTTATTGTGTTCTTAAATAATAAGTCAACAACGGTTTGGCTTGATTTCTCAGTTCTATACTGAAATAGTATGATGAGTATCTACAACTTATTATATGAAGATTCATCTACAAATAGACTCGAATCAAACTTGAGTGAACTCAAGAGCGTTTGCGTCTGGATCATGAGTAAATATCGCTGGCCTCCCTGACTTACTCATTGTGTACTTAATCCCTACAAACAAAAAATCTTATCTCAGAACAAAAAGAAACATCGTTTAAGCAAAAAAACAAGGAAGATATAATGAAAATGTATAATTACCAGCTTTGTCCAAAATCTCTTTCAGATTTGAAACATCACGGATTGCTATACAAGCATGTCGATCCCGGCCTCCGTGCTCGGGTCTACCTGTTAATGGATCAGGATTTGGAAGCTCCATAAGATGAATCATCTCTGAACCTACCCATAACCATGCTCCTCTATACGGAAGCTTATCGTGTGGCCTTGCCTCATTGATCTCAAGACCTAAAATGTTCTGGTAAAACTCGAGTGACCGTTCTAGGTTTTTGCAGAGCAGACCAACATGGTGAACCCCAACAACTCCATAATCTACAATCAACGATCAACAATCAAAACCATAATCAAACCGATTTAACCCAAGCTTAATGTCTAGAAAAATGATAACACTTGCTTATAATGCTGTAACCAGGAGAAATGCTGATTCCAAATAGTAATTGCAGACAATCAAAACAAATCTTATAATCAGTTGTGCTCGTTAATCCGAAAACAAAAAAGTTAATTACCGGTTTTGTTGCTAAGCTCTTTATCTTCTACAACACTAATCCCTTCAATTGATCCTTGTGCTTTATTAGCCTTCAAGCTACAAAACCTAAAATTGGTCCTTTCTTTCCTCAGACTCTTCTTCTGAAACTCAAACCGCTCTCTTGTAGAGAGATTCGTGCAACTAACCTTCCAAATACCAAAAAGGATTCATCATCAATCCAAGGAAAATTAATCGATTTTGAATGATACCCACAATCCTAATTTCTCTTCTCAATTCAATTACTTGAAAAATAAAGAAAAAGCCCCTAAAAATTAAACTAAATTAAAAAAAGTAGCACTATCTCTAGATCCTCCAAAAGGTAAGAAGAACCCTAAAAGAACAGTTTTTTTGAAATTGAGTGATCTATGAGTGAGTAAAGAAGCTTATTTGTTTACCTTTGGTCGTAAATCAAGTGAAGCTGAAGGTCTGAAAATAGACGCCATGGACGACAAGTTCTGATGTTTGATCTTTAGGCTCAATACACGGAGCAACAGGTTTTTTTCTATGCAATAATATTTTTTTGATTATTTTTTTTGGATCATGACAAAATTAAGGAGACAAAACCTGAGCCACAGATCAAAGGTAAAAGTTAACTCTATGTACTCAAAAATCTGTCCATTTTTATCCAAATTGATGGATGTGAAAAATCTCAATTTTGATTACGTTGATCGAAATTGATGGATGTGAATTAATTTCGTACTGTGTACTCAAAAATCTGTCCATCGTCAGTTCATCACATGGGAAAATCAATTTCGTGTTGTGTACAAAAATCAGACTTTTTTTGTGGAAACAATAAAGTAAAATTTGCAAAAGCATGTGCTGTGGTGGCAAAAGTCAAACCGTTTATTTTAGAAAAGTCATCAGAGATGTCGATGGGCCAGGCCCAGTCCAATTTGTATGTAATTCACATCTTGCTACTTTTACAGCTTTCAAAATTTCTAGTGACATAAAACATATATAAATTCTTTTAAAAACAAATTTCAAAACTGTAAGAACACTTTTCTTTTAAATGAAGTTAAATGTTTTATATTATGTATAAGAATTAAGATTTATCTCATATTTACATAATTTTTCCTATTTATCATTTTGTAATTAAATCATGTGGACTAAATTTAATAAAACTAAAAATAGTTATTGTTTAGATGTTATGTGACCGCTACTTTATTTTTTTTTTAACAGATCCGTGTAGCAACTGATCATCTCAAAATTTGCGACACATATACAATATGAACTGGTTTTTTTTATATCAAAAAGATAATTTACTTTATATGACAGCTGCGAGGAGACCCTAAAAATTTTGAATTAACTTTTAAAAAATTTGCATGAGTCCTATCTACGTATATCCCGAAAAAGAAAAATTAAATCATACAGGTCACATGATTCATATCCATTAAATTATTTTAATCAAATCGTAAAAAAAAAACATAAAATTTATATCTACGTTTTTATATATTTAAGATTGGTTCAGTGTATTTGATATGAATTGGGTATTTTGTTTGTTGCCCATCCAAAGCTACTTTCATTCACATATCCATTACATGGTCCAATGTCTACGGAACACGTGGAATAAAACCATAGAGTAGTATTATTATTTTGAATTACAAAATGAATAAAAACAGAACCAACAAAAAAAAAAAAGAAACACAAGATATTTACGGAAGTTAAAGAGGGCTGTCTTTGTCAGTGCAATGAACCTCTTCCTCATCTTTCCCGCCACCCCAACTAACAGATCTCTCACCGTACACGTCATCCTCTTTTTGTTCACCAAATCTATGACTTTCTATCTATCTACGTGGCGACGATCCGTCTGTTTCCCGACAAGAGTGGGACCCATTTGATTGTTATTCAGAAAGGATTTTAATTATCATTGTTTTGAAAAAGAATCATCTGTTGACAACACAACACAACACAACACACTTCTTTCCTTGATTCTCCTTCTGTTTTTGGTATCCACCCGAATGTCATTATTTTATTTTAAACTCTATCCACAAATGTAATTTTCATTTTTTTTTTTTTTACTAAAGTGGTATCACAGATTTTTCTGATTATGGAATTGGTGGTATACAGTATACTTATCATGTATCGTAGTCGGAGTTATTCAGATTCTGGATGAATAGTTAGGCATAACCATGATAAAATAACTTTAAATATTATTTAGAAAATGTGTAAGTGTTCATTGTGATTATTACCATTCATTTTAATCATTATATGCTATTCCTCTTCTGCATTTTGTTTTTTGTTTCCACTTTTCTTATTCCATTACCTTTTCATCCGTTTTCATATTGTTTTTCTAGTAGTCACTAGTTGGAATCAATTTGTTTTTTCTCAATTGACACTTATGCATGTACTAACTTGGTTGATTTCATATTTAAGAAACATCTTTGATTAATTCATAACACAAAATGTTTTGTTATAAAAAATAAATTTGGTTTGAAATTTTGTGTCAAGGGAGTGGTTTTGAAATAGTTAAATTTTAATTATAACGATAACATTTTTAACATAAATGATTTTTTTCTTGCTAATTTCATTTTTTAATCGAACTTCAACAACTTCTTTAATTTTTTGTTTGATGAAACTTTTTTTATTAGTTATACTACATAATGTTGAAATTTGCAACAAGGTTTTTTCAATTCGAAAGTCTTAGAAATAATGAAGAAATTTTATAATTACGTAAAAATTAATTAATTTACTCTTAGGTTCAATCGGCATGTGGCATGAATAAACTTTTTTTTTTTTTTTAAAGACTGTAAATAACACATGTGTCAGGTTCAGATTTATTAAAAAAAAAAAAACTAATGCGAGATATTTCGTTTTAGGAAACTGATAAAGATCTGAATTCAAAAACTTCTATAAAGATACGCAATGATGGAGGGATGATGACTCAATTAGTAAACGGAAGAAAAAGTACTGTATGTATTTGTTGTTGTATAAGTGAAGTCAAAACAAAAGTAAAATAGTAATAAATAAATTTACTTTGTTGTTTCCATATAGAAAATTCAAAGTAAATATCTTTCTGATTATTTTTCTTGACTGAAACACCTCCTATGTTGTGTAATAAATAATGAACTCTCTCTCTCTAAATAGGGAATCATACTCCTAATTTAAAACCAATTTTGCCTCAACTCTTATTTTTTTTCTTTTTGTTTGTGAAGAAAGAAAAGAGAAGAAAAGAAAAGAGTTTTCTTTTAACTCAGCTGAAGCTGGAAATTATTTTCCAAATTAATTGAGGAGAGAGAGAGATTGAAAAAAAAGAAAGAAAGAGAGAGAGAGAGAGATCAGAATCTCTAAATGGCTGAAACGAATTGCCCAGAATCCAGGAAACCCTGATTGAGTTTTGTATTTCTGGGTGGTGATTTTCTCAGGAAAATTTAACCTTTTTTGTTCTTTAATTGGCAATCTCTATCTGTTTCATGTGCTAGCTAAGGTTGTCTCACTTTCCTCTTATGAGTCATGAGTTTCTTGTCTTCATCTTCTCTAATAAAGTTAACACTCTCATAAATTTTATGTTGAAATCTGTCGACTTTTCTTTTTCCTCTTCCACCGAAGCGTTTTAAAAATCAAACATCTGTCTCTTTGGAAGCAATAACAAAGTTTCAAATTTTTTTTCCTCACTACCCAATTTCGTCACCTTTCGTTGATTTTCTGATTTGGGTCTTTGTTGTGAGAGAGATCAAGAAAATCTAAAAGGTTTTTTTTTTCTTTCATTAATGGACGAAGTTTCTTCTGCTGTCGCTGTTCCATTCAGACCATTCCCTGAGCCTCACGCCGGAATTAGAGGTTATTGCAACGGCGAATCTAGGGTTTCGTTGCCGGAAAGTTCTTGTTCCGGTTCTGGCTCTTTAATTTCAGACGAAGGAGCTATGAAAGATTCGTCCTTTGAGATCAACACGAGACAAGATTCATTAACGTCATCAACGTCGTCGTCATCTGCTGTGGCAGGTGTACCGGATGTTACCGTTGATATCTCCGCTGGAGAAGAAATCAACGGCTCAGATGAGTTTGATCCGAGATCGCCGAATCAGAGTGAGAAGAAAGTACTCAGTAGAACAGAGAGTAGAAGTCTCTTCGAGTTCAAGAGTGTTCCTTTGTATGGAGTGACTTCGATTTGTGGAAGACGACCAGAGATGGAAGATTCTGTCTCAACGATTCCTAGATTCCTTCAAGTTTCTTCGAATTCGTTGCTCGATGGTCGTGTCACTAACGGGTTTAATCCTCACTCGAGTGCTCATTTCTTCGGTGTTTACGATGGCCATGGCGGTTCTCAGGTAAAAAAATCGATTTGATTCGATTCAATTTGATCGGAAAATTGCAAACTCTTGGTTTTGAGATCTGATTTGTATGTGTAGGTAGCGAATTATTGCCGTGAGAGGATGCATCTGGCTTTGACGGAGGAGATAGTGAAGGAGAAGCCGGAGTTTTGCGACGGTGACACGTGGCAAGAGAAGTGGAAGAAGGCTTTGTTCAACTCTTTTATGAGAGTTGACTCAGAGATCGAACCCGTTGCACACGCGCCGGAAACGGTGGGGTCCACCTCGGTGGTGGCCGTTGTTTTTCCGACTCATATCTTTGTCGCTAACTGCGGCGACTCGAGGGCGGTTCTATGCCGCGGCAAAACGCCACTTGCGTTATCCACTGATCACAAAGTAAGTAAATGTCAAAATGTGTTAACATAGTTTTAGGTATATTGCAGTTTCTATGATTGACTCTAAACAATTAGTAATATGCCTGAATTTCAGTCATATCATTCTTTAGGAATTGTGGTTTCCTTTTATGGTGTTACCAATCATAGTCTATATCTATGGATTGGTCAACGTCCTTATAGCGTTTGGGTCTACATTTATGTGTAGCCGGATAGAGATGATGAAGCCGCGAGGATAGAGGCAGCTGGAGGGAAAGTAATTAGGTGGAACGGGGCTCGTGTGTTCGGTGTCCTCGCAATGTCGAGATCCATAGGTAATGCTTTAACTTTGTTGGAAAAATATTCCATGATTTTGTTTTTTTTTTTTATTATTTCCCTTACGTTATATATAAACCGTTGCAAACAGGCGATAGATACCTAAAACCGTCGGTGATCCCGGATCCGGAAGTGACTTCAGTCCGACGAGTCAAAGAAGATGATTGTCTCATCTTAGCAAGTGATGGTCTTTGGGATGTAATGACAAACGAAGAAGTGTGCGATTTGGCTAGGAAACGAATTTTGTTATGGCACAAGAAGAATGCCATGGCCGGGGAGGCTTTGCTTCCAGCGGAGAAAAGAGGAGAAGGAAAAGATCCGGCGGCAATGTCCGCGGCGGAGTATTTGTCAAAGATGGCATTGCAGAAAGGAAGCAAAGACAATATAAGTGTGGTAGTGGTTGATTTGAAGGGAATAAGGAAGTTCAAGAGCAGATCCTTGAATTGAAAAAGAAGGTTTGGAAGAAAATTGAAAAAAAAAAGTTTTGATGGTGGGTAAATCTTTTAAAAAAAAAAGAAAGATAAACAGGTAATAATTATATTATTAATTGTTTGTAATATCAGTTTCCTGCTTAATTTTTAATATTTTTCTTTTGTTATCTTCCCACCATTATTTAATCTTTTTTTTTTACTAACATGATATAATGTACATTAGATACTGTAGCTTAAGCTTCCAAACAAAAATCCCCTTGTGTTTTTTATCCTGGGGTTAATTGTAATAATACGGCACTCGTTTACGTAAAAGATCTAGTTAGTGTTATTATTTGTTTTTGATGTACCATTACTTCTCTTTTTCCAAATTAAATTTGTGTGTTGGTAAGAGTTATAGATATTTTTAAATATAATCTTACACCATTTTCCTGTCAGTCAGATGTTAACTTGTTATGTTAAGAGCAGAAGGTAGACTTTTTTTTTTTTTTGGCAAAGAGAGTAGAAGGTGTCTGTTACCAAAAATTCATATTAATTAGTCACTAGTCACCACCATATTTCTTCATTTAGTTTACTTTTCTAAACCAAAATTTAAACACCTCGCTTAATTAAATTACAGCTACAACACTAACCAATCTGAATGATTGAAAAAAGGAAAATCAAAATACTTTGAAAATCTTTGAAACATTAAAGAAACGTGTGAATTTTTTAGTTTGTAGGTGATGGAGAAAAAATAATAACATACTTAAACCACAAGTTATATTGTAAAGTGATGTGTAAGGCAAATTAATCCAAAAAAAGTCATCATCTTATCACATCAACAATTAAACAAAAGAAGTAATGCAATTTGGCATCATATCTAAATGTCAAAAATTAATAATTGTTCTTAATTTTTCAAAATTTGATCTCTTTGAATAACATTTTTTAATTATGCTTAGTCTCTTTTTTTTTTTTTTTGGGCAAATGCTTAGTCTAAAACTTAGGCTTCGAAGTTAGTAAAAGAGTAACATTTTTTACTTTCTCCACAGTTTCAATTTTGCTTCTTCAGCTTTAAAACGCATTTAAAGCGCCGACGAAGTTGAAGAAGACTGAAGAAAAAAAAGAAGAAGAGGAAGAGACACGATTCTTGTCTGATTTATCAGTTTCAGATTCGTTTAATTGCCAGACTCATCTCGATTATTCCCACTAGATTCTCTCCGGTGAGCTATCTTCGATCTTGTAGAAACTCAGCTGAATTTCCAATTTAATGAAGAAACAAATCGTATCTCGAATTTGGGGTTTTTCACTGTTGCTGATTTGGGGATTTTGAATTATAGTGTAGTTTTTGGTTGCTGCTAGGGTTTCGCTCGTAGCTTACTTTTATTTTTGGTCTTTGTTGATTTAAATGTATCTCTAGTGTTTGATTACTTCTTGTGTAATTCAGTTTTTTTTTTTTTCATTACGAATGTAGGAAAATTGAAGATCTGGGTCATAAGCAAGAGCTAGAGCATGGACGAAAGTAACTATCTTCTTGTCTTTATATGAGCTTTCTTAACTCTTCAACTATGAGCTATGAGGTTAACTTTAGTATAATATAGAATCAAAGAGCCCTCTTAACTCTTCAACTATGATCAAATGATATAAAAACTTGGGGGATTTGAGTTGTGATTTGGTATGTACAATTAGCATTGTCTGAATTGAGACTGAGATTGTCAGATGTGTTTCGCCTGTCCATTTCAATTTCCATGATGTTGTCTGAGTGAAAAAGCAAGTGTTGGAATCTACTGCAAAGTTTTTTAGAGGATGAGCTCTACATGTATTGCTTTTAGCCATTGTTTTGGATATACGCGTTTATTGATGTGAACAAGTAAATATTTGCATCTTTTTTCATTGCAGATACTAAGTTTGTATCCGGAATTGGTAGAAACGATCTGGTAAAATTCATTGCTGATAGGCATGCCAATCTCATGAGACCAGCAGCTCGATATTATTCTGCTCTTAAAGGTAAGTACCATCACCTATTTTACAATCTATTACCGCCTAGGCGCCTAGTCTTGTCATGTGTAGAAAGTCCTGCAATTTTATTTTTACCATTAGTTTTATAATTAAGATGTGAAAGATGACACATTCATGTCAACACTTTATAACCATGACTCCATGAGCTAAGTAAAAGATATTGTCTCTGTTTTGGTAGATGCTATGGCTCGTGCGAAAAGAAGATATACGCTTGTAAAAGATGGAGACGACACGGAAACAGGAGCATATGACAAACCTCTTCCATGCTTTGGTTGTGGAATCGGATGGTTCTCGTGAGTACTTGTTCTCCTGTTAATTACGTTTATTGGTCTTTAGACCAATTCTAATTTAATCTTCACTTGCCTTAAACAGCTTTCTCTTGGGATTTATGTTCCCACTTTTGTGGTACTATGCTGCATTTCTTTATTTCGGGAACTATTATCGTAAAGATCCTAGAGAAAGAGCCGGTCTTGCTGCTTCTGCAATCACTGTAAGCACTTATATATGATTTTGTGTGCATACATATTACCGTTAGTGATAGTCTATATAGTCTAGTAATGTGTTCTAGATTAGTTGGCATAACTTCGATGTTAAATGGTGCAGGCGATGGGATTCTCTCTTTTGTTACTTGTGATTTTTGCTTTCCGGTGCTTTTACTATCCTTAGGATATACAAGTAACTATGTAAGTATCATTTATTCTTACAAGTTCCGTATTCATCAAGGAACAGTCGCGGAACTTGATGTCTCATGTACATTCACATAAACCTATGATTTTACTTCGATCTTTTTCTCAAGTTGTGTATAATTTTTTGTTCACAACTTATAGAGTTTGTATACAAAGAACAGATAAAAACAAAATAAAGACATGAATAAATGGTTGTATCGTAGCTACATTTTTCTTCGATGGGATTATTATCGCCTGAATAAGTCGGAAAGACTTTGGACTATATTACCATTTCTTTCACAGAATCTTTCATTTCTTTGGACGTTCTTTTTTTGTTAACACTGGATTATTATTATTCAATTGCAAATCATGATAAATAATACATCGGTTACTCATATGACGGATAATTGTACCGTCTGGCCTCTACGAAGATCCATATCTAGCGCTGGCACCTGCTCCACGCAGAAGATCTCATGTAAACGTGTCTCCTTAAAATCTCCGCAGAAGATCTCATGTAAACGTGTCTCCTTAAAATCTCCTTAAAATCTCCAAATAAATCACGCCTTTCGGAGATTGAACCCCAAACCTCCTGATGTAGAAGCATAATCAACACCCTTGGTTTCAACCACTGGACCAAGGGGGCTTCCACTTCTTTGGACGTTCTCTAATGATTTTGTTGACAGTTCACTTTAGTCTTAACTCTTAAACGATGATTTTCATTATTCTGGTGGGCCGTTTAGTAACAGGTTGGTCTCCGGTGGAGCCCGTTTGCTAAAAAATATATCTAATCCTGTAATTCATATAATAAAATACATTTTCTAACAAATTATTTTGTTTGTCAAAAAAAAAACAAATTATTTTGAAAAAGGGTGTCAAATGGACATAAAAATGGACATAAGTCACATAACTATTCATCCATTTAAAAATTTCATAAATCAAAAATTCAAAATTTAATCAAAAATTCCATATAACATACATAAATTAAGATATATACAAATTAAAAATTTTAAATTTTTAAGTTTTAACTTGCAAGTATATGTGGAATTTTGGTTATAACATGCAAAGAATCAACCAACAAAGTGACAAACCCATCTATTGGCCTACCGGGAAATTTAATCTGATTGCCGATTTTCTATAAACGAAATGAAAATAACTCAGTGGTAAGTTAGTGGACCAAACTCCAAGCCGTTTCGTACGCACATAAAAACTTCAAGATGGCATGATGTGCTTCTCTTGGAATGTAAAACGGGTGATGTTTCCAGTGATAGGTACGTTACGGAGGTTCGATATGTTCGTACTTGTCACCAAAGACAAGTTTGATTGATTCGATTATTCTCATAGCTAAAAGCTTCCAATAGGTTAATAATGCCACGACAAATTTGTGGATCTCTTCCAAGTAATAATCGAAACACGAATCATTAAGAGCTTTAATTTAATATTTAAATCAATTACTAATAAGACGACATGTAATACGATTGGATGTGGTATAAATCGCACGTGCGGGAGACAGGCTGTGTAAATCTTGGAAGATAGCTGTTTGAAGAAACTTAGACGATACTTCCGATTCATCTAGCGGCTCTCTTTTCCCAGCCTGTCTCTTTCTCTTATACTTATGTATTATATTTATATTTTCCTATTTCGACTCGTTTCCAGACCAAAATACAGGTACCTGTACCTAAACTCCAGATTCATGTCCATCTGTGTCCAATTATTTAAGTCATCATTCTTTTTTTGCTATATATTTTTTTTTAAAAAAGTTCTTTAAACTGTGTTTAGCAACCAAAAAAACCCATAAATTCTGACTGTTTGGTCTGTAAATTTTATTTAGTGTTAACCTTTTAATGCGGAAATTGAGTTTGATTCTGGTAGCTAGCTAAAACACTCTCTTTAACCAATTGAGTTACTTTATTTACTTAATTAGCAATAGTATTAGCGGTGGTCTGTTTAAAATCATGTATTAGTGCAAGGGTTCCACAAAGGCATGATACTCGTTTATGTTACTGTAACATTGTTACATGATTCATGCTATTATCAGTAGATGAAGTATATATATATATATATATATAACTCTAGTTAGTACTAACCCGAGCAGTGTTAGTATATTTCATTTGGTGGAAGCTGATGAGTGATGACAGTCATATCTTTGATGAAGATACTTGTAAGTTTGGAGTCTTTGAAAAACAAGAAGAAGACGTTTAATGTTTGGTAGATTTGTCACATGTATTATCAATAAATAATTTTAATCTGTGGAAATTATTGATTCGATTGCTCAGCCAATTTTTGGTTGGACAAAATACTTTTTGGTAATCGCTTTTTCTTTCACTAACTTTTACCCACGTAAATCGCCTGATTCTTGATTAATATATGAGATTTTATAACCTGGTGTGATTCTCCCGAAATCGATTCTCTTAATATATAAACCATAAATTTTTCTTTATACGTAAATCGCTATCCTCCATTTCTTTGGTTAATAGTTTTATATGTTTTTAGTTAATGCTTACTTTTCTTTCTTTGGTCTTTAGGTTTAATAGTGGGACAATGAATAAGAAAGACGAGAGCCAAATTTCAAAAATATTATTAATATTTCTCTTTCACAGACAGAAAGCTGGTGGCGATGGCCATAATTTTAGGACTATCAAACTCTATAATATTTTCAAGCATAAATGCGTTGTTAACCTAATTGTTTGTTGTTACCATCTTATTTTCTTAATTCTTTTTTAATTTTGGGGCCTGTCTTAACGTCAAAATGTTACGTAAATAATTTACAAAAAATAAAATTACGTATAAGTTATACTATAAGTTTTGATCCCTATCTCGTTATCTAAACGTCTGATCCCAGCTTTGCTTAAGCATTTAATTGTGTGTTTCCAAAAAGTAATACTAGTAATAATATGAAATAAATTGGGAAATGGTGGTGGCCGAGTGTACAACACATTAACGATAAGGTGGAACGTTACACAACCCAAAAAACAGGATTTAGTTTATTTATTCATTAATTCGCTTACAAGTATTATTAGGTTGAAAAGTGTTTTTAACAAACCCTTTTAATTTGAAATATTCATAATGTACTAAACTACAAAATTGTTAAAAGGTTTATGAGAAATTAAAGATGAGTTTAAAGGGTTGGGATTGGATGCTGGTCCCCTTTTCCTTTTCTTCACCTTTATATTAAGTGATATTTTTATTCAACTTTTTTGCTCCGTCCACTTATCGAATGTGGCAATATTGTGGCAAGTAACGAAGAACTTATAAAGCTCTATAATGCTATTGCTACCCATTGCCATTTGATTTCAATATCGTTTGATCTATCACTATTAAAAAGCTAGAAGCATGATAACCACTCATCTATCCAACCGAAATAATAGAAAGTAATCAAGTAAAAATAAGGTAGTTTTAAAGTTTAAACTCTACATTTTTGTTGTTTTTAAACGAATTCTTGAACTTTTTCAGACCAGTGATTTTACTTATAAAATTAAATTAAATCAATGTGATTTTTGAGACTTTATTTTCCAAAAATGCAATGACTTACGCATAAATATTTAAAATTTTGTTTGTTATATATCTAAAAAGTTTTGAATCTTCTATCTATAGTCTGTTGTGAATTAGTAACCATCAATAACATCTGCAGTGTGTAAATCATCTTCCCATATGCACAACACGAACGACCAAAAAAAAATGCATAACACAACATTCCAATCCTGTTTTTGTAAAACTTAAAACTCTATAAACAATCTTTACGAATCAAGATTCGTCATATTTCTTTGACTTCTTTAGAAATAATTCATGCGGCAAAAGCATAATCATATTGCAAAATAGGGTAATTTTGAGTCTAAATTTTTAATTTACTTTTCTTTTGTTTCTTTTTATAAACGAATAATTGTAAAAAAAAAAAAAATGTGTTCAAGCCGAGACAGCTCGACAAAAGGTGCGAAGGTTTGGGTTGGGGTGTAGCGAGAAAAGGGTAAGTAAACACTTTACAATGATGATAACCACGCTCCAATTATTTCTATCAACAGTGCATGAGCATCCTCTAAAGTTATTTTCCAAATTTATATGTAAAATTAAATACTATACGTGGACTTTTTAAGTACAAGCAAATATCGTACATCCCTTTAAAAGACAGGATTTGTGTCCTAATTCATGGAGTGATAATAATGTATTTTGCGTGGATGAAATATTATGTGGAGTGGGGTGTATTACATTTTCTTAGTTAATGTGGAGCGATGAAAACATGTTTTTGACATTTTGTTATAACAAAAAATGCAGAAGTAAAAGATGAGATATATTATATATATAAAAAAACAAAACCTTGAGATATTAGTTATTTACCCATTATTAAAAAAACTTGATATATATTTATTTATGACAAAATGTAATAACAGTATCTTACGAAGAAGTCTTTGTAAACATTAACATTGATTTTATATGAAACAAAAAAATCAGTGTATGTTGTATTTTGTTGGATATTCGTAAGTTAAACAAATTTACATCTATAACTTGTTCCACATACTTCTACTTGTACTGTTCCACGTTAATTACTGTAGCTAGTGGATTTGCAATTGCAATTATGGTTATGCAATTCCAGATAATTATTAACGTCCACTTTTAACCAACTTTTATATTTTTTTTGTTAGTCCTTTGTTTTTTTTTTTTTGACAACAACCTCTGTTTTTTCTTTTAGCTTTGAATGTTTACGCCTTAAAAGTGGAAAAAGAGCTTTTTGACATTGTATCTTCATGTGAACCACCGCCACGATGGTAAAAGATGCATATTTAGGAAGAACAAAAATAAGATATTTGTTGTGTAACAATCATGATTAATAAAATACAAAGACAAATTATAAGAAATTAATGTGATCGTTTTCTAACCTTCCCGTCGTTTTAGACCTCAAACTTTAAATTAATAGCAGGAAATCAAATACAAATCCAAGAGATCTATTTTTACAAACATAAACCTCTTGGTCTCTTAAAAATGATTATTATTTTCCGATGTTACGCAGTGTTATTCTGAAAATTTCACAGTTATAAGACTTTATATATTCTTTTGTTGACTATAAGCCTAAACTATATATGCATTATTTTTATTTTTTAAATAAAAGTTGAATGTAATAAAAGTTGAAGTCTTAACTTTGAGTATGAAGTTTTTTCTTAAGTAGCTACATAGTAAATCTCGTGTTATAATAGAAATCGTGTGTTGAAATATTATCTTGCTAAACAATATAGTATTTGATATGTCAACGTTAACATATTTTCGATTATATGCATTAATTACTTGCATGATTAATGTAATGTTTGGTAAGCAAAAAACATATATATACATATCTTCTGGTCGACGGCTCGACGTTGCTTGTAAACAAGGGTTATCCAAGACGGGCCTTAGTGGCAACATCCTCAACAATTTTAAAATAAAATGAATCTATCAATCATTTAAAAAAAAAAAGTAAAATACATTTGACTAATTGAATGTTTATCAAATAATGCAACAAATCCGATTAATTAGACTATGCAAATAATAATACAGAAAATATAATTGGACGGCTACGAGAAAGTAACATATCAATCTTTTCTTTTTATGTCATTATCAGATTATATGAACAAATTCTATATGCTTCAAATTTTTTCAAAAAAATTCATCAAAAATGTTATAGATTTGGAATTATAATGCGTAAGTTTGTTTTATGAACAAAAGTGAAGCAATTCGACGAATTTTCCAACTCAATGATTTGAATTGAGTCTAATAGTAATATTTTAACTGGTCTTCGGCGCGACATCGTTCAATACCATGACAACAATTCCTTTCCGTGTCCGTATGATTATAAATCTTAATCATAGTTTTATTTCCCCTATAATTAAGTTCAATAACGCACTTTAATCAATACTATTGTTAATCTGTCCGCCACATATTAACCACTATATAAACGTTTACTCATTAATGTACTGTAATCCAATCGACGACAAGTCTCTCTCTCCTCTCTCTCTCTCTCCTCTCTCTCTCTCTCTCTCTATTCAAAAATTATACCGGAAAAATGGACGATCAACCGCCGCTTATCTGGCCTCAGTTTGAATCTACGGGATATAATCGCCGGAGATCACCGATTCCGACGATGTTAGGACCGGCGATTATCGGAGTAATTTCAGCGGCTATATTTCTTTTGTTTGTAAACTTCGTGATTCCTCCGTTTCTCTCGATCACGTCTCAGATTCTTCAGCCAGCTTCGGTGAAGAGAGGATGGGATTCGATAAACGTCGTTTTAGTAGTTTTCGCGATTCTCTGCGGCGTACTCGCTAGAAGAAACGACGACGGATTGTCGTCACAGTCATTACACGGCGAAGAAGAAGGAGGAGCTGTCACGAGTGGTGAAATGACCGTCGGTGAGGATAGCAAAATCTCTTCAACGTCGACGGTTTCAGAGCATTGGTTTGATGACGTGTACGATGCTGATAGGCTTAAGATCTACGAGAGTGTGAGTAGTCGGAGTTTTTCTCATGGATTACCTGTTACCGGAACTTTACCGTTGAGGCGTAGTAGTACCTCGTATCCTGATTTGAGACAAGGAGTTTTCAGGGAAACAGGCGATCGCCGGTTCCGGTTCTACGACGATTTTGAAATCGATAAGTACCGAACGCAAGATTATGAACAATTTCCGAATCGTTCTAAAATCGAGATCGAAGAAGAATCTGAGACTAAAGAGATTCTGGTTGATAAATTCGTTGTCAAACCGTCTTCTCCGCCACCTCCACCGCAACAACCACCGGCACCACCACCACCTCCTCCTCCACCACCGCCCGTTGAAGTGTCTCAGAAACCGAGAAGGACTCATCGTTCTGTTAGAAACAGAGATATACAAGAAACGCCGAAACGCAGTGACACTAAGTTCAAACGAGCGTTTCAACCTCCGCCGTCACCACCTCCTCCACCGCCACCGCCTCCTCCTCTGCCGCTGATAACCGCTACGCCACCGAGGAAACAAGGAACTCTTCAACGACGAAAGAGCAATGCGGCGAAAGAGATTAAAATGGTGTTCGCTTCTCTGTATAATCAAGGAAAGAGGAAGAAGAAGCTTCAGAAAGCAAAGAGAAAAGAGAGAACTGAATCTTCTCCGCTGGTGGTGGATGTAAGAGAACCACCGCAATACCAATCGTTAATTCCACCACCTTCTCCGCCTCCTCCTCCACCACCTCCTCCACCTCCGCCGCGATCATCGCAATCAGTATTCTACGGATTGTTCAAGAAAGGAGTTAAGAGCAACAAAAAGATTCACTCCGTTCCGGCGCCGCCTCCACCTCCACCGCCGAGAAAAATCCAATTTGATCCACAGACACCGCCACGGAGAGTGAAATCCGGAAGACCTCCACGTCCGACGAAACCGACAAATTTCAACGAAGAGAACAACGGACAAGGATCTCCGTTAATTCAAAATACGCCTCCTCCACCACCACCGCCTCCATTTAGAGTTCCGCCGCTAAAGTTCGTCGTGAGTGGCGATTTCGCGAAGATACGGAGCAATCAGAGCTCTAGATGTAGCTCCCCTGAACGGGAAGTGATTGACATTGGTTGGGGTTTAGAACTCACACAATCCGACGGCGGAGTTGAAACCAATGTCGCCGTAGGTAATGGTGGCGGGACGGGATTCTGTCCAAGCCCCGACGTTAACACGAAAGCCGACAATTTCATCGCCAGACTCAGAGACGAGTGGAGGCTCGATAAGATCAACTCCGTCAATAGAATAAGGTAACTGGGCTTTGTGTAAGGCCTAATATAAGGCCCATTACAAACGGCGTAGTTTCTTCGTCTCATGCCCTGCAGCGCACAAGGACGATCATAACGTGGATAAGACAGCAAATGGGTATAATGTTTTGAGAAGGTTATATTGATTGGCGAATTCGTTCGTTATGATTCAGACATAAAGCACTCTGATTTAAAAGTTATGGGTAATATTGGTATTACCGGTACAGTTATTAGGGGTAATCGGTTAGGACCGGCTGATATTTTTTTCGGTTGAACCGGTGGGGGGTTTTTCGTTTGGTGTGTTTGGTTTCCCGGTTTTGAGTGTCCGATAAAACGTTAATAACTTTGGGTGTTGATATTATTATTTGGTATGCATTGATGTATGTATGTATGGCCCGTGATATTCAAATATAGTTGTGGGCTCTGGATTTTGTTGGGCCTACCTCTTGTGACCTCTTGTTTTAGTTTTTACATTTTCTCGGCAAATGACAAATGTTTACAATTGATTTCATTTTTAATGTTAGGAGGTCAATGATTTGTCGAAATCATAATGAGCTGCCTTACTATATAAGCAATCTTTTTGGTTGATGCCGAAACTTTTTGATTGGTCAATTCCGAAAAGCTTTTTCAGTTATCTTCATCTCTCTCGCTATCAGTCAAAAATAAAGCCAAATATGAAGAAATCGTATGTGACTTGAACCATCGTTCGAATCATCCTTGTTATGTTCTTGCTCTTTGCTTTTCATGGCAGCCAAGAAGTTGGGTATGAACTTCCACATCGCTTGGGGTTTCCAACTATATCCTAATTTCTTTTCTTATATATATGAGAGCGGTATTTTTCTATTATCTTTTACTCTAAATCTCTCCTTTTTTTTTTTGGGGCCAAATTACTCTAAATTTCTAATATATAGTTTGGTAGTTTCACTTATGTAATATTGTCCTTTTTCCCACCAAGTAAGATCTTATACACAGGGTTTTCAAAATAATGTATACGGGCTTTACAAGGTCCGTTAGGCCAATCACGTGCGTGATGAATACGTAGACGTACGGACTTCAATATGAAAATACGACAATTAAATATGGAAGAAGGCTAATTATTCATCCGGTCCAATTGCCAATGTCTTTGACTGTAATTAATAAGAAATCAATAAGGTTTTTTATAATGAAATCACATTATATTAGAGTGGTAAAGTTGTAAATTGGGTTTACAAAACTACAACGGAAATAAATTAATAACTACAATTGTTTTTTTCCTGATTAAATCAGATCTTTACAGGAACCGCAGATCGCTCAGAAAGTGTAATTAGATGCTCTTAAGACCATGTGCATCCATCAACCTTCGCCGTCTCAATAGCTTACACAAACATCGTTTTGTTTTATTGTTAATATAAAATATAATCTAAATTTAACATCTAATATTTTTAAATTTAGAAACTTGTGTGTGAAATTTGAAAAGTGGTGTTTACACATACAAGTGGATCCAAGTATCTGACTCTACAGATATTTTGAATCTAACATTTGTGTAATTATAATCTCCTAACATTTAATTTCACTTCAAATAATATAGACCATGGGACAGAACTCAGAAGGTAAACCAATCTTCCTCATCCCAATACAAGATTCTCTGTTTCTTTCTTTTCAAAAATTAAATAGAACGGCCTCTTGCAGAAAATAACAAATAAAAAAGAGGATAATTTAAGGTCCAAAATTATCTAGAGTAAAAATTTACTATGTAATAGCATGTGATTTGTGAAATCTATATAATGCTTTTGATGCAATAATGTTTATATATGATCAGTTATGTGACTCGTGTAATATATACATTTTCTAAGATAATTAGATAAGTTTTGCATTTCATTAAAGCAAAACTAATACGCATCATGTAACACTTGTATTTGTGATAAACCAATCCAAATCAATATTACTATTTGTCCATTCACACATTACCGAATTACGTTTTGGTTTATATTTTGTTTAATGCTAATATTCAAATGTCAAACAATCCTCTATAGCAATAATTCAATGTTTGAACCACTCATAGGTGGGCCAGTGGTAGGAAGGATTTCGGGCTGAGGGTGAAATTCCCAATAATCCCGGGTTCGAATCCCCACGGCTGCAAACACCTTAAGTGGCCACCGCATACAATTTAAAATCGGGCTATGCGGCCTCCAGGAACTACTCTTGCTGCCTTCGGGACGCACGCAGTGGGCTAGTCTGGGCACATTGGGCTTGGGATACCTGGGTTATCAAAAAAAAAAATAATAATAATAATAATAATAATTCAATGTTTGAACACGAATCCCATTATTTTAACACAAACAACATTAATTAATATCGTCTTAAGGAACTTCACTTCCTCCTCCATAAATACGTTAATAACACCACGCACACTTCTCTCTCTCTCTCTTCATCTATAATCATTTCTTCTCTTTCGTCGGAAAATAGATCAAAATGATCACCGGCAAAGACATGTACGACGTATTAGCGGCAATGGTGCCGCTATACGTAGCTATGATATTGGCCTATGGTTCGGTACGGTGGTGGGGGATATTCACACCGGACCAATGTTCCGGTATAAACCGGTTCGTTGCGGTTTTCGCGGTTCCTCTTCTTTCTTTCCATTTCATCTCCTCCAATGATCCTTATGCCATGAATTACCACTTCCTCGCCGCCGATTCTCTTCAGAAAGTCGTTATCCTCGCCGCACTCTTTCTTTGGCAGGCCCGTCTCTTATAATAATCTGTCTATGCATCATATCTTATATAGTTAACTTATAAGCACATAGTTTATTTTCATTTTTGAGTGTGTTTAATTCAGTGATAGTAGTCTACTAGTACTCGTTATGATGGTTAAAACTAAACATCATTTTTACTAGGTCACTATATATGTCTCAAATGAAATTACATAATTAGCTAAACCTTAGAGAAACGCTTGTTAATATGTGTCTCTATACACACTTACACTTACACATTCTCATGTTTTTTTTTTTTTTTTTTTTTTTTTTTTTTGGTAAAAACACATTCTCATGTTCGTATATATATTGTGATATTTATAACAGGCGATAAGTCGCAGAGGAAGTCTAGAATGGATGATAACGCTCTTCTCACTATCGACACTACCGAACACGTTGGTAATGGGAATCCCATTGCTCCGGGCTATGTACGGCGACTTCTCCGGCGACCTAATGGTGCAGATCGTGGTGCTTCAGAGTATCATATGGTATACCTTAATGCTCTTCTTGTTTGAGTTCCGTGGCGCTAAGCTTCTCATCTCCGAGCAGTTCCCGGAGACGGCTGGTTCAATTACTTCCTTCCGAGTTGATTCTGATGTTATCTCCCTCAATGGCCGTGAACCTCTCCAGGTATGAATGTTTACACTAATGGCCTTTTTATATGTTTGTTCAAATTCACCGAGCGGTTACTCAACAAAACTAGAAACTTGATTTGTTACACTTGATATAACTATACTTAATCTATATGTCGTTTTGGTAAATTTCTTTTTGGTTATCTATGTCAAATTATAACACGGTTTTCAAGTGTTGTTCGAGTTTCTTTCTCATAAGTCAAACCAAATTATTAAGGTTTTTTTTAATCCATACATATGACTAAATATATACTTATGTACATAATATTTTTTATAAGTACTTATGTACATAATATTCCATGCATCTGCTTCGTATTAAATTATAGTTAAGTCACAATTTTTTGTAAATATCATACATAATATTTACAATTTCATATTGTAATTTTAATTTGAAATTGAAGAAATATCAAATTTAAATTATTGTCTAGTTTTCCTTCTTTTAATACCGGTTCGGTTATATCCGGTTTATATCACTTCAACTCAAATTTTATCTTTAATCAGACCGATGCGGAGATAGGTGATGACGGAAAGCTCCACGTGGTGGTCCGAAGATCAAGCGCCGCCTCATCAATGATCTCATCGTTCAACAAATCTCACGGCGGAGGACTTAACTCCTCTATGATAACACCACGAGCTTCAAATCTCACCGGCGTCGAGATATACTCCGTTCAGTCGTCACGAGAGCCGACGCCGAGAGCTTCGAGCTTCAATCAGACAGATTTCTACGCAATGTTTAACGCAAGCAAAGCACCGAGCCCTCGTCATGGTTACACCAATAGCTACGGCGGTACCGGAGCTGGTCCTGGCGGAGATGTTTACTCACTTCAGTCGTCTAAAGGAGTGACGCCGAGAACGTCGAATTTTGATGAGGAAGTAATGAAGACGGCGAAGAAAGGAGTAAGAGGAGGCAGAAGTATGAGTGGCGAATTATACAACAATAATAGTGGTATAGTTTCTTCTTTTTTATTTTTGCTTTTAATATATTTAGATAGATCCAAGTTGAAGAATCGATTCAAAAGTTTTTTTTAGTATATGTATATATCTACCAAAAAATTATATTTATAAAAAGTCACCGGTGAATTTTAAGTCGGATATTTTTTAGGTTTAAAAAAGTTCTTAAAAGTTTTGTAAAAGTTCATAAATAATTTAGTATCATGTAAACTTTTTGGTTTTCAAAATTTGACAGTAATTTTTGGAAAGAATATAAATTTCGCATTTTGAAAATTGAATGTGATATTTTTGTGTGCAATATAATGTAAAATTTAAAATATATTTCTATATTTATGGTCAGTTCCGTCGTACCCGCCACCGAACCCGATGTTCACGGGGTCAACGAGTGGAGTCAAGAAAAAGGAAAGTGGTGGCGGAGGAAGCGGTGGAGGCGGAGGCGGAGTAGGTGGACAGAACAAGGAGATGAATATGTTCGTGTGGAGTTCAAGTGCTTCTCCGGTGTCGGAAGCCAACGCGAAGAATGCTATGACCAGAGGGTCCTCGACCGATGTATCCACCGACCCTAAAGTTTCTATTCCTCCTCACGACAACCTCGCTTCTAAAGGTTTGTTAATCTCCCACTTAATTCAAATTTTTAATCGTTACTTATCATACTTCTATTTCTTTTCTTTTTTATATACTTTTAGTAAAAATGTGTGAATCCCATTCTTTTGTTATAAATTTTTCTTTCTTTTGGTTTGAAAATTTATGAAAAATTAAAAACGAATTAAAGTAGAACTTCGTTGGTTCCGTTAGGTTCTATAAGTTAGTATTTTGTTCGAAGAAAGATCATAATCAATTAAATTTAGTACTTTCTTTGACATTTATTATATTGAATTCATACTTGATGCATGATGACAGCGATGCAGAATCTGATAGAGAACATGTCACCGGGAAGAAAAGGGCATGTGGAAATGGACCAAGACGGTAATAACGAGGGAAAGTCAGGGGTAAATTCGTCACCTTACATGGGCAAAAAAGGCAGTGACGTGGAAGACGGTGGTCCTGGTCCGAGGAAACAGCAGATGCCGCCGGCGAGTGTGATGACGAGACTCATACTGATAATGGTTTGGAGAAAACTTATTCGAAACCCTAACACTTACTCTAGTCTCTTTGGCCTTGCTTGGTCCCTTGTCTCCTTCAAGTAAGGACTATACATCACATATATAAAATAATAGCAATATGTATCTTGGTCAATTGCTTAATGTTGATCATTATTTGGGACAGGTGGAATATAAAGATGCCAACGATAATGAGTGGATCGATTTCAATATTATCTGATGCAGGTCTTGGAATGGCTATGTTTAGTCTTGGTATAGTTCCTCTTCACATAAATATTAGTTCTAGTAGTCTTTGGTATTTTTTGCTAATAATTAGTATGTTTATTAATTGGTGATATATATAGGTCTATTTATGGCACTGCAACCAAAGATAATAGCGTGTGGAAAATCAGTAGCAATGTTTGCGATGGCCGTAAGGTTCTTGACTGGACCAGCCGTGATCGCAGCCACGTCAATTGCAATTGGTATTCGAGGCGATCTCCTCCATATCGCCATCGTTCAGGTCCTTAATCTTTATTATTTAACATAAAATTAATGCTTTAGTGATGTAGAACGACGTTTCTTTAAATAATACTCCTCAACTATAAATAGATACACAATTATTGATAAGAAATTTGTATTTTTGAAGGCTGCTCTTCCTCAAGGAATCGTTCCTTTTGTTTTCGCCAAAGAATATAACGTCCATCCTGATATTCTCAGCACTGCGTAAGTTTTTATTTTCTTTCTCTAATTAAAGTTGCTCGAATATAAACTTGATGATTGATACATGTTTTGAAAAATATTTATAAGTAAAATATTCCAGGTTTTTACGTTTTTCTTTCCTTTCGTCTAAAATATTTAATTTTCTATATTTTCAAACTTCATTTCAAAATTTTAAGATTTTTTTTTAAAAAAGCTTTAAGATATTTATTTGGTCTTCAAGCTATAAAATATTAGTACTATTCTTTACATAATATTAAAATATTGAAGCAAAAAATTTGATATTAAATTTTTACTTTATGTTTATTGTTTTGCAGGGTCATATTCGGAATGCTGGTTGCTCTGCCTGTAACAGTACTCTACTACGTTCTTTTGGGGCTTTAAGTTATAATCAAAACGTATTTGCAAATCAAAGGCCATATACGACCCAAGGTGATTTTTTATTTTTCAAAAACAGAAAGAAGAATTACAAGAACGATAAAGATTAATTCCAGGTCAGGCTTTGGTGGATGGACCATGCAGTGTCGCATTAACTAAATTATAGCATATGATAGTCGAAATTTTAGATAACTTTGTATAATTTATATGCACATGCATGTACGTGACTCTTTGTAATTTTTGTTACATTTATTAAATTTTTGGGATGTGCGCGTAGAATTTATTTATTTGTTTGTTTGTTTCCTGTTTATCGATGGTCGTTAAGCATGTTATTAATTACATTATATTTCAATCATATACTAGATCGCGCAAAGTGTGTCTAGATTAGATCTTGTGCTTTTATAAATCTCTATACGCTTTTTTTATTATATTATTTTGGTTTGGATCAAATGCACTAATCCTTCCAAATTTAATCTACAGATGTTATAAAAAAAAAAAAACCATTTTTATTTCATTTCTTGTCTTATTTTGTATGTATGTGAAGTTGTACTAAACCAAAAAAAAGTGTATCTAAAGTTGTGAACGTAATATCATGAAGCCTAGAAGGTAGTCGCATTTTAATTAATTCGTTGAATAAAGAACAAGGGAACTTTATATAATTTATTTCTCCTATAGAGTACATTAAAAATAATATAAATAAATTAGACGAAAATAAATAAATGACAACTAATATAATGTGTCTCTGAGAGGTGATAAATAAAAAAGTATATATATAAAACAACATAAAGATAAACATATTTGTCAATTGTCACCAATAAGATATCACACGGACGGGTTTTGGCGTGATAGTGTGATACAGAGAATTTGCGTGGAGAAAAAATGGTGTTTGGATGCATAATAAAGCTCCAGAATATATAATACCATTCATTTCGAATTGTAAGCACTAATCCAGACATTGATCGTGTTGTATAATAAGATAGATGCTGATAAGTTTTTTACGTTCAAGAAAAATTGCACATATCTGATCGAACATGTCGTCAGAGTATGATCCTAATGTGTGATCCAACTTTTCAACTGAGCTGTACGAGTTTTTACAAATTGCGTTCTTCTTTTCTTTACGTTTGATTACGCGCTGAAGACGTCGTATTAGTGCTCTGCGCTTTATTTTGATAGACTCTTGCTTCCAGATTGGTTTCTCAGATATCTTTTATAAAAAAAATTAGAAAAGAAAAAAAAAATATGGCTTGCCTCTGGAGGCGTTGACTGTATAACGTGAAAACGATCACGTGGGCGGGTATCAAAACGATGAGATAGACGTTGGAACTCGCTCTCTGGTCGGAACGTATATTGAACGAACAACAACACATGAGATTCAATTACAATTCTTCTCTATATAGTTGTCCTGACTTCTGACTTATCTGACACTAGATCTTTTAATTGCTACACGTAAAACTATCTATTATTTAATTAAATGCGTAAGAGAATAACATATTTATACTAGAAGCAAAAATATTTAAATTGATTTGAAAGTTCACAGAAGTTTTTGTGCATTGAGTAGGAGACAACATTTGCTCAGTGACAGCTCTTGTCTCTCTAGGCACCTTATTATTATAATGTCTCTTTTTTTGGGTTCGTGAATCTTATCTTGTATAAGAAACTAATGTTCATATTGTTTCAAGTTGAATCTTATCACGAGCATTTTGTAGTCACCAAATATTTTGACTACAGTGAAATAATTATCGTTCATGATTGCAGTTAAAGAACTAATTTCATTTTGGACGCATTTTATTTCCTGGGCAAATTATATAGTAAGTTACTAAGTAGTGTATACTATGGATATTAACTAGTCTATCAGATTTATAATAACATTATAGCACTTGTTTTTTTTTGTTAAAGAATTATAGCACTTGTTTGTTTATAAACTTACATAAACTTCTCGATTTTGAAGCTATGATCATTTACAAAAAGTGGAGCCACAATTTCCCAAGTTATAAATGCAAGAGCTATTGGTTGCTTACTGAACACAGCCTATATTGCTGCTCAAAGCAGATTTTTAAAAAAAAAAAAAAAAAAAAAAACAAAAAACTCGAATTCCCAAATAATGTTGCTCTGAACCTGAAAGATTTGGATAAACATACATTGTCTGAGAAATCAAGAGTTTGAAACTAACAAAATCAGTTTCTCTATTTGGTAGCTTCAAGATAAAATGTGAGAGTACCTGAACTTTAAGAGAAAGAGAGAGAGGATAGTGAGTGAATTTGGTTTCAGCTACTTTTCCCTTTTTGCTTAAGAGTAATCTTATCTCCAAGACTAAGAGCAATCCCTTGCGTCTTGCTTCGAATCCTTATGTAACCACTAAGCTTTTCATCGCTTTGTTTCTCGATACTCACATTTACCAAAGCGTCTTCGCCAAACACACTCTTGGCATATAAGTTAGCTGAGAGGAACCCGCACTCGCCTTCTAACACAGATCTGGAAAGGAATAAACGAGTGAGAAACCCGCAAGCTAGTAAAAATAAAGGTGATGAGTAGAAGTGGGACTCACGTTGGAGTGAGGCAATTCATGTTTGTTGATTTTATGATGTGATCAAGAAACTCTTTCTCGTCTTGAATCATAGTGTTTACAGCCACCTAGAAACAGAAGACCAGATTACGTTCGAGAGTCATCAAAACAAAGCTGAAGGTAATAAGGAAATTTTCGGTTTAGTTATACCTTGTTTTCCCATTCAAATTCTGCCCACATGGATCTGAATGCAGAATCTGAACACACAGCAGGAGAGATGTAATCCATGATATCAATATGTATGTCGTTAAGGACCACAACATTTCGCTCCATGACATTTGAAGTTTCGTAAACAATGTTACCGAAGATGACCCCAGTCTCGGTAGACGAAACCTTAATGTTGGCTTTTATCTTCTTTTTTGATTCAGGTGCAAGTGTGTAATTCTGAGGACGCTCGACGAGCTTTAGATCTCCCATGGTCGCCAATTCCAAACATAGATTCTGGAGGGTTTCTTTGGTACGGTTGATAACTGTGACATCAAGGACTATGTCATAGTGATGGACTGTCACATAAGCTTCTGCATAGACTGGATCGCTGAATCCTGTGAGTTGAAGAATGCGGTTAAGCTTGTTTGCATCATTTTCGTCTTTGGTGAATTCACCAGTTGCACGTTTCAGGTCGTCTTGTACTTGGTCTTCTAACTCAAGTAGACTCATACCCTGAGAGAGATTTTTCACAAGTATGTTGACATTAGATCAATACAATACACATCCAACAATATGATGATGCTATAATGGTAAATTACATTATATGAAAAGAGAACAACTTGGGATTTCATTACCTTTCGGCTCTTCAGATGGAAGAAATCAATGAGATCATCAGGTTGAGCGCTAGATATTTGGGCCTTGGCTTTAAGTTCTTCTAATTCTCGTAGCTGTTTCTCAGAAAGCATTTTGACAAAACTCTGGCGACAGGATTCCAGCCATATCTTCTTCATCTCGTCACTTGTGTGGCAAATTAACTTTATGCAAAGTACAATCCTCTCGTAAGAGTCAGGATCAATTGAATGTGGAACCACATGAGATTGCCCTAGTTGCAACATAGAGACCATGATGAGTAAAGTTTGTGTTTTCGCCTTGTTAATCTCAGTTTTGGATGACTGCACTTCTTCCAACCTGAGAACAAGTTTAGTCAATGTGCAAGCAACCACTGCTCCAAGGAAAAAGTCACCAGTTAAGATAAGAGATCTCAAATTTCCAGAAGCCAATGATCCCTGAGCAACTGTAGATGGAGAGAATACAGTTTCAGAGGCAGCACTTTGGGTAGCGTAAGTCCCATCAGAAAGAATGGCAGGTCTTCTAGAGGAAACTGTAACAGAGGTGTTCTGTGGAGTCTTGTTAGAGGAATCATTTGACTCTGCTTCCTCGGAAGCAGAGTAAAACGGCATCTCACCGAGGCATTGCTTGATGGTTGCTATGCCAGTCTCAACTTCAGAGAGTGATAGGCAATATTCCCCAGCAATCCAAAGCGCAAATGGGAAAACCTTTGCAGCCCGAATCTGACAAAAGGTGTCCAATAAGCGGGTTATGATTGACACCCTCAGTTTGGGGTTTGATTCTATGATCTCTCTGACAAAAACAGCCACATCTAGAGCTGAAGCCACGTTTGTGTCACCCAAGAAATCCATCAAAAGGTGTACCACTGCACTTGCTACTTCAGGGAACTTGACAGCACAAGTGTGAATGGCTTGGACGAGCATCTGTCTATAATCGCCATTCTTCTCATGCTCTCCGCTTTGTGTCTTCACAACTTCTTTCTTCAACGTTTGCACAACCTCATTGACATTCCGATGAGTAATCAATTCAAGGACAATATCAAGTGTCTTCCTGCGAATGTCGAGATTCGGGCTAGAGAGTGCTCTTAGCACATCCATGATCATTTCAACCATGATCTCCCTATGGGAGGCTTTGAGCTCATTCAACCTATCAAGCACAATTAGCTTCACATTGTTGTCACTCTGAGAAAGAAGAAGCTGGCAGTAGGTGTTGGCAGCTGCTCTAATAGCAGTGGGAGCAGATGACAGAGAAACAAGTGTTCCAGCACATTCATAAGTAACTGCAGCTGAAGGGGCATTTAACAAAGCTATAATAATCTTAATATACTTCCCCTTCTCTGATGGTTTGGTCCTACAAACCTTCTTGATTAATTCCAGAACCACCATCTGAAGCAATTCATTCCACTCAGAAACCTTATCAACGTTAGTCAGAAGATAGTTCACCGCTCGGTCTTGATCGCAATTGAAGAGCATAAGAAATGCGTTTCTTTTAGCAGAGGGATCCTGTTCGGTCGCAAGAACTTTCTCAATCGTTTCAGGCGCATCAATCAAGAGCTGGTCACCATGTGGGAGCTTATATATCGACATAATAGCCAAAATCGCGTTCCTACGGACAAACGGATGGCGATGCTCCAGATTTTGCAACACGGACGGAATCAGAGGCTCCATGACTTCAGTCTCTCTCAATCGGCTAAGGAACCGCAAGGTAACTCCACGGATATACTCATTCGGATGCTGAAGGTTGTTCCTCAGATTCTGACATATCAATATCATCTCAGGTAACACCTTTCCTTTAGAATCGGTTTTCTCGATTGTCTCCAGGTAAAGCAGCAGTAGCTTCTGGATTGTGTGGTCCTCAGACGTCAAAACATATCTGATAATAGTGATGAAAAGCTGAGGCAAAGTTTCACCATTAAGCAAAAGCATGATTGCATTCTTCAAGGCATCAATTTTCGCTTGTACATCGTTCCCTTCAAGAGCTTCTTTGATCTCGTTCGCAATTGCAGGAGTTCCTTTGTCGTAGTAAATTAGCAGCGTACATGATTTCTCCATCGTTTTCCTGAACAAAGAAGAGTCCTAAATTCACCAGTACACTAAACCAACAAGTGAGGAAACAAAAATTCCCAGGTACTCTTAGATTAAGCACAGATCTAAGAGAAAAAGAAGCCACAATCGAGTTGTTGAATATGATGCAAATTTCCAAAGAATTGAGTCACAAAAAGCGTATCTTATATTATGCATTTCATCCCAACGATTTCAATTGTTTCAGATAATGATGCAGAGATTTACAGATCCGATCGGCGAATCGTAATCAAACTATGATCATCACATCAAATTCAAAAATGGGATCAGCGGAATCGATCACCAGGGATTCCGATCTACTAAGCACATACGGCGAAAATCAAAATGCGTATGGAGAATTCGCGGCGTTGGAAGAGGACAAAATAATAAGAAAAGAAAGAGAAATTGACTAACCGGAGAAGACGGCGAGAGGAAGGAGGAGATGCGGCGGCGATAGAGCCGTCGGTTTCAGATTTACAGATATTTACAGAGTTTTGGATCTCGGAGAAAAACGATCGTACAAGTGAAAACTTTAACTCTAGTGTCGAGAATTTATCAAATTTATAATTTAAGAGCGGAGTAGCTAAAAATATAATTTCTTCACACGAATTGGAGGAAGAAATATAAAAACAAATTAGCAATAAAACCGACCCATTTTACTTATTCGGCCCATAAGGCCTGGATCATTAAATAGACCTTTAATCAGTAATAGATTAAACAGTAAATAGACCTTTAATCAACCATTGACCAAAAAGACTTCTACTCATGACATTTTGGTTTATAGATTGTTTTCCAAACAGTTTCATTAAATTTCGAAATATTCAGCACATATACATCTCCAAAAATTGACCAACAAAATTACAAAAACATTTGATTGCAAGAGACAAAAAGAAAACAAACAAAAAATGAATTGAAAGACTTGCTGCCAAAAGAAAAGTCGAGGGATGAAATTAGAAAAATAGAAACAAGAATCGACACAAACAAAAAGTTGAAATTAGAATCTAATAACGTGGAATAATTAATCAAAACTATACTAGAAAGTTAGACTAGACTAAACAGCTTCGGAGCCGTAAGGTTCAAGATTCTTGTCATCATCCTTAATATCACTGAATCTTGACTTCTTGTCCGAAGGAGCAGAAGAAGATGACGAAGCCTTAAGAGATTGACCTCTCGTGTTAAGGTAAGTATATAACGAAGTTCCCATAATCGCCACAAACGCACCGCAAACGCTAATCATACCACTATTTGACCCGAAAATGTAGTAGTTTCCAAGGAGGAGGACACAAGTCTTGAATTGTCCGAGCACCACATGCGTAATTGCAGAAGTTGCTCTGCAAAAATGGGTCACAATTTGGACGTAAGGAACCAAATCACACAGAAGAAAATACGGTTCCAATTTGGCTATGAAAACTTTAAACCGAAATAACAGAATCTAAATGTACCGAGTACCGACCACACTAATCTATAGGAAGTTTTACTTACCCGAGAGCTAAGGCGCCGGACCATTGAAGAAAGAATCCGAGTAGAGCGGAAATAAGAATGGCGGATGTATTGGTCAAGCTCCAGTTGAACGATAGAGCGCCTGGCGGATCCAAGAATGGGATCATTGATACTAGAAACAACAGAGTGATTGGTGTCGTTTTCCACATTAACCTGGATAAAAAAAATGAAGAAATGGTATTGAGAGATGTCGATACAGCGAGAATGAATGAGAGGATATTAAAACTGAATGAATCTGATTCACATACGCTAAAGCGGTCCAGTTTTCTCGTTGTTGCATATTGGACCACAAGATTTTGTTAGTTGCGCTCGGTATGATCCATGCGAATGCCACACAAGCACCAAACAGACTAAACTGTAAATCTGTTACAGTGGCAACCGCAACTCCTACAGATACAACTGTAAGTGCAACCACCTGAAGAAAAACATCAGCCGCAAGGTTACTACTATACCAAGTTATTCTCTTTCTTAATTCTATAAACTCTAGTCCTAATGGATCAATGCAAATCCAATTGACTACAAAACAAATGCAGATTCCAATTTGATGGGACAAAAAAGAAAAATCTCAATTACCTTCATGAAAGAAACTCTCTTTCTATACCACAAGAACTCTGCAAACACAATAGAAGGCGTAACAGCGATTTTCGCCATCTGGTAGAATCCAACACTAAGAACATAAACAATGAACAAAACTGCGGTGAGTAACGATATGAGACTGAGCAATATAAGAAAACCAAAGGAGAAAGAGAATATTTCAGAAACCTGTTATACTTAAGGCTAACATTAGCGAGTCCTGTAGAGAGTGACATTACAATGCCAAGAGTATAGAGTGGAAGAGACGATGATTTCGAGGAAGGCGGGGAAGCAGGGAGGAGCGAAAAGGATTTGAGAAGAGCCATTAAAAGATAAGCTACAATGTAGTGGATGAATGTAAGAAACACCGGAAACTCAAAGCCAATATTTTTAAGCACCTGAAAACAAAAGAAAAGCTGATTACTTTGATGTATTTAAAACACTAGTGAAGATTTTTAAAAAGAGTTGGTTTAGTTAAAGTTACCCATTTGTTCATGAAGATAATGCTAATTGCAACAATGAAATTGAAAGTGAGAGCAACAGTTGGGCCACAGATACGATGTTGTTGCTGTTGCTGTCTCTTTGGAGTTTCCGGTGAACGGAATCTGTTGAATAACGACGCTCGTAAGTCCTCCAGTGCTTTTCCTGAATCGGAAACCATTGTTACCAAAATCAAATTCAACTCATTTGTGATGAAACCTAATCTCAAAAAATTGGGGGTTTTACATAATAATATGAGATCTTTCAAAGGAAATGATAATCAAATTTGGCCAAGGAAATCGAATTCAAAAACCATGAAATTGAAGTAAAGTTTAGCTTTTTTTTCTTTTCTTTTTCAAGTTACCTTTTTCACCAGCATCACTGTCTTTGCGTTTGAGAATCTTCTTCACATCTTTACGAAGCCAAGAACTAAACATCTTAGGTGTCAGTAACATTTGGTTCCTTCTTTCAAAGCTCTAGCTTCCGATTCGAATTCGAAACTCACAAGCCGAGAGCCCACATCTCAAAAAAAAAAGAAGTGGAAAATCGAAAAAGGGTCTGTGTGTGTGTGTGTATACAGTTAGATTGTGGGTAGTGTTTTTGTTGTTGTTGGTTTGTGAGATTAAAGATTAGGGAGAAGAAGAGAGGAGACAAAAAGAGAGAAACACGTGGCGGAGATAACGGGAAGATGGAGATTGGAGTTGAAATAGAGAGTTTTTGTTCCTGATTTGAGCAAATCACGCTTCTTCACCGACCATTAAAAAACAGAGGTAATGTCTCAACTCTAAAAGGAGAGGGAATGTAAGTAAACCACTTTAGTCTCTCTAGTCTCTATAGTACAGTCTCTTCTTCTTTCTTTCACGCGTCAATCTTCTAAACCTATTTATTTTCTCCGTGTTTTTTTTTTTTCATTCTCCGTGTTCTTAATCTTTTTTTAATATTAAAATTTAATGGATTAAAGCTCATTTTATAGTGTAAAAAATAAATAGTGGACGGAAAAAAATAAAATAAATAGCAGTCGACCGAGAAAGAAAAAAAAAAAGAAAAACAAAAAAGAATATCAGTCGACAGAAGAACAAAGAGCGAGTGGGCCTTTTGGCTTTTCATGGAGTGATTTCCGTATCCGATAATGAATATATTACGTGGCGAAACCCGTCTGAGACGTGGGACCTATTTACGGTTTTTGTTAACAATTCCTCACCGTCTGTTTCATGTTTGGAATTGATGTCCAAAGTACAGACTAAAGGAGTTGCGTCGTTTTCAGTAACAATGTAAATTTTTTCATTTTATTTAGGGAACTATAGCATTCATTTTAAGTAAGTAGGTATTAGTTAAGTTAGAACACATGACGCCACAATTGTCTTTCTTCTGCACTCACCTGCGTTTAATCAAAGCCTTATGGATATATGTAACCGCCGCTAAAGGATAACCTCTATCCAAACAACCCAGAGATTGTTTGGGCTAATCATAGCATTCAAATTTAGTGTTAACTTTTCTTTTGGTAAAAGCATTTAGTGTTAACTTAGCCCCCGTTCGTTTCCTTATCTGGATAAAATTTCTAAACGCAGCATCTGAGCGCAGTAATTGGACGCAATAGTTAGATGATGTTCGTTTGTGATTTTGGTTAATGCAATTATATCTAGATGCAGTTACGTTCGTTTGGTATTTTTGTATTTGTATCTAGACGAATTTTATGTCAAATGATAAAAAAAATTTTCATTAAAAAAATAAATTAAAAAATTGAAAAGTTAAAAATCTAATTTTGTTTTACAAGTTTAATTTTAAATTTTTAGTTTTTTTTATTTTTAAAATGTTTTTTAGAGTTTTATAATTTTTAAAAATTTTGGCGGGAAATTTATGGATTTTTGGAGGTAAATTTGCGGGTTCACGTTTTTGGCGGGAAAATTTACGTATTTTTTTGTTTTTTGGCGGTAAATTTGCGGATTTTTGTTTTTTGGCGGTAAATTTGCGGATTTTTCTTTTTTGGCGGTAAATTTACGGATTTTCGTTTTTGGCGGGAAAATATATATATATTCGTTTTTGGCAGGAAAATTTACGGATTTTCGTTTTTTGGCGGTAAATTTGCGGATTTTTGTTTTTTGGCGGGAAATTTGCGGGTTCACGTTTTTGGCAGGAAAATTTACGGATTTTCGTTTTTGGCGGGAAATTTTGGCGGGAAATAATTTTACGGAAAAATTTTGGCGGGAAAAGTTTTTACGGGAAAAATTTTTGGCGGGAAAAATTTTACCCTTAGAAAACCGTATAAATTTTTTATGATTATTTTGCGGGAAAATTTTTAAAATTTTAAATTTAAAAATTTTTGAATTTTCAATTTTTAAATATTTTACTTTTAATTTTATATTTATTTTAAATTTTAATAGTTTTGTAATTTTATTTTCTTATATCATTTTTATGTTTTTAATTTTTAATTTTTTAAAAAAATTTAATAGTTAATGGCAAAACTGTAAATAATATAAATTTTTGGATGAGTTTGCTGCATCTAAACGCACCGATTTAATGCATCCAGAAATTCCAGATTTTTTGGATGAGTTTACAAAAATCATCTAGACGCAGCAGTCAGTTCACGTCCCTAATTAACATTAAACGAACAATGATATGCATTTGCGTCTAGTTACCGCGTCTAGCGCACCAAACGAACAGGCCCTTAGTATTCAAACGCATATCATTATAAGCATAGTGGATGACATAAATTAGACTCAAATATGTTATTTTAGTATTTTATTTTCTGGTTCTTCAGTTACTTGTATACGTTCTTGCTCTTGAATAACTGGGTCAGAAAAGTTTTAAAAATCCTTTCTTTCGAATTTTGATATTTCTTGGTTAAAAATCTTTACCAGTAATGATTCGAAAGGTAGTCGTCGATCGATCATATTACAAAAAAAAAATGAAAACCAAACTTGCCGACCAACAGACCCCGAAAACTGTACTTTGGGGGGTTTCCGATAAAATATCAATAAAAATTCATAGCACACCAAACGTCTTTATGTTAGTCCTAAAAGTGGCAAACAAACGAGTGTCTGAGATGAACTGGCCTCCCAATCAGAGTGAACCTGGGACAAAGAAAATTTGTAAATACGTCACATACCAAAATCGATCAGGCTTTCTAAAATTTAAGCTCAATTCGGTCCATCATAAGCTAACCATATACTTACTAGTTTAAATTCAGGAAAAATCCTACATAAGCTAACTAGAACCGAAATATTCCTGTGAAAAACAATGATAAGCTAACCAAACCCGGATAAACCAACCCAGAAACATTTCTTATGAATTTAGTCCAACTTTGATGATCACAGGCTATAAGTTATTACCTTCTCCAGAAGACTTTTTCTTCTTGCCCCAGCATTTTAAAGCTGAGAGTTTGTTACTGAGAGGAGTTTTTGGAACCGGAATGAATTTTCCGACCAAAGCAAGAGGCCAACTGGTCAAATTACAAAGGTTCAAGTAAAACGTTAGTTATGTTAACCAGCATTGCACACATACAAATACATATCACCATGTCAACAAAATATGTTAAAAGTGACCTGATAACACCGATAGCAACGCATATTAGCCATTGTTTCCAGTTAAGTTTCGTCGTAGAAGCGAATTTACCAAGGAATTCAACAATGATAACCTGACAAACGAAAATAACATGTTTGATTTAATGTGGAAGGAATAAGGGTTATATGATTTGTGATGGACTAAATTATTATTTACCTGGAGGACCAGAGTTATGACTATTATTCCCATGAAGAGACGATTCTTGATCACACCTTTGAAGATGTTCTTCTCGTCTGGTTTCCGAGCATTAAACTCGTTGAAAGCCTGTTAACAGAAAAAAAAAACACATAGATAAACACATGCAGTTGACATTCTAGTTTTTATACGGTAAAAGAAGACTTTGATTTAATTAACTCACTTGGCAGAGAACAAAGGCGTTGAAGATAATTGTGTTCTTCACTCTGATGGCATGTTCATGAACTTCATGCTCAAGGCCAAGAATGCTTATGCCTCGGAAATTGAGTGTTAACAATACAGCCACTTGATAGGTAGCCTGAAAGATTTATATTTCAACTTTTAAATTAAATATGAGGGGTGATTTCAAATAATCAGAGAGTTTATTCAGTTATTTTTTTTACCTGAATCAGCAAGTTTCTCCACATGATGTTGGTAATAAGAGGTTCTCTGCAAAAAGAAGACAAACCAAATAAATACACATCAAAGTCTGTCTACAAAACCAAATGTCTTCTGAAGTTTGATTGTAAAAAAACAAAAACTGCAAATACAGTACTTTCTGCCAACGGGAGGCCTCCCCATGAGGTGATCAGTGGGTGGTTCAGTAGCCAAAGCCAATGCTCCTAGAGTGTCCATTATCAGATTAACCCAGAGAAGCTGTATGTTAAAGAAAACGCCAAATGTATGAGCAAAACTATAGAGAGAGTGAGATTAGGAAAGAGCTAAATGCAACAGAAACTCAAACCTGCACAGCGGTAAGTGGAACATCACCACTTGAAATAGCAGCTACAACGTTAATGATGAGAGCGGCGACATTGACTGTGAGCTGAAACTGGATGAATTTCTGAATGTTGGCATAGACTGATCGTCCCCAGCGAACCACCTATATATCAGAAGCCATCCCAAGTTTTAAAGGAACAGTGAGAAACAAATACTGGATTTTGCCCAAAATATACATGGACTTGAAATATTTTTGGTAACCAAGCAGGTTATGCATTTTGCAGACCTTGAGACAATAAAGATTCTATGATGAGGAAAAAAGTGAATCTTAACAAACCTTGACAACTGAGGCGAAGTTGTCATCCAAGATGATGATGTCCGAACTCTCCTTAGCCACTTCTGTACCAGCTATTCCCATAGCAAGACCAATATCTGCCTGCAAATTCACTCAGAGAGTCCAACACCAATGAGAAAATGATCAGAAGTAGATTTCGACATAACCAATTTTTTTGAGAATTTATATACCTCGTGCAATGCAGGAGCATCATTTGTCCCATCTCCGGTGACAGCAACAATATGCCCTTGTCTTCTCAGAGATTGTACCAGCAGAAGCTTGTCATTGGGCGATGATCGGCCCATAACCTTCACAAGTGAAGTAAACAAGTCAATTTCGATTTAGGCTGTTACTACTATATCATATTTACAATAACTAACGCATCTGATGTTCAGGGAGAATATGTGTATTAGGAAAATCCTGAAGACAGGCCCCACCTCTACATAGAATAAGACTAAGACATTCCAATTACAACACATTCAAACTAAGGAACTGGAAAGCAATGCTGTGAAAAGTACCGATATTTTGTCACTAATCTTGTCCCTTTCTGCATCGGTCATTGCGCGGAATGATTTTCCTTCAATGAGAGTGGGCTCGGAGGCATCCACATCTGAAGTTAATATTCCACACTCCAAAGCAATAGCCCTAGCAGTTTGGACGTTGTCACCAGTAACCATACGGACCTGAACATGAACACATATCATTAAGTAATCATGCAGCGTTATTAACAGGATAACAAATAAAATATTGCCATGGGCATTTCTGGCTCTTTAAAATATGACAGAACAAAAGAAGTACCTTGACACCAGCATTTTGACACAACTGAACTGAATCTTTGACTCCTGGTCTACAGGGATCCTGTGCACATTTCAAACATTTCGATAAGAAACATTACCAAGTATTATTGCAGAACATGACTGATATATAACAAAAATGTGCCTAAAAATGCATATATGGAGTACTATGCAATGAGAAGTGGAAAATTGAAGGCGATCTCAAAGGACAAGAGCCACACTACCACAAAGTATATATTTGACTAATCCCCGGATAAAGCAGTGTACATAAAGAACCAAATTGAAGTAAAACGTACGTAAACAAACCAAATCGATCCTCACCTTTATGCCTACAATAGCTAGTAAAATAAGGTCATCCTCCGGGAGTACCCATTTTTCGAGTTCTTCACCTGTTGGAACCTTTTCAGCCTCATAGGTTCTAAAGGCTAGTGCGACACATCGTAAGGTTCTTCCAGCCATCTCTTCGATACCATTCCTGAAATATAGTGCCTGGGAACATCAAAGAAATTGAGTGGGCTAAGTATCATGATTACCCAAAGTATCAATCACAGATTCATACAGATATGCCCTATTTTAGAGGGTTAAAGAATTGGATTTTTTCACAAACCTTCTCTTCCGTCATTGGTGCCACATTACCATCCTCATCGATGTAGCTTCTGCATGATGCCAGGACAATTTCAGAAGCTCCTTTCCAGTGAACATGAACTTCACCATCAGCCTGAAAAGTTATATCGGAAACAGAAAAGGTCAAATAAAGAAACTGAATTGTGCTTCTAGAGAACTGCATAGATATTATTCTGACTACAGCAGACCTAAAAGAAAATTCATTTTATCTCCCATAAACGCATTGATATCTTACCGTTTTTACAGCAACACCACCACGTTTCTTCTCGGAGTTAAACGGAAAAGCATGAAGAATAGAAGACTGCGACCTGGCTGTCTCGAAATTCATTCCCAACTGAAAGAGAAAAAATACAAATTACTTTTCAACTCATGGGTATAATACTGTGTTTGAGCTACAAAACAGTAAAAACTAAAAAATTAAACCTTGATTCCCCAGCCAAGAATGGCTTTTTCTGTTGGTGAACCAGATAACTCTAAATCACCCCCGCCCTGTCAGCAAATAAAATCCCATGAGTCTTGTCTTCTCAAACAAGAAGCAATATTAAGGAAATTTTCTAGAAAAGTCTGTTTCTCCAGTCTAAATATCAAAGACTAAAACTTACCTCTGGGACAAAAATACTACCAGTTGTGTTTTGAGATATTCCTTCAACAACTAACGAAGTGATAGTTGCTGGTAATTGTGGAGTATCTGTTTTCTTGCCCCCAGCATAAGACTCGACCACTGCCATCTTCACAAAAAAAAAAATTAGTAACATCAAGTGGCAAAACTGTTCACTAGTCTATTACTCTAACATGGCGCAATAACCCAGATTTGTAAACACAAAACACACCTGATTCAAAGTTAGTGTTCCAGTTTTATCGCTGCAAATAGTGGTGGCAGAGCCCATTGTCTCACAAGCAGATAGCCTCCGCACCTGCACATCAAGTCTTTGTCATACTATATAATAAAACTGTTATAAAGAATCATATCTTGTTCCTTCCAACAAAAAGAAGGATAGAGAGAAGGAAGATTAATCATACCAAAGCCTTATCTGCCATCATTTTCCTCATTGAATAGGCAAGGCTGAAAACAAAATTGAAGAAAAGCAAATATAATCAGCAAAGAGAAGTAAACTCTCTACTATGAAACTACCACAAGAAAGTAGTGGAAGGGTCTGATATAGCCAAGATAGGAAATACATACGTTAAAGTAACAGCCAATGGGAGACCCTCAGGCACTGCCACTACGACAATTGTTACCTGCAGCAATAGCCGAGTATTAGCATTTCTAAAGAAAATTAAAGATATTTACTGCCGGATCACAGATCTCGGATCCCTATTAGACTAAGATGGGTTAACTAGGAAACATACCGCTACGGTAAGGACTTTGATCACATCATCAACTACATGACCGACTTTTGTCTTTCCTTTAACAAATTGAGGACCTCCACGAATATCTCTAGTGTGACCGGTGAAATATCTGGAAAACAAAGAGGACAACATACAGAATTCGCATAATGTCAACTAGGATTGTTCTCACGTCCAAAATAATAACCAGCAAAGATAGCATCCATACCGAGTTAGAAGAATCACTAGCACAGCAGCAGCCACTGCTAAGCCAATTGAACCGATAAAAGTAGCCACCCCATTTAAACGCACCTGGTTCAAGCAAGTCAAAGATTAGCCCGATTTGTAAAATGTTAAAGATTCCATTAACAATGGTCTAAGATATCAACCTGCAAGGGAGTTTCTTCACCATTGTCTTCAGATATACTGGCCATCAGTAATCCCCATTCAGTGTTGACTCCAACACCAGTAACCTTGCAGAGAGATAAAAGCACACATATCATCTCCTGAGTTATCAGTTCGTTTCACCTATTTTTCTATTAGCTATGCACTGCTATTCAACAAGAAAAACTAGGGAGTAATCCTACCAACATAACACCATTTCCATCTGCCACTTTACAGCCAGACATTAAGAATGGGTCCTTGTTAGCGTCTTTGTTAACCTGACAAGAAAAGGAAATCGATACTTGAAGAGTTATCCAAATAGAAACAAGAATGTAAGCAATGGCACTGCGACAGGAAACAAAAACACACGATTTTGCTCTCTCCAGTCATGCTAGATTCATCCAGGGCAAGAGAGTGGCCACCTATCACCACTCCATCTGCAGGAACCTAAGGATAATTTTTACTTTCGATTAGACACATGGTAATATGCACGGAAAAAAAAATAAAAGGAGAAGAAATAAATCGCTTACCTGATTGCCAATGTTGAGGGGTATGACATCACCCACCACAATGTCATAGATAGAAATTTCCACTCGTCTTCCACCTCTTATCACCTGTGTAGCAATCAACAGAAAGTTTAGTGTAACTAAGAAAGAAACAAGAAAAAGAGAGTTTTGAGGAAAAATAACATTGGTGCAAATCTATACCTCCAGATGTATGTTTCTCTTTTCATCATTCAAGTTTTGAAACTGGAGCGACTGTTTGTAGTCACTGACAGCTGCAGAGGAGGAGAAAGCATCAGAATAACACTAATGACTAATGTCATTATCAAAATTCTTATATTAAGTGAAACAATTTAAAATTACCTGTCACAACAACCACAAGAATCACAGCAAATGCAATGCTTCCTCCATCATACCATCCTTCTTTGATACCCTGTCGATATTTTTAATCCAAATAAGCAAAGATTATGTAAAACCAAGGCTGATTTGCAGTTGACATTACACTGGAGAAAGAGGGAAGAGCCCGGTTTAGTTAAATAATTTCATCACAAACCTCTGTTTTTATCCCAAGTGCTAAAGACGCTACTGCAGCAACCATCAAAATGATCAATGTGAGATCATGGCAAGCATCCCAAAGAAACCTCTGTGATAAAAACCAAAAAAACAACAGGCTTTGTGAGAAAGTGAGCAGGGAAAACCTAACTTCAAGGAAAAAAAAACTAATAATAACTTTAAAATATGCATCTTCATACCAGAAACCCTTTCCCTTTCTTGCGAGGATAGGTGTTTGAACCAAAAACGGTCTTGCGCTTTAGCAAGTCATCATCATCTCCACTGATACCTTTCTCTGGGTTTGTCTTAAGCAAATTTGACAATCCTTGAGCCTGATGCAATTTCCCACCAACACATTAATCAAAGCAATAAGATAAAGTAGAGACAAGTAATAAAGAGACCAGAAATTAGCACGGTTCAAGACTGAAAGCTTACCCCTCCATAGTGCTGCAAGGAATCAGTGTTGTGATCCTTTGACATTATCACAAGCTGTTCCGGTCCAATTCCAAAATCCCCAGCCGGAGTTGCAGGCACTGTTATTTTTTCACCTCCTGAAGAGAAACAAAAGACCACATCAAGACTCCACATACGGAACCAGATTATGCCGAACCAACGCATTAAATTTGTCAAAATTACCTTGCTGACGCCCCATATCCATGAAACGATTTGCAGCCTAACAAAGAAATCAAAGAAACTAATAAGTAAAAAGCATCACATCATACTAAGACAATGATTTACCGGACACCAAACAAATTTACCATAAGAGCATGAGCGTGACTTCTGATCTTCTGCCTCATTTCTTTCGTTTCTTGCTCCTTCTTCAAGTCCAAGGTGTACCGGAATCTCCGTGAGGCATTGAGCACCAGTGCAGCTTTCTGCAATAAACACCATTCATTGTTGGCCCAAAGATAAAGAACGTATAACAACATCAACGAAAACACTAATTTGCAGATAAACAAAGCATTAAAATCTCACTAAATCAAAAAAAGCCATAAAACAATTGTTCATAAAAGCAAACAAATAGCAACATTAGCGTAAATCTCTGTGTACAGTTTACAAGCAGCGAATTAAGAATTAGGTCTTACTCTCCACTGTTGGAGCCGCTCAATTGAAGCATTCTTAGAAGGTATGTAGAACGTGTCGCTATCAGAGTCGGCGTTTTCACTCTTACCAGACTCCAAATCGCCTCCCCGGCGTCGTCCCGGCGATGGCTTCAAGAGACTCGTCATCGTTTAGTTGCAGAGTAGAGAAGACGCTGAGAAGGTGAAACCACTCAATCCCTAAATCTCAAAACCACTGAGAAAAACCAAAAACAAAATTAAAAGATAGGTAAGTTTTTCTGTTCAAAGGTTGCTTCTGCTTTCGACAACCACGTGAAATATCAAGCAGGAAAAAAAGCAATTTCTCCGGGAAAAAAAAAAGGAAAAAAAAAAGGTAAATATCTCTTCGAAACAAAGTATCTTCTCTCTGGAGAAAAATACAGCGAAGCACAATTTTTCCCGAGAAAATAAATAAATGAGACAAAACCTTCTGCTGAGAAAAAAATCAATGAACCACTCAGATTTTTTCTAATTCACAAGAAAATCATGAGAAATCGAACATATATAAGAAAAAAATTCGATAAGCACGAAGTCACTCCCACCACGAGAAAAAAGCTCTGAAACGGTTACCTCAGTAGTCAACAAAAATTCAAAATTAAGTAAGACTAAAAGAAGAAGAAGAACAAAAGGAGACAAAGCGACCAAGACTGCAAAATTTTTAATGTAAACAAAAACAATTAAAAAAATAATTATCGAAATCCGGAAACTCGTTTCGTAGTCGGTTGAAGCGAAAATCGAGAGGAGAAGAACTCGAATTTTACCTGGAGAGAAAATTCCGGTTAGTTCGCCGGAGAATGTGACTTGTTTCTCGCCGTTTTTCTATTTTCTCGGTGAAGTGGAGAAACTAGAACAACTTTGAGATATGCTCTCTAAAGTTTCGGGATAGAACAGTAGCGAGGAAAATATATAGATCTAGGGTTATGAGTAAAATTTTTTAACATTATAAACTTTTGGGCCGTTACGGGTATTTTCCATTTTCTTGGCAACTACGCTACGTGGCACGCGTAAAATTAATTGCAGTTGGCATAAATTTCCTTTTTTTTTTAATTAAATAAATCTCTGAATTATTAGTACTTTAGTTAAAACGAATCTATGTAATCAAAAGTAAAAGATCAAAGATAAGGTTAACAAAAAACTTTCCTTCAATTTTTTACCAATTTAAAACATGTTTTATTTGAATTATTTTAAAGTTTTGGATAGCTAAAATTTCGTAAATATGTGTCATATCATCTATAGTTACTTAATCAAACAAATAATGTTAAAATTAATTATCTTACTATATAAATGTTGGTTTTTCAAATTTATTTTATATTAATAAAAATATTAATAAAAGTTAAATATAAGTTTGGCACATGTAAACCGTGGAGTCACATAAGTATATTACATTGTTTGGCAGATTACTTAGTAATGGAATTATGGTCTCTTCTTGTATAATTATTTTGGAAACTTGTATTTATTAACAAATAGACAAAAACAAATTTGCATATTCTGGTGGTGACAAATCACATCTTTTCTCTCTCGCTATTTGGGAGTTCGAAGTTCGAATCCATAAACTAAAGTTTGATAATATAGAGGATTTGAACTTTGGACTACTCAACTCTGGCATTGTTTATTTAAGAATACATTTTAATTATTATCTTTCGTTATCGTTTACTACAAAGCCTTGGTATATATTAGTAACTTCATCTACGTACAAACTCTTTGTCTTGATGCACCGACGCCTTAAATATAGTACTGTATTAAACAAACATACGAAATAATTCAAGTACTATTGTTTATTAGTCAGTCACACCATTCTAATTAGTTGATTTAGTCTGTCCCCACTAAAATTGCCCAATCGGCAAAGGTAAATTGTGAAAACGCGGAAACACGGAAAGTAAACAAAATTTCACGTGTGGATGACGAATAGTTGTTTGTATTTTGGAGACGTTAATCCGAAGCGATTCCTACTCAGCATCATGTTCATTCCATTTCCACGTATCCGAAATGATTCCCTAAAAATATAATTACTAAAAAAAATACTTAAATCTTAAGAGATTATACTTACTGACTTACTGTATATAGAAAAGATCTCAAGGGGTCCCTTTTTTAAATACGCGTAGAGGGAATTCTGTAAAGCTTTGAAACCACTAACTAGGAGCACCTGTAAAGTGTTAACAACAATAAATTAGATTTATGATAGAATTTTGTTCAAAAAAAAAAGATTTATGATAGAATAATGGTCAGATATTATTAATTAACTAACAATAATACTTTATGTGTGATATTGTACTCAATATCAACAAGACAACAACTGTGGAATAAAAGTCGATTAGACAGGCGAGAAACCTCAGAAAAAAAAAACAAAAAAAAACAAAGGTGGGGTGAATTGTAATGTTGCTACGTGTACAGACAGTAAGGTTTCTTTGCAACGTCAATATTTGTATTTAATACATTCTGACGTGTGAAGCTCTTTTGTTCTTATCGAGAGGACGTGTCGACCTTGTATCAAAACGATTGCTTACGTGTCAGCTTACTAGCCGACTGGATATTAGTATGATTTTGTTGGGCGTAGAATTATGACTCTTAGAGCATCGTTAATAGGATATATTTGAGTTTAGATCTTAGTATAATAAGCAATCACTCCCTTTTTAATTGGATAATTTCTCAACAAAATAAAAATGATTTTTCTTTTTCTAATTTTGCAATCACTCTTCTTCAAACATGTGGTCTAAGATCTCAATAACAAAAGATTTTGCCGAAAACACAAGATCTCAATAACAAAAGATCTTGCCGAAGACACGAGTCTCAGCTAAGATTCCTCTTTTTCATTATTTTCAATTTTTTTATTATTAAGACTCTTGCAACAAATATACCGATGCATATAGTCTTAGAGGGCACTTAGTCACTAACTATTATAATCTCCTAGGTGGAGCAAATTTTATTGATATTGATTTTACGTTCTATCGTGGGGAAAAAAGTTGGCTTAGTATCTATTTATGTTTTGGCTTTGTATAATTTGGTTTCATGAATAAAATTTACACTCTAGTGAAAAGAAAAAAATCGTGGGGAAAAAATGATTCTATTTTTAGACTGTTTCTTTGTTTCCCAAAATATTCGAACGAAAAGAATTTACTGAAAAGGACATTATTAGTCCAGTACTATGCAGTCGAAACAAGCATACAAGGTTGATCGTCAAAATATTAAATAAATCCCATCCAAGAATCACTTCTGTAGATTAATATTTAACTTACATATAAACATTATTCATCATTTTAATTAATTTAATCATTATACATCTGTTCGTATATGTGTAACTGATATAAGTATATAACAACTTAATAAGTGGTATTAATATAAACCAAGTCGACCACAAAAAAAGAAAGTTTGAGCCGTAAAGTGCAACTTTGACACATCCTTTATTAATCAACATGGGCACATGGGTTTGAAATTTTGAATGAATGCTAAACCGGAAGATGGATCATGTATTCATGTTTATTATGGGCTATGCAATCTATTTGGAGTCTCGGATGTCGAGAAGTTATTTTTTAAAAGTGATTGCTAGCTTTTCCATCACCTACGACGACTACAAAAGTACATAGGTTCGACTAATCATTGGGCAAATGTATATCACATTTTGCAGTTTGCGTTTACTAAACGGGAGGAGAATACTCGTGTCTGATCGTTTGGCTAAAGAAGGTCTTAATTTGTGTTTTACTTTCATTAATGTATAATATAACCATGACTGTAAACTGTTAATCCCGTTAATGAAAATGAGGGACATAAAAAACACATTCAAATAATGTTCACAGGAGGATAATGCTCAGGTCAAGTCGAGAGAGAGTTAAGTTAAAATATCTTTATTATGTCATGAGTTTTGTTAACTTCTATCTAAAATAATGTTCACAAGAGGAGAATGCTAAGGAAAAATCAAGAGAGAGTAAAGTTAAATGTCTGATTGACAAAAAAAAAAAAAAAAAAAAAAAGTAAAGTTAAATGTCTTTGTTATGTCATGAATTTTTGTTTACTTTCTTTCTTTATATCTTTTTTCTTGTCAACGACAATGTTCTTTTCTTATTGGAGAAGCAGAAAAAAAAAAGTAACTAAAGGTTTATATTCACGTCGGCCAGTAGGAAAATCAAATATTCGATCTTATACGAAGCAATTGATATATTAATTCATTTATATAGCAAACTTTATAGAACCACTATCGGACGCAAGAAGATATTAGGTGTAGCATGTACCCTACTCTAATTTTTTTAAATCTCTTAAATAACTCGTAAAAAACTTATTAAAATGCCTCTAATTTAATAATCAGCTACAATAATGCTCTATACTAAATATATAGCTGGATTTTTTTTTTTTTTTTACATTGCTGGATTTACTCCTAATTATATTCACTATAAAAATATGTCGTAGGTCTGGTTCGCGTACTCATCCATGTTCGGGTCGAGTATTCTGGTTTAAAGTTAGAGGATCCATTCATATATTGTATAAAAATTAGGTCGGTTTGGATAAACATCCATCAAATTCATATCGATTTGGATGTAATCCAAAACCCGAAAACACCAATTAGATTCGGGTTCAGATTTAAATTTTGTATCCAAAAAAACAAAAATAACCTGAATTTCAATCTAAAATCCATATTAACCCAAATACAATCCAAATTAACGGTAGTCCTTAATTTTTGTTTTTAATTATTTCGTTATTATAAAGATATACCGTATACACCTAGTTTCTCTATTTCTGATAACTTTTTCTATTTCCCCATCTCGTCGCTGTGTGTAATCTTAATCACGTCATTGTCATTCATACTACTTTGGTGTAAAGAAAAAAATGGGGGTTAATTTCGTAATCTGGAAGGAATTATTGGTAGGATGTGATATTACTAAACATATCAACGGGGAAATATAAAATTTTGGGACTATATATAGTTCACACCCAAACATACGTTTGACATTTTTTGTCGACAATGGTTTTAAACATTCGTAATCTGTGTTTTTCAAAATATCTGATTCTTACCTACTTTTTTTTTTTTTTTCTTACCTACTTATTTGATCGTGATCATTAATAAAATAAGTAGGTTAATGATCATTTTATTTATTTTAAGAATGTAATGACCATTCCTAATTATAATTCTAAGAATGTAATGATTTTTGCCCCAGAAGCCAATTGGACTGTGGCCAAGTTCAATTTATTTTTAGATGTAATTAAAGATAATCACAAAACAAAATCACGACAAAATATTGGGATATACTTGTAAGATAGCCTTGCCTCAGGCTCAACAAAGGAGACACAAGAACAAAACTTCCATTAGACCTTCATAAGGGATATTTAATGAAATAGTGCAAGAGAATATACAAATTATAGAATTGAGGAATATATCTATCATCAACTAACAAAACATATATCATCAACTAACTGCAACGACTAAATTTTGTCAAAAAAACACAACTTCACGCATTGGATGCTTTTACTGTACATGACAACATCAAACCAAAATTCTTATACAACCATTAGTTAAACATTAACGGCCGACCGACACAAAATAATATTTTCTATATCGATAGTTAATAAAGAAACGAAACGAATAACATCTTTCAGTTATTAATTAGCGAGATTATATAAAAAGGCAAAAACAACAACTGTTTGCCTAATCAAAACGCAAGAGACCAATATAACAAAGATACGCCTCTTTAGTTCTTCTTAATTATCACAATAATCTCAACTAAATTTGATCAGAAAGTATGGAATAAAGCACAACTCAGTAATCAAGTCATTAGCAATAACATGTGCATAAAATACGAGGAGACGATTCGAATAAAATATGTGTAATTGGCTAGAAAGCAAATAGCCATAAACATCAAAATCTGTTATATGTCGGCCTGAATTGTACTGTTTGCAAAGTACAACAAAAAGCTGTATGTATGTCGGCTTACATTCAATTCACAAAATGTCAAAAAATAAATATCTATGCACAAAAAGTCAATTGACGTGACGACCGGTCCAATCGAAACGGTTCAAAAACCTGATTATTTTTTCGTTTCAACTCTTGGACTTTAACCAAACCAATATTTTGAATATGGATCATTAATTTTCACGGTTTAGTTAGAATTTAGAAATCATGGTGTAGTTATAATCTGGTTCAACAAGAATAACGATTCCTTGTTCGACATGCTGGTCCGAATTTGGTTTTGAACATATTGACTTGAACCTTATTTTCTAGGATCCGGCCCAGCTCCTTAAGAAATTTCTCATTTTCTCTGCTCACTCACAGCAATAAAACAGTAGTAATCTTCAAGTCAATGTAGTGAACAAGAAACCAACAGTGAATCATGTTCTTATAAGAGTATCAAATGAGAGAATTAACAGACACAAAACTTGAGCCCTTTTTCGGGTATTGAAATGATCAAAGCAAAAGAGAGAAAAGATGAATCAAAAGAGAAGCAATGTAAAAAAAGCAGTGTTGTTGCTTATCAATCATTCTTCGTCTGAGTAATCAAACTTAACCGAATGTGACTGAAGATCGATCTCTCCTCCTCTGTAGCTTCCTCTTTTCTTCTTCGTCTTCTCATGTCGGAAATCCCTAAACCAAAAATGCGAAAAATTGAGAGATCAAGACATATATCAAAACCCCTAATTGTCCACAATGCCTAACTTAGATATCGAACAAGCTCAAAGGCTGAGGAAGATATTAGGTTTGACTTTGGTTATGAATTTTCAAACCCAAAATAACCGAACCCAACCAGATCTAATAACCGAATAACCACCCCTAAGACCCCGTTGTCAATGCGTAACTCTAGCAATATAACTCCAAAGGGTGAGGAGCATTACCTTCCTCTCACTTGCCCTAGAACCTCTTGAGCTTTAGCACCATAACCAATATCAGCACCATTCTATAAGACACAGAGAAGCAAATTTAACTAAAGGCATTGATAAAACAAATATTGCTATACAAGAAGAAACGGAGATTATATCAAACCTTTGCCCAATATGAGTTGTCTTTAAGCCTATCGTCAGTGAACACAACTTCATCAACGTTCACCCTCTGAAATGGTTTCTTTGGCTGTAACATAAGTTAAAACACATCAGTACAAGCTCCCGATCTGCCCCAAAAAAGAATAAATTGAAATGCCGTTACCTCCTTTGAGTTAGAAAGCCCTTTTCCTGACTTCTGATTTGTTGATTTTGTTTCGCTTTTCTCAACATTTCCGTTTTCCTGAATGTTAGCCTGCTTAACAGGTGTTTCTTGAACACCCTCGTCGTCTTCCTTCTTCCTACGTTTTGATTCTTCATCATCATCCTCGGTCTCTTCTTTAGTCTCTTCAGGCTCTGATCTTTTCCTTTTCTTGGAAACTTTCTCCTTATCATCATCACCCAAGGACTCAGCCTCGACCGATTTCGACTTGTTTTTCTTCTTCTTTTTCTCTTTCGATCCGTCTTCGATCTCAGCAGCAGTCTCTTTCACCTTCTCCTCCTCGGTTACCTCCACCTTTGTCTCCTTCTTCTTCTTCTTCTTTTTCTCCTTCTTTACATTCTCTACATCTTCAACTGCATTTACCTCAGTAATTCCATTCGCTGCAGCTTCATTATCACTGCAAGACACAGAACAATAAAAGGGAAAAGCCAATATGATAAGGTTCAACATGACTAATGATGCAATGTAACTAAATTTGAAAACAGAACATCTTGTAACAAATTAAATAAGCGAAACAAGCTTACCTCTTCTTCAAAAAATAGCTGTAAACTTCCTCTAGATCAGGTAAAGTAGTGTTCAATTCCTTCTTCTGAAACAATAACAAAACAGCACATTCATGTAAGAATCCTATGTTACATAAGCAAAGGATCAATTCCATAGTAATCTACGGTGAATTCAAGGATAATACTAATATTGCAATCAACAGCTAGTACAATGACAGCTAGTAAAAATCGAAAATTTCATGTCGCCCAAGTAAAAATCGAATGCACAAACCTCGATTTCAGCTTCGGAGAGCAATTTCTTGAAGCATTTGGAGAACCCACTTCGCTCCAAGTATTGAGCTACCGAACGGAGAAGAATAGCCTTCTGCTCCGATTCCAAATTCGAGGTTTTGCTCTCTTTCACCATATTCGGTCTAGAGATCAATACTTGGCGAGGCTTGAGTAAGAGAGCTGGGTTTAAGGAAGGCTCTGCTGCTAGGGTTTTGGGCGTATGTATGAAGCTCGTCTTTCGATTTGAGCTCAGGACAAGTTGCTTGGAACCAAGACAAGGTTTTAGGGGAAATTAGGTTATTTCCTGGTACGTGCAAATTAAATCCGACCCGGATTCTATACCCGGTTTGTCTCATTCAATTCAGTATTTTCTTTGGGTCTTCGACACAAATATCATTACTAGACTTGAGGCCCAATGGGTCATTACAAAAGGTAAGAGTCACTCCGGTTGAGACTCATAGCTACAATTATTGATTTGACTAGTATCTTTATTCTCTCTGTATAAGAATTTAGCCAACAATCCATTTATCCAGCAATGTAATATTTTCCTCATGTGATTAATTTGTTATGATTAACAAAGAAAACATTAATGTGTTGTAAGTTGTTGTTTTATTTTGTTAATTATTCAATGAATAATTTATTAATAGTTTGAGTTAGTGTTGTCGTTGTGTCACTATCCATATTTAAACTTGTCTATATTATTACAAAAAATAATGTACTAGTTTTAAATTTTTTCCAAAAACAAAGACTTTTTGCTAACTAAAAAAATTTTTGGGGAACAATTTACACCCTTAATCAGCATTAGTATTTTTTATTACCCATAGTTGCCAAAAATTAGTCATGGAAATCCATTATCTATTATACTTCTTAATTCCAATGGACTGGTTTATGTATGGTTTCTTTAAGTCTCAAACTATTGGGCTGATGTATTAAAACTGGACTTAGGTCTCTGTATTTTTGTTTTGTCTGTAATTTAATAGAAAAGATCTGAGCAAATTTGTTTTTTTTCAGTTATCTAAACCGAAACATTCCTATTACTATTTGAATAAGACAGTTTGGGTTATACTGGTTTTTTTTGCTTTTCTGCAAGTGATTTTGAAAATGTATTCATTCTTAAAATAGATAAATATCTGAGTACCTTTTTTATCTAAGATTCCTCAAAAATTTCTCAAACACTATATTTGGAATTTCTATATATATTCTACATTTCGTATTCAGAAAATATTTGCTAGAAGCTTACTTTCAGAGAGTTTGAAAATTGAAACTGTGTTGGCCAAAAATGCAAGTAGCCACAGAATTTCAGATAATTTTCTATCTTTTCAATACCAAAAGTAGCCCTGGGCATAAAATCCGAAATCCGAAAATCCGATCCGATCCGATCCGAAAAATCCGAATCCGAATCCGAATTGAATAGTCTTAAAATCCGAACGGATAATGAATTATCCTACCCGAATAATCCGATCCGAATCCGATCCGATCCGAAATCCGAACGGTTTATCCGAAAACAAAAAAAAATAGATATTCAAAAATATTAGTTATAATTTTATATTAAAAAATAGCAAATAACAAAAAATATTTGAAATAACCTAGATATCTGAAAATTTTAAGTTATATTTGTTAAAACTATACAATTTTTTCAAAATATAACCAATTTATAAAAAAATAAATGGAATTTTTAGTTTTTTTTTTCCAAAAATCCGGTCCGAATCCGAAAATATTCGAACTGAATCCGATCTAAATGGTCATAAAAATCCGAACGGATAATGAATTATCCTCTCCGGATTATCCGAATCCGAAAAAACCCGATCCGAATCCGATCCGAAAATCATAAAATCCGAACGGATATTAAATTCTCCTATCCGAAAAATCCGAAATCCGAAATATCCGATCCGATCCGATCCGAAAATCCGAACGCCCAGGGCTAACCAAAAGTATTAATAAAAATACAAAATTGATTTAAGTTTTGTTTGGAAAAATATATAGTATTAAGTAATGAATCATATAGAAATATTGCAAACAGTAATGCTGTTAAGAGAATTACCTTTCTTCTGTTTACTTTTTTCCTTGAATAAATTTTAATTTTTGAGGTTAAGTATTTCTGTTTAATGTTATAACTTACAACGGATGATAAATTACTGCATTAGTGAAAACTATCAAGTTATTAAATGTTACATGTGTAAAGCTGGTGCTCCTGTCGATGTTCATCGCCGAAGACACGTACGTTCTTCGCGAAATTACAGTGATGGTCACAATAAATGTGACACCGATGAGTGGCGACAAACTCTTGTTCGTGCCTTGTGGAAACAAATTTTCTGTTTCTCTCCTTGCCAAATGCTCGAAATTATATTGACATTTACATTTTTTTTTTCTTCTTCTTTTTTCAATGTTACTTACTAAAGTAACCCTTGAATTTTCTTATTGTATCTACGAAGTAATATAAATGTATACGCTTTCGAAATCAATACGACTTTGGCCCACCCTACGTAACATATAACTACCTCTACCTAATTTATCAGTTCGCTTTAACATTTGAAATGTAATTTGTTCAGGACATATCTCACAAGATAATATTTTCATCGTCTTTGTAATATAACATAAATCATTCTCTTAAAAAATAACCATAATCGTTAAATCTACTAAATTATTTAAAATACTGCAGGATAAAAAAATAGGTACAGTATTCTAAATTATTTTAAATAACACTTGGATTTGAATTCTCCAACGAATTACTACATCGTAAAAACAGTAAAACCAGCTTTTGTGATGAAACTGTGTTGCTATATAAAAAGCAAACCATTTATAAATAAGGCTGAGGCAGTGAGGCTTAATTATAAAGTAACTTTTTTGTTTTACAGTTTTTATATGTTTCAGATTTTTTTGGACAAACCCAAAACTAATAGAATAACAAATTACTGAAACCATTTGATATATTCATATCAAATCAAAATAAAACTAGAATCGAAATAATTACTTTGAAATGATAGAAGCCTAACAATAATAGAATCATACAATATAGAAGTGTTGTTTTGATATTGTGGATGTAAACTTTGACGACGTAAAAGAAAAAGGAAATTTTAACCCGATTAATCTAGGTATCAAAAAGTTGGAAGAAAAAAAATTAAATAGCAAAACGACTTGACACTCCCCGTTATACTGTATCAAAAATAGAAGAATTAATATAAGCTATCATTTACATAATTAATACTATATAGATAAGAGCTATTTCTGTTATTTTGTTCAGTAGATATATAAGAGCTGTTTATAACCCCCAAAAATAAGAGCTGTTCTTTCCTTTTCCCTATATTTATTTGCTTTTGTAATGATCAGATAATACAGTTTCGGTTCTGACTAAAAAACAACATAAATTACAGACCACTGATGTCATATTGCATGTGACCGAATCAGTTGTGATCTTCTTCTCTCTGCGTCTCATAAATAAGTCACGAGCGAATATTACATAAGCATTACAATTGAATCTCTATTCTTCCTTAAATTATTCTCAGCTATTTATATTTAATTATCAGATTCGTTAACGTACCGATCAATAACTAGACCAACTAGTGATGCGACGCTACTACAATATATATAAATAAATGTACGTACGTGATGTTTGGACTGCGAATAATCTTATTCTCAAAATTAAGGACTTTAAATTAACGTTTAGAGATTACTAATGACGTTAAATTGATGTCTACGTGAGAAATGTTTTCTATAGTTGATGCTATTAATGTGCAATAATCATTTTAACGTGTTATTAATATAGCCCACCATTCAAAACATTGATTAACTCGGGTCCAATCTAATGTTTTGGACCCCCCCCCCCCCCCCCCCCCACCCCCCCAACCCAATTAAACCTATGTTTCGGGTCATCGTGATATTTTGGATCGGGTAAAATCTACTAAATTCGCTTTGATTTTTTATCTGTTTGAATTCAATCCAAAAACTTCAGATGTTTTAATCCTACAAAGTAAAACAAATATTAAAAAGTTAACATCTGTTGAAAACAGAACAAATCACACATTTCTAAAGATAGATATTTGTATATAAAATACACATATATTGGATAGAAAACAAATATCACACATTTGTTATTTAATATTAAATAACTAATATGATAAAAGATACATTTGTTATTTAATATTAAATAACTAATATGATAAAAGATACATTTGTTATTTTATCATATTAGTTATTTAATATTAAAATTTTAAAATAAAATAAAAAAATAGTCTATAACAAAATACTATCATTTTAATTGAGTTTTGATTTTTTTTTCTATTTTTTTAATTTTTTTAGAAAATATGTATATAAATTATATATCTGATAAATAATTTAAATTTTAACGGGTATCCGAACCTATATAAATATATTTAAAAAACACTTTTTTTTTGTCACAATTTATATAATATGAAGCCATTACAAACTAGCACACTAATTTAGAAGAAGGCAAAATGAATCTCAAATGTCACCAAAAATATCCATAATATCCGTTCGATGACGAGTCTTAAAGTCATTCCACGCAACAAAAAGCAACTGGACCGATCCGAAAAACCTATCGAATTGAAGATTAGGCCGATTGACACCCGTACTTGCATGCAAAACTATTACTATCTGTTTTATCTATGAGTATATCAAATTATACGACCGAAATAAAATTCAGCTGCAAGATCGTAGAGACTACAGATCATATACATACACATTCCCGGATCGATCATAATGATATAGAAAAGAAATTGCCACAATTACACCAAGAGATTGATCATTAAATTACAAAACACAGTTACATATAATATTGAACATATTTTAATTTGGACCCACTTAGGACGACACTCGAAGACAAAAGAAAAAGTACATGAATTTGAACTTTGAAGAGAATTGCAACTCCTAAAAAGATCAATGTCGGTTTACACGACATAGATATACTAACCGTACCAAAAACCACCGACTAAATTTTAATTATTTTCCTTATTAAAACGCTAATTAATTTTTATTATTAATAACGCAAATCAATAGAAAATGATAATAATATTATTTTAATGATACAAAACCAGACGACGATCGCAAGAAGAACACAAGTACTTTCTCTTGATCTTGAAACAAAGAGGAACGAAACAGAACATCCATTTTCTTTCGACATCAAGCATTTGCACTTTACCTCCACAATACGGACACGATCCAGGTGCTTGTTGTCTCCCTAACTCTGTCTCTTCCTCATCGCATAAACACATCAGACACATTGTTTTTCTCTTCTCTCAGATCTGATTCTTCACTCTCTATTCCTTTTTCTCGGGAAGTTTTAGTTTTTGTATAAATTTGCTTTGTTTTCTGTAATTATATTTTCGATATTGGAGGTGGGTGTAATTTGTTTGGGTGATCCGAGAATTTTATGGGCTTTTGGAGAGAATTCTATTATTTTTCTCGAGAAAACTGTTTTTGCTCACTGTTTCTAAGAAAACTGTTTTTGCTCACTGTTTATATTGAAAAGAAAAATTGAAGTTTTTTTTTTTTAGGTCTCAAAGATGGGATTTTTGGTTGGTGCATGAACGAGACTTTATAGAGAAAAGAGGAAAAAAAACGGCTTTGCTTTTTGCCCATTTTATTACTTTACTCTTTTTTTGGTTAGTCTAATATATTTTACCGTTTAACATACAGTATGAGGCATTTGCTGACTTCATTATTTGTCAGATTTTGTTAATTACTTTCAAAGCAAAATAATAAATAAATTTGAGTATAATAAGCTGGAATATGCGTTATGCTTGTTACTTAATTAATCTTTTCTTTGAGTGTTTTTGATTTAATCGAATGCATACTTCAGGGGAGTACAACGGTTATTTCACGAAAACTCTTGAATCTTGATACTTTTTCATAGGTAATGCATAGGTGACTACAAATTAAACATAACTGTACATAAAAATACTTGGTGTTCGATCATACCAATCATGTTCTATCTCTACATATGTGAAATAATCCAATCTAACTATGCTAGAACTATTAACATTATGTCCTGTCCGACAAAAGCATATTGTAACTGGTCGCATATGGCATTACGAGTAGAACGACTCAACTCGACCATCCGGTAACAAAATTACAAATACTTATTTAACAAAATAACATATATTTATTTAAATAGCAAAAGATATATGTTAGTCTGTTGATTTTTACGGTAAGTTTAGATTAGATTAAAAATATTTTCAAACCAAACCAGATTTATAAGTAAGAGAGTAAAAATTAACACTATAATCGTTGAAATGTGGAAACCACACGTGCGTGTGAGATGCTTCAAGCCTTCAATATATAGTACAAGTGAAATCAAAAGGGAAATTAATTATTGTAAGCTAAAATTGTACATTTGAGAGCAAACAATAAGTCAATAACTAATGACGGGTCTCGTGACTCCTGTAGTCCTGTTCCTAATGTAATAACACAATTACGTACGTTACGTTAAAGACTCCAATGCAATACTACAACTCAACAACTCTACAAGACGACAATGTTCTGAGTTACCTTTTACTTTGATTTCATCGCTCCAATCGTTGGTTTTTTTTTTTTTTTTTGTAACGTGCAAAAGAAACATTTGATTTGTTATCTCAAAAGATAGGAAATTAAAAGCTGAATCAATCATGACCGTTAGATCAGCATCTTTACACGCAGATCTCAAGGATACAACATGAAGATCGACGGCTCAAAATACTATGGGGCATTCGTCATAAAATTCAGTAACTTCTTGTAATTAACAAGCCAACAGATCTCTGGCCCAAGGTTTTTTATAACCAACCAGAAGTTTTCTTTGGATAGATGTTTTTTTTTTTGTTTACGAAAGCGTAGATCATTATTTTTCATTCAGAGGTAATTAGATAAAATATTTCAATGATTTTGTTTTATGTGGAAATGCAATATCTCCATACTCTGTAGTCTGTATAAACGATCAGCTGAAGTATGAGCTTAAAGAGGGAGGGTCGAATTTTGTGAGTATATATATGAATGGCAGCGACGAGGGGACTTTAAAAGATTACATTTAGTTTTAGTTGGTATATATATACATTTTATAATGAGTTTTCTAATATTTTACTTTTTATTTCTCATCATTATCTTGTAAGATATAAAAGGTACTCTCTCATTGATTTGTGTCCGTATATGTTGTTTGCGATTTGGACTAATTGACGAAGTACGAACTCATAATGTCGACAAGTAAAAATCAAATAATGGACAATGGTCGAGGACATAAGTTAACACATGGCTAGTAAGCCTAGTATAGATTTTCGTCTTTTTTTCTAGGGTTTGTACATTTAAAGTCTTTGCTAGACGACAAATAATAGAAAATTATTGCTTCAAGATTGTACTGTATTTTTGTGACCAATAACAGAGAATACTATACGGTCATACGGACGATCTATGAGTATGCCTGTTTTGGACTCAAAATTTAGACTGTTTTGAGCTTAAGTCGAGTTTCATATTATGGGCTTGATGATCATTTTTTTTGTAACCCATGTCCAAATTCAATATCGAATGATTTTGCAGCGTCGGACCAGGCCTTAACTACATTACTCATTTCCTAGTGCGCTCTTCTAAGTTCTAACCATCTGATGATCGGTTTTGGATGATTACATAACTTGTTTCATTGTAAAATGCACGTGGTTATTTTTTTTTCGGTTTTAACCACCTAATTCAATATTGCCCATATGTTATCTTCCAGATTCAAATCTAAAAAAACACTAGTTCAAGGACTGGGCCGGTTAACTTGATTAGGTGGGATATTAACATAACTCATGTAAAATGGGCCTTAAACATAATCCATGAAATGGGCCTAATGTAGATATGATCATCAAGTTGAAAACCACAATCACAAGTTGAACTTATTGGAGTCGATATTGTTAGTTTGTCTAAATCCAAAATGGGCCTTGAACATATTGTTAGTTTGTCTAAATTATCATCAAGCCCATAATGTGAAACTCGACTCCAATAAGTTCAACTTGTGATTGTGGTTTTCAACTTTTCACTTGAGAAAGAAAATTACGAATTTGTATTAGATACATTTGGTCCATTTAAATAAAATATAATAATAAAAAATTCATAGGAACAAAAGCAAAGAGACATTCCAACTACAAACCCTACATAAAAAAGGGAATGAAACAAAAGTTGAAAGCAAAGACTGTGTGGCCCATTCACACCTCATCTGCAATGATGACGAAACAGAGTGGGAAACCCAAAAAGTTGGCTTTTACAAATTATTTTATTATTTTCGTTAATTAATAGTTACCAAAAAGTGATTATTCACTCTTCCCCCATGCAATACACTCCAAAAGACTCGATAGATAGATGGATCGTTCGTACCCCAACCAAAAAAATAATAATCAATACTAAAAGACACATCGATGTACATTAAAGTTTTTATTCTATGGTCTTGTATATCATGTCATATTGTCATTAAACCCCACTTATCGAATTTCCGTATATTTCCACCGAATGATACAAATCATTTATAAAAATTGCTATACTTTTGAGTTGCTTTCTCTCCATGGTCGTTTCTTTTTAATTCTGTTCCTTATATATCATAATTCCTTTTGTTATTGAATTGTTTATTTAAAATCTTTAAAATCAATATTTATCATATTTAAATAATTTATGTATATAGATGTATAATATGAAAAATCTAGCCGCATAGTAGATATAATACTATATCCTTAGCTCATGATTAGTCTAGTCATGACCAACCGAATTATTATTTTTTAATGAGAGAATGACCAACTGAATTATGATTTATGAAAATAAAATTTTGTTGTTGTTATATAAGCGTACGTGTATATAACATGTCCATAATGATTATATTAACAATTTATCACACCACTCCAACTAGTTGGAGAAACAGAGAAAGATGAAAAATAAAAAAAAATTATGGTGAAGATAATGAAAGAAAAATGTGAAAACAGAATCTACTATCTTTTCTTTTCTCTTTGTGTTGAATTTTTTTTGGGTGTGATACAAAGTGATGGGTTTTAGACTAGCAAAGAGAATCCATGTTGGGTGCTTCAAAAGGCGAGCCATCAAAAAGAGAGAAGAGAAAGAATATAAAGATGAGAGAGAGAGAGAGAGAGAAAAGATGAGAGAGAGAGAGAATATATTTCACTAAGTGTAGGCTTTGGTGTATGTGAAGTGTCTTTGTTTTTTTTGGTAAATTGTTGTGTCAGCTTGATAGGGCACGCGTTTGTTCAAACTCCCAAGAAATAAAAAGAAAAAGAAGAAGAGGACATTTGTCACATTGCTCCCTCTCTCTCTCTCCCTATAACACACTGATCACGAGAGCTGAAACCTTCTGTCTGACACAGAAGGCTTGATTCCCCATGTGATTGGATCCTTCTATCCGACCCAGAGAGTTTGATTCTCCATTCACTCGTTCACGTTTCCTCTTGGCCTCTTCCTACGTTCTTTTTCTCCTTCCGTCAAAATATCTATAGTTAGCTCAATCCGATATGAAGTATCATGATCTAAATGAATATATACACTGTTATCTACTATATCTTCTAAATATATGCAATTAGGATTGGGACCTTCACTCTCTTTCGTAATTAAGTATTGAATTATATACATGTATATATTTATTTGATATGAGAAGTTTTATGTTTTGGACCCATATTTTTAACAAGTTATGAGAAAAACCAATGTGCTTTAATTATTTTCTTCTAAAAAAACGCTACATTTTGATTAAAAGTTCAATGGCTTTATATGTATAGTAGTATATATTCGAATTAAATTATACAAATCCAAACCGAATTCGATCCGAATAATTATAAAACCCGAATGGATAATGAATTCTCCTATCAGAATTATCTGAATCCGAAAAAATCCGAACCGAATCCGATCCAAAATCCGAATGCTCAGGCTATGATATCACTTCTTTAGAAAGGCAGAACTGGACTTCGACCCAATTGAATATACGGTAGGCTGCTTTTCTCGGTCGAGCCGGTTTATCATTGGACTTAGTAAAAAGGCGTAGATATCAAAGTTGTATTGTAAAATAAATACTCCCTCCGTTTCTTTTTATTTGTTGTTTAAGGTTTATGCACAACAATTTAGACAACTAATTTTTCCTAAAAAGTATCAATTAAAATATTAATTAAAAATTATTCAACCAATTACAAAAAAGAAGTATAAAATATCATTGGTTACACATATTCCAATAAAGTTAAAGTTAATCAAAACAACAAATATTTTGAAACAAAAAATACTTTCCAAAACAACAAATAAAAAGAAACAGATGGAGTAAATAAATTTCCAATTTTCCAGGTATACGTATGAACGTATTGAAACTTGAGACCGTTAAGATAGCAAAATAAAAAAACTACAATTATTCCGTTACTGAAAAGGTATTTATCTAATAGCCAACTTTTCTATAATTTTTACGAGTATTATAAGCTTTTATAAAGTCTAAAAAAAAAAAAAAAAAAAAAGCTTTTATAAAGTCTTTGGATTAGTTGAGAGACAAAATATAGAAGTTTTTTTTTTTTTTTTTTTTTAAAGTTGCATAACACAACAAATTTATAAAATACTGTATTTTCTCGTGTGAATAATGAGTTCATGAGAGGGCTCAGACTTATATCAAATTCAAAGATGTTAATTAGTGTTAGTGCCTATAAGTCTAGGTTTATGATGGTTGGCTTATACATCTCAAAAGAAACCAAAAGCGAAGATACGTATTTTAACTTTTCTTGATACGATGCAAAATCCAATGATTTTTATAAATGAAAAGGATAACCGTTATATATTTATTTCCCTTTATAAAACCAATGAAGAGTAGAAAAAAACAACCTTTTTGACTGCAATAGTGGAATGTACACAATACAATAGTCACTTTTTACACTTAATAAAATGGCACGTAAAAGCCTTTTTTTCTTGCCTCAAAGTTACAGCCAGATGTTTTTCACCAGAACCTAGTAACCATATTAGATTCATGTCGTCTATTTAGCCGTTGCCTTGTCTTTACTCTCCAAATTCTTACCTCAATTGTTATTCTTTTCTTTTTTCTTAATTTTTACAACTCAAAATGATACCTCAAAAGTAGTTGAAAATCTTACGTTAGAAACAAAACGAGTTTTTGCATTCTTTTCTTTGTTTGGGCAAAAAACGATTTTTGCATTCAAGATAAGCATAAAGCATTAGGTTCCCCGAAATTAAATTGGTTGAGCTAATTAGGTCGAAATATTTTAGATAAAATTTAAGATATATAGATAACTAGGATATTTTAAAATGAAGATTATTAGTCTTTACATAGACATGACTTGTTTCGTAATTCGTATATATAATTACTTGATTATCATCTGAGAATATTACTTATAAAAAGTAGCACACGTCATACGTAATACCAAATACATTTGATTTCGTTGGCACCATAGAAGAAAGACATAAACTCTTTCATATTCGGAATATCATTTTTCAAATACTTTGTTTGTGTACGCTGTCATTTATTTTGTCATGTCGGGTATTTCTTTTGTATTCACCAACAATATAGATACAACTTTAAAATCATTTAAAATACATATATATATATATATATATATATTATAGATGCATAATATGTGTGGTCTTTGCTAAGTTTTTACCTATGCACTCACTATTTACGTAGGGCATGCTTTTTTGAGTCACGTCAATCATTTACATACTTTAGCATCTGAATACGATTAATGTTTGTGTAAATAAAGTTACCTGAACATATGAATCAGAGCTTCTGCAATATTGAATAAAATGTAGGCATCACCAATAGTTAGGAAAACAATCTCAATCAAACAAAATTACACCTTGAAATTTAGTTAAAAATAATAATTCATCCTACAAAAAAAAAAAAAAGAAAAGAAAGAAGAATCCATCAAGATGTTGTTTACAGTATTATACCATAACAAACATTAACGACTATAAGAGAACGAAAATTTCGTCGTTAATGACCCAATTCCGACAGAATCAAAAGAAATCTAGGATATATTTTTTTATAAATATATCTCAATTGAAATTTATATATTTCAGCTACAGTAATACGTTAGTTCTTCAGACATTTATATATGTACTTTTGAACACTATAATAATCATCCAAAATTTGTGAATTTGCGATTGGTTTGAGATTTTATAAGAATTGCAATTTGATTACCTAAAAAAGCTCGTTTAGTTTGTAACAAGAACACCTAAGACTACAAATTATTGGCTTTTATGTAAGGTTTGATAAAAAAACTTAAAGAGAGCAGAGACACAAACAAATGGTGATTTCTCCATACCTCGAATCTGTCACCGTTTGAGATTAGAAGCGTCATTGATATCTATACACGAGTATGTTTAATTCAACTGTCTCTATGTAAGCTTTCCTTCCATCAAATCAATTATAAAAGCTTACATAGAATCTGACAATACTCAGACAAGATATTCTTTTATATTCTTGTGTACAAATTTGTTTGGTATGTTTAGTTATATCTATTGATATTTGCAATAAATATTGTGGATGTCTTGACCCCTCAATTATAAGTACATAGAAAGTGTTAGACTACACTGCTCTGCATTGAAAGAATATGACCATGCATGAGTCGAAGATAATCAATGATGGAAACACTCTTGATCAAGTGGAAGGTTTCAAAGAAAAAAAATGAAAAGAAAGAAACTCTTGATCTATGAGAGAGTTTGGAGAAATGAAGAATAAGCAGTTAAGCTTCACACACGAATGCATGTTCAACAAATGTATATCGCGAAATCATCATCATCAACAACCTCGGTACATATATATATACGTGAATGAAGAACAATCAAAAAACATATCGACAACAAAAACGACCAAAGACAGCTGCAGAATCATGAAGACTTGCTGCGCACACAAAATCGTTTATGCCAAGGCATAGCTTAGACACATGTAATATATACTTAGAGATGTTCACTATAAGAACCACTATTAATGTATTATATTGGAAAAATACAGAGCTTTTGTATATTTTAAGTCTTCATATTCTTCTTATGTTTTTGGTATCAGAGCATAAGAGGATAAAATCTGAAAAGCTTTGCATCCTATATATATATGCACGAAAATGGATACTATGATTCTTCTTCCTCGGTTTTCTCGTACCTAGTTTTCAGAAAATGATGTCATTTTTGAGGTTCACAAATGAAACTACCGAATAGGTAAGATACAGTTGGAAGCATTTCTAGCTAGTCAACGTCTTCCCATCTTCATTGACGATGCAACTTCCAAGCTTTCTCCAACGATTATACAGAAAAGGGGTGACACTATGCTTGGAGTTCTAATTAAACCCAAATTTAGACAACTAAGTCGAGTATGTGAAGCAAACTCAAATTATAAGAAACAAAACAATACCATATCAAAAAAAAAAAAAAACAATACCATATCAAATCATCTAAACTAGATTTATTTTTAATTTGTTTAGTACTATTCCTAAATCGAAAATTTTAAAAACAGAAAAATAGAACCTAAAACAAACTAATCCAGACTGAACATTATATATTATCAATTTTCGACCATAAAATGACATTTTTAAAATTTATTTGATAATAATTCACATAACAATTGCGTACTTTTAACTTTACCAACAAAAAAATTGCGTACTTTTAAATTAATCTTGATTTCATCTTAAGAAATCAGACTAAAACAACGATTATTATTATTTTTTTTTTTGACTAAAATTAACTACACTCTGTATATTAAAATTGAAATATCGTTTGATTATCAAACTAAAAAGTCATCAGGAACATGTGCTTTCTTGCGCCTATAGTTTTACTTTTTCTTTAATCCTTTTAAGTTCTGTTTTGGAGTATCTCAGCTAATTCTCAAAAGATCAAACCTTCTTTTTGATCCGGTGGGTTCTTTTGTAGACTCAATTTTTATAAAGCTTGATCGATCGAGATTCATGCTTCATTGGGATTAGAGAAGAAAGAAGGAGTAATGATGATTAATCTCTTTATCTTTTCCATGCAAAAGAAGAAAAGCATTAACATTTGAAAAAAAAGCCAAAGAAAATAATTAACACACTTTTTTTTTTTGCCTTTTTTTATCCCTTCGATTTAACCTTCTCTCTTTACTTTTTTTTTCCCTTCTCCTTTAATACTTTAATGATCACTCCTCTCCACCCTTTAGATCCGATGATCACCAAAAAGCCCTTTTCCATATAAAATTAACATTCGTTTTTTCGTCTTTCTAATTTCATATTGGTACAGTCTCAAACCTAATCTCGTTCTGGATAGTTCATTATCATGAACACATACTAATCTCAATTTTTTTTGTTTTTTTTCGCCTACTAATCTCAAAAATTTATGAGTGATTTTAAGCACGTAAGTTATATCATAAATGACAATAATCGGCTACTCTACTAGCTTGTGAGACAGCGATTCAGATCCTAAATATCATACCACAATAGTTCTACCCATTGCATTGATACGCGGTAACCTTTAACAAAAGTGATGTGTTACATCCACATTTAAAGTTAATGTAGGCATTGATGTGTCAACACTATAATTAAAGTTGAATTTTTACTGCAGCAGATAAATTTAAGAGAAATGCCCTCCAATACCACTAAAAAAGTTTTCTTTCCAAAAATACCACTAATATCAAATTATTGTTCATAAGTATGAAATTTTAAATCTTTGGTTTGGGTTGCTTATTTTGCAATTTAGGGTTTAGTATTTATGGGGTAGGGTTGGGGTAGGATTTAGTGTTTAGAATTTAGAGTTTAAAGTTTAAAAATTAAAAAATTTATATTATTTTGGTGGTATTTTTGTCCAAAAAACAAAAATGGTAGTATTTTAGAGAATTGCCCTAAATTTAATCAATTTACATAAAACTAGTATATAACCCGTGCTACAGCACAGGCGGCTACAGCACCGGCGACTACAACACGGGCGGATTTTTCTTTGTATATTAGTAGTTAGATAATGTAGTGCTAATTTCCATAAGGTGTGTTTATATATTTTGTTGTATTGTGTATACTTTTTTTTTTTGGATGTGTAGTGGTTGGTATCTTAATTAATAAGTTTTAATTTTTCTTCCTAGAGACTCATTCTTCTTTTTATTGTCGGTTGATAATGCAGAGGACATGACGTTTGTTCTAAGCCGTCCCGCTATATATATAACCCGTCCTGCTATATAACCCGTCCTATAGTATTTAAAATTTTTAATATAAATTAATTAAAGATTATATGATATATGAAGAAAGTATATTTAATTTTTCTTTATTACTAAAATTTCAAACATTTAGATTTGATTTGTTATTTCTTTAAATATCATCATATTTTTCTATTGAATTAATAAAAAATTAAATGTTCGGGTCAAAATCTATTGAAATTAAGTCAACAATCCGTTTTGTTTTTACAAATTTTAATCTTGATTTATTGTTAATGGTACTTATAGTTTTAATTATCTTACAATAATATTTTAAGTAATTACTTTGAAAACTCTTGGCCATTAACTTATTTGTATTTTCTAAACAAAATCGATTTTATCTGTATACATAATCACATATCATATATACAATAATTACATATTTAAATATAGAAAACGTTAATCTCTCATAGAAATTTAGTAGTAATTAGTTATGATAACAATAGCTAAGATGCGATTTAATTGTAGAAGATTTCAAATTTAAAACAAAAAAAAAGTAAATTATAATTCAAGAATAAATGTGGGTTTGAGTGTTTCAATTTTTAAAATTTAAAACAAAAAAATGATTTCAATACAATTTCTGAGCTTAAGAAAAAACATTATTACTTCCTATGTATGTATATAATGCAAGTCATGTGTATGAAAGGTAGCTACACGCCTAAACTTGAGAAGCTAATCTTTTTACATGTAAAAGATTATTGTACAGAGAGAAAGATGTTAAAATTCATCAGCACGATGGACATCGCCCATAAGAATGGGATTGCTATTTGCAAGTGACTTTGAAACCGAGAAGAGCTTGATCTATCTATGAGTACTGATTAAATAGGGTTTAACTAATTCTCTATTGGCACATGATTGTGAGTCTAACCCGTAGAGTTTAGGAGCATCAAAAAGAGATGAGCCTCCATCATAAATCCATACAATCCCCGAAATTAACCACACAACAAAGAAACATTCAATCCCAATCTTCAAAGCATCCATTACAGACCTTACTCTCCCCTCGAATCCACCGCTATCTCGTGTAGTAACAAACTGTTAACATCATTGCATCTTCTTCTGCCTATAAACCAGTAAACACAAAATCAAAACAGCAAACCAAAACTACTTTAACATCATTATCATAATCAATGAGCTTCATAAACACCTGCAACATTCGAACCAATTCTTCGTCTGATTTCACTATTTCCGCATCTGAAGTGTCTTCAGAATCTCCTTGAATTGAGATCAATCGAAGTTTATCGGATAAAGAAGCGAGATCAGACTCATCAGAAACCAATCGATCATCATCTTCCAAAATCACCTTAAGCTGCTCTACCGCCAAAGCTTCCCGGAGATGTTGGAGATCTTCGCCAATATTCTCTGAATCTGAAAACAAAAACAATAAAACAAAAACTGATTAGATAATCAAAAACCAATAAAGGGGAAAAAGAGAACAAAATTAGTTTGAATTGATTCAATTTTGATATGTTAAGGCAAGCTAAACATGAGCAAAGAAGTACGATTCAGCAAAAACATCAAATCCGACGCTAATGGATTGAAAATCGGCGGTGATTCTGATGAGCTTTGACGAAATCAGAATTAGAAAGGAAGAGAAACTTCGATTTACCTTGACCACTCACCCATGTTTGATTCTTCCTCTTCTTCTTCGTTATGCTTTCCTTATTCCTCTTCGCCATTAAAACCAAGCGATGAAATCCGGTAATAATTAAATATTCACACAACCCATTCCTCAGCCACGATTATAATATGAAAGCCACGATTATAATCTGAAAGACTGAAATCCATGAATCACAAATACAAAAAGAACGAACAAAAATTTGATTTGATTCATGATTCATGCCTAGCTGCCATTGTTTATATAATTAGCGAGAAGAGTTTATGAATATGAAAGGGTGAGTGATTGTAAACGTAGAAAATGTAGTGTGTATATATACAGTGAATGAGATATTGATGGTTAGTAAAATCCTAACTTGATAACCAAGTTTTAGAGAATATTCGAGCATAAATCATCTTTGATTCGGGTACGTAGGATTATTAGGATAAATTACGTAGGATCATTAGGATAAATCTAGGATAAAGTAGCATAAATCATCTTTGATTTTTTGATGAAAAAAAAAAAAATCTTTGATTCGGGTAATTATCCAATGAATGTATGTAACAATAAATGATAAAATCGAAGGAAAGAATCACTAAATATTTGGGTAATATCTAAATTAGTAAACATGATATTATCTATATTAGTAAACCTGATATTATTCTAATTACAATTTTTAAATGGCAAAAAAAAAAATTATATTATTTCATTAAGAAATTCGAATTTTTATATATCAAAATTTTATATTATTTCATTTGGTTTATGTATAATACCGTGGGATTAGTTGTTTCGCAATCTATAAAGATTTAAATCAGTGATCTGCAACTACACTAATTTCCTAAAATGATAGATAATGGAGTAAATATGAATGGTTAGTTGGGCTGCCACTAATAAAGAAAGGCAAGTGGGGTAAACAAAATGGGCCGAACAGGCCCAAAAACGAAAACCCTAATTTTCCTTTGTCTTGCTCGATGAAGATCTGTGTGTGGTGGCTAGGCGGCGGCGAGCTGCAGATCAGAGTTGGGATGGGCATCGCCGGCGGTTGTGGCCTCGGAGCAAGCAAGGTCGGCGGATCTGGGGAGGGGGAGGCTTGACGGATTAGGGTTAATCCTTATACCACACAAAATCAAAACAACAAAATCAAACAGAAATATTTCATCTAAATGGCAAAAAAAAAAATTCAAACTTTCGGATTTATAATGAATCCTAATAAGATATAATACGGATTTTTGAATCAAAATCGATATCGATGAGATCTCAGTTTCTAAGGAACAGTAATAAGAAACTCACTCATGAATCACGATCGAACTCCACAAAATCGAACTGCACAAAATCGTACTGCACAAAAATCGAAGTCGACAAACCCTTAAATATGAGTAACTAATTCACAATTCATCGACATAGAAGAGATTCACTCGGACTACTCAATCATTAGCCAAATTTCTCGAACTTTTATATTATCAACATGAGCAAATAATTAGCAAGGTTCCGGCAGAATCCGAGTAAAGAAAATGAACCCTAGAAGAAGAAGAAATCAGAGAGAATTTTGAGTTTTTTTTTTTTTTGTGAATCGCGAAATGAGAAGCAATCGGATCCGCAAGGATTGTCTCGCGGGTCGGATAGTCCGCGTGTGGACCCGAGAAAATGAACGATGAAAATGACGAATTTACCCATTAAGATAAACCAATTCGATTTTTATATTTCATGAACAGAAGGATATTTTTGTCTGATTTTCAAAGAAGTACCTCCGGATTACTTATATAGATAATTAACCAATACAAACACTTGTAGAATTAAGAAAAAAATATTTAATGTAATATATATTTTAAAATGATATATAATATTTTTATCGTTTATTAAATATTATTATATTTAAATAATGAGTTTATCATTTATAACAAGTTAATTTTATTTTATCTGTAATATTTGAACATTATATTTAACAGTTATATAGATAATTACACAACCGATAATTATACTTGCATCATAAAAATTCAAGAAAAACATATTTATATACACCACATTCACGATTCATCACATGAAAATATATAAACAACTCTACACATATCACGTTAAAAATTTGGTAAGTTTATTTATATTAATTTTTATAATTTATAATTAATTGGTTTATCATGTAAAGATGACAAAAAAAAGCTATGAAAAGATGCTGTGTGAAAATTAATATTTGGAAGAAAAGAAAGCGGATGATTTTTTTTTGTTTTTGACGGCGAAAGCGGATGATTATCTAACTAATTAACATACATTAATGTATTATTATTTGAAACAGAAATCTAGCACGAGTTAATTAAGACAATTTGCATTTTATTTCTTATTTTAAAAAGTATCTTGGATATGTATGTTGCTCTAATAAGAAGTAAGTAATAATATTTCAGAAAATAAAGGTGCGCCTTTTATTCATTAATGCGATTAAAAATTAGTGGAAACCGTATAAAATGGAACGTAAAGTTATGTGCTTTCATTTTCACTCCCATGCATTTTCACCCTTTTCAAATTTAATTTTAATGTTTTTAAAATCTTTTTCGTTGTCATTTTCCTCGCCAATCCAACCAACAACAATCATTAAACCGTATTTTTATTTCGCATTATTGGTTTGATCATCACGCTAGCTAAAACTAAACGTGTTTTAACTTTCAAAATCTTTTATCAAAAAAAATAATAATAATTAAGAACTCTTTAATTTCTTATTGATTAGTACAATATATCTACATCATTGCGATGTTCGATGTCGTTTCAAACTTTGTTAAATGTTGATTTTCCCTTAAAACATCTGTCAGAAAGATATATTTTTTCGCTTAATATTTTCAAGTTTGATATTTTTAACTTTGTCCAAATATTCAAAATATAAACAATACTGGTCAAAACTAACAAAAAAAAGACATCAAACAATAATGGTCAAAAGCACTACAAATACACCAAATCGATTATGACAAGTCATGGGTTTTTAGTCTAACGATTGTATTGTATACAGTGATTGATCTCAAACTTAGTATAGATTTCCGTTTTCGATGAAGTTGCTGATATATCTTAAATTATAATCTCAAGATGTGTATTTGCAATGATGGGGTCATCTTTTTTTATTCCAACTATTAATGTTGGAAATATGTAAGGCAAAATGCAAACCGAATCATTAGAACTCCAAAAATTTGCCACTTTAGCTCCTTATCGGTATTAAAGAAAACTTCATTTGCATTTTTCTTCATCAATCTTTCTCCAAAAGTATATACTTTCCTTGCAAATAGAGTAGTCTCAATTAGTTTATGTTTATATTTGGTCTTTTTCTCGCTTCATGGGTCCTATGAGAATATTATTCCCCAATGATTTGGACTCTCTCCACCATAATAAGACCCTTCTTGGCTTCTTTGATTACACAAAAGTTAGAAGTTATGATCATTACACCAAACTAAGAGCAAAGCAGTGGTTCAATATTCATTAGCTATATCATGTAAAACCAAAATCTCTAGCTTTCTCTTTGCCTTTTTTGTCTTTTCTTAATGTAAAACATTTTCCTGTGTTTGCTATTAATCATGAGGGTATATAATCTACAAATTAAATAGTTTAGCATAAAGCAATCCATAATGAGTATTAGTTTTTGCATGAATTAATTTCAACTCTAGACGACATTTTTGACTTCGAACGTTAGAAAACGAGAGCGGGTATGATATCACAAAGACGTCTTGATTATCTGCATTTCTAATGAATTATGATAGATTAACTTTCTCCTGCAGTGGCAATTAAAGGGTATATTTTTGTTTGCCATATTTGTTTTCCATGATCAGAAAATCCCAAAATAAAACCCACACTTATCCACAAAACCTTTTAAAAGTGCAGTATAATAACCAGTCAAAAGTAAAACGTTATTTTTGCATGCCATGTTTGTTTCTCTAATTTTGTAATAAAAAACGTTATATGACTCATAGTGATCGAAATCTCGAAGTATATGAAAATTTTAATTCATCTCACCTCTGTTTTTGCATTTTTCACATCTCACTACAAATTTTTTGATTGCGGCATCGAGCTCAACTACAAAATTTGTCACGAATACCCATTACCAGTTTTTAGCCACAGTCGTCGATGAACAATGTCGAGACCAAATTGATGACTATGCTATATATTACTGATTTTATGGTAGTATGGACTTACTGTTTTCTTTTTAGGATTATGCGTTGATGCTTAAACGGCCACGAAATTTTACAGCTAACGGTGGCCACATATATAATAATAAGCAATTGTGGCCTATGTTAAGTTCTATGGACTTCCAACTCAAAACCAATTGGTAATGAGTGGATTGACCCATATCCCTTATATATTGCTTATGATCTCTTCCAACTTCCGATGTGGGACATTATGTTCTAATACGCCCCCTCGAGATGATGGCTCTTTGGCCATTAATCTCGGAATGTTCGGGTTTAGATCGACGGCATCAATTTTTGGGCCTTGTCGATAATTGGACCAACTTTGGGTCGGATCGGGTTGGACATGTGTGGATCGGGCTCTGATACCATGTTAAGTTCTATGGGTTTCCAACTCAATACCAATTGACAATGAGTGGATTGACCCATATCCCTTATATATTGCTTAGGATCCCTTCTAACTTCCGATGTGGGACATTATGTCCTAATAGCCTATGTGACCGCGATCGATTAGTGTTGCAAGCTCGTAGTAATAGTGGCCAAAGAGTTGTGGCTAAATCCATCGCAAGAAGCCACGAATGGAACCTATGGCCACCGATTGCCGCAAATCGTATATATGTGACAACAATGGATTTGTGTATGTGGAAGTCCGTGTGGCTATATATATACAAAAAAAAAGAACATATTTTATCCTTTAAACCTGAAATATCTAATAATAAAACAAATATATTTTGCACCGTTTAAGTTAACTGATGAGGAAAAGGAAATGTCGTAATAAAGATTCCTAAGTAAAGACCAAACATAAAGATATATATCTGTTTGAGCAGTTTTAAATAGGTTTGTTCAGTGTTTCGAAGACTGATCCGAAGATGGAAATCAGCTAGCAAACCCTAGTTTGTAGTGAAGAACTACGTCTTTGAGACGTAATCGAAACCAAACATCAATCTTCAAATCTGGTTAATCCGTTTCATTCTTTTTTTGTGAGTCCTTTTATCGGTCAAACAACATATGCATGGTGGGGTTAACCACAATGTCCTTTTACCACGTGGTTTTAAACTAAATTACTTATTAATTATACACATGGATAAAGACATATATGTTGAAGTAGAGAATATAATAAAGCCCTTTTACCATGAAGTTTCTTTTTCAAATTTTGACCGGAAAAAGAGATTCAATAAGATCCGTTATATAGATGAGATGTGTATAGTATTGTGAAATAAAGCAAGATTGGCTAGTGGACGATAGTGTGCTTGCACAATAGTCGAGAGCAAAACACATTATTTTTTATTTGTAAGGAGTGTATTAGCACCATGATCAACCCAATTAGAGTACATCAATTACTCTTCATCTTATTTGAAGATTTTTCACTAATTTGCTAGTTTTTTATAACTTACATTTGTATTTGAATGACGTTCTTCTATTAAATCAAATTCTTTTTACCGGATAAACTAATCTCTCACATTAATTTTTTAGAGTAGCAATAAGACATGGAACTGCGATTTAGATAATGTAATAGTAGCTAGATTAATAACTTGGAAATCGATTATTAATTCTACCAATGAAATGAACCACACGACTATAGCTATTTAAGTATTTATAGTAAAACTTCAATGTAGTCCTTGTAATGAAAACAAGGGTTTTGTCCACTATATATATGTGTTACAATGACTACGATTCGTTTAAGAATGTTTGGTGGGAGACTTTCACATGCAAACATATCTAATGTGGGCAAGCAATAGATTACTTGAAGTAGACCAATCCTTGAGCGAAATGCGGGCAACCATTTTCATCTTGGTCCCCTTAGCCGCTTTTTTAATCAAAATCTTTTAAAGTTTCTTTATATCAAGAAATCAATCAATATTAAGAATTTTTTGAAAACATACAAAATATTCATAATCACAGTATTTAGTTCGTCATTACCAATATGCAAAGTTCGAAACATATAGTTAACAAATATTATTCTAAAGCTATTTTTGGGCGGCATTCTTAGTTTTGTTTCTTTTTATGGTTCTTTTAGTTAGTGGGAAAAAAAAAGAATTAAAGTGGGTTGTTGGGATTTTTAAGGTAAAAAATTGTTGGGAATTTTGTATCAGACGACTAAATATATATATTTTCTCTGTTTTTTAAGTTGTATGTTTTGTAATTTTTTCACACAATTTAAATATTTGCAACACCAAATTTAATTTCATTCTTTTAATTGACTATTTTAATTAAGATTTATATTCTATTGAATTTAATTAGTATGAGTAAATTAGAAAATGAGCTATTAAATTTACAAAAGAAACTGAAATTATTTAAGTTTGTTAACAGGGTCCTTAAACATCTAAGTTAAAGAAACTTCTGAAGTATCCTTATAAAACTCTCAATTGTAAGGTTGATTTCTTGGCCCAGAGAGATATGATTCTGAGCTTGTTTTCTACTAGATTCAACATTACCAAACTGACTTGAAGTTTTATGCATATAATATAATTTTCCAAAATTGAACCAAAAAAAAAAACGAAGGGAGCATATAGTAAAGTAATTCAAAGAGATATGACGGATGAAATTCAGACTTCATGGTGCAATATTATTTTGGTAGATATATTTAGTCTGATTGAGCGTTTAAATAAGCTAGAAAGTAATAAAATCATAGTATTAAAGTTTTATTATAGTGATGGAAATATCTTTTAGATAAACTTACACTAATTGATCGTTTTGGAACACAAACCATCCAACTATTCAACCGTCTGTTTTGCTATAAATAGTAATAAAAATATGGTTGGGGCATTCTCACTCACAAAAAATCTGAACCCTTTTTCACCATTCATAACTGAAACTGAAAGTTAGCATATACAAATTTCATATGCACCAAAAAAATTTAATTTATCAATGCGGTTCATGTATCCAAACACATTTAACCAATATCAAATAGCCTTTCACTTAAGACCAAACTTGATTGAAGTTTATATAAATAAATAAATGATTTTTATGGTATAAACAAAAGAGAGAGAGATGAGACAGAAGGTTGCTTTTGCAGTATTCCGGGAATGAAATGCTGTCTCTCTCCTAGGATTGGCGTGAGTGAGAGAGAGAGAGAGAGAGAGAGCCCATCCCTCTCTTTTGTCCTCCTTGTAATTAATTGTTTTTCACTATTACAACAAAATGATTTATTTTTCAATATTTTCATTACAATATGCCTTTATTGGAGATTAAACAAATGAGACTCTAAATAACCTTTTTAGGACCAACCTAAGATATACATAAAAAGATCAAGAAGATCTTTGTTGGTCACTCCTACGCACATCAATGCAAAAAGAGACAAACTTCTTTTAACCAAGGAATAAATAAAAACTTGTATTTTACAATGTTAATTGAAATCCATCCATTTGTTTATTAATTTAATTAAAATATTGCCAACTTAAATTAGAATGCATCTTAAAAAAATTAAATACGTGGTTTCACTGGTTTTCTCGTATCCTTCTTAGATTTTGCTCCACAAATTATTAATGTGTAAATTATAATTGAAAAAAGGACAGCTTTTTATGCTCTTATTCCCTAATAATTACCAAAATTAAAGAGATATGATGAGTACACTGAAGCTGCACTGTTAACTGTAAACCAAATGAGAGGAGATAAAAGAAAAGAGAAGACAAAAAAGTTGAGTGAAATGCAAAAATCAAAAGCATACAAAAGCTGCTCATTTGTCCAAAAAGAAACCCATCATAAAGTAAAAGCATTATGAGATCAAAACCCTTCGAAAATAAAATAAAATAACTTTTTAGAAAAAATTCAAAAATAATTCAAGAAGAGGAACAGAAACCCCAACATGAAATAAGTATAAAGGAACCAGCTTGGACTAATTTCCTTATCTGTCTAAAACTCTCTTAAACCCCTCTCTCTCTCTCTCTCTCTCTCCATTTTTCTCTTACTTATCTTCTTCTTCTCTTAGAACTTTTCAAAGATCTGTTCGTCTCTTCTCTCAATTCTTGAGCTCTCTCTCAAGAGTCAGTCTTCTTCAGTCTTCAAACATAAGAAAGGAAGTTCCTTTTTGTTTTGTTTTCTTTCAGTACTTGTAGGGGTTTATCTATTTGGGGTGGTGGTTAAAGGATTGGGATTGGGTTAGAAGTTTTTCAGTGAAATCAGAAAGCTTTCAAGAGAGGTTTTTCAATTTCAAAACGTGGGGGTGGGGGGTTAGGGTTAGGGTTTACAAGTTATGCGAACAGGTGGTTATACGATTCAACAGACACTCACTACAGAGGCTGCTTCTGTTTTGAAGCACTCTCTCACTTTAGCTAGGAGAAGAGGCCATGCTCAGGTTTTTTTCAAATCTTCAACATTTTCTTACTAAATGTTTTAATGTTTTGATCTTTTTGATGTTTTATTAATGGAAAAGTTTTTGTTTTTTTGTTCAGGTCACTCCTCTCCATGTTGCAGCTACATTATTGTCATCAAGGACAAGTCTTTTGAGAAGGGCTTGCATTAAATCTCACCCTGGGTTTTCAACTAATTACCAGTTTGCCCCTTCTCGTCTTCATCATCTTCACCATAACCAAAACCATCCTCTTCAATGCAGAGCTCTCGAGCTTTGTTTCAATGTCGCACTCAACAGGCTTCCAACTGTTCCTGGTCCTATGTTCCATGGTCAGCCTTCTCTCGCGAACGCTCTCGTCGCTGCACTCAAAAGAGCTCAAGCTCACCAGAGACGAGGCTGTATCGAGCAACAACAACAACAGCAAACGCAAACGCAGCCTCAAACGCAGTTATTGGCAGTCAAAGTTGAGCTTGAACAGTTAGTTATATCCATTCTTGATGATCCGAGTGTGAGTCGGGTCATGAGAGAAGCTGGATTTAACAGCACCGCCGTGAAAAACTGTGTCGAAGATTGCTCCGTTTCCTCCGTCTTCTACGGTGGCTCCGTCGTCGGAGTTTTCTCTTCTCCAAACTCTCCCGATCAACAACAACAACACCACAACAACAACATCAACCGATTTCACCACTACCAAAACCCTAAAGATTTCAACTTTATGAACCCTAATTTCCCTTTATGGCAAACCCATTTCTTAAACCAATGTCCGGACCAAAACCCACTTCTAATTTCCTCCTCTTCTCATCATCACCATCAACAACGCCTGAGAGAAATCGATTTGAAACTCGTCGTTGATGTTCTTCTGAGGAAGAAGACGAAAAAGAAGAACCCAGTGATCGTCGGAGACTCAGTTTCGTTCACTGAAGGTTTCGTTTCTGAGCTAATGGCAAAGCTAGAGAGAGGAGAAATCGATCAAACCGGTGAGTTGAAGCAAACCCATTTCGTAAAGTTTCAGTTTTCACCAATGGCGTCCAAGTTTATGAGAAGGGAAGACGTAGAGACGAACATAAAGGAGTTAAGGAATAAAGTCGTCTCTCTCACGACGAGTGGCAAAAATGTAATTATCTTCACTGGTGACTTGAAGTGGACAATCGGAGAGATTGCCAACAGCAACAATGGTGGAATCAATGAGATTTCTTTGTCTTACAGTCCTTTGGATCATCTAGTTGAAGAGATTGGGAAGTTAATCACTGAGTATAACGACGATGTTGATGATGATGATGATTGTAAAATCAGAAGGGTTTGGGTAATGGGAACAGCTTCATTTCAGACATACATGAGATGTCAAATGAGACAACCTTCGCTAGAAACACTGTGGGCACTTCATCCTGTCTCTGTCCCATCTTCTGCTAATCTTGGCTTAAGCCTCCATGCGACAAGGTAAACTCTTTTTCTTACTTTTTACCATTAATTACTCTAAAGTAAAAAAAAAAAAAAAATCAGTCTATTTTTTCACAAAAGTGAACATCTTTTTGTGATGTTGGTCAAAAAGGGATTACGTAGATAGTGACACTAGCTAGTATATCTATGTTTAAACTTACAAAAAAAAAAATCGAATCTTTGTGTCTAGTTTCAAAAATAATGTTTCGATAATTTTACTTTTTGAAAAATGTTGTGTTTTTGCAGAGCTTACTTGAAAATGGTCCCTTTAGAGTCTGTCTTTGTTCTCTGACTTAATCAGATCAGTGTCTCATTGAAGCCAAAACCCTCTGTGTCCATGCCTGTCCATTCACACATATACAGTCCCATTAACAATAAAATATACATATTTTTAAAAATTGGACCTACATAGGAGTCCACCTAAGTGTAAGCTAAAGGTAGGTAAATTATAGAGATATGACACTTTATATTCGATCAGAATTTTTGGATATTAACGGATTAGAATATGCGTTTTAGATATTTTGTGTATTATTCAATGGTCACAGGCTCATTGCTTGTAGACAAATTACTTTCAAAAACATCGTAGAGAATATTACCTGCAACAGGACGATAATAAAGCTTATATAACTTTTGAATTATATGTTTTCTTGTTTTGTTTTGTAGTAACGTGTGGACACTTTTTACCCCTTTTACCACTTTGGTTAATTAGTCTCAAGTTTTCTTTTATGTCTGAAAGCTAAGAGACCGTTTCTATATTAGGGAAACATCTTGTCTTGTTGTCTACAGAGCTCTTTTAACAACAATCCAAAATCTCTTTTTTACTTTTCTGTTTGTTTTTCAAGACGTTATTTACTATAATACCACTCACATCTGGTTTTTGACCGTTTGTTTATTGCAGTGGACAAGAGGCAAGGAACATGAGTAATGTTAATGCAACAAAGTCACTTTCTGGTTATCATAAAGCTGAGGAAGAAGAGACAATAAGCTGTGTTCTAAATTGTTGTCCTGAGTGTGTTACTAGCTTTGAGAGAGAAGTAAAAACCCTTAAAGCTACTCAAGAAAAACTCTTGCCTTCTTGGCTCCAGTCTCATGATGGTGACAATTCTTCACAGAAGGTAGAATATTTGGATTTGAAATCCACCCATGAATGATCTAATCAGCTGTGTATCAAAGATCTAATTCTTGTGTGTTTGATTGTGTTGTAGGCAGAGGTAGTGGGATTGAGGAGAAAATGGAATAGGTTTTGTGAAAATCTACACCAAGAGAGGACTAATAATCAGACAGGACAATTGAGTTTGATGGGCAAAAACTACCCATATGGCTTGCCTTATGGATCATCAAACGAGTCACCGGGATCGATTTCTTTGATTGATTCATTGGGTTTAAAGCCGAATCAGCGAATCACAAACTCGATTGCCAAATTCAGACGTCAGAATTCTTGCACTATTGAGTTTGATTTGGGTGGAAATGAATATGAGAAGGGTGAGTCGATCAATGAAGCTGAAGATGACAACGGGAATGAGAAGATCACTCTCGATTTGGGGCGTTCTCTGTTTCGATCAGATTCCTCAACAGAGACGAGAAAGAAGATTGGTGCTTTGGTCAAAGCTTTGGAGGAGAGTATTCCATTGCAAACTGTGACGATGCGTCTAATCGCTGAGAGTTTAATGGATTGTGTGTCAAAGAAGAAAGACTGTTGGATTATGATCGAGGGCAGCGACACTACCGCGAAGAGGAGTTTGGCTCGTACTGTATCTGAATCTGTTTTTGGATCATTCGAGTCTCTGGTTCATATTGACCTTAAGAGGAAAGGCAACGAGTCAAAGGCCAGCTTAGAAACGCTGTTCACTTGCGGATTGGAGAATCACGAGAAGGTTGTCTTCTTAATTGAAGACATCGATTTGGCGGATTCCCGCTTCTTGAAACTCCTGGCTGATCGGTTTGACGAGAAACGGAGGATGAAAACCAGTAATGATCATTGCCAAGCAATCTTTATTTTGACAAAGGAGGATTCAAGCAATGTTAGAAACAGAGACTCTGTTTTGCAAATTGGTTTGGAGATCACGGAACAGAGTCTGGGGAGAAAGAGAAGACCCGGATCGGATTTCTCGGTTAGGGAGAGTAAGAATTTTAAAGCAGGAGAGATCGAGAATGGGTTTTGGATCAAGAAAGAAGTGTGCTCGAGGCAATCGAGTTTCAATAGCTCTTATCTCGACCTGAACATAAAAGCTGAAGAAGATGAAGGAGAGATCAGTCCTATCTCAAGCGACTTAACCGGAGAGGAGGAGACGGAGCATTCTTCGAATGATTTTCTGAACCGGATTCAGAACCGTTTTGTCCTAAACCGGTCATGTGAACCGGGAATCGAAAAGGCGATGATAACAGCAGCTTTCAGGGAGGTTTTTCCAGAGGCGGAAGGAGGCGGGGTTAGGTTTAGCGTGGAGGACAAGTTAGTGGAGGAGCTATGCGGCGTTCAAAAGGGAGCGTTTGAAAGTTGGTTAAAGGAGGTTTTTCAAACGGGGTTACTAACGGTTAAAAAGGGCGGGAAAAAGGATACTGGTGTAATTAGGATGGTGTTTGGGGGTATAGTTGACAACAAAGGATATGGTGGGGGGGTTGGTGGGTACATGGGTACATTTCTTCCGAACAAAGTCCAAGTTTCCAAGTTCGAGTAGATCTTTCGGTTAAATTCCTTTTGTTTTTTTTGTTCTTTTCTTTTCAATATGTAAAATTTCCATTACTAATGTGGGGGTTTGACTGGTGTAACTCGTTTTTTCTTTTTCCGAATGTAATATAAATGCGTTTTAAGAAAAAAAAATGTGTTTTTATAATTGTTTTTCAATGCTTAGCCGGCATCTAATGTGAAAATTTAATAACAAATCCATGAAATAAAGGTTGGCAACTTGACATTATACATATTGAAGATGCATGCTTGGTTTTCACAGCATTGAAGATGCTTTGTTTTCACAGCAAGTGGCTGGATTAATTCATGAGAGATCTGAATTAAAGTGTAAACCCTCCAAAACCTTTTAAGTGTAAACAACTAAATCAAACTCTTGCCGGGAAAGTAGCCGAATTAATTCATGAGAGATCGGACAATGGAACAAAAAGAAGATTCAAAGATTGCTTGATCGGGAAGATACTGAAATCATAATGGCAATGAACTAGCCAAAAGCAAAGCCAATTAGGTCGACAACTTGACATTATACATATTTTGGATTTATAATTCTGCTACATGGTGATTTTGCAACAGAAAAAGGTAAAATGTGGAAGAGGAAATAAAAAACATTTTCCAGTCATGAAAATAACATATCACTTGTTTTTAACATGCCTTATAATTATGCTCATGTAGTGTGGAGGTAATCCTATGTTCCGTTAAGGTCCATGTCACCGGATGTCCTGTTTAAATGGAAAATTGATAGTATACTTTTTTGCCATGAAAATTAGATTTCGGCTAATGCGAAAGATAAAAAAATTAGATTGCGGTTTTGGTTCCATAAACTTTTCATTTGTCCGTTAGCTTAGATTCTCTTGTTTCGGATTTGTGTTTCAGTTTGGTTTCTCGACAAGTGTTAACAACAATATTTAGATGATAAAAAAAAAATATATATATATATATATATATATAACTGTTTCTATGTAGATAATTAAAGAAAAAAGTTTTTTAAAGTTATACAAGTAATAGGAAAAAAAAAAAGTTATACAAGTAAAAAGGATAATAAGTTAAAGAGAGAGTGTTTTTTTAAACTGTTTAAGTAGTTCTCAGAATGTACCCGATACAGAACAACCGCAAACGAAAAGATTACACAACCATCAAGATACCAATACATATATCAAAAAGAACCATCTAAGAGAAACAAATTAGTACCACTAAAAGATCACTATTCGAAGCTTCAAGAGGCTCAACGATTGTTTCCTCCTCCAAAATCCCATCTGAAATAAGGAAATTACAAACTCGTCTCCACTTGGTAGAATCAAATGGGTGCCTGCAAAATATCAATGATCCTCAATTAACTTCAAAGCTTACAAATTTGAAGCTTTTTTTTTACCAGAAAACGAGAAATGATCAATTTACAACTCTCAGATTAGTCAACAAAATCCCAAAATTTGTCAACGGAGAAAAAATTTCGAAAATTTGGGAAATACTTACAATTTCTCAATACCCATGAAAGAGATGTCATATGCAGATGAATAGATAATCGAAACCTGTCGACGATCAATACCCATGAAAGTCTTTTAGGGATTTAGAACAAAACCATGATCTGGGTCCTGAATCATGATAAGAGAAGAGAGATTGTTGACTCCATGAGATAGAAACCTAAAACCAAACCCCATCACAGATTTTCTCTCAGGAGCGAAAGAGAAACCCTCGACTCTATCGATAACTATGTCTGCAATTAAACAAAAAGAAAAAAAAGAAAAAAAATTTTGAGAAATAAACGGGCTACCCGTTTAATTTTGGGCAAACCCGTTTACGCCCACGGGTCTAAACGGGTGTACCCGTTTATTATTTTATTTTTTTATAGTGTAGGTAAACGGGCCACGGGCCAAATTTTTTTGTAAAAGACCCGTTTGGGCCCGCGGGTACTGTGCCCGTTTTAAACATCTCTACAATGGGCATTGTGTAAGGCGAGAAAGCCCAATGGGCTTAAAGCCGCGATTACTTCGTATTAGAATCTCACAAACGCTACGCTATTAGCGAGTCTGCGATTGCAAACGCGACAACGAACTTCGTATCAAATTTAGAAAGTTGAAAAAGATTCATCGTCCTCTCCGTCAAGATTCTCTAACGAACTGGCGAATAACCAAGAGAGAATGAGTTCTTCAATTGGAAACTGGAAGCACACTGTTCTCTACTTAACCTTAATCGTATCTCTTCTCTATTTCATTGAATCCTTAATCTCCCACAAATTACACATCAACCATAACAAAATCCGTCTGAAAAGATCTCCCGATCTTCCTTTACGTTTCCGTGACGATGGCACCTTCAAGATCCTCCAGGTCCGTTTTGTCTTGATTCGTGCAATTTTTGCTGGTCATTGATTGGATTCTGATCGATATCGCTGGATTATATGATGGCTAAACAGGTCGCGGATATGCATTTCGGAATGGGGAGTATTACTCGATGCAGAGATGTGTTGGATGCTGAATTTGAGTATTGTTCTGATCTCAATACCACTCGGTTTCTTCGGAGGATGATTGAAGCTGAGAGGCCTGATTTGATCGCTTTTACTGGTAAATTTATCAGCTCTGTGACAGCTCGAGTGCTAGATAGTTATATGTTGTGTTTCCTTAAGATTTCCAAATATAGTAAGAATAATTGTTGAACAAAAACTTACTTAAGTGTGCCTTTTGGGGATAATATGTCAGACAAGAGAAAACAACTAATTTGCTGAGGTGTTGTTTGATTTTGTTGTTGATGATTAGGTGATAACATATTCGGATCAAGCACTACTGATGCAGCTGAATCTCTTCTTGAAGCCATTGGTCCAGCCATTGAATATGGAATCCCATGGGCTGCCATTTTAGGAAATCATGACCAAGAATCCACTTTGAACCGTGAAGAGTTGATGACTTTCCTTTCTCTTATGAATTTTTCTGTCTCTCAAATCAATCCACCAGTCGAAGATGACTCTGATCCAACCAATGGAGGCACAATGAGATCAATTGATGGCTTTGGGAATTACCGTCTCAGAGTACACGGTGCACCTGGTTCCGTGCTGTCAAATAGCACTGTCTTTGACCTCTTCTTTCTTGACAGTGGAGATAGAGAAATAGTCCAAGGTAAACGAACATATGGATGGATCAAGGATTCCCAACTTCGTTGGCTTCAAGATACTTCTAAACAGGTAAAAGAGATAATGAATTTCTCAATATATGTAGTGAAAAGCTCAAATATTAGATCTTTCATCATAATGACACATTAGTCAAGATTCATTACCTCTAAAGAGACTCTCTGACTAAACAGGGCTATAGCCAGAGCATTCCTGGTCATCCTCCAGCGTTAGCCTTCTTCCACATCCCAATCCTGGAAGTCCGTGATCTTTGGTACACACCCTTTATTGGCCAGTTTCAGGAGGGTGTGGCATGCTCCATTGTTCAGTCAGGAGTCTTAGAGACCTTTGTGTCCTCCGGAAATGTAAAAGCTGCGTTCATCGGACACGACCATGTCAATGATTTCTGTGGAAATCTAAAAGGGGTATGGTTTTGTTACGGTGGAGGATTTGGATACCATGCTTACGGAAGACCAAATTGGCACAGAAGAGCAAGAGTGATAGAGGCTAAGCTAGGGAAAGGAAGAGACACATGGGCAGGAATCGAGCTTATCAAGACGTGGAAGCGTCTTGATGATGAAAACTTGAGTAAGATAGACGAACAAGTACTATGGGAAACTTCCTACCAATTTCTGAATTGATCAACGGGCAAAGACATATAAGGTATTTTACCTCGTCCTTTCCTATAATTCCCATCTTTTGATGTTTTGTGTGTGAATTTTCTGTCCCTGCGTTGAGGCTTGGGTAACGACATTCTTTGCATATAAATACGATATGAGTCTTTTGTTGTGAAAAACGTTTTTCAGATGGTCAGCTTTTATTAGGACAATCCTGTCGAAACATATGTGAAATGGAAGCACCGAATTTCGTTTGGGATACTTTCATTGTTGTTTCAGTGTGATCTCTTTGACTATTAGAATCATTTTTTTTTTTTTTAGAATCATTTTTGCTTATTAATAAAATTTATTTGACATTATTTTTTAGAAATTCATTTGGGTCTTTTTAATTTTTTGTCAGCTTTTTTTTTTTTCGCTTTTGGTAAGAATTTTGCTATTAGCTACTCCAATATACAATCATATCATTCGTTGTGTGTGTCTTGTTACAAATGTATCGATTTTCAAAACCATTTCTTATTTTTCTTTTTCCTATTTGTTTGTTTTACTATTTTTGTCATTTTGTTGCTAGTCTTAAGTATATTATATTTTGGGATACTTCTTTTATTTTTCTTTTGGTCATGGTTCTAAGTTTTGATTATTTTAAAATTTTTTAGGGCCAATTTTTCTTTTGTGCCCACACTGTTTATAATTGATAAGTATGGAATATTTTCCATAGTTACCAGAATTATTAGACTATCAATAAGCCCTCGTGTCGAATATCATCATAAAATATAATATAATATAATGTAGTGCTGTTCATTTTATCTTTTCCTTTATAAAATTGGAAAATATCTAGATTTTTTGATTGACCAATTACAATAGAGATCATTTGTACTAATAATAGAGATTATTTTTTCTTTCAGTAAGAAACAAGGGTGTCGTATAACTGGACATATACGTTGTTGTCTCCCGAGACTTTGGTCTTGTCTCATTCTCATTCTCTTTTGCCTTCTCTATATAAAGCTCACCAATCGGACAAGAGACCAACGAAACGGAACAGACAGTTGATTCGAAATCTGTCGGAAAATGAATGGTATCGACCAAGAAATCAGCAATTACTGGGATTCCAACTCGTTCCTCCAAAACGAAGATTTCGAATACGACAGGTTCTTTCTTTCTTTCTTTTTTTTTTTTTTTGTTTCTCTCTTTTTCTTCTTCACTTTCCAATTTTGATAGTTGTCTTTCCATTTGTTAAAAAAAAAAAGCTGGCCTTTGGAGGAAGCAATATCTGGGTCGTATGATTCGAGTTCGCCGGACGGGGCGGCTTCGTCCCCGGCTTCTAAGAATATTGTTTCAGAGAGAAACAGAAGACAGAAACTTAACCAGAGACTCTTCGCTCTTCGATCAGTTGTTCCCAATATCACTAAGGTTCCTTTCTAGCTCTAAACTCTTTGTCTTGTAATTTCAAGATCCCAGCTTATTATGGATTCTCTATTTTTTAGATGGATAAAGCATCAATTATCAAAGATGCTATTCGTTACATAGAAGAATTACAAAATGAAGAAGGGAAGCTCGAAGTTGAGATCAGAGAACTTGAATCTACACCAAAGAGTAGCCTGAGTTTTAGCAAAGATTTTGATCGTGATTTACTGGTTCCTGTCACATCCAAGAAGATGAAGCAGCTTGAATCCTATTCTTCTGGTTCTATAATCGAAGTTCTCGACGTAAGTCCTGGTTCCTACTTTCACCTTGAAATCATAGACTTTAAGAAAAGAAAAATTCATTAAAAATCGGTGGTTTTTTTTTTTGTGTGATTGAAGTTGAAGGTGACATTCATGGGAGAGAGGACAATGGTGGTGAGTATAACATGTAATAAGAGGTCAGACACAATGGTGAAACTGTGTGAAATCTTTGAGTCATTGAATCTCAAAATCCTCACTTCCAATCTCACCTCTTTCTCTGGCATGATCTTCCACACTGTCTTTATTGAGGTCAGCATCTTTCTCTTTCTCTCTCTTTAATTAGTTAATTACTAATTAGAAGTAATGATTGAAATTAGTCAAGAGTGGATAGTAGTAATCTTTTTAAAAAAAAAGTTAAAGGAAGCATTCAAATATAGACATTATTGCTTTAGTGAACTTTTCTAAAAGTCTCCATCATTCAATGCTAATTTTGTAAATCCCATGATATTAGTTTCTTTTTTTGTCATAAATATTTCTTAAAATTTATCAAACTGGAAATAGTTTTTTTTTGTTTTTGTAAGTTTTCTTAGCTTGTGTATGGTTAATTTAGGTAAACTGTGTCCGTAAGTCAAATTTTTAATTAGATTTTGGAATATCATCTGTTCTTTTGGGGTATTTGGATTTCTGTGGTTTAAGTCTTTGCTCGTGCCAAATTATTATAATACTAAATGTCTTATTCGTGACGCTGGCAATGAGCACATTGTGTTATTACTTTATTTGTTTACCTGAAAAAATTAATATAAATACTTTTCCAAAATCCAAGATTTGTCGATTTGATACTGATTTAATGATTTAGACGACATGGACCTTTCTGGTTGATTTAAAGCAAGATTTTATTGAGTAAACTAATGATTAAATTAGGAAAAATATTCGACTTAGTCTGTCGTCTGATATAGTTTATACATTTTTTTTGTTGGCCACTTAACTGTGTGGCTTAATTTGTAATTTGGTCATCAAGTAACTTGCATGATATTGAAAACTACGTAATATTATTGCTAATTCCATTGCTAAAAGATATAAACTCTTTTAAGTTTTCTTTTGACAATTCATATAAACTACTAAAAAAGTTTTACTAGTTGATCTTATAATATTCTATTTTGGTAATATAGTTTCTATTTTTCTAATGGTAACGTAAATTAAATGGGTTCCATATCGGAAGCTTCCAGTTGCGACCAAACATTTATTGGGTTTTGTTTTTAGTTTTTGTTTTTGTGGTCCCACATTTATTGTAATTTGGTCCATGTGGTTATATAAAAACAAAATAATATTATCTCTGTGGTAAGCAGAATCTGATTGCTTTGATATGAATTTTGTTCAACTGCTCGAATTAAATAACAATGGGATATATAATATGATATAAATGATAGACTATATAGCTAATTCTGCCAAGTACATCATATATTGTCTGGAGATAATAAATATATAGCTGATTCTATCAAATACTTCACAGAAAAAAAAAATAAAAATAAAGGGTCAATAAATTATTGGATCTTAGAGATAAGATTATGATCGCAATTGCTAATTAAAGAATAGTATAGATTACTTTATCGTTAATGGGACCTGTCTCTTCTTTAGCTCATGTCTTCATCTGTATTTTCCATTTGTAATGTCTCGTTAAAGTATTGATATAATCCTTTTAATTTCAAGTAAAAATCTAATTTATGTTGAAGCTGTGATTGCTAATTATTAATTTGTATGATTAACAGGCAGATGAAGAAGAACAAGAGGTGTTGCGGTTAAGAATAGAAACAGGAATAGGAGCTTATAATGAAACTCAAAGCCCCACTTTGAGCATCGACTCTCTTTACTAATATTTCTTTTTTTCTTAGGCTTCTCTCTTTACAATAAATATGTCTCTTTTCATTTTTCTTCTCCTTCGTTTTGTTTGTCCATCACGAAGACCTTCTTTTGCCTTTATATTATTATGTCTATAATAAACGTTCGCATTGTATGGACCTTAATTTAATTTGGGGAAATGGTTATTATTATTTGTCAACATATTTTTTGCAAAAAGAGATCACCATGAATTTTCTTTCTAATTTCACAAAACTCATACTATATAGTTTCAAGAAAATAGTATCCCACAATACCATATTCTAATTCCAATTTTTTATCGAGTAAAAGATACAGATGTTTTAAATAATTCTGTCACTTTTATATATGTTTTAAGCTAAACAAAATTAAAAGAAAAAAGAAAAATCAGAGAGGTAAATCTTTTTGGTAAAATACAAATGCTGTTGGAAAAGTGGAAACATAAAAGAAAAAGGAAAAAAAAAAGAAAAAAAGAATCACTGGTAGTGTCGCTTCTAAATAGTAAACACTGAAAAGTGAAAAACCAAAATGGTTGAAATTGTATACTGAGTAATTTAGAGAAACTAAAACATCTTCAAAATGACCAGCACTCCAATTTTAAGTATGGCCACAACAAAAGACGGCCAATAAAGAGTATTTTAGAGTTATACATAACAACATATACATAACAAACGAGCGTCCATACATGGTTCGAACCTGCATCGTTTTACCAGTCTTTGAGCAGTTCTCCGGCAACATCCCGGTAGCTGACTTTCTTTTTCTTCACAGGAGGAGGAACTGCGTCTGCCTCTGCTTCCACACTAGTATTATCAGTCTCGGTGCCGAGTTTTCTTTTCTCTGAAGACTCACAATCACCAGAAACATTAGCCTTTCTATTTTCCCCGGTGATTCGGTTTGATGTCTCTGTGTTTTTTTGACTGAGACTCGGGAACATGCCCATTAACATAGCTTGTAGTGGATCCTCATGGACTTGTAACTTTTCTTTCATATCAATCTCGGTCTTTGCATTTCTAGAATCTTGTGAGGCCTCTTCAACTGCTACTATGTTGTCAGTTTGCAGTGATTCTCTGTACTTTGCTATGTCAGTTTCTCGGGTTTCTTCGTTTGCCAATGATTTCCCAGATGCATTACTCTCTTCTGCAACCGCAGACTCATTTGTTTTGTCATCAAAATCATCATTTTCCTCGGACTCATCTCCTCCTATCTTCGAAGCCTTCTTGCCTCTTCGTGATCTCTGTACTCTTTGGGTTTGTCCCACACGAGACCTTCCTCTCTTTGCAGATTTTCCTCTCATCGAGTTTCTTTGAGCATCGCCAGACGAATCAGTCTCTTCTGCTATATCACCAAGTCTTGTTGAAACCTTTTCTTTAGAAGCATCACTCTCCTCTGTTTCATCTCCACCTATCTTAGAAGGCTGCTTGCCTCTGCGTCTCTGTACTCGTTGCACTGAGTTTATAGAAGACCTAACAGCTCGGGTATTTGAGCGTCCTCTTGAACTCGTAATTTCCATTTTAGAGGAAACTGGCTCTTCAGTTTGAGCACTAGCACCGGAAGCTACTTCCGTTGTATCATGTTCGGATTTACTGAAGCAAACAGAGATAATATCATTAGAAGCTTTCTATATTAACACGCCTTTATATAGATGAGAGATTTCTATTTCATTGGTAGAAAAGAACTCATCAAAAAGTGTTGACTCACTCTGATTCTTCAGTATCGGACTCTTCCATATACTTAGGCCTCAGAGTGTAGACGTCCTCACACAGTTTTTGCTCTCTTTGTAAGCTGTCCTCTAACCAGTGCGAGCTAACAACATGCAGCCTTCTCTTCAACAGAAGACGTTTCTCCATTTCGCCGAAACTATTGACGAGAGACCCGAGACCAGAGTCTTAATCCTTATTATAATGTGGTGCTAAACTCAATAGCAGAAAAACATAAAATTTAGAATACCTTTTCGAAACTGAAGTAAAATCCAAAGAGTGTTCTGCTATAGCAAGGACTACAAGGTGTGACGCATGAGCAAGATTATTGCTAACTTTACCACCACCCATTAAGACTTCAAGCGCTAATCTCTTAGCCATAATTCCCAACAGAGCTTCCTCTTCGGTGCTCCTTCAAGCAAAAAATGACACATTGAAGATGATGAGGATAGCTTTAGGTAACTGACAGGTTCAACATAAGAAGAAAACAAGAGGGGCCTTACAATGTTTGACTATACGGGTAAAAGTAAACGCAGCAGCCGAAGAGGCAGGACCATCTTTTCTCTGGACATAACTTTTTCTTGTAGTATTCAATGGATTTCGAGTCTTCAGATTGCTTGGCATTGTCTAAGACCTGGAAACGAAGCAGAAGGGATTGCATGTTGCAACTCGATTTAATGATTCCAGTGAATAGTCTCAATAAGTAATACGATATTTCCAAGATGGCTAACTGAACATATATACCTGTTTGAGACCTTCAAGGTCTAAATCCCAGTAATAAGAATCCGAAAATTCATCAATGTCATCCTGTAATTTTGTCCTTGAAGCATCAGTGAGGTGGAGGAAGTACCTTCAAAATTGGCCGCACACGTTTTTCCATTAGATGAGACGAAAAAGCACAAGAAACCCTAAAGGGTTGATACCATAAAAAAATGTTGCTAGGACTCACTTTGGCTGCAAAGGAAGCATCTTATTTCGTGAACAACAGTCTAAGACCCATGAAAAGTGGATTACATCTCGATGACGCTTTGCTGCCTGATACTTTATTCCTGAAGTAGGTCATTGATGCTCGTTTATTAAACTTGTTTTGAGATGCACTCATGTGTACAAAAAGGTTTGGTAAGAAATCTATAGGTAAGAGTAAGAAAGTGACATACCATTGCTTTCCGCTGCAATGCAATGAGTCACTGAGTTGTTTAAGTTCATTGAGAACTTCCCTCCATTCTCAACCACCATTTTGTGTAATGTATCAAGAGAATATGACCGAGGAACGTTAACAAAATCTGTTAGGTTAGTCAAGGGAATAAAGAAAAGTGTAGTATGACAAAGTTATCAAAGTTTGCAAGTTCAGAACTTATCCATGTAAAAAGGTGTCCAAGTCTAACAGAGGAACACAGCTGGAAATGCAATCAGTAAGATACGCAGGTGAGATGGGGCAGAGAGGAAAAAAATCATATAAAAACATGTCAAAGGATACAAAAGATCATATTTAAGAAGATTGAGGTCTTGCCCTTGATATCCGATACATCAGTTTGAATAAACTGAGACGGGACAAGAGAGACATTCTTTTTCTCTCCTCTCTTAGAGGGTTTACTGACTTTCGGATTGTCCTGTGTGCTTTCGGATTCCTTCTGTTTCTGAGTGGTGCCGTTACTCGAGTTTACCAATTCCACGAAAGCTGCAAAATCAACATCAGTCGGACATATAAAGTGGAAGCAAATCGGTGATTTCAACTTTCATGAAAATGGGAACCTTGGACAGTTTTACCCACCCTGCACATCGAGACATTCATGCCAAGGCTTGTCATACCTTACTTTATCAATACGAGGAAACCTAAGGCTGTAAGGTGCAACAAACACCTAAAAGAAGCAGAATTTTACATGAACTATAGCATATGCATTATAAGCGACAAATCTGCAATGCCTATAACTGTTGAAAAAAAAAAAAACAAATTAGAGGTAACTAGCTAATCTTCGCATTCTCACATCTTATGAACATACCTCAGACCTTATTGTCCTGATATCACTAGTGATGGAAAGTATTATTGATCTGCAACAAGGGAAGAGAAAAGATATGAGCACAGAACATATATTGTATTCAATGATTCTAATTCTTATGTTTCAGTTGAGGAAAAGGAGATAATTGACAGAAAACTAACTTCTCTGGGCTTTCAATCCAAACATCTGGTCTCTCTTTTGAGTGGTTTGTGACCTGATAGAAGCTTGGTGGAGCCTTCTTTGGGTGTTCATTTTTTCTGAGTCACAAATAAAATATGTGATAACTATTAAAGAAACAGGCGGTTCTCATCGTCAAAATATTATACCAAAATTTTTCTAGTTTGATAGCTGTTTCTCGTGACTCGTAAGCCATATCTAGTATTAGAGAACACTTTCTTATATCCTTGATCTATCCCATATATTTTTATATTTTTTTTGTTTAAATGAGATGAGAGAGCCATTGAACTGTTCCGTCTCTAACCTGAAATAAGGCTTCAGTTTGCTTACAACAGTGTCAAGCTCATCATCAGAAAGTCCAGTGCCAACTCTACAAAAGGACATAAATCTGCAAAAACAGAATAGCTTATCATTGATAGTTAGACCTGAATTGTCTTGGAAAACAACTAAAAATTCTGATGACATGGAAAGCTTTAAAGTCGTCATGGCCCATATTCTCTCAAGACTGTTTCAGTAGTTTCTATTGATAATCTGATTTCATCTTCTAAGAGATTATGTGAAACCATAGAAAGACTTACCGCCTGGGATATACATTTGCCTCTGCCCGGTCAGCCAAGGCGACGAGAAACTGGGCTACCTCCCCTCCACGACGTCCGGAGCCATAGTATCCTCCTGGCAAAGATGTAAAAATCCCCAATAAGATCCAATGGAAATGACCACCACTTTTGAAAAAGGAAAAGTGATAGCATATCAAACTACAGACCTATTATAAGAACATCAAGGTCAGAACCAGCACGGATATATTCAGGCTTCAACTTCAACCACTTGCCACTACGATCTCCAGGTTCCCATTTCGATCCCAGGTCTTTAAGCACAATTCCTTCATCCCTGAGGACAAAGAAGAAACTGGATTGGAAACTGGAACACACATCTGTGAAGAAAATCATATTGATGTCTCTGTACTAGAGGGTAGATTCTGACAAGCAAGTATCACTGTTCAGATAAGGCCGAGAAGGCACCATCCAAACGTATTGCAAAACTCATGTATAGTGGAGAGAGAAACTTTGGCTGCATTTAGGATAAGAAAAATAAACCTGTTTTCAACTGTTTCTTTAAAAAATCGCTCAACATCAGCAGCAGCATGAACAACAATAGACCAACTAGGTTCCCCTGCAAAAAATGATTGTTCACGTATCCATTTTTAAACAGGTTATGATCCCAAACGAGATGAAATAGTTGTATGAGAAATTTAAGAGACTCATAATGATGCCAGAGTCTAAAAACATAGCGCCAAAAGAATCATCATTGATTTAACTGTGTCACACTTGTGAACTTTCCTGAGTCAACAAGAATCTTAGTAGTCCTTACCAGAAGGGCGGTGAACATTGAGACCACCTTCAGGTACTAAAACTTCGAGCCGACCTTTTAAAGGCTTGACCACTTTCCTCAGCAGTTCATGTCGTTCCTTCAAACTCTGGTGGATGACGCTAGTATCGCCAACATAAAGAACATCAAAGGCAACATCTGGTACAAGGTCAAGGAAAAGAATATCTCTAAAGTCGTTTCATCATGAACATTCTCAACTGTGGGCATTAACTTCTCCTCATAAGGATACAACACAACTGCATTAGCAGATAGAAGAACATAAGAGTTTGTAGCCGGATCCTCAAATAGTATCACTTGCAAAATAAAGCAAACAACAAAAGTAAAAAGGTGGGACTTCGGATATGAACCTGTCTATGGCTGTCAAGACCCTCCCTTGCTGCCTTGGCTGTGAAAAAGAGTACAGGAAGGATCAAATCTACTGCAAGCAAGACTAAGCTTTTCAACATAAAAAATTATTGATTAGACGCCAAACCTATTTCCTGGTTCGAACCAAACTCAGCAAATCGATTCAGAGATGTATCCCAGACCAACATTTCACCATCAAGGATACACCTAAATGGCATTAAAAGAAAATGAAAAATGGTATATCTCAAAGTTTCAAGCTTGTATAATCTTCCAGAGCCTATATAAACAGCAACTGGATTCTTACTTGTCCGCCAATATATTTTGTACAATAAGATCCGACATGGCATGTGCATATTCAGAATGGTCAAGGAAGTTTCTGCAGCATCACTAACAAAAGTTAAGTCCAAATTCCCTATCTGTCAACACAAAGAGACCGGTGGAGGATTTGAAAGTTGAAACAACTACAAACAACATTTGACCAAACGGAAAAAATAGTCATGAACTTTGCCATATGCAAATAAGATCTTCTATCGAAACATTTATAGAAGGGTAGACGAAAGAGATGTGATTCACCTAGAGAAGTAATGTATCTCAGTCCCACATTTGTGTATTTGTATGCGATCTCCATCAAATTTGCATTCAGCAACTATATCTTTCCCATGTAGCTATGTCGAGGAAAGAAAAACTCATGCATTGGTTGAAGAAATATAACACCAATACAACGACACAACAAAAAAAAAATACTGCACAGGGAAATGGAGTAAGCTGACAGTAGAGTTGATGAAATTTACCTTCTTCCAAGCAGCATTTACATCACCAATACGCATAGCTAATTGGGGTCGTACGGCTTTTCCTACCTCTATATCCTACAAAGTAACGAACAACCAAACCACCACGTGAGAGAAAGTCAACGCGTTGAGCGCTAAGTCTAAGAAATTTCACAAAATCATAGAATGAGCAGTCAGATACATAAGGAAAGACATATACTTTGGCTAGCGTTGAAATGAACAGCAACCAAGGGATCACAACAATCATAAATTAAAAGACTATTCTACAGTAGTTTGAAAGTTGTCATTCAAGTATTTCTCATAACAAAAACCTGGCGCTTATGCCGTTGGTGTCGATCCCTCAACTTTTCACAGACTAGTTTCAAGTCACATGTGACATTAAACAAGTCTTCAGCATCTGGATGGAACTCCTGAAATATACTCTTCTCGCTCATTCCCAGTTTCAAATCTATAAAACATTAACCAACAAATCAGAATCTCAATAAATTGAAAGAAAAAGATGGAAACTTTATATGAACAAACTGAAAAAAGTTCTTACCTTTCAGAATTATCCTAATGACCCACTTCATCTCCTGTGCATTAGTCTTCTGAATCAGAGTAGAAAGAACAGAAGTTTTCTCCGCTCTATATTCACAAACCAACACACGATTAGAGAGTAACATAAAAACAAATGAATCAATATGAACTGTAAGGATTAGAGAAAGCACCTGTTCTCACTTGAAGCTAAACGATCAAGCAAATCATTCAATCCCTTAATAGTCAAACCACCTGAAGCCATTCCTTGTCTACGTTGCAGTACCTGTAATCACAAAAATCTTCAAGAACCCAAACCCTAAATCCTTCCAAAACCCCAAAAAGTCAAAAACAGTCTTAACCTCAGCAGCAATTAGGGAAAAGTTTCCAGCATTGGCTCCAGCTTTAGCGGTTCCACCTTTACGCCAATTGAGAAGACGAACAGCGTCAGGAGCGTCACGAGAGATGCCAAGAGCGTCGATCAGACACGTGGCGAGCACTGACTCCTTGAGGCCGTAGCTACCTCGTTCTCGATCAAGCGACGGGATGATGAGACGGACTGCGACGAAGTAATCTGAGGGTTTACAGTAAGTGTCGAGAAACTTGCGGAATTTGGAGCGTTTCTGAGAAGAGGTCTTGCTTTTTTGAATCCAGTTGAAGAGAGATACTAGAACGCTGAATTTGATCTCCTCCGTCATCTTATTTCGCCGTGAATTTGAGATTCCGCGTGAGACGATGGTTAATTAGGGGAGAAGAGTGTTGGAGAATCACTGAGCAGAGTCGTGAATTGCTTGCCGGAGAAGAAAGTAGCGTTTGAAAAAGTCGCACGGCCGGTTCTGTAACATTTGACAGCGACTCGTGTTTTCTCTCCCAGACAGACTCACGGTAATATTAATTCTAAATTACACATTTAGCAGCTATTTCTTTTAAAATTCAAAATTGCGATGAAACTTATGTAATAGATCAGTTCAGTCCAATATGTATTATCAGGCAACCGTCATTTATAAGCTGTATATATTGAAAATGATTTGACAACGATTGCAAAAGGTGGATCATGAATTAATTTGGGGGATAAAGTTGGTGTGTTAGTGTGACAAAATTATGAGATCATATCAGAACTTCGAAGTTATAACTAGTCCCAAAAAACGAATTTAAACATGAGGATTATATTGGCTTTAAGTATTAAATCAAGCTTAAGATCTACAGCTTTTGAAATCAATAAGCATACAGTTCTAATCCAAATTTCATTACAAGGTTGAATTAGCCTATTCGCCATCGTTTCCATCCGTCTTTCAGAAAGTTGATCCGTTATATCCGAAGAAGGGTCGCTGCGAAAAACAAATCAAACAATTTAACTAACTTTCTATTCATTGATCAAGTTATAAGATATATAACATATTTGATATTCAGAACATTGTGCTTTTAAGTGTATTTATATAAAAATATAGCCCATCATCACAAGACCATAGCTTTAACTGTCAGGATTGTATATAATATAAATTGAACTTAGATCATCATCTTATGTATTTCGTTTCATGGAGGCATGTGACATGCTTTTAGCTTGACGCAAAACGATTCTTACCGGGGAATCGTAGAACTTGATATAAAAGCGGGAACTGTCTATAGAGAGCTTAATTTGGAGAATCTCAGATATCGTCTCACTAAGCCTCCCATTTACGCCTGGTCCTAATCCCCCAATAGATATCAATTCTCCATACGCAGCGGGTTCCTCGGTACCCGCAAATGCAATAGGCACTCCACTGTTAAGCAATATCATCACATACTGAAAACAAACAAGAAGAGAAACAGACGTTGTATAAGTAATGACCAGGCGAAATGTAGCTCACAAGCGTGAGAAACCTTTAGTGATATTGTCGAGATACAATGTTATTGGCTCATGACTTGCCATTCACAGAGTAATTTCATCAAACAGTTTGTGTGCATATATACCGGCAACATCATGAACTTAACTACTTAACCAACAACTGAAAATTTTCCATTCTACTCTGCTTTCATATAATCAAAACACTAAACAAGAAAAAAAATTGAAAGTTTTATTCATAAATTCGCGTAGAAACGGCGGAAACAGAGAATTAGAATTATATACGGATTCAGGTTTGCCGATGATCTTAGCGACGGCTTTAGTAGCGTCCTTGAGGATGTCGGAGCAAGTGACGGCGTCGACAGGTATGTTAGTGAAAAGATTCAAAGTGGGCATCTTCTTGATTCTTCTCCTTTTGCCGACAAAATCAAAACCAGTGGCTTTTTAGTTGTGGAAGTTGAGATAACGGTACGAGCAAAAATGTAACGAGTACCTACCATTTATTAACATTATTTCATTTAAAAAATAAATTGAAATCATACCAAAACGATACCAACCGATATAAATTAGATAAAAGTAATCAAACCGGGATCCCGTGGGCCTACAATTCAGCCCGATAATACGTGATTGCAGCCCAAAAGAAACCCCGAAGATTTACAATTACAGACAAGTTTTTTTTTGGGTTTCTTTTTACATTTTGGAGGGGACCAATAGAGTTGTCTTTCCTAATTTCGATTTTTTTTTTTTTTTTTTCATTTTTTTGGAATCAGCATGGGGAGAATCATGTACTCGCATAACTCTTTCACCTTTGCCTTTCCATGCTTATGATAAGCCTTTAACCTTTTTTGGATCCAAGGAAGGAGTAACGGACAAAAGAATAAGTGACTTAACTCTGTAGTCTGTACTTAAGTAGCTGGCCAGTTAATTAGAGATATTTTTCAAGAAATTGCTTAGGACTTGAGTAGCCATTTGGTTTATTATAACTGGTGCTTTCATTGAGTGAACACATATTAAAAAATGTTATATATCTAATATAACTGTGAACTTATCGCATTGAAATGAAACAAATAGAATTGGCTTAAACTTAAAGCATCACTTCGTTTTTTTTGTAATATCAGTATGGTTTATACTCGTTTATTTTATAAGCCACCACAGTATGTAAAATTACTAATATTTCTATAACTCAGTTTTACAGTATTGTTTGTTATTTTCTGAGTCCTGATTTCAAAATATTATTTGTATATATTATGATTTGTATGATTGTACTTTGTTTATTGAAACATAAAACATTAAGTCCCTATATTAGTGTATTGCGATTTTACTATATACAGTATACTATATTATGTCTCTTGTTACTTTTAGTACTAAATTTCAATCAAAATCTTTCGGACTGTCTATATTTATCTAGTTAGTTAGTTGTCTTGTTTGTCTGTTTTCCATCTTTAAGATCCCAAAGGTTTCAAAAGTTTATCACAAGCATGGAATGCAAAATATGAAAGAGTTATGCCATTGCATTATTACCCATGCTGATAAAAAAAAAAACAAAAGTAAGACTCGAATTTTAGCGCAAGACATAGTTTTAATGGTCCCCTCCAATCTGTAAGAGAAGAAATAGTTCACTTGTTGGTTGTAACTATTTGTGTTACTCTTCAGCCATGAGCCAATTGATAAAAAAATTATAAATTCACATTTTCAGATCTGCCTATAGTCTCATTTGAATTTTATTTTTAGCTATAAGTGATTTCATTTTACTTGATTTTTATATTTTTTTTTTTAATTTTGTTACTATCAAACTCTTATGTATATATCAAACTTCTACATGATATATGATTCTAGTTCGTAATGTTAAATTTTTTTTTTTTTTTTGTTAACAGACTTTAAAAAGTTTTGTTATTAAACGAATTATATACATACAAATTCACTGATGATATCCAAATGAATGGTTACATGGGGTTTCTAATTAAGATGGCATATGTTTTCTCTCCCCTTAAAACAAGTAGGTTTTTGTTTTCTTTAACCTATATTTAATATTCGTGTATCCTCTATGATATCTCGTGTGGTTTATGTTAACCTATAGTATAAGAACAAAAAATTGTAAGACCCATTAGATGTGGCCGAAATAACTACATGGTAAGATAATTGTAAACAAGTTTGTCCGCTATGTCTATTTTTTAATTTAGAGGACAATAAGAATTATGACATTCAAGGGTTTAAACATAACCGTATCCTTTCTGATTACATGGTCTTGATCAAGTCATCAAGATGTGAATTATGAACATTGAAAATGACCGCCAAGAAAAACTTTAAATTATTTTTTTATTTCATTATTGATATAGTCTAGTAGTCTCTAGTGTAACAAATAAATGTTTGTGCACAAAAAAAATGTCACTGTTTTTTACATTTATACTTTTTAAAATCTTCATGTTAATCACGCTATCTAGTCCATAATCCTTTGAAATCCACATAAATCACAACTCGATACGCCTCGTTTTATTTTATGAACACGGGAGTCACAAAGAGTTTTTTTTTTAATAAATGAATCACAAGATAAAAAAAATCCAAGGAATTTTCAAAGCAAAATAGATTGAAAAGTCTCTCCCTAATGTCAAAAACTTGGAAAATTGGGTTAAATAATATTCGGGTACATAGTACTACTTTAATCACATATGCTGTTAAGATTAAAATGTACTCCATTAAATTACCTTTCATCCACCAAAACTTTTATTGAAAAAAGGGTAAAGAATTGTTAAGGAAATGGAAGAGAGGTCACATGTTGTCATAAGAATAACATAAGAACAAAACTTACTTTGGAACAGTGCCATAACAAGGTTTATCCTATTTTTTCTTGAGGTTCAAATTCTCTCCAGCACACCTTCTTTAGATAAGAAAAATTCTCTACATTTCAATTTTCTATAAAGATTTTTTTTTTTTTTGTCAACCGACTTTTCTTATAAAATAGTAACTAATTAGAATTCTAAGTTCTATTTCTGGTCAAATTTGTTTTTTATTAGAAATTTTTCTACTAACTAAGAAGTAAGCATATGAACCAAATTGAACTGAAATTAGTATGAATACGAAATAACGTTTTCTGATTAGTAGACTTCAAGAATCTGGTTGTGGTTTCTGATTATATTATCAATTAAAAATATTCATCATACTGGTATGATCAATCATATGGATATATATATACAGATTGATGATGAGTATTTTATTATAACAAACATGAAAAAATTTAAGTAAATCGAAAAAGAAATATGCATCATCACAGAAATTAGTATATTGATCTTGTACTCTCTTTTTTTTTTGGTTTTAATCTTGTAGTAAATTTTTGGCCCAAAAAAAAAAAATCTTGTAGTAAATTATAGCTGATGAGTGAAAAAAATTGTGTAAATTTATTTTATATAATCTTTTAGTCATATTTAGAAACTAGATATTTTACAAGCATATTTTATCTCTGTCAATGTGTTAGAAGTTGTTTCATCTAGATATTTATAACCCCCACTAAAAAAATATCAAGAAATGGGGAGGAAACCAAGCAGGTATTAAAATAACAACTATATATATATATATATATATATTAAATTTTGTAACTTTGATTTTATTTTACCTTCACCACAAGACTCACGGCCAATAGATGAACTCTTACGGACAGAGTGAGATTATACAAGTCAAAGAATAACATCCGAATTACCGAATTGGTAATGAATATACTCGAGTATAATAAATTTGTCAATAGATTAAAGTAGCAACGTATATTATGTTGTTAAGTAGTAGAAATGCAAGTTACTTTGTAATGTATTGGGTTTGTTAAATTTTTTTCTTTCTTTTTGTTAATAGTTTGTTAAGTACTTTTAGTCAAAATGTTTATGTAGACGGATAACTCGTGGATATCATATCTATACATAATGGAATGGATATGTATTTTCTATTATAAAAGCAAATTATCTATATAAATAGAAAATCTAATATCTAACCCGGAGTCATTGAACGTAATGAGGTAAACGTAGGTTTAGCTTACGCCACAAATTACTTCAAATGATACCAAAAAGGTTCCAATCATTTCTTCTCTCACATACACAAGCCACTAGCCCACCACTTCTCTCTCTACGCTTTTGTTTTAAATATAATCAATAGAAAATACAGTAATTTTTTTTTTATGATTGTAATGTTAATACTGTAAGTACGACAATATTGTAAGCTTGCTTTTACTAATGCGTCTATATATTACGGCCGTTACTTTTCTATTGTTTATTTTGCAGAAACGAATGAAAAGTTTAACTTAAAGTGTGTTGAAGAAAGTAATATAAGTGATGCACGTAATTGGAATTAACAAAAAGTTTTGATAAAAAATGTTGACAACCCAAAAATGATAATTTCAAACTATCATGTCTATACATATCCAAACAATCACCTGACACAAAAATATAGATAAGAAAGTATGCTAATATTTTATCCCAAATATGCAAAATTAGTAAATTTGAAAATTAAAACCCTTAATAAAAAGGAAATTACTAAATTAATAAAGTCGGTTTTTAAGAACACGTGAAAACGTCTCCCGACCAGGCGACCACAGTCAATTAACAAAAACCCACCACGTCATCAAAGAAATCTAGTAGAGCCAATGATTATATGCCACGGCGATGGATAAGGTGACCTTTCCTCGTTTTCTCTTTAAGATCCCAAAAAGATTTTGCCGGTTTGGATGATGATGATGTGGTTTTTGCATTTTTTAGCAAATAATCCAAATGGAGAATCTCACATTACCCTCCACAAAACCATTCATTAATATGATTATTAGTCTCTAAACAGCCTGGATTAAACTATTTAACCTTTTACTTGGTTAAACCTTATTGAAAAGAAGACAAACGAATCCAACATCATAACTAAATAAAATTTGGTTTTTTTAATTATAGATATTTTAAAAAATTAAATTGTTGTTTATATTTTGAGTAAACATTAACTAAATAATTGGTTTTTATATTTTGAGTAAATGTTATTTAATGTGATAACGAGGATAATTTTATAATTAATATAAAAAATATTTATCTTCATTCGAGTTATGACTGATCGCCGCCACACTACTAACCATTGGATCGATAATCCGATTAATAATTTTTTTTTCAATAAAAATTATTTAATATAACTAAAAGAGTAACTTTTTGAAAAATCAATCTGCAAAAAATTTATTTCTATTCGAATGATCACGGATCGCCGCTATATTACCCTACAACTAGATCGATAAACTAAATAACGGTTTTAAATTTTGAGTAAGTATTAGTTATTATAGTAAAATAATATTTTTGATATATTATATATCAATATGCGACAAGTTTATCTTCATTTGAATTATGATCGATCGCCGCCACGATCAATTTTTTTATATTTTTGGTTGAACAATCAATGTTTAATCTTCTTATATTTATTTTTTTGTCTTTTAAATCTACAAATTATTTGTCAATAACTCTCAAATTTATTGTCAAATATATAATTTTTTTTTTTGGTTTAATAAGTCCAACATGATAACAAAAAAATTAATAATAAAAAATGAGTAATTCAATATTACCGTTTTTCTTTAATTCAAACATAGTCATTGTAGATAAAATCGAAGCGTTTACAATATAAACAATTTCCTTGTAAAGTATTGAAAGATTTCTGTAAAGGGTAAAAAAAATCTTAATTCAGGGGAGTATCCATATCCATATCGTTTAATATACAAAGTATTTCTAATTAATACAAAAGTGAAAAAAATCCAACAGTGGACCCCATATATTCCAGAACTGCCGATTACGAGCTATCTCTTCTTCCACCATATGCTCCCTTCACTCATTCGTCTTCTTCCCACCACTCTCTCTGTTTCTCCACAACTTCAAAATTACCCCACTACCAAAAAAACGCTCTTCACTTATATTTACTAAGTACTCTTCTTTGTTTTATTAACCTCTCTCACAAAAACCCTAATCTTCTCCTCTTATATATCTCGTGACTCTTCTTTCTCCTCCAATCTCTCTCTCCCTCTTCTCAAACCAATTGGCTTCTTTCTGTATAACTTCACTCGTTGGCCAATTTTCATATAAATCTCAGATTCCAATTGTTTTTTTTTTTCCCCTAGTATTTTCCTTTCTTAGCTCTTTTTTTCAATGATGAACATTTGTAAGAAGAATCTTTCTTTTCTTCTTCCTCTTTCCCTTAAGTTTTGACCTTTTTTTTCTCTTCAATTTTGTATTTTCTCCTAAAATTTTAAAAGGCTTCTTCAGCGGGTTTAGGGTTTATTATAATCTTAAAAATTAAACACAATTTAGAAAAGTTTAATTTCATCACTCTCTCTCCCCCACTCACAAACAGTAAAGTTTTGCTCTTTTCACTTGTAATCCAACAATTTCGAGATTTTTTTTTCTGAATAAAAATAAAAATGTCGGCTTGTTTAAGCAGTGGTGGCGGAGGAGCCGCGGCATATAGTTTCGAGTTAGAGAAAGTGAAGTCACCACCGTCAAGCTCAACCACAACAAGAGCTACTTCACCATCATCAACACTCTCTGAATCATCCAATTCACCACTCGCAATCTCAACGAGAAAGCCAAGAACACAACGCAAAAGACCAAACCAGACTTACAACGAAGCAGCTGCTCTTCTCTCCACTGCTTACCCAAACATCTTCTCCTCAAACTTGTCCTCTAAGCAAAAAACTCACTCTTCCAATTCTCAGTTTTACGGGACCCTTGTTAAATCTCCATTGCTCAGTGACAACGATGAAGCTTCTGATTTGCTTCTTCCTTATGAATCAATCGAAGAACCTGATTTTCTGTTTCATCCAACGATTGAAACCAAATCGGAATTTTTCTTCGAGCAGAAGGAAGTTAACTCCGGTGGGAGTTACGGTGGTGGAATCGAGAAGTTTGATTTCTCCGACGAATTCGATGCTGAATCGATTCTTGATGAGGAAATTGAAGAAGGAATCGATAGTATAATGGGGACTGTGGTCGAATCGAATTCGAATTCGAATTTGGGGATTTATGAATCTAGGGTTCCGGGAATCAATCGTGGTGGAGGAAGGAGTTGTAATCGAATTAGTCGATTAGAACAGATGATGATGATCAATTCATGGAATCGAAGCTCAAATGAATCCAAATTCGCCGGAAATTTTCCGTTGGGATTGGGACTAAGAAGCGCTCTCAGAGAGAACAATGACCCAAACTTGTTGACATTTCACACCGTTGATTTCGAACAGATCTCGCCGCGAATTCAAACCGAAACCGCAATCGCAATCGCAACCGCCGATGATGACGATAAATCCGACGGTAAAAAGTTAATCGCGGGAGAGAAGAGCAAGAAGAAGAAGAAGAAGAAAATGACGGCGCCATTGATTACGGAATCGAAGAGCTCGGAATCGAGTAAAGAAGATACAGAGGACTCGAGTCAGAAGAGATCAGGTCCATTGTTGAAGCTTGATTACGACGGCGTTTTGGAAGCTTGGTCTGATAAAGCGTCGCCGTTTCCCGATGAGATTCTTGGATCGGAAGCTACCGGTATCGACGTCAATGTATGTTAAACACTATTCTCTAATCCTCGCCGTTAAATTCGATATTTTCTATGTTTTTTTTTTTTAATTAATGGTAGTTTGAATTTAATTATTCGTAACTTATATTTCGGAATCCTGTTCTGACTAGTTATATGCTGCCACGTGGCTCATAAAATTGAAGGGGGAGTGTGTTCTTTTTTAATGCTTAAAATAATCAGTTAATAGTTAGTACTAATTTATTAGCTTTATAATGTCACTGTGTCAGAGTATGAAGTATACTGACAAGAATTTATTAAATTTTTGTGGAAAGTTCTTAATAACTTTTCTTGTATTTACTCTTTTGTGGAACGTATTTTTAAAAATAATAATTAATCCTTTGACTTTGGTACATGGTCTTTTACTCTTTTTTTTTACAACTAACTTTTTTTAAGTAATCAATTTTTCTATGATAACTTTTATAATCAATTAACAAAAAAGAAAGCTGCTTTTTTATTTGTCCAAGGAGCACTTTATAGACTGTGCACGTGAATTTTCACGTATAGGATAAATGAAGAGGTTCAAAAAATTTATTTTGTATATATCCGCTTCGTCGAATACTCTTTTAGCATAAAGTTTACAAACGTCAATTGATGCTTGTGTGTTAAGTGAAAGCTAAAATATATACCTTTAGTTTTTTTTCTTTCATAAAGAAAATATATCCATAGATATTACATGAACTAATGTGGAGTGTGTGTTTTGGGGCAGGCCAGATTAGCTCAAATTGATTTGTTTGGAGACAGTGGAATGCGAGAAGCAAGTGTTTTGAGGTACAAAGAGAAACGTCGAACTCGTCTGTTTTCAAAGAAAATTCGATACCAAGTTCGCAAACTCAATGCTGATCAACGTCCTCGAATGAAGGTATCTCCACCCGCCTTAATTCCTGCTTAAAACATGTAGGTTTTACCTTCCATTTATCCATTAAAATTTGTTTTAATTGTTCTTAACCGTCTTTATGAGGTTTGCTTTAGTTTTGAACTTTAGTGTAGATGTTGAAGTTTTTCTTACTCGTCTTTTTAACAAAAATGAAAAAAAGGTATCTGTAATCCAAATGAATTAAACCGAACAAGAAAAGAAAATTTTGATAAAAGAATTTTTAAACAATGTACAAATTAAGTAATAACGTTAGACTGGGGACAAGCGTTAGGGATATATTGGACTTTGATTAAGACAAGAACCTAATATTAATGTTTCACTTCTTTTTGTGGTTGGTGATGGGATGAACAGGGACGATTCGTAAGAAGGCCCAATGCGAGCACTCCAAGTGGACAAAGATAACAATGATAAAAGAGCCTAGATTCATTTCTTTTTTTTTTTTCTGTTTAATCCTTTCTATCTTTTGTTTTTTAAAATTTTGTCACCCTCCTTTTCTGTTCCTTATTTATGGTCCCTTTCGTTGATAATTTTAGTTTTTTTTCTCCCTTAAATAAGGACTATGAGGGAGATTTTATTGAGAAAGTGAGGGATCAAAATGAATAAAAGTTTTTGTTATTAATAGAAATTTAATCCTCGAGGCCAGACGGTAGATTTGTCCGTCATAAAAAGTAGCCTTTGTAATATTTACCATAATTTGTAATAGAATAATATTAATTCAGTGTTAAAAAAAAAATGACTCAAGAAGCAATGAGAGTAGGAGAGAAGACATATTTGATGAATTTGGAATGACTCAAGAAGCATTGATTTATCATCAATCCCAATGGCTCAGACTATGTATTATCATGTTTATCCATTGCCCATTGCTTCATGAGTCATCAGAACCGGTGAAAAGTCAGTGATTCGTCCCAAGATCTGTTGTTGCTGAGCCAAATCTCCTTCCCATCATGAGAAATCATTATAGAAAACAAAAGCACATACTTCCCAAGAAGACCAAATCTTGAATTAAGGGGAACTTAGCTTTAAGGACGTGTTTTGTAGAATTATCAGCTGCATTATTTTATCGTGACAGTTCTCTAATCCTGCATCTGCCTTAGCTTTGAGGGTTACTGAATGGTATAGCTCACTCTAGAAACCATTTTACCTTTGATCAAGAATCGAGAGTTATCTCACAACTGATCACAAAGGTGAAATGACCTACACAATGGTCACTGATGCCAAATGCTCGTTTTTAGCTTAACAACAGAATCATTGTATAAACTAGCTAATATGGTCTTCATAAGCAATTCATAGTGTGAGTTCTATCTGGTCAGAACACAAGTCCAAAAACATAACATTTCATGTAATATCCCTTGACATCAAACAAATATTACATGAAATGGGTGATAGAGCATGGAAATGCATTGTACCTCTGTGAGAGTCATAATGGAGCCAACAAAGGAGGCTGGGGTCCCGAAGAACAGCTCAAGAGATGCCGCTGCTTATGATTGACTCAGCTTGCAGTTATGTCGTGGAGTAGAACCAAACCTTGAGTTCAGCATAGGAGACTCGAGAGAATCAGAAAAGCGGAGACAAAGCTAAACTCACCGTAGCAAACTTCATCCCTTGTCAAAGACACAAGAGGGAGATTGCAGAGAGAAAAAGAAAGAGAAAGTGGCAAAAAGAGAACAAGGGATGTGTTGATGAGCTCATTCATTGTATAAATAATACCAAGGAGATATAGTTTGTTATATACAAGAGTTATTATGCATGAAACAAGAGGAAAATCAAATCAAAACCAAATGATCTGTGGTAATCAGTTCAGTGGTAAAAATGTTAGGCCAATGAAGACCTAGCAAATCCTTGTGGAGACACCTAGTTTCATTCCAACACTAACTAATGTCTCTAAGGACCTACCACTGTTAACCAATAGATCCTCATCGATCCGTATCGAGTCCTGCAAATTGGGTAAGTGAAAAAGAAATGTTGATGCAAATTGAAAACAGAAAATCCAGTGAATGTACTATTATGAAAGCATACAAGTGTTATTAAGATTTGAATAATATTATAAGCTAACCTTTTCGAAGACACATATAACGGTGCTTCCACCAAACGAAAAATAACCAAGCTGCAAGTTATAATAAGGTTAGAAATTATTTTCTTTGAAGTGTTTCTTGAGAAAATTTGAAACTGCTTACTTCGTCCCCTTTCTTCACATGGTCTCCTTCCTTTCTGACAAAACTGATGCTACCAACCATTGTTGCACCGATTGCAACAAAAGCGACCTGTTACAAACTTATTAGTTGACCTTTATGTTATGTTGTACATATTAGTCATCCTATAGTTTGTAGAGTATACTGGATGACTAACCTTTCCAAACTCTGCTGTTGATATAATTGCAACGGTTCGTTTATTTTCCGTGAAAACATTACAATACTTGCTATTGACCGCAATCGGATTAACCTACAAGGTGGTTCAACAACAGAACAAAATTGAGTCTCAAAAGAAAACATGATGGAGATGAGAGGAAATCTTGGACTAAGTAAAGTCAGACAAGATGCATAACCACATACCGTATATAAACTTCCAGAAAGATCCACAAACTTTTCAATGACACCAGAGACAGGGACATGAAAGCGATGATAATCCTGGAACATTCAAGAAATGTGTCAGTTTCATGGAGCACAAACAACAACTGTGTAGTGTTTTAGACTATGAATTGTATTTCAATAGAAAAAATCCAGTCTCGTCTCACCTGTGGTGCTAGTCGGAATATCACCAAAGATCCATCAAGGAAGTCATTTAGATTCACACTCTTTCCAAGGAGGCCTCTAATAGAAAACTTCCGGCCCTATCAATGCAGAATCATACAAAAATGTTAGGATGTGTACTTATCAGCTACAACATTTGTTCTCTAATCTTGCATACTAATAGTAATGGTAGAGTAAGCTACGCTAGAGATCATTTTACCTTGATCCAGAATCGGGTGCTATCCTCCACCGACTGAAATGCCATCAATCGACAATCAGCAGCACATACAGCAACATCATTGCGGTTCATGCAAGCAATTGGCCTTACACCAGGTTTCAACTCCCGGATGAAAAATTCATTGAACGTCTGCAGGTAAAATAGCTTCAGTTTAAGGATCCAAATAACATGCACACAAATTCAAAGTTAATACTTAATTCAACTTTTCAAAAGCATAATACTGATACCAGATTGCGAAGTTCTTTGTCTTGTCAATCGAAAAAAATCAACAAAATTTTTAGCATGGAGTTCCCTCATTAACATTAGTTATACCTAGCCACTTGCAAATATGAGTTTCATAGGAAACTCATACTGTGAGTCTAAGAGCTAGACACGTTTGGAATTAGTGTTGAGGCTGTAAATCAGAACCCTTGCATACCTTAAAATGCTGCAGAGGATACTTGACTTCAGCCATGTTTATTTGATCCTGCAACAGACAAAAAAAAAACTCAATTCCAAACCCAACAACAAAGCAACACATAATAACTTTATAAACGGCAACTTTCCATACCTTAAAGAACTCGAGAAAGCTTGGTATTTTTTGGGCGGATTCAAGCGAGTTCATTTTCTTCCCCTGTTTCTCAGATAGTCTCTGCAGAATCTCCTTTGCCCCTGGATCAAGAAAATCAATCAAGCATACAAAATTATGTTGTTTTGTTAGAATGAGGTAAAAGTCCTATACTTTACCTTGATCCATAAGTCGAAGCCCAATTTTTGACTGGTAAATAGCTCTCATAGACAGAACAATCTTTGAGTCAATCAACTCTTCCACGAGTCTCTTACTCTTCCGGTCAAACACCTAAAGCAAGAAGCAACACATCAAGAAGAAACGTGAGTAAAGTGAATACATTTGTTCTTTCATGAGGCTATGCTCTTATGAAAAACAAAAAAAATTTTAAGAATACAAAATTAGAGAACCAGATTATTGGCCTGCACAATAGAAGGCAAAAAGAGAAGAATACCACAATTTTTGAAGCACTTGAACCAGTATTCAAACCAACGTCATAAGTTGATAAGTGTGTCCATTCACTTAGTTTGAACATCCATCTGAACAAAATGTTGAATATATTAAAAATTTTAAGAGACGTCATGTTCTCAAGCTTAAAAGAAAAGAGATTTCTCACCCATATGAAGCTTGTCTATCAGTCAAAAACCCTCCGGTCATTACTTGATTACCCGTTCCTTCGTCAAAACACAGAGTCATATGAATCATCGCGTTGAGCTTATCAGAGAGTTGAAGAGCTTCACCACACGCCGGGCAATTGTTTATAATTGGCTCCCTGCATTGGAGAATTCAAATTACTAGGATTCTTTATGAGAATCAAGAATATGAAAAATGAAGTGAATCAAGGGTCATTACTGTTCCTGTTGAATAGCAAGAAGCGCAGCCAACTCGTCAATCGTCACAACACCGTCCCCGTTCAAGTCAGCAGCTTTAAACAACGCCTCTTTCTGGTACATAAGTCAGTGAAAACATCAAGTCCACCTTCAGCAGAAATGCAGCATCTCAATCTGCTGAGCGGCACAGTTTTATTTATACTTGAAACTTTCAAACACTATTTGAAAATGAGAGAAACAACTCATACACCGACTAATGACATAGGTGACAGAGATGCTTATAAAGTCGAACCTTGTTAGCAGCCACTAAATTTCCAAAAGCCGTTATTAGATCAGAGAACTCTGAAAACGAGAGTTGTCCATCTTCATTGTAGTCCTGCAAAAGAAATCCAATTATCAAAAATCTTTGTTCAAGACAAGCAATTGAAGAGTACTGTAAGAAAATTTCTTCAACGAAAGAGGCCTTGCCTCAGACTAAATAAAGAGAAACAAGAGAAAAAACAAACTCACAAGAGTGTCATATGAACTCATTGTATTCATAACAAATAGATAATAGTGAAAGATATATCTAGGCAAAAGCATACCACTATGGACAAGATACGTTTTGCAAACCGCTTCTCGGTTTCAACAGGATCCTGCAAATGTTAAGTAACCAAAATATCAAACACCATTTGCTCCTGTAATTTTACTCAAAAATTTTCACTACTGTGTACCTCAATAGCGCATGAAAGGAAAATGGTGCCAATAACTTTGGATGATGTGGGATCTAACAAGTCAAATGACTTACAAGCCGACTCAGGTTCCTGTATCACACCGAAGAAAGTGAATAAGCATAGAGAATATAATTTTGTAACATCAACTACATGCACCTATATATATAAAAATATAAAAAAGAACAAATTTGTACTACTGACCTGCACTACAAAATTGAATATATCAAGCTCACAGTAACCGATGATTTTGTTCCTCGAGAGCCTATTGGTCTGCACCAAGAAAGGATGATCCTTTTAACTGACTATTAACCACCAAAGCAATACCATGACTAAACTCGACATCTGGATAATAAAAACCTCGAATACTGAGATTCTAGCGAGACTTGGTCCATTTTTCTCCAAAAGAAGCTTCTTTTCCTAAAAACAGAGAAACACAAACCGGATTTAGTATAACTTCAGAATCAAAGTATTCAAAAGACGCTCAGAATCAGACATGGTTTCAATCTACTTACCGAGTTCCAAATTGGCTTCTCCGTACTGCAAATCATCAAAAACAAAACTGTTATCAATTCCTTGAACTTGACGAGGAAAATTGTCAAAATTCAAAAGCTACGGCAACACTTACGTATCTGAGATTTCAGTTCTAAATGTCTGTTCACCGAACGAAACACAAGCGAGCCACTTGTCCTTCAACTTAATATCCGCCTGAAGAAAATAAGCCAAGAAACAATACTAAAAAACATCACATCACTATTCACTAAGCATCGAAACGTAAATACGAAAAAAAAAAAAAAATTAAAAAACCGTAAGAAGAACAAAAGCGTACGCCAATGAGAGTGAGAAGCGCAATGCCAGAGAAATCCTCGGCGGTCACAGCTTTTTGATTGACGATACCGGTGGAGTTTCGAGAACAACGACTACGAAGATGATGACGGTGACTGCGAAAGTTCTGTAACTTCTTACGTAGCCTTGACCGTCGCGATTCCTTAGCATCCCTTGAGTTTCCGTTTCCCATATCTCTCCCTAACGCACGTACAAGATTAACGGATCGGAGATTGAGGAAGACGAACAAGGCAGAGAGAGACAGAGAAAAATCAGAGTTTTTTTTGTTCTCTTTAATTTCTTCTTTCTAACGAAAACTTACGTTGACCAAAATGAGACCGTTCCTCCTATTTATATGCTTACAGATTAATTGCAAATTCGTCTGTTATGGACTTTGTGAAAGTGGGCCTTTTTATATTCGGCTCTGTTTTTTTTTTGTTTCAAAGATTCGGCTCTGTTTTTAAAAATAATAAAAAAAGATGGAATAATAAAAATTGGAATGTTTTTGGTCCATTCCTCTCGCACCTTCTACGGAACACGATGTTTGTTTTTCAAGTAATAAAAGTTATGAGCATATAAAATAATAGTGATGACCTTTAAAATTAATTAATCAAATGGCAAGAGGTACGTATTATGTCTTTTAATTATTTTCAATGGTCTACTAGAAAAATAGAGTATATTAGAAAGGTCTAATTAGTGTTATTAAGTTAGCAACTTATGAGTCAACATAATGACCTCTGCGAAACTTTTTTATGTACGTTAATTAATTCGAGTGGATATTTTTATCACCGATGATCAAAATCAAGTGCTACATGAGACGAAAAGACGCGCAATATTTATATACTTGTTGCTATAACAGCTCAAATTGAAGAAAAAAGGTTTGATAAATGTTATATTGGACCTGGTCTAAATACTGTATATAGTCTTTGGTGCTTCCTTTGTTCTAAAGCGTGTGATTAGGTAAGAGGCCGTTGAATCTGATTCTATTCGTCGTCAAAGCTGTCCATTGTTGATTGTAACAAACAAAAGAGGAGATAGGGATACGTTTAAATCATTATATAATGAAATAATAAAAAAATTGAACAGATAACAAACACTCAACTAAAGAAAAGGAGTAGTATATATATGAAACAGAGCTTGTCATGATCAATGTGGTTTAACACTCAATGAAACATGGAATATAGATAATTTTGTTCTTATTGCAACCAAAACATATAAAGCTTAAATGAAAGGTTTCAATAAGAACTGAACCAACTAAAGATGTCATGAGGATAATTAACAAAACTACCAAAGAGTAGGCATTAGATTAATAGAAACTTTAACCAAATCATGATTCCAGAAGAGTATCTGAGCTACATTGTAAAATAAGATTTGCAACTAAATCATATAAGACGTTAGAACGCATAAATAAAAGCTTTTCATCCCAGAAAACATAAAGGATGAAGTCACAAATTAACGTTGTTGTGAGGTGGATCGACCCAAGCGAGGGATTTAGACAAATCTACATCTGTAGGGAGGCAATAGCTTTCGCCGAGTGAGTAGTAGACGCTATGTCTCCATTTAGTCGATATACGCATTCTGCTCCTCTCCTCCGCCGAGATACCAACTCTTGCAAAAGAGCCAAGGGAACTTGCAAATATTGTCAAGCGACCAACTTCTCTCTTCTCTTCCCATACCATGCGTTTAAGGTTCAGTTTAAACAATGCTAGGATGTTGTTGGGGCGCATATGCAAAACAAAGACGTCTCCTTCATGCTCCATCATTGACACTCGCCTACTGAATTGTATCTGACAAAAGGTGGGACATGTCCAGGGATTCACTGGAAGAATATTCCAGGTTTCTCTAGACGGGTCGAAAACGCTGACGTAGCCGCAGGTACTGAGAAAATAGAACACGTCATTTGAGAAGACACATCTAGTCCATTTGCCACTTGATGACTGGTTCTTAAATCGATGGAGTCTCCATACGGTTTCACCAGGCTGCCAAGAAGCGATCAGAAAATTTTTGCCGGAATTATAGTCGTTGAACGAGATCACCAAACAACTACTGGATGTAGGAGCGGCTGAGAAAGCTAAGGTATTGCCAAAGGAAAAGCGTGGCTTTTGGGGTAAGTTGATACGCTTCCGGGTAAATGGGTTAAATAAGAATACCTTCAAGTCTGAGGTGTAATTTGGTAACACAAGCAACCAACCATCCCTAGAAGAAGAAAATTCACGGCGCTTTAACTCTGGAAAACTTTTCTCATATGTTTGAAACCGAGATGGGTCAAAGAGAATGTACGTAGTTTCCATCTTCGGATCCTTTTTGTGGATAAAAAAGCCAAGGAAGAGGAGGCTGCAGTAACTTCCTGACAGAAACAGCTGCTTCACACCATGACTTGCATACAGCGGAAGCTTGTATGTTGGCTTTTAATCCAATGTGGCACAATATCTCTTGCAGGAGATCCGAAGGAAGATTTTGATCCCACAATCCTGTAATAGAGTTCTTCTTTGATCCAAGATTTCCTCTAGCCTTTATACTGGATGAACAAAAATTTAGATTTATTACAATGGAACTCGACGTTTTTCATTGATGTTAGAATGTTTGGCATAGTGAATATTCCTTGGAATTTCGATTGAAAAAATAGAAAACTCACGGCGCTTGAACAATGTGTTCCACTGTGACGGCTTCCGGGAGTAATGACGCCGGAGTTGCCGCCGTGCATGTTCGATGGCCAGTCTTCATCATTACCTCCAATTCTAACTTTCAGAGTTTTAGGTCGAATTGGTAGTCGTAAGGGTTTTTTTTTTTTTTTTTCTCAACTCTTAGGCAAATTCTACAAATATATAGTGGTATTTTCGTAAATATGTATTTTTCGTTGTGCAGTTGAAAAAACACGAAATCAACTAAATTAGCATGTTGGTTGTACGATAAAATAACATGATGATATAATTTCCAAAATATTTGTAAAATTAATGCTATTTTATAGAAAAAAAATGCACAAGCTATAAAAACACAATATTTACAAAAAATGTCACGGCGTATCTTTCTTTGGCAATAGCCCCAAAATTAAGTCAATTTAACAAAAGAAGAATCTGTTATTACTATTAAACAAAAGAACGAAAAAGGAAATTATCCAGATCATTAATATTCTGTTACGCACGTTTTGAGGGTGACGAAGAAGAACGAAGCTTATTGTAAAAAAAAAAAACAAATCTGTTATCGTTGTGTTTCCGTTTATTGTACAGCCATTAAACAAAACATCATCATCATCAAATCTTCTCTCTTTCTCTCTTGTCGTCGCTCAGATCACATCCTTACCAGATCTTTTTTCATTACAAACTCATATCACAAAAATCGAGAACGTTTCACATTCCACATTTTTTCACAGATCAGAGACGTTAATTAGAAGAAAAAAAAAGTGTCGATCGATGGGAACGTTCACGAGCTTCCGAAAAGCCTATGGAGCGCTTAAGGATACCACCACCGTTGGACTCGCTAAGGTCAACAGCGAATTCAAGGTCAGATTCTTGATTTGTTATATAATCCGCATTACTTATACATTTTTGATATTCAATATTTTGAATGATCGATCGATGCATGGTTTTTGATTTGGATCGTTATAGGATTTAGATATTGCGATCGTCAAGGCAACGAATCATGTTGAATCTCCACCAAAAGAACGTCATGTTCGTAGTAAGTTCCTCTGTTTTTTTTTTTGTCTAAATCTCCCAATTATTAACATTACCACATTTGGATATGATTCGGAGAATGTAACAAATGATTTTAATTTCTGTAGAAATATTCTCGGCGACATCTGTAATACAACCACGAGCAGATGTAGCTTATTGTATTCATGCATTATCAAAAAGATTATCCAAAACTCGCAATTGGGTTGTAAGTTTTCTTCTTAAATGTTCTGAATCTTGAAATTGCATTTTTCTTCCATAGATTGTAAATCTCTTTGAATTTGACAAAAAAAACAGGTTGCAATGAAGGTGTTAATAGTAATTCACAGAACATTAAGAGAAGGTGATCCAACATTTAGAGAAGAGCTTCTAAATTACTCGCACAGAAGACATATTCTCAGAATTTCAAACTTCAAAGACGATACAAGTCCTCTTGGTCAATAAACTAATTCTCTCTGCTTTTCTTCACTTCTTGTTGATACACAAATTATAACTTTGAAACTTGACACCATCATATTATGTTTGTAAATGCAGCCTGGGACTGTTCTGCTTGGGTTAGAACATATGCACTCTTTCTAGAAGAGCGGCTTGAATGCTATCGGGTTTTAAAGTACGATATCGAGGCAGAGCGTTTGCCAAAAGCTTCAGGTGCAGCTTCCAAGGTTTGTCTCCTGACTTCTCATGATGAAGAAACAGTCACATTATCAGAAATCTTTTACTAGAAACCTTTGTTCAAATGGTTCTGTAGACGCATAGAACAAGGATGTTGTCTGGTGAAGATCTGTTAGAACAGTTACCTGCATTGCAACAACTTCTTTACCGGCTTATTGGATGTCAAGTAAAGTTATATGCAAACTCATAAATGTTTTCTACTTTTTTGTGTTTTTACGCTGGAGAAGATTTCTTCTTATTTGTTTTCAGCTTTGCAGCCTGAAGGAGCAGCTTATAGCAACTATCTAATCCAATACGCTCTTGCATTGGTGCTTAAAGAAAGCTTCAAGATCTATTGTGCCATCAATGATGGAATCATTAATCTTGTAGACATGGTATGTATAAAACAATGTTTCATTTCCTGCTTTTCGCTCTCTAATTCACTCTACGCTTTCTATATAACAAGATTGTATATTTCTCTGTGTCACTGTAGTTCTTTGAGATGACAAGGCATGATGCAGTTAAAGCTCTAAACGTATACAAACGGGCTGGTCAACAGGTGAAGCAACTACGCTTCTTTCATCTGATTCCTACGTTTTTCGCATATATTAAGTTTAGTTTCATAGACGTTAAGCTTTGCTTGTTGATGTTTTTCTTTGCCTAGGCTGAAAATCTGGCTGAGTTTTATGATTACTGCAAAGGGCTAGAGCTCGCTAGGAACTTTCAGTTCCCAACCTTAAGACAGGTTGGTTCTTAGCTTTCAGGATCAGGTTTATATTTGTTAATTACTGATGTGTGATTCACTTCTCACTTATCTAAAAACCGGTTTCAGCCTCCTCCTTCGTTTCTCGCAACAATGGAAGAGTACATTAAAGAAGCGCCTCAGAGTGGTTCTGTACAGAAAAAACTGGTAAAAGGATTTTCATGCCATCATATTCTCTGTTGATGATCAACTTCTGCTTAGGATTTGACATTTTGTTCTGTTTCTATAAACAGGAGTATCAGGAAAAAGAGGAAGAAGAACAAGAACAAGAAGAAGAACAGCCTGAAGAACCTGCAGAAGAAGAAAACCAAAACGAAAACAACGAAAGTGATCAGCCGCTTATCGAAGAAGAGGAAGAAGAGCCTAAAGAGGAGAAAGAAGAGGAAGAAGCTAAACCTTCACCATTGATAGACACTGATGACTTATTGGTGAGCCTTCATCATCTCTACACATTGTAATAGATACCAAACCTCAACACTCAGTGACCCTTTTACTTGGATTGGTGCAGGGTCTGCATGAAATAAACCCAAAAGCTGCAGAGATAGAGCAAAGCAACGCCTTTGCTCTCGCGATATATCCACCAGGTAGAGAAAAAAAACCCATCTAGTAAACTCTATACTTTCTCAAACATCACCATTGTAGAAGAGATATCAACATTAAAGAACAATTTTCTCTACAGGACATGAAACTTCAGGCCCATCTAATAGTCTAAGCTTAATAGAAGCCGGAGGAAGTGGTTGGGAGCTTGCACTAGTCACACCACAGAACAACAACAACAACAATACCAACAATCCTCGTCCCACAATGGCAACAAAACTAGTAAGTCTCTCATTCGAATTTGAGCTCAATTGAAGAAAAATTCCTATTCCTACTCAAATGGAGTCTCACTTTACAGGGCGGAGGATTTGACAATCTTCTCCTAGACAGTCTCTACGAAGACGATACAGCAAGAAGACAAATCCAACTAACCAATGCTGGTTACGGATTTGGAGCCACAGCCACAACCGTAGAACCACCCTCATCGAACCCAAACCCGTTCGGGATGCAGCAAGATCCGTTCGCAATGTCGAATAACATGGCTCCACCAACCAACGTTCAAATGGCAATGCAACAACAACAAATGATGATGATGAATAATCAAAGTCCATATAATAACAACTACTCACCTTATCATCATCATCAATTCTCAGCAAACCCTTCAACTTCTTCTTCTCCTAACCCTTTTGGTGACTCTTTCCTTGCCCTCCCAGCTCCTCCTTCATCGGCTACTCAGCAGCAACACAATCATTATCATATGCTCCTCTAGAAAGTTCGTCTCAATGACTTGTCTCTTTATTTTAATTTCGATTTGATTCAGGTTATTATTATTCTTTCATTCTTTTCTAGTATAAGACCTCTTCTACATTGTCAGGATTTTTCTTCCCTTAATTTTACTACTTATTTCAGCTTAATATACCGTATTCCTCTGTATTTTTCCCTATATCTTTTTCACATATTCAGATAATAGAAACCACACAAGACAAATATATTTATCCACAAAAAAAATGGAGTATTAAGTTTACTGATTTCTACACAAAATCATATACTAAATAGTCTAAATTCCTCCTATTTTTAATCCGGAAGACTCGTATGTTCTTACTATTTTCTGCAAGTTATATTTCAACGGGAAGAATTAACTGTCAGGGGAAAAAAAAAAGGAGGGAAATTTATAATTTAATGCATGCTTGTCACTCAGAACCGTTAAAAACCCGTTAGGGTTAACAAATTCCAAAAGAAAATCGTGTCCCTTGTGCAAGAAGAAACCTAGATTTCTTATTCTCTCACTGCTAAAAACAAAACCAAAAACCTCTTCAAAATTTCTTATATGTACATTAAAGTTACAATATCTCTCTCTCTCACTCACACACACACACAGACAAATGAATTTTCATAATACACAATGAAATTAGTAGGCCGAGTCTGCAATACACTTTACATTTCCGACAACAACATATTTCCAAGTCTACGAAGTTCTCTAAGAGCTTCTTCAACTGTTAGTCTTCCGTTCTCAGTCATATTCTCCGGTGAACTTAGCTCCAACACCGACTCTATCACCTAATACCGAAACATTCGAAAAAATGGTCAAGTCATGTCTAATTTTGGTTCATAATAATCAAATCCAAATCCATTATTTGATTCGTGAAATTTTACCTTAATGTGTTCAAGCATGGATCGTCCTGTATTCTTTAATGCATCTCCATTACCTGCAGTTGAAACTGAATCGGTCTTTCCGTCTTCAGACTCTATTGTTTTAGGTTCTTTCGTCTCAGAGGTCTCCTCATCGGACAAGTTTCTACCTAACCTCCATAGCCTCTGGAACTTACCCGAAAGAATCTTCCCCTCTCTGAAGATATTCATCCCTGATTTCACCTCTGGCTCGTTCTCAGGAACTGAAAGAGACAACTCTGGGTGGCCCTCGCTTTTGCCTTTATCAGAATTGTTCTCCTCATAATCTGCGCTTGGTGAATCCGATACTGTAGATGAGCGTTCGATATCGGTGTCTGGGTTCGGAGACTCGGGAGGGTCAATCTCTTTGTCCCCAAGTTGTCGGGATAAATCATCGAGTAACCTACGTCTAATAGGTGGCTTGTTTCCGCTTTTATTTGCTTCAGTGGGTGACGGATCGGATTCTGCCCTCGAAAGCCTTAGCTTTACTCTCTCCGACCAACTCTTCTTCCCTGCTTTCGGTCTCAGCGACTCTTTTTTCTTCCGTTCTTCTTCTTCTGCGCTGTTCAAAACTCTCCACTTCTCTTCCCAGTAGCTTTCAGGTACTATTCCCACAGGAGAAGAACCAAGTGAGATTGAATCAACTGATAAGCTGTGACCTCTCATCTGTTTTCGCGACCCTATCGGAATTAAATCACGACGACGATGAGCATTGATTTCTAAAGCAAGACTCTGCAATGTCTTAGCCTTTTCGATAACTTTACTCAGATCAATGTCCTCTGGAAAATTCAGTAACCTCTTGAGAGAAGAAGTTGCGTTTTCGGTTGCCAGCAGCGATGATCTCAGATAAAGTATCATCGAAACCGCCATTCCTGCAACCAGAGCTCCTCGGGGAGAGCTAAGGATCCTGAATTCAAACCCTAAATCAGCTTCAACGCCTCTCTCTACCTCGGAATTGTCAGCAGAAAATATCTCATCCCACACAATCAATAGATTACACAGCGGAAACTCTCTCCCGAACAACACCCGTAGCCAACGGAGTGCAAAATACTGCGGTTCAACGCCGAGCTCAACGAGATGGCTGTGAAGAGAAGAGTCAACTAGGGCCAGTAAATGATAAAATGCCCCAGAAGCTTCGATCACAGGAGGCAGTCCCGTGACAGAGTCGTTTGGAGCAGAATACACGAAGAAATTCGCTACAGAAACCGAACCGAGGGACGATCCACCGTACATAAGAGCATCAAACATTGTGTAAGCGTCGTGTTCCATAAATTTCTCAGAGAGAACGATTCCCAATTCGCCTTCCGCTCCATATGCATCGCTCAACAGCACGGCAGTCTGCGTCTCAGTGTCAAGCTCATCAAAACTCTTCGGTTTTTTCTTCTTGTTGGTGCTTCCAAATGATGGACCATCTTCTTCTTCTTCTTCCATGGAATCATCTAAAACCTTTTTTATATCGAAATCATAATCGCGTTCTTGAAACGCCAATTCATCAAACAAATCAATGAACTGATCTTCATAGTTTGATCTCACTTCCGTAAGATATTGCACATCCACTTGAAGAACATAAAGCAAAGGAGCCAATAGTTCATGCATCCCTAAAACCATTAAAATAAAATGAAAAACCATCAAAACCACAAACCATCTTTCGCAATTCACCCTCGAAAAATCAAGTATCTAACCTTGTCTATAACCAATCTCAGGATGCTTCAAACACCACAAGAGAAGTATCCTTCTTAACATCCCTTGACATCCAGAGGATTGAAAGTAACTTCCATGTTCTGGATACAACCGTGAAAGATCTTGATCGAGTGTCTTCTCGAGCTCCGCGTTACGAAAGAATCTTCCCCAAGTACTATCTACACAATCCACAATGCTTTATATAATCATTACATTAGAGAATCAAATGCAATTGAAATGTATTTGAGAAACTGAGAGAGTATTGTTTTGAATTTTACCAGGATTCTGTGATAAGGGATTATCAATCGTTAGATCTGGAGAATTAGTTCCTTTCTTGGGCAAATGTGGATCAATTAAGAGTCGTCTTCTTAAAGCAGCATATCTAAGAAAACAACACATAAAAATCAAAACTTTACAAATCTTCAAATTTGAATTGATATAAGTCTGAATCTGGAGCTACGAAATCGGGAAATGCAAACCCTTAAAAATTCAATTGTTCAAACTAAGAATGGTGAAAATATAAGGGGAAAGTCAAAACCTTCTTCTGGAATCAGCTGTAACTCTGCGAAGCTCATCGATGGTGGAGGAAGGAGAAGACGGGAGAATTCCGAGGTTTATTCGCCATCGAACGCCACGAAGCTTCTCGAACCGGTGATCTTGTGACGGCGAGGCGTGAGAAGTGCAAGGGTCTTGTGTTCTTGATATCTGAATTTCTTCATGAATCGCCATGTTTTAGATAACGATATTGCTTCATTCAATCTTAGAATTTCGTGCCAAATCGATTGTTGTTTCGGTAAAATTTTGAGGAAAATTAACAAAAAAATTTGTTCTTTTTTTTTTTGTTTAGAAGAAAACAAAAATTATGCTAAAACTTTTGTCGACAAATCTTTTTTTTTTTTCATGAAGCTGGGAAGATGCCAAACTGGGATTCGTTTGGTTTGGAGCCGAGAATGGTTTAGCTCCTTCAAACGACGTAGTTTCATAGTCTAGCTTCAATTTTTTCTTGAAAAGTTATTTTAAGTACTATTGATTTGTAATTTAGGAAATTGATAAAGAGGATAGAACAGTAAAGAAGACATGATTAGTGTTGGTTTTTACTAATGCCATTATTGTTATTGTTGATTTTTTTTTTCATTAGATTCTTCAAAGACGAAGAGAATCCGAGGATCATTTTTGAAAGAAGACAAAAATCCTAAAGAGTGTATCACTTTAAAGTTTAGTAATATCAAATTCGATGAGAGGAGAAGAGTAACACTAAAATTGGCGAAAAAAAAAGAAAGAAAGAGAAGAGTAACACTAAAAATATAAAAAAGGAATTTATCTCATTAAAATTTTATGTGAATATTAGTACAGTTTTACTTATATTTTATTTTACAAAATTTTAATGTATGTAGTGTTGGAAAATATGATGCACATACGGGTTTTGATATAAAAAATTTAGTTCTTATCTATTAAGATAGAATGCCTTAAATTAAAATCTGGTTTATTATGATGTGATAGATAGTTGAATTGTATTGCAAAATATAGAATGTGTGAGATTCAAATCCGGATTAAAAATCTTATCTGATAAACTTTTTAAAAAGTATGTAAACTATCACTTAAAAAAAAATAATTATTATCAAGAAATCTTATATATGCACCGACCTTATCTAATAATAAGATACATTTTAATCAATTAATGTGTAACTGTTGAAAAACAAAAAAGATGTGTAACTAAAACGTGTAACAAATTATCAACAACCTCCATTTGAGTTAGAGAACCACAACTAATGCGTTTCCAAAAGTCTTTGAATCGTAATGTCTTTAAACTTTAAAGAAATAAACATTTGAGTATTTGACCAAGCAAATAGTAGAAAAGATCTTGATCAACGATGTCAGCATGATAATAATTAGAAGAAGAAAAAAACACTGCAAAATATAAGCAAGCGCAAAATAAAGAGAAAATAATTGCTTTGCCCAAAAGAAGAGAAAATAATTGCTTTCTCTTTTTCAATAAATTGGATATTCCAATAAAATACGGACAGATACAGATATGATATAAAAATTTTACCATGCAATGAAAAAAGAAGAGAAATTTTGCTTTCTCTAATGACCATTAAGTTAACTATCAATAATTTGGATATTCCCATAAAATACGGATAGATACAGATATGATATGAGTCATATACTCATATGTTAATGGTATGTGTTTACTTGGTCCTGGTATGTGTTTACTTCAGTTTCCCTGGTCCCGTGGGCACCTCAAAGTTTCTTATATTATTATCTTAAAACTTTCTACTAACTTCGATAGAAATATTTTATTTCGCATTCAGGGATCACATAATCATTAAAAAGTTATAAAGTAATGGAAAAACAAACTTTATAATTTGGTTGACAAAAAAAAAAAAACTTTATAATTTGGTTTAGATTTAAAAATTCATATGCAAATTTTTGTCGTAGGTAAAATTTAGCATATAAAGTAATATAGTAATATACAACTGCTTTGACCGTGCGGCCAAAAAAAAAAAAGAAAAAAATTTTTGACCGCAATAATTACGAAGTCTATCTCCTCTCCACGCGGAGGTAGAGGCACTGGTGTGGGCGATGAGATGCATGATTGGTGCAGGCAATGACCATGTATCCTTCCTAACAGACTGTTCGGATTTGGTGAAGATGGTGTCTTCTCCCACTGAATGGCCGGCGTTCTCAGTCTACCTAGAAGCAATCGCGAGTGACAGGGAAGAATTTCTATCCTTTTCGATCTCTCATATCCCTAGGAACATGAATGTAAAAGCGGATAATTTGGCACGACATGTTCGTACCTCCCCGCAATATGTTACTTATGTAAACGATGTTCCGCCTCATTGGCTTTTATAAGCTAATCAATATATGTTGTTGACAAAAAAAAATAATTAAAATAGAAATTCAAGCAAGACTTTACCAATTACCACCATTGAATTTGGGCCATGATGATTGATGACGAACCTTATCTTATATAAATACTACGAAGAAAACAAAGCTTATTTGGCCAACTTAGGATGGCGGGTCAACTCGACTACCTCCTTGACTTTGCAGCTGGCCAGTTGTAGCCTCTTATAGTCTTATCTTAACTTTTTGTGATATTTGTTTTGCTCAATCTATATTTGTCTTTATAAATTGAAGAAAATATAACATATAACAATATTTATTCTAGAGGTAGGTTGGAGTAAAACTTACCTCTATTAGCCATGCGCAGTGGGGCAAGCGTTCGGGTGTTAGTGGGTGTAGGTATTAAACAAAAAAAAAAATTATCTCTCTCTTCACACTCGGGTGTAAGTTTACACTCGAGTGTAAGACACTCTCTCTCTCTTTCTTTCTCTCTCTCATTTCTTTCTCACTTTAAATTATAATAATAAAAAAATCTTACACCCCCCTCACACTTATACCACTGCGGCGGATGGAGACTTCCTCTATTTTAGAAATAAAAAACAAAAAAATACATTAGAAATGATCTAAGTTAGCTTTTCATTCATATTTGAATATCCAATGTTTGATTATTCATTAAATATGGATACTTAATCTGATATCATAATCAAAATTATCTTCTTTTTTATAAAAAAAAAATATATATATTCATATGGAAATCGTTTTTAAAAACTTTAGATTTAATTATTTTTATTATGAATTTGATGAGTACAGATTCATATATATACTACTCCCTCTGTTCTTTATTATAGGATTTTCTAGTTTTTCAGATATAAAAACATATTAAAATACATTATTTTTTGTGATTTATAATTTCCAACAACTCTAAACCAATAATGTTTTGTTATTTTTCTTGAATTCTATAATTTATCATTAACAATTGTATATAGAAAAGTGAGAAAATTCATCTTTTTTAAACCAAATATTTTCAACAAAAATCCTATATTAAAAAACGGAGGGAGTATATAATTGGTTCTAAAGATGGTTGAAACTAAGATTTTCTCTCTTTATTGAGCCTCAAATCACCTTTGCACCGAACTCAAAACAGAAACTATTCGGGAGACGAAACTCATATTTGTTTACTTATTAGAGACCTTTCCAACAATCTTTTTGTAGCAGGAAGGCAACACTTCATAATTATCCAAGATACGGAATATTATATACTATGGCAGTGATTGGAAGCATATATGCGGGACGGATTTGGAGGGTGTGGGACGGATTTTCACACATGTTACCATTCAAGAAAAAGATAATTAGTGAAATACAATGTTTGCCAACAGATATCCAACGTAACTGACGTTTTTCCATGACAAACAAATCTAATCATATGAAATCCTTAAAAGTCTAATCCAAACGCCGTAAAAAAAAAAAAAAAAGTCTAATCCAAACAAATGTAATAATATTTACAACTCTATTGAAAATGAGTTTTTTTAAATAATGTTTAGAGTGAATAATGCATATAATATATAGTGCATCAGTGAAGGTGATCTAGTTCATCACATCGTGTATTTCTGAACTATCAACTTTTCACGGATGATTAAAAACGATAAAGCATTAATATTAGTTAGGTGATTGTCTTTGTCTGTTTTCTTTCCAGTAAATTTCTTCATTAAACTATGAAGTTCACTTTATCTCTTTAACAAAAAAAAAAATTCAACGATATTGGAAAACACAGTCTCCGTATTTTTATAGTTTATGGTTTTGATTCCGGTCAAAGCAAGATTTCTTAAGGAAAAACATATAATTCACATATATTGGATTATACAACTATCCACATATATATAATAATTATAATAAAATTTGACGAGGTAGAAAGTGGTGGGCGTTAGCCGCTGAGTCGCGCATTACGATTGGATTATACAGCGTATATTGGCTGTACAATTTGCATTATTGCAGACTTTACTATTTATATTTTACTACCGTTACCATATTCTTATCTTATATATATTATTTGGTCAACTATCGACATATATATAATAATTACATATCGAGATTAAGATATGAACACGTTCGTTGTCACCTTCGACCGAACAAATATATTATTATTATATCATAAACAGTAAACTTTAAAAATAAATAAAAACTTAACGAGCAGCCATGTTTGAGTAGTCTTCATGAAGACGTTGTGTAATTAAAGCTTGAAAGAAACAAGTATGTACATGCTGGTTCTTGTTGATTTCCTTATTAAGTGTTTACTAAAACTTCTTCTATTGTAGACCTTTTTGTAAAAGAAGGTGGGGTATTGGGTACACTTGCTCTATATTTTAATTACTGCAATAGATTTATTAAAAAAACGAAAAAAGGACAAATAAATAGTAGTGTAAAGTTGTAAACTTATGCAAGTAAAACTTATCAGTGATCACTGCTTTAGAACGACAATTTTAAATTTGTCCACAAAATTTGAAATTTATCAAAACGTAAATCATTTACAAAAACAAACAAAATATTTCGGACTAGTGGTGACCAGCAATAAAATCCATCGCTTTTGTTTTTAACATCAAAATCGATGGCCTCTTTGCATCGAACTATCGAAGTATCAAACCAAACATTAATAATGAAATGGTCAATGAGAATCCATTATACTATTGTCCACCTTTTCAAGTGGGGCCTTCATGTAATTTAATAAAAGGAAATCAAACTAAACTCAAGAGTCAAAATTCAAAACATGCACTCTTTATTGTATTATAAACCAATCCATATATATACCACACACATTACACATAGACCATCAACCATTTTCACTTGAACCTTCGTAAGAGCTCACAAAAACCAACCCAAAAAAGCAAAAATAAAAAACATGGATTACATTTTGATTGTATTGCCAGTTGTATTGTTTCTCTTAGCTTACAAATTCTTATTTTCATCCAAAACGAGGCGTTTCAATCTCCCACCAGGACCAACTCCGTTTCCCATCGTCGGCCATCTCCACATCGTGAAACCTCCGGTCCACCGTCTCTTCAGCCGCTTCGCTGAAAAATACGGAGAAATATTCTCCCTACGTTACGGCTCTCGCCAAGTCGTCGTGATCTCCTCTTTGCCTCTCGTAAGAGAATCCTTCACTGGTCAAAACGACGTTATTTTAACAAACCGACCGCATTTTCTAACTGCTAAACACGTCGCCTACGATTACACCACGATCGGAACCGCCGCTTACGGTGACCATTGGCGTAATCTCCGCCGTATTTGTTCTCTTGAGATCCTCTCCTCTAACCGTCTCACCGGATTCCTCTTCGTCCGTAGAGATGAGATCCGACGGTTGCTCACGAAACTCTCACGTGACTATAACGGTCGTGTCGTTGAGCTTGAACCTCTTCTTGCAGATTTGACGTTCAATAATATTGTCCGTATGGTCACAGGGAGACGATACTACGGAGACCAGGTTCGTTTTATTTTCCTGTTTATTAATTTTTTTTTTTTTTTTGTCAACCTGTTTATTTTAATATAAAAATCAATCTTTCGGCCGGGTTTATATTATTCATAGCATAATTAGATTTTCAAAATAGAAAAATGTTTCTATGATCAGGTCAATCTAATTATAGTCCAAAAACACCAGAATCTGATTCTATTTTATATCATTTTTTTATAGATTATTATTACGGTCCACTTTCGTTATGGTCAACCAGAATTGACAAACAATCTACATTACGTACTATCTTTTCTTCATTTGAAAACACGTATAAACTATTAGACTAAAATTTTCAGTCTAACCATATATTTATTTGTAAATGAATTGAATGGGAATTATTAATCTAATTATATATTAAAATAATTATTTCTTGAAGGTTCACAACGAGGAAGAAGCGAATTTATTCAAGAAACTAGTGACGCAGATCAACGACAATAGTGGTGCGAGCCATCCAGGAGACTATCTACCGATTCTTAAAGTGTTCGGACACAGCTACGAGAAGAAAGTGAAAGCACTCGGCGAAGCCATGGACGCTTTCTTACAGCGACTGCTCGATGAATGCCGAAGAGATGGAGAAAGCAACACAATGGTTAGTCATTTGTTGTCTTTACAACAAGACCAACCCAAGTATTACAGTGACATAATCATTAAAGGCCTCATGCTGGTAAGTACTCTCAGACATATACCTAAAGAGTATATATATATTTTTTTATAACCAAATTCATTTTAAATACAAACATAAACTGAAACAAGAAAGATGGTTTTTGTGTATATGTACATAGATGAACTAACGAATTGGGATGATTTGAATGTAATGTAGAGTATGATGCTTGCGGGAACGGATACTTCAGCAGTAACATTAGAATGGGCGATGTCAAATTTATTGAAAAATCCTGAAGTGTTGAAAAAGGCCAAAGCTGAGATAGACGAGAAGATTGGAGAAGAGCGTTTGATCGATGAACCGGACACTGTGAATCTCCCTTATCTCCAAAACATTGTTTCCGAAACCTTTCGGTTGTGTCCAGCCGCACCACTCCTTGTTCCACGTTCTCCTTCTGAAGATCTCAAGATTGGCGGATACGACATACCACGTGGCACGATCGTGCTGGTGAACGCTTGGGCCATCCATAGAGACCCGGAACTCTGGGATGAGCCCGAGAGGTTTATGCCAGAGCGGTTTGAAGACCAAGCAAACGCTAACAAGTTGATGGTGTTTGGGAACGGAAGAAGGACGTGTCCTGGTGCGACTCTGGGACAGAGGATGGTAACGTTGGCTTTAGGGTCATTGATTCAATGCTTTGACTGGGAAAAAGTCAACGGTGAAGATATTGATATGGCCGAGAATCCTGGGATGGCTATGCGTAAGCTCGTGCCGTTACGAGCCGTTTGCCATCAGCGTCCCATTATGACTAACCTCTTGGCTTAATATCACACTTGGTTCACCCTTTGGAAGATTACATGATCAAGCGTCTTTTTAGGTTAAGATTTTTTTTTTTTTTTAATATACATGATTGTTTCAAAGTTTAGAAGATTAAATAATGCTAAGAAAAATATAAGATTCGATGAAGAGTGTTGTGTATCAGGTTGGAATAATGAAAATAATATAGTTTCGATTTAGATTGTGAAAAATAAAGAGTTGTAGTATATAGCATTAATGTATCTACATAAGTTTGATGCAAACAAAAATAAAACCCCTATATAAAATTTGATAAGATTTGATTGGATAAATGATAATTGGTTAATTTATTATTAGGATTAATAAAATTAAAATTATACAAATACTTTTTTTATGGGGGTCAAATATAAAATACAAATTACAAACCTATAGTGTGTTGTTTTTTCTGGGTCTTATTTTTTTTTTAAGAAAAGACATGAACCCAAACAAAGCCCAAACCAATAAGAGGAACAAATTAAAGTCTTGAAGAGTTTCGAAAAACCGCATTGTCACTTCCTTTCCATGGTTAACTCCAAGCAAGACGAACCCAGAATCATTAAACTTGGCTTCCTCTGCAATTTGGATTTGTAACCGACGATTCTGGTTCGAGTCTTCGAGCAGTGAAAGCAATTCGCAAAGAAGTAGCAAACAGCCTTCAGGTTTGATATCTCCTCCAAATCTTTTGTATCGAAGTTTCTTCGTGTTCATTCGAATTCTCGTTTCACTAGCAAAACATAGAAGGAAGCAAAAATTAAATCTCTCTTCTTTCATAAGGTCCCTCATTCTAAAGATATCTGAGACAATAAATTCACATTTCCTTTAACTTTTTCTTTTCTGGGTTTTTGTTATGTTTCATGGAAGTAATTTGATTCTACATGCGTTTTATTTAAATTTCGAATTCGGTTTTGGAAAGCACATTGACTGTTTATGCTAGCATAGATGTGATTGGATCAGCGTTGGTTTATCCTGAGCGCGCCCATGTTGTTCGATGAAATGCCTCAAAGAAAAAAAGTTGTACCCTTTTATCAAATTTTGATGAGTTTGATTTTTGCATTGGCTTTGTTAACTTGAAGACATCGACTCAAAATGTCAAGAATTGACAAATTTATCTTCTTGAGTATTGGTCTGTTTTCACCTAATAAGCAAAATTTGAATATCAGGATATTCTCTTCAGTCTGATACATTTGGTGTGCTCAAAATGGGAGATACAACATTTCTCGATAGAATGCTTCTCCAGCTTCGCTCCACTTGCAAGTAATGAGTTTTGAGTTTGTTTAGTTTATTGTGTAACTGTGACACCTTAGAAAACCAATTATGAAAATGGATTGATCTCTCTGTTTTAATGAAGGTATTACAGCGGTTACCCTAAGGATCTCGGGCCATCGCGGGTTCTCCATTTTACATCAGAAAGAGAGTTTGTCCAACTCCTTCACCAGGGCTATCCCGTGGTTGTTGCATTTACCATTCGGTAACTTAACTTCCCCAAAATCCTTTAAATTGCACCCCGTCTTTGCTATATTTCCAATTCACATGCGTCTTATTTTATAAAACAGAAGTAACTACACACAACATCTTGACCGGATGCTTGAGGAAGCTGCTGCTGAGTTCTATCCCAACATAAAATTTCTGCGTGTGAGTTCCTAAACGGTATAAAAGAATACAAAATAATTGGATGGAAACTTTTGAAACCATTAAGTGACTGTTGTGTTTGGATTGTTTCAGGTTGAGTGCCCCAAGTATCCCGGATTTTGCATAACTCGTCAGAAAAGTGAATATCCTTTCATTGAAATATTCCATAGCCCACAACAAGTATAGTTCTAAATTCTTGTATTTCCGGTATCTAACCTGTTTAAACCATGCATCCGCCTTTGGTGTATCTCATAAAATGGAAATCCTTCTGATGCAGGCGGGTAGTGAAGGAAAGGTACAGGATCCAAATGTCACCCGGTATTCAGTGAAAGTTGTACCTGTGAGTTCAAACATCACTCATTGTCTTTTACACATATACACATATTCATCTATTGCAGATATTAAAGATCAGTATCTTTTCTTGTTTGTTTCATTTGGCAGTACAATTATGATATTAGTCCCTATGGATTCAGAGAATTCTTCAAGCGCCAGGGGGTTCGTACTTCGGATCCCAAATGAAGAAACTTGAAGGTCGGTATGATTCCAAAGCTTTTATGACTGTATCAATGAACTTGTATGAAGCTACCAATGACTGTTATAAGAACTATTATTGTATTACTTAATTCCCTTTTCCTTCAAAGAAAGAAAAAAATAAATTCTATGATGTCTGAGAATGTTCCGACTTCTGCGATGTGCATGATTCAATAATCACTAACCGGAGTGTGTAAATTAAAATGGTAAAAGGAAGAAGGGCGTTTCTGTGACTTCGTATACTTATAAAATAGTAGTAACAAAACAGAAGCAAACACCACTGGCTGCTTCAGAAGGTTTCATAATTATTTTGTCTGCGAATCGGTCTGTTGTTACTCAACCCGGATTGACACTCGTTAATTAGAATTGATGAGTTTAGTTGGAAATGGGTGATCTTAGCTTAAACTTATTAGTTCACTGAAAATTAGTACAATCAGTGAATGAGTTTAGTTGGGACACGTAAACTTAGTAGATGTGTATTTAATGATTTTAGTTGGGAATGGGTGATGTTAGATAACTTAGTACGATCAGTGATGCAATCGACTTGTGGTCTCTTTCTTTTATTTGGTCAAACCATTTTCCTCATTGTCAATTATTTTGTCCTCTCGACATTTTATAAATTGCAAACCTTTTATCCAAAAAAAAATAAAAATTATTATTTTGTCCCCAAGCACCAAATCAAAAATGGAATCTTCACTTTCTTTATCAAATATATATTTTTTTTTTTTAAAGATGTTCATTTTGTGTAAATAACTAAACAAATTCTCAATTTTTTTTTATCATCTCAAATTCTCAATATACAATTATTTGTTTAGTTATTTACACAAAATAACTAAACAAATAATTGTATATTGAGAATTTGAGATGATAAAAAAATGAGATAACTATACATACAAAATATCAATTTATAATGATAAATATACTAATCCGTAATATTAATCTTTACTCAATAGAAAGTGATAAAAAAAAAATTGCTGAACAGAAAAAAGAAAATGCATGATTTTTTGCTGGCCATCCCTAATAGTTAACTCAGCCATGATCTGATAGATGGATGACATAAATGATACAGAAAAAAATGCCAGCGTTGGATCTACTTATTAAGTAGTACTACGTATACTACCTTGATCTAAGTCTCTAACTACCCCTGTCTCTTCCCCATACTCCTATTTACTGCTCGAAATGAATGAATTGAATGTTCCTTTGACCTAAATGTTAGTAGTATATTTTTCTTTTTCATATTCATTGTTTCTCGATTTCGTGGACAGTAAAAAAAGATGTGGAAAACAATCGTTTAAATGAAAATTCTGGAATGACGAAACAACGTTTGAATAGACCTTTCAAATCATTGGATAATTTGTCTAATAGTAAATGAATGATGTTTTACTTTAATCTAGTACTAGTATTACTTTTTTCAACACATGTATACTCCTATATATGTGTCTGTCATTTTGTTGACAATCAATCAGATTCAGATCCGATTACGATATTTTAGTATCCTATATCTATAACAATAAAATATGATTATCCTCTAAATCCATCGTAATATTTTACTATTTGGCGTTTCACTTACAAGGAACTTTTTTTTGTCCATTAATGTTAGCGTACGTAGAAGACTTCTACTCGAATTTGGATTTGTCAGTTTGCCATGCTACTCTTATCTCTTCAATAAAAATAAATGATAAATAATGTTTCACAAGAAAATCGTAATTTTAAAAAGTTAAAATTGTTTATTATATATATACACACACACATTGAGTAAAGTCACTACGTTTTCCTTTCCTTGTAACCTTTCTTATTAAAGATTTTGCATTGTTAGGTGAATCTCTTTCGATATTTTGTTCTATTAATAGCATCCACTGACTAATTTTAATATACCGCTTAAGTTTGTTTGTGTTCATCATTAGGGTTCGATTCTCTCTGCTTATCTTGCTTCCCTACGCTCTTTATAATCAACGTCAAAAAGCCTTAACAATCGCTTATCGTCACTCTTCTTATCATACGGTATGTGTTTTCACATTAATCCTGTATATATATTTCGAAAAAATGGGTTTCTTAACTTGTTTTGTGTGCAAAGGCAGAAGAAGAAATGAAAAATAAGCAGGTTGTTTTGGCGAAGCCTTTCTCGTTGGAAGATGAGAAAGACTCTAAACACACACCTCCCAATCTCATCGAACGGATCCTAAGCCTCTTTAAAAACGTACGGCCAGGATCCGATCTCTCTCATTTTCAGGTACGTAATAGGACGCTTGTGTGTTTATCTTTGTCATTTAAGAGTAAAGTGCGTATAATCAGAATATTTGAAGATGTACTATGTTTAGTACATACTTATTTTGGGGTCTAAATTATACCACTCCACAAATTTTTTATCACCCAGTTTTCCATATTGGAAATTTGCTCTTAGTTCGTTTTATGTGGAATTACATTACATTTTCCTTTATCTTCATAGAATTCTAACTTTTCTTCTTTTTAATTGAACTTGATTATGACATGTTTAAATTTATAATAGTAATATATATTTCATCTCTCTAAGCGTTTCGACACGAACTATATTTCTTTTTTTGTTTCTTTTCGAAATCAAAGCTTCACTATTATTATAAATATTAAACACATTGATCTGACTTGATAAACAGTTTTTGTATTCATTATTTTTACTTGCATTACTAAATAGTACAGTATAACTTTCATTTATTGTGAAAGCTTCCACCGCAAATGAACCTACCGAGATCGCAGCTCCAATGCTATGGCGAGATAATCTACAGCTTCGACGGTCATGATCTACTCGGGGAATGTGGCCGTGGTGACACACCAATCAAACGGCTAAAATCAATCGTTACGTGGTACATCGCAACTCTCCGGCCATTGATCTTTGGCATGGCTCCCTACAATCCTGTCATCGGTGAAACTCACCACGTGTCCAATGGTCACATCAACGTTCTCGTAGAGCAGGCCAGTGTTTTTCTTCTCTAAAATACTATTGATTTTTTAAACTATTTGCAGTGGTACTATACTAAAATTATTAGTGAGCGATGAATTTATATTAATGTTTTGATTTATTTTTTCAGATATCGCATCATCCACCAGTGTCTGCTCTTCATGCAACTCATGAGAAAGAAAACATAGACGTAATGTTATGTCAATACTTCACACCTAAATTTCGTGGTACGTTTATAATAACATTTATATCCTTATTAAGTTATTAACTACTAATTTTAATTATAAAACCAAAAAAAAAACTACTAATTGTAGGTATATATAATATTATTTTGTTACGTACTTTATTTTGTTAAATTGAGATTTCTCAAATTTAAAAATGAAAGGTGCGTACGTAGAGGTTGAGGTGAAGGGTAAAAGAGTGGTGAAACTTTTAAATCGCAAAGAGACTTATGAAATGAACCAACCAAGACTCGTAATGACATTTATGCCGGCGATGGGAGCTCACTGGGCCGGAAAAATCGGGATAAAGTGTCCGGAGACCGGACTCGAAGCCGAATTGCAATTGCTCACCGATTCCTTTCTCAGTAGATTCACAGGAAACAACAAAAGATCCATTAAAGGAAAGATCTTTGAATCTTCCTCTAAGAAAAAGCTCTATGAAATCTTTGGACATTGGGACAGGTAACACAAAAACAATCAATCTTTCAAACTTCATTGGAAATACAGAACATACATTTACAGTAATGTAACGTTTTCAGAACCGTTACGGCGAAGAATACAAAGACAGGAGAGCTTGAGGTTATATACAAAGCGAGTGAAAACATTGCAAAGCTAAAAACTCCCATTGTCAAGAACCTGCAGGTTACTGTTAGAAACTTTCTTGGGAAATTATAAGTTTTGATCGGTTTTCGTAATTCCGGCTAGTTATGGTTTGTATGCAGGAGGTAAGTGAGACCGAGTCGGCGATCGTGTGGAGTGAGGTTAGTGAAGGAATTATGAAGAAAGATTGGGAGAAAGCAAGAGAAGCCAAGAGAGATGTGGAGGAGAAGCAGAGAGAGTATTCAAGGCAAAGAGAGGCTTGTGGAAAACCATGGATTCCCAAACATTTCTCTGTGGCTCGAGCTGGTAAGGACTGGGACTGTGTTCCTTTACAGCCTACGGTTCCTCGAGCTCCTATCATTGTTCCTCTCTGATTCACTGCTGGTTCACTCTAGAGGTTCCTACAAGAAGTAAGAACTCATTGAGAAGTGTAAAGCACAGAGAGACAATATTTAAGTACAAACACAAAGTTGTCAGAAATTCTCCAAACTGCAAAAACGCAAGCAATGAGAACTTCAACTGACCAGTTTTATCTTACAGAAAAGCTGTTAATCAACCGCCAAAACGTAATTAACTAAAGACAATAGGAAAGTTTCACGTTTTCTTTTGTGTGATTTTCCTTTTATTTTATTTAGGCTATAAATGTTTAGCAGATTTGAAGTGATTTTTAGATTATAGATTATAGATTTTGTTTTTGGTTTTTAGATTTTATAAAATAATAATTTTTTTTTAAAATAAAATGAAGAAGAAATCTCAAAAAAAACATGAAAATGAGATTTTGGATTTTGTTTGGACATGGCTTGTGTTGGTGATCGTGGTAAGCATGTTAAACGCAGAGTTATACTTAGAACAACCATTGATGAGCATACTGGATGGTGGACTATCCATGGTGGGTGTGGATTCTCCATTGGACAAGTAGTTGAGACGCGCTATATATCCCACCCAAGCTTTGTAAGTTTGTACAACGCAGGTAAATTCACCCCTTACCGGGATCCTATGACAGGTCCACCACTGAGGGGCATATTTACGACGAAGGCGAGAGAGTTAGGCCTCTACATAGAAGATTGAAAATGTTTTAACTTCCAAGTTATTTTATGCGTTTTGACTTTTATTCAAGTGTGTACTGTTTCTGAATACACTAAGTTAATAGTTAATTTATGTCATCAACCATTAGTATATGGTTGACTTTCTTCTTTAGTTGCCTTTTTTATAGCATTGGTGATAAGCATGCGAGCCAATGTATAGTGAGACTATAGTATACCTCTTCCCTTTGATCAAATAGCTTGGAATGGACTATCAAGTCTGCTTCAATTGGACGAAATGGAAGATACCGCAAAGCTTCTTCGAGACTATCAATGCGGTGGACAAATTCTATTCTTCCAATGAACTCCGAGGAAGGAAGTGAGTTCACATCCTCTGACTTTATAACTTGCAAAAACTTGCAAATTACTAATGTACACATCTAGTACACAAATGATATGTAGTTGCTAAGCTATACAATAGTAATTACATACAAGTCTTTATATATAGTTATATTCCTTAATAGAATTCAAGCATCGGGTTTATGGTTCAGAGATTTTAGAAAATCACTGAAGACAAAGATTTTTTTTTTTACTTAACCTATTCTTACCACTTACAATTTCTAAATTTTGCCTCAAAATAGAATAAGCATGGAGCTTACAATATTCTATATATTAAAATTCAAAAGTGAGTTTTTAGTATTTATCCCGCAAATCCATAAATTTTCTCACATATTTTATTTTTTCATTTTTTAATTCAATTATCCTTATAGGCAAACCCTATTAATCATATTATCTTTATACTTCTTACTCTAAAATCAATAAGCAAACACATTTTAACATTAAATAAACTTATCATAATTATTATTTTTGAAATTACAATATTCCTTATATATCAAATACATTAAATTTTTCCTTAAGTACTTAAAATTGATTTTATTATATTAATACATTAAATTTCTATAATTATATAATATACTTTTCTTAAATACTTAGAATCAAACCAATACGACTCTTAAGATTTATTGACTCAAAAAATAACTAATTTGATTTTCAAGTTGTATTTAAAACATATTATAAAATCATACTTAATGTAGTAATCAAAATATATAATTTTATATTATTTAGATAATTAAATAGCTTGCACAAAAAAAAAAAGAGAATTAAATAGCATAAATTATTATGTGCATGACACAGATACTTACCTAGTCTTAATTATTTGGATGAGTCTAAGTAAACCAGTTAAATTCAAGTCTTCAACCATGATTTCTATAAATTAATGCTCTAATTTGCCACCAACAGTGGTTAACATGATATGAAAGTTTTTAAATAGGGAAAATTCCCGAAAAATACCCTATTTATTTAAAATTTGGCCGTTTAATACACAGACTTTTTTGGTTGGAAGAAAAATACCCCATTTATTTAAATTTGGTTACAAAATACCTCATGTTTCAAAGGTTGGTGGATTCGAACCCGGTGGTGAACGACCGTTACGGACTTCGTTAACGGTGTTAACTTTTAACCTCACATTGTTTAGTCAATATATATGATCCGCTTACAAGAATTTGCGAATAAGTTATCGTGGTCTAGTGGTAAACGGCAGTCTGTCCCAACTCGGGTTCGAAACTACACAGCACCACATTTTTTTTTTTTCTTCATGTCGTCTTCTTCGCCTGAGTTTTTTTTTTTTCTGCTCCGCCCGAGCCCAGCCACTCTCTTGCGCGACAAGGAAGAAACGATTACATTAACATTTAACTAAAATCCTAGGATCTATAAATAATCGGCAAATTAGTATCTAAGTTTTTGATGATTTGGAGATTAAAAACCCTAAATTTCAGTATAATTTGGTTTAATTGATCGAATTCAATTGCGTAGATATTTATTTGAGCAGGTATCTGTGTGGTTTTGCTTAGGTTTCGAATAGATGCCGCCATGCCGGTGACTGCAAGAAGGAGCTCACGGTGGCTGGGCGAAGAAGACGACAGGAAAAAAAAAAAATGGGCGAAGAAGACGACAGGAAGAAAAAAAAAATTAAAATTGGGGTGCTATGTAGACTCGAACTCGAGTTGCAAGTTTGCAACAGAACGCCGTTTACCACTAGACCAGATTAACATATACGCAAAGTTTTGTAAGCGGATCATATATATTGACTAAAACAGGTGAGGTTAAAAGTTAACACCGTTAACGAAGTCCGTAACGGTCGTTTACCGCCGGGTTCGAATCCACCAACCTTTAAAACATGAGGTATTTTGTAACCAAATTTAAATAAATGGGGTATTTTTCTTCCAACCAAAAACGTCTGTGTATTAAACGGCCAAATTTTAAATAAATGGGGTATTTTTCGGGAATTTTCCCTTTTTAAATAATAACGCTTAAGGATAACGTCACCGCTATGGGCCGATAATTTCCCTTTACATATCTCATTAATGGGCTTAACCGATTAGGCCCATATAAGGGAAGAGCAACCTAACTGCAACTGGATAAGGGAGTTTGGTTCTCAGTTCTCACAAGCCACGCCTAAGTATTCTTTCATCCAGAAGTCAACATATGGTGCATCCATTGCTAGGAACCAGTGGAGACTGGAGACAAGGAATCACCTCTTTTTCCATTGCCCATATTCGAGACAAATCTGCTAAAAGCACACCAAATGCATTCTTAATGCACATTACACCTTGGACTGGGATTAAATCACTTTGCTCATTGTTAGCAATTCCCTAACAGTCTAAATTTAATACAACCATGTTCTTATCGATGGATCACATTAATGATACAAAGAAAATGTCAAAATTGGATCAGCCTACTGCTTTGATCTAACCACTACTGCTTCTTCCCCAGTACACTATTTACTGCTTGAATAATTGAATGTTCCTTTGACCTATATTGTCTTTTCATTTTCAATGTTTATGGATTCGTGGAGGATAATATATTTTTTTTTGAAATACAACAGTAGAAAAGTTAATACTATAATAAAACTATATTTGAAATCAAAGATGTGAATGACATTTCTTTGTAGGCCTCTTTTGTTTCTTTGCTCATTCCTTCCTTTAATTTGCCTTCTCTCTAGCTTGTTTCACTTGCAATTGTATGATTAACTGATAAGCATTTATATGAGCATCCTTTTTTTTGTTGGAGAGTATTGACACTTAGTACCTCTTCATAAGCTGTCTTAGCTTTGTCACTTTGCCCTTTCACAAACTCCTGAAAACATATGGCTGAGTGATTTAGAGAAAACCCCTCAAAAGTTTCAGAAAAGTTTCTTGCTTACATTGAACTCATCCTTTTGGTCCATGAGTAATGCCTCCTTCTTGATCAGATCGTCGGTTAATTCCTGAATTTATCGAGATGAGAAGTAATTCAAGTATAGCATCGAATTGGGAAAGTAAGATACATCACCTCAAGGTTGTCTATCGCCCAGTCATATGCAGATACAACCTGCACAAAGGAAGAAGTGAGTTTGATCCAAATATGAAAATACCAAATTTCATTGTCAAATCCTATTTAGGAAAAGACCAAAATAACTTACTGGTGGCTCAGAAGGCTTTTGCTTCCTTGAGCAGTCAAGTAAACATACTGACCTATCTAGGCATACAAGAGAGCACGGACATAACAAACTCATTAGCTTGCTCCAGCTTCCCGCTGGTGCAGAGTGAGCTAATGGTTGAGTGAAGGCTATGAAAATCATGAACATAGCCTTCCTTCTTTATCTCTTTTTCATTCACACCATTAAAGAACTGCAACCTTTGATAATAACCCGGGCTTTTACCAGACAGATAGATTGTTGAACTTATCTCATCTAGGATTTTGATAGCCTGAGGGACCCTTCCTTGTTCGCACAGCTCAACGAGGAAGCCTCTGATCGATTCAGATTCAGCTAATTCTGCATCAACTCTGTTAATCAGCTTAACAACAGATTCTGAAACAAGCATTTCTCTCAAGAGGCCCCTTGCTTCTTCCATTCGCCCTTTCGTGCAGAAGCCTTTGATCAGAAACAGAAAACCCAAGAAATCGGTTGAAATATTTTTATCCTTGAACTCAGCAAACACTCTGAGAGCTTCTTCCATGTCACCTTTTTTACAGTAACCTTTGATCATAGAACTGACCGTGAATGCATCTGGTGTTACCCTTCCCATCATTTTCCGAGATAGAACTCTCATGGCCTCCTCTGTTTGCCCGAGCTTGCAGTACCCGTCAACTATCGAATTATAAATGAGAATGTTTGGTACAAGTCCCTTAGATACCATACTGTCCAATAGTTTCTCAGCATCAAGAAACAACCCTTCTTTGCATAAATTGTCAATCAAAATGCCGTAGGTGACTTCAGATGGGGCTAAACCAATATTCTCAAGCGAATCAAATAGACGGAGAGCTTCTACAAGACAACCTTGCTGGCAAAGTCCATTTATGAGTGAATTGTATGTAATGGTATTGAGAGTGACACCTCTGCTTTTGGCAAAGCTGCACAAATCTAAGGCTTTTACTAGAAATCCTTCCTTGCAGAGACCATTGATGATGATTGTGTAATCGATCACATCCATTGAAGACAGAGTAGTTTCTCCAGCATTAACAACGAGTAGATAAGCATCCAATGATCTGAGATTGTCCACTAGTGTTTTTAGAAATGTAGAAGGAAAAGTAACAGTTAAACCTTTTCTCCTCATAATCATATAAACTTCAATCGCAGCCTCGAAAGAACCTCTCTTGCATAAAAGCAAGATAGCATCATTGAGCATCCCAAGACAAACATCCGAATTTAACTGTTCCAGTCTATAAACCAAACCGAGTATTCCTTTGTCACCTCCGTTAGCATGGATTGAATGCAACAAGGTCCGAGATGTATGGATGTCCAAATACAAACCTTTTTCCCACAGCTCGATAAGAACTTCCGTGGCTGTTTCGAGCTTCCCTTTTTTGCAGAGTGCATCGATAATGCGATTATAACATACAACTGCGGAAACAGAGCTTTTCCTCAGCTCATTAAACATCTCAAGTGCCTCTTCGATTTGCCCCGTTTTGCAGCACCCGTCAATCATCATTGCGTATGTGGCTGTGTCTGGAGTCAGATCCATTTCTGGCATTGCCCTGTAAAGTGCATCAGCTTCTCCATATGCACCCATCAATAGAAATGCTTTCAGGAGAATGTTGCACATAACCAAGTCCATAGGGATGTGAGCTTCTTCAAACCTACGCCTAATCTGTAATACAGCATCGAAATTCTCCACCTTTATATAACTATCTAATAAAGTACTATAAGTAATGACATCTCCCACAACTCCTTTCGAAATCTCATCCGCCTCCAACACTCTCCCTGCCCTGCAAAGTCCATTAATCACAGTGTTATACGTAAGAATGCTTGGTTGAATCCCTCTCTGCTCCATATCTCCCAGCATAGAGAAAGCTCGACTCAAATTTCCTTTCCTACAAATCCCATCTATCAACGTGACATACAGAAACTCATCCACTTCGATTCCAATACTTAGAATTCTATCGAACAACACAAATGCATCTTCAAGTTTACCCTTTTTACAGAGTCCCCTAATAATAGCTGTATAAGTGATCAAACTCGGCTCTATTCCTTCCTTTATCATCTTCCCTAATAACCCCAACGCTTTTTCGATCTTTCCCTCCTTTGAAAACCCATCTATTAGTATCGAATAGCTCACAACATCTCGATATATTCCCTTCTCCACCATACTCCTGTCCTGCATAAGGGCATCCATCAACGCACCTACCTTAAAGTACCCATGAATCCAATTACTGTAGAAAACACAGTCAAATTCAAATCCTTCATCTTCCAATCTCCTAACCAAATCCCTAACTTCATCAACCTTACCTAACTGACAAAGAGCACTGACAACCGTAGTATGAGTTACAAGGTTTGGCACTAAAACTCCTGAATCCACAGCACTTTCGAAAAACCGTAACGCAAGTTCCGGTTTACCAATCTTACAAAACCCAGAAATCACAGCACTACAAACGAAATTATCAAATGGGTAATTTAGTTTCTTGTTCGTCATCATCTCTAGAACCTCTAAAGCGTTATCCATCTCTCCTTTAGCAACGAACCGATAAATCAGTGAACAGAACGTCAAGGAAGAAGGAAACGCACCGTGATTCTGTAAACAATCTCTGAGAATTGAAAAGCCCTTATTAGGATCATTACGTGTGACGCTAAATCCATGAATTAGAGAATCCAACATATGGGTCCTGGGAAAAATTGAAGCTTTTGAAATCTGAGTGTTGATAAACTTCTCTGCTTCTTCGTATTTGTTCAAATTGAGGAATGCCCATGAAACGATTGAGTAAATCCGGTGGTTGATGTGGATTTGATTCGAATCTAGCTGAGAGTAGAAGTGAAGAATGCAATTAAACTTCTGGCGACGGTAAAGATATCGAAGGAACCTGTCTATGGAGTTTAAGGTTGGAGAGAAGCCACTTTTGAGGAGAGATTGGAGAGATAAGAGTCCTGAAGAAGTGCGATGATGGAGCTTCATGGAGATTCGCAAAAAGTATTCACCTTTCTCTCAGTCTCAGCTAATTCGTCATTTTAGTATCACCATGGCAAGAGAAAGATCATAGAAGAAGTGGACGCACACCGCAACGAAGGAACTAAACGAATGCAGATGAGTCTCGAGCTTGTGTGACTCGCTTTAAAACTGGACCGGTCTGGTTCTGATTCAACCGGTTTTTTCCTTTGATTTTAATTTGACTGCGTTTTGAGAAATGCTCAATCCGAATTAACCGATCTGATCCAAACCAAATCATATGTGTGTATTTGGTTTAAATGGTTTATTTGTTCTATATCCAGATAATTCGAAATTTCTTTGAAAATTAAGGATTATTTGTCTAAAATCTAAACCGAACCAAAACTAAAATCTTACTTGACTATAGATCAGATTTTAGTTTAGATGCCATTATTGTAAACTAAAAACCGAAAAGTAATTGAACACCTATTGGCTTGTTTGCTAAGAACCAAAATTTAAAAAATCCAAAGCATAACCAAACAAAAAAACTCGTTGTATATATTTGGTTGTGTATTGCAATGTTAACCTAGAAAAAAAGAAAAAAAAAATCAAAGCCGTAAACTTGCGAGAGAGAAAAAAAGCGATCGGAGAAGATGATGTCTGGTATTCCGTTTGAAGCTAGCGGTGACGAGTTTATCCGTGGGCAGATAGAGTATTGGAAGGCAGTGAGAGAATCCGGGGTAATTCGATCTTATTGTTTTTTTTATCACATGAAACCAGAAATTGGGCTTTCTAGGATTGTCTACTAATAAGTGATTTTGTTTTGGTGATCGAGATCTTATTAGGGTTTCGATCTGGAGGAAATCTCAGTCTCACAAGGTACAATTGGATTGATGATGTATGTTTGTGACCGCGAAGATGTTAGACATCCTATTGGTCAATCTTTATGCTAGATTCAGCCTTCTTCGTTACAATGTGTCCCATGAAAAATCTTCAGGGAACATATTTGGAGTTCCACCACCTAAAGAAATTCAACAAAACAATGAATTGTGAGGCAATTACTACATAACTCTGGCGGCTTACGATCTAGCTACCACTTCGCTCGTAACCCTTCAGGTTGGAGTTGCTGAAGGATGTCGTGAAAAATACAGTTTGAATTTGTTTTGGTGAATTCAATACACAATTGCTATAAAGATTTCGCACATTTTTTTTTTTAACAATCGGAAAGTAAAAAAAAAAATAATGTGCGAAAAGCGTCCATTGTCTAATGGATAGGACATAGGTCTTCTAAACCTTTGATATAGGTTCAAATCCTATCTATATTGATATTTATCTATTATTTCCATTTATATATATTATATATATAATATATTTTTATTCTATTTCGAAAAAAGATAAAAAAAAAAAAATAGAATAAGTAAGAAATTCATTGCTAGGCTTCAAGGTAAATCAATCAGAAGTTTTTTCTTTTCTCTTTTATCAAAGTTCCCAGTATAAGATAAAATCTTCACTTAATAATGTTTGCTAATGACAGGTACCTCCACTGAGCCCGTCCAGCTTTGTAATTTTGGTACGGTGGATGCCTAATTGCCTCATTGGCCATCAAATTTCTATGATACTGAATGCTGGACTATCCATGGTGGGTATGGGTTCTCCATTGGAGAAGTAGTTGAGACGCGCTATATATCCCGCCCAAGCTTTGTAAGTTTGTACAAAGCAGGTAAATTCATCCCTTACCGGGGTCCTATGACAGGTCCACCACTGAGGGGCATATTTGCGAGGAAGGCGAGAGAGTTAGGCCTCTACAGAGAAGATTGAAAATGTTTTAACTTCCAAGTTATTTTGTGCGTTTTGACTTTTATTCAAGTGTGTACTGTTTCTGAATACACTAAGTTAATAATTAATTTATGTCATCAACCATTAGTACATGGTTGACTTTCTTCTTTAATTGCCCTTTTTATATCATTGGTGAGACCAACTGCTAAATACTACTTTTTAAATATTGGCTTAAATAAATATATTTAATTTGGATTATGATTCAATTTTTTAATAGATTTTTAATTTAAGCAATTGGAACTATGAACAGTTTTGATGCATTTTCAAATAGAATTGATTTACAAAAAAACAAAAACTATATATAAACTGTTACACAAAAAAAAAAAAAAAAAAAACTATATACAAACTTTAATCTAGAGATTAAGGATCAAAAGATTTCACAGGAACAAGAAGAAGGTCATGTTTCTTATGGGAAGTGAGTCCAGAAGCTTCATCCATGAAAATATCTTCAACTGCAACACCTTCTGGTAAATTCCAATCAAACTGGTACAAGAGATTTGCAAGACCAAACTCAACCGTTGTTATCCCCATGTACATTGCTGGACAAACCCTCCGACCACTACCAAATGGTAACAACTCAAAGTCTTTCCCTTTAACATCAATGTCACAATCCATAAACCTCTCTGGGAAAAACTCTTCTGGATCTTTCCATATCCTCGGATCGCGGCCAATAGCCCATACGTTGACATAAAGCCTTGTCTTGGGTTGAATCGTGTAGCCGTTGATCTGAAATTCAGATGTTACTTCTCTTGGGACTAGAAGAGGTGCTACTGGATGTAACCTCCATGTTTCTTTGATCACCATTTTTAGGTAATTGAGTTGATTTGTCTCATCTATACTTATGATTCTTGTTTTGTTGTTTTTTCCTATTTGGTCTCTGATTTCGGATTGAACTTTCTTCATCACTCGCGGGTTTCTTGCGAGTTCTGCCATTGCCCACGTCATGGTTATTGCAGAAGTATTGATTCCCCCCAAAAGAACGTTCTACATACAAAAGATAGATAGCATCAAGCATCATAGTATTTGGTTTGAGATGAAGTCTCATGAATCTTCCATACTAATCATAAAGGTTTTCTATGAGATATGACTTACTACACTTACCATCAAGATTGCTTTGATGTGGTTTCTTGTGAGTTTGTCATATCCAAGAACAGCTTCTTCCTTTTCCAACCTCAAGAGCAAGTCCACAAAATCATCTTCACTTTCTTCTCTGTTTTTCTGTAGATGCAAACCAATCATTTGTTCATAGAAAGCATCGAGATCTCGAACACTTCTCTCTCTCCGCGCGTGCAAACCCGTGAACCAATCGACGATCCAACCGATATACGGGAAAAAATCCGAAGCAGAGAAGCTACCCAACATCTCGAGAGCTTCATGGACTATATCTTGGAACCTTTCGTTGTTGAGCACTGTTCCTTGGAAATTCACGCCAAATGCTGCTTTGCAAACCACACTAACATTTAAAGAAAGAAACGTCTCGCTCAAGTTAACCAGAGTTTTCTGAGAAGCAGATTCAGTAATTGAATCAATCAGTTTCTTCATCTCCACCTCCTTGATTGGTTGAATCAACTTAACTCGTTTAGCACTAAAGAGTTCTTGAATACAAAGCCTCCTTAATTCTTTCCAATAATCATCAAACCGAGAGAAACTAATATCTAGATAGTTGTAAGAAAGCTTTCTTGTACCTGAAAAAAGGACAAATTAACAATCAGAGAAAGAAAGAAAATGAAACAAAATATGAAAATATTTGTACCTTCCAAGCTTGGACGGCTACAACAATGGAGGTCATAGTCTTTAAGAACTTGTTTAGCTGTTTCAGGAGAAGAAACTATTACTGTTGAAACTCTGCCAAGTTTCAGTAACATTACAGGACCATACTTCTTTGAGAGCTTCCATAGAGACTGATGTGGTAATTCTCCGAGCTGGTGCAAGTTTCCGATGATCGGTAAGCCTGGAGGAGACGGTGGTTGCCGGCATCGCCGCTTAGTGTGCTTGACGGCGACGAGAAGGATAGAGATGAGGAAGAGAAGTGGTAGAAACCAAAGCACAGTCATATTTTACTCGTTACACGTTTCACGTTTGTGATTGTGAGTGATGATGATGAAGCAGAGCACTTGTTTTTTTATGTACAAACTTGGTCACCGTTTCATAAAGATATAAAATTATTTTCTCTGTCCTTTTAGAAAATTCATACAAAAAGTCAAAACCAATTCATTGTAAGAATTTTTTATACTTTTACATTTTTAATTAATTTTAGCTAAAAACAAATTCAGTTAGTTTTAAATGACACATTCATCGTGAAAGAGGAAACATTTTTTACTATGAGTAAAAAATATTTTATAATGGTATTATTATATTTAGATGTCACAGAACACAGCAAAAATTCTAAACTCATTTGTGCTAAAACTACTAATACCTCGACCTTACAACAACAAACAACGGTTAACACTAACCGAACAATGACTAAAATCACAATAACCAAATCTCTCCTTAATCAAAAATCTCTGCTTCTAATTTTGTTCTTATACTAAAATCTTAATAAAAGCAGAGTAACCTGTCCCATTAATAAGAGACGCTAAATCCCATCAAGAGGAAGCATGTTTTAGATTCTTTAGAACATTTACAGTAATCTGCGATCCAATGTAATCCAATCCAATCTTGAGATATGTGGAAGTGTTTTGTTCCGGTTTCAAGAATCGTATGGTTCGGTTTCAAGAATTTGTCTCTCTTAGACCACTGTGCTGGTGTAGTTTGGGAAGAGTCTGACCAGTTTGTAAAGAGCATCTGAGTGAAACTTCCTTGCAAATAGATAACATGGTCGTCTAATTCCGTTCCATGTACAAGGCCAATGCAGCTCTTCTCCGCGCTAAGAAAAGGAAAAACGCAGAACGATAGATTAAGAAAAACCATTTCACATTTTCAGTGTTTTCGAATACAGGTAACGAGTAAAGTACCTTGCCAACACTTGTTACGTGTACACTCATGTCGTCAGACTGCAAGAAACAGAGGAAGGACAGTATATGTAAGAAAGGAAGATATAAAATAGAGATAGAGAATTTAAATATTTTCTCATTGAAGAGTGTATATATATAGATACAACACATTTAATGAAACACTTCTAACTGATTACTAATAACCATCTGGTTGAGCTAACTAGAAAAACCGGATGATGATCCCGGTTTACTCTGTGAAAGCATAAGATGTTTGATTGATGTGTTGGAAGGAGTGTTGTAACATTACCGTGATATTTTTCAAGAGCTTGAGTGAGACATCGCGCGCTCTGTATGTCTTTGGATGCCATCTACGCTCAGACCAATCAACATATGTGACTGACCAGTTCGAGATTCCTCCCGGATCAAGCATCTTTAAAGAACAGAAAGAAAAAAAAATCATTAAGAAGAAGAATCACAGTGAAAAATTTCATAGAGAGAATTGTTGTAATCTCCTCACATGGAAAAATGTTGGCAGGTAATGTTCATCCGCTATGCAGTTCTTGTTTGCTTCTACCCCGGGCTGAAATTTTGAAATCAGAATCAGGGTAAGACGAAACTGAAACTTTTCTCAAATTTTGTGTAAGAAAGATAATCATTAATGAACAGCTTCTATTTAGAGAACTCAATCATTAATGGTAGGCTGTAATATGCAAATAAAAACTTTGGTATAAAGAAAAACCCAAACTTACTCTGCAATACTCCCGGAATTTCGAATAGTAGAGACCATCAGCCATCACTATCACAGCGTGTTGACGCTTCATTGTAAACCACTGGACCAAAAGAGAAAAGTGGGGATTATACACAATATGTTTCTCGTCGACTATTTACATATTTTCGACATTACCATTAGCAAACATACTTAGAGAAGCAACAACTTAAGAACAATTCACAGCTCAGGGATTAAGTTAAGAGTATTTTACCTGTGCACCCTTTCTGAAATCTTGCCTGGGGATCTCAGGTAACATGTGATCCATGTGTCTGCCGGTCCCATGAGGACCAGGATCCTCAAAACTTAAGACAGTGAAACAGGCAATGGTGAATACTAGTGGAGAAATCAAATTTAGCAATAGGAAGATACCCATGGTGTCTGAGAGTTATTTACCTGTCAATGAAGCTGACATTTGCGTGCATCAAATATCTATAGGTGTAGTCAAATGTATGCAACGGTATACAACTGCAAAGTTAAAATAGAGATAACACGTAAAGAGCAGTGGCCGGAAGATATAAACATATGATCTTGTGCAAATCCAATAAGTTTATAAATCACCTTTCTGAAAGAAGAACAAAGTGTTCGTTGTCAGGATCTTCAAGAGCATTTGCTAGAAGCCGTCTTTCGGCATCAACCATAGAAATCCTTCCCCATGTGACATGATCGCTGTGAATTTCACGGTCTGAAAAATGACGGCTAATGTGAACTGGTCGTAACTTCGATGGATGAATGTAAATAGAGAATCTTCCTTCTTGACCCTACACAAATATAGAACCAAACCGTCAAACACCATACCCGGCAAGAAAATCAAAGAAACCAACAATGTTACAGAATCTTTTTGAACCTGGAAAAACTTATCCCAGAGCTTCTCAAATGGCAAAGTACCAGGAGTCAAAAACAAGAAAGCGATTTTCGATTTAGCGGTTAGCACAGGAGGTGTTCTCAGTATATCTTTGATCACAACTCGAGCTGCCACTTCTTCGTCTGTAAATTTCCTCACATGAAGAGGAAGCCATCCAGAGAGAGACGCGTCACAACCACTGCTAGACAAACCCTTACAAGCAGAGCTCTTACTATTGTGTTGTGGATACATATAAGTGATGACCAAAAGCACACTTGTGATGCAGACTAATAAAACAATCAACAATGGCTTCTTTAGAGAAGAACGGTGTCTCGGAGACAAATGCAGGTTCTGTGTTTCTCCCATTGAATCAAAGTTTGAAACTTTTAACTTCTTTACATTGAACAAAACCTGAAAAAAATCGATCAAAGAACATCAAAATGGAGAAATTTAGAAACAATTGTATATAAAACACATGAATATTTTTTTGTTACTTCACCAATCTTTAATGCAACTATCTTTGGAAACAAGCAAATTAGAACATGGATTTTAAATTCGAAGTCCCACACGTTTGGTGTAAACAAATTTACGGATTTTAAGAAAAGAAAAACCTAATTTAAAGGAGATAAATTTTCACGTTGTTCTTGTGATTGAGAAAAGATCCTCACCTGCACGTACGGAAGCAATTAAGGGAAGTGTAGTGATTTTTACTTCAAACAAAAACCAAAATCCAAAGCTATACTTAATTAGCAAAACAATCAGATTCGATTATAAACAGAAGAGTCAAGAGTGGACCAAAAGGCATTTATTTATCAGTGAAGAGTGAAGCGAATTAGTAGAAGTTATTACAGTACCTGAGAATTTTCGGAGCTGAATTTCGTAAATGGAATTAAAATGGGTAGAGAAAAAAAAAAAACAGAATCTTTGTCTGAACCCAGATCTCAAAAAATGAAAGCTTTGATGATCTACCTTAAAAACCAAAGATAACGAGAGTGTGAGATTGTGAGATTTGTTTTTTTTTCTTTCTTTTGTAATAAAGATTTATATATAATCTTTTGTTCCAATGAAGAACATACAACTAGTATTTGTTTATCAAAAGCACGATTCAGATCCTCGATTTGTTTTCTCTCTCTTCGCTTTTTAAATAAAGAAATGTTTTTAGACTTTTCTTTTCATTAAAACTGTTTAATTATCTTCTTCTTCTGGATTAAAATAAACACCACCAGTCGATTTTTCCAATCATGGTGGAATAGAATCAGAAGAAACTAGAGATTATTAAAAAGTATACGCATTCTATTTCTTTAATTTTTGATAATCAATGGTTGCCAAAAAAAAAAAAAAAAAAAAATTTGATAATCAATGTAAACACCTGCAACTTTTTTTTTTTTTAAAAGAAATAAAAGTGTTTTGAATTTTTTTATCTTTTAACCAAAAAGGAAAATTCTCCAAGTTGAAAATTGGAAATGACGATTTAATCCCTAACCGGACCACTTATGTCTCTCTTTTTTAACTCGCACATTATATATGGACATCATTTTATTTCTTCTCCGGTAAGGATATCAGCAAGCAAAAAAGTTAGAAACTTAATTGACAAAATCAAACAAACAAAATTATATCGAGTAAAGAAAACAAACAAACAAAAAAACCTTGTATTCTGTCACAAAAAATTTCATTATTTGAATCATAAGCTTACAAAGAAATGAATTTCTTTAAAAAAAAAATGAATTTAATCAATTTATGCCAAAAATAGTATAGTATTCAACTTTTGCCAGTACTGGATTTCGATGAGTTCTTTTACCCGTTAAAGCAAAAAATGAATCTCAAGAAGTTTACAATTTAGGCCCAACTCCACTTTTAAAGCATAGGGCCCGTATATTATTATAATCGGGTCTGCAACTAACCTAACCGGAAAATCTGAAAACCCAACTGATCTAATTGGTTAACCGGTCCGACCACAAACATTAAACGGATTTTGCAAATACCCAAAAAAAAAAAAGTTTTTTGGCTCTAAACCCTAAAAGTAGCTTCAACGCCGTTCGTTTGTTCTTCTTCTCCACCTGCTACAGTTTTGCTCTAAACGCTTACAATGGCAAATCGACCTGAGTTGCTAGCGCCGCCGGAGATATTCTATGACGAAACCGAAGCTCGGAAATATACTTCTTCATCTCGTATCGTTGAAATTCAGGTTTTTTTTTTATTGTTTCTCCGAAGCAATATCTCTCAATTTCTCCTGAAATTCAGCACTTGTGCTCTCTTATGCAATCTCTTTGCTTAAACATTTATGTTTATATAGGCGAAGTTATCAGAGAGAGCTTTGGAACTTCTTGCTTTGCCTGATGATGATGTTCCTAGATTCTTACTTGACATTGGTAAATTAAAATCCTTTTGATTTTACTGATGATGATCAATTCTAAACTTTCGTGTTTTAGATGATCAATTATTTTAATGTGTTCGTTGTTTAGCTTTGTTGCAAGAACAGAGGATTAACAAATATCTACTGTGGTTCAGGTTGTGGCTCTGGCCTGAGTGGGGAAACACTTTCTGAAAACGGGCACCATTGGATTGGTCTAGACATTTCAGCTTCAATGCTTAGTAAGTTTTATTCTTTGTCAAGGGTTTGTTTTCTTTCCTTGTCTCTTGTGATCTAAGCTCGTTTTAACTTTAATAACAATGTAGACGTTGCTGTGGAACGAGAAGTTGAGGGAGATCTTTTACTTGGTGACATGGGGCAGGTAATAAAGCTTCACTTTTTTTTTATCCTTCTCTCTTGAATTTGTGTGTGGCTATTGGATTATTTGGTAATTGGTATATCCTTTGGATATGTGAATGTTGACATGTTAGTAATTGGTTGTACATGTATTATTATGTCGCAGGGCTTAGGTCTTCGTTCTGGAGTTATCGATGGAGCCATCAGTATATCAGCTGTTCAGGTTTTACTTGTCAAACTACCTTGTTATTGACTTATTTTGCTTGTCCAAGAGATTTGATTTTCTGTAATATATGCTACATCAACCATATTTCTTGTTCTTGGGATCTATACTACCTCATTTTTTTTAATCTTGTTTTATGCTATTTTAGAATTTTATGTTTACTGTTTAATCAGTTCATCCTTTTTTTTCCCCTGATTCCAGTGGTTATGCAATGCGGATAAGTCATCGCATGAACCTCGTTTGAGGCTAAAGTATGTGTAAATCATTTGACTTTTGCTGAATCAACAAGAAACTAGGTTGCAAAACTGATATTTTACCTCTCGATTTCTTCAGGGCTTTCTTTGGGTCACTATACCGCAGCTTATCAAGAGGAGCAAGAGCAGTTTTTCAAGTGTACCCTGAGAATAATGCTCAGCGTGAATTGATTCTTCGCCAAGCCTTACAAGCTGGATTTGGCGGTGGACTTGTTGTTGACTATCCACACAGGTATGTGTTGCCAATTCCGTTAATAACATTCTTCTGTAATCAAGAATATAGACTGGTCTTGTGGTCTTATGAGCTAGCTCAGAACTATGCAATGCCACAATCTTTCATGTAGAAGCTGTTTCTTTAGTGATTGGTTTCACACATTTGATGTTCTCTCAATTGCAGTACTAAGAAAAGAAAAGAGTTCTTGGTCCTCACGTGTGGTCCTGTTCAGACCAGTATTCAGACCAGTAAAAATGAGCATGATGAGAGTTGCTCAGAAGATGACAATAGCGAAGACGAAGAGAGTGAAATGGTAAAGCTATGGCGCTTTCTCGGAATCTCTTTACTGTCATATTACTTGCCGTTATATCGAAATCTCATTAACCATTCTCGGGTTTGTTTGCAAAAATAGGTGTGTGTATCGGATAGGAATAGGCCAAGGAAAAAGCAGAGAACGAACAAGAAAGGGAAAGGAAGAGAATGGGTTCTGAAGAAGAAAGAGCAAAGTAGAAGAAAAGGAAACGATGTTCCAGCTGACTCCAAGTACACTGCTAGAAAACGCAAGTCGCGTTTCTAGTTTTGTTTATGATACTTAAAACGCTAATTTATAGCGTTTTCAAAGTTTTGTCATTAAAAGAAATTCTGAAACATCTTACTGTTTTGAATATTTTAAATGTGTGTACCCAACTTTTTTGTTGCTCTTCCCAAATGCGTCTTGTAATTTTCGTTCGCCTTGTCATTCTCTTAGAATTTTGATAAATGACCATGGATCAATTCATTCAAGAAGCTGGTGTACCAGGGACATCTATGGATAGTATGAATTTTCTGCCAAAGAACAGGAAATCGGACTCTGTTCCTGACTTAGATTCCAATAGTTGCCTAGACAGTCTCTCATACTATTCTCCATCCAGTAGTCGTAATGTTTAGTTATGGGTTTGAACTTTAAAACATTGAATTTTGGGTCACGTCACACTTTCCTTAGTTTCTTCTTTGTGGAAGTGAAAATTCCTGCCAAGTTCTCCATTTTTCCGATTATCATCGAGAAAAACAGAGTTGACCAAATGGTGGCGTTATAGTCTTCTTCTTTACTCCTTCATTGCTTATCCTTTTGATTTCGAAGCATCTCAGGTAATCTTTTTTCCCCCGGCTAGATTTTAATCTGTGCTTGGTCTGTGACTTAGTATTTTCAAGTTTGAGGTTCTAAATCCTGAATTTGACATTTGAGAATGTGTTTGCCTAATTCTTGATCTCATTGATGTTTGTTTGACTCATGTTTGTCTAAGAGTAGTGTTGTTTTTGTTTTCTTGTTCTTTTTTTTAGAACTCATTTACTATTAAACCTTTCAGGAGATTTAAAAGTATAGAACTTCGCTGTGAAACTAACAATGAGCAAGACTATGAAGTGTGACATTAGATCTGATCCAGGGAGCACATCCACTAGTTCCCTTTCAAATCCAAATCAGTTGGCTATTCCCAAAGAAGATGATGAATCTGAGATTATGAATCGGAGGATTTTGTGTGCAGTAAGAGCAGGTGACAAACTCTCCCTCCTGAAAAGAGTAGAAGATGACGGAATGGTCATTCAATGACTCGTAGACAATCAAGGGAACACAATACTTCATATTGCCGCGGTCTCCGGTCATGTCCATATTGTGCAGTATATAATCTCTACATTCCCGAATCTTGTACAAAAACAAAATTTGATGGGTGAGACGGCTCTTCATGTTGCAGCCAGAGCAGGCAATCTCAATATTGTTGAGTTTCTTGTTCGATTCATTACAGAGTCTTTCTGTGATACATTCATTGCTGCTAAAAGCAACAACGGTGATACTGCAATACATGCTGCGTTAAAAGATAAACATGCAGAGGTTGCTTTCTACCTAGTGAATGTGAAGCATGATCTATCATTTGAGAAGAACAATGATGAAGTATCTCCATTATATCTAGCTGTAAAAGCTGGAAACTGTGAGCTCGTACATAAAATGCTTGAATGTTCATGTTGTCCGTCTAAATTAGCTTCGCTTTTGAGTGGGAAATCTGTTATACATGCAGCAATGAAGGCAAATAGAAGAGGTTTGTTGTTATGTCTCAATAGTTATATGTATATTTGTTTGTTCAATCTGCTACGCCAAGTTTTCTATATGTGCCAATTGATTTTGTTCTTTCTTGTTGATTGCTTTCGCAGATATCCTTGGTATTGTTCTTAGTCAACATCCAGGAGTTATTGAATTACAAAACGAAGAAGGAAAAACGTGTCTTTCCTATGGAGCATCAATAGGATCTTACGAGGGAATTAGCTATATACTAGGAGAATTTGAAAAAGCAGCTTCAACCCTTTGTTATGTCGCTGATGATGATGGTCTTACTCAATTCTTATGGCGGCAAAGGAAGGACATGTTCAAATCATAAAGGAGTTTATTAAACACTGTCCTGACTCAGTAGCCACCAAACACAGACACCCAATGGTTGTCAATATGCTTACATGGGAAGATGGGATCAACCTCACTATACTGAACAATGATGGCTTTACAGCTCTAGATATTGCTGAAACATTGAAGGACAATACCTACGTACTTCACAAGGTATGTCAAATTTGTAGATTCATTTAACTGATGCTCAACACATCCTTTTCGTTGACAATGGATATAACTTGTTTTATTGGGTTACAGTCTTACAGAGATTGCCTTGGATGGCTTTGGTATCTTCTGGTGCACCAAATGGTCCGAAACCGATTACATTGAACGTGTTAGAGGGTCACATACCAAATCCAGAAAAATACAAGGAAAGTGTCAATACTCTTATGGTGACTGCAACACTTGTAGCAACTGTGACCTTCACTGCAGGTTTCACATTACCCGGTGGTTACATCAGTTCTGCTCCAGATTTAGGCATGGCTGCATTGGTCAATAGAATGAATTTTAAGGTTTTTCTGTTGTTCAACAGCATAGCAATGTGCACTTCTGTGGTAACTATAATGGCTCTTATTTGGGCACAACTGGGTGATGTTCTTCTGACAAAGAAAGCTTTTCAACTAGCTTTACCACTTCTTGCAACAGCACTTGTATCTATGGCAATGGCATTCGTTGCTGGAGTTACCCTTGTGGTGGGCAATCTCCCATGGCTTTCCCATTTTGTATTAGCCATAGACTCGGTCTTCTTTGTACTCCTGATGCTACTCATCATTCCTTACCTTTTACTCATCATTCCTTACCTTTTCTCGTCTACCAGACAAGGCTTTCTCCGACACATCTTCTACTTTCCTTATTTTTTGATGCTTTTGGTTGTTAGCCAAGACAGCAACAACATAGACGATTAGTGATTGCTCAGTTCAACAGTTTTGTATTATGAAAACTGTTTCAAAATAAAGTCCAGAGATGTTCTGGCTTTTGACATTGGTGCAGACACATGTACTTGTATGTTGTAACATTAAATGCATGAAAACTAATATTCATAAAACCAGAAATAAACATATAATTCTGACATTACATTAGTCTCTTGACAGAAAGTTTCACCTCAAAAAGAAACAGGAAAAAAAAAATTGAGATAAAACCTCAAAAACTAACCCTTCAACAGAGTTGTTTTGTCTCTTAACCAAAGAGATCAAATCCAAAGTCTCCTTCTTCCTCTTCAGATTCTTCCTTCTTCTTCTCTTCCTCCTTTGTGGCTGCGGCGGCCTCACCACCACCACCACCTCCGGCAGCAAATCCTCCACCACCACCACCACCAATGATCACCTGCTCCATATCATCATATTCTATCAACACACCAAGCCGAATTCGCATTCCAACAATTAAATGTATTATGCATTTCAACAGTTAGCTAATATGATTCCTTTCAAGTAATTATAACACTCAAAATTAGGAACTGTTGTAATTATACCAAAATTAGAAATTGATTAGAGCAAAATGACCATTCGATCAAAGTATACAATGTAGCTATAAAGCTATGTATATTCAAGAAAAATCAGATTTACAGATTGTTCTTAATAAATAGAGTCATAATTGAAGATTCTATCACGAAGAAGTAGCAAAAGCCAAACAAATTACGTGATCGTGTGTCCTAGATTCGAGCTTAAACCACAAGATCTAGCTAACTATACTATATCACGTTGTCGATCAAGCAATCAAAGAGATGATAGGAAGCAATTGAGAAACCTGGAATACGGCGGAGGTGGGGGAAACAAGGGTGAAAGATGACTGAACGCCACCTGAAGAATCGGCGGAGAGAGCAGTCTGAACAAGCTTGCGCTGGAGAGAGAAAGTGCAAGGAGCAGAGCCTTCAAGGTCTCCTTCGTGTTGCTTTGCGGTCCATTCTCCGCCTTTGCTTTTGCACACGAAAGTGTAAACTCCCATCTTCCTTCTTCTTCTTTTTCTAACGGCGGCGAGATTTCTCAACGGTGAAAAGACTCAGTCTCACGGCAAAAATGTGCGTAAGTACGTTTATATATGATTTGATTTCACGACGCATTGAAGAAAACCTAGGAACCCTAGAATAAAACCGGGCTTATACAAAATGGGCCCGATACAAAGCCCATTAAAAGCTCTTTTTTCTAAAATTGTTTGTGTTACCCTATATAGTAACTTTACTAACTTAGTAAGTTTGTTGTACCTTAAACATGCATGCCACACTTAAACTTTGTATGAAAAACCTAGTAGTCGCTCTTCTTTCTTCATCTCCATGAGCAAGTGGAGCAAGATGCGCAAGGAATCCTCCACATCAACTGATGGAGAAGGTGTAAATAAGGCCATTGAGCCTTTGCCGATATATGAGTGCTCTGTTTTGAAACTAAAATGCAAAGGGAAACAATCGGAATGCCATTTTCGTTAGGGATTCGAATGTTCCTTTCCTAAGGATGATATCAAGATCATTATCCAAGATTGTAAACCTAAATCGTTTTCATTTTTAATGAAATATTTACATTCTTAGCAAAGAAAAAAAGATCACATTGAAAAAACATTTCGGTTCATGTGGAGAGATATCACAAGGGTTTTTATTTTCATAGAGTGTCAAACTGGTTCTCCCTTAGGGTTAGTGTCTTCTTCCTCCAATTTTGTGACAACTCAAGTTAAATGCAAACAAAACAATTGACATTTTTGTTTTCTCTTTTTGCAGATTTGCTTCAATTAATCTTAAAAACAGATGATGCAGAGATGGCGTTTACACTCAATGGTAGTGACTTGGGAGGGGTTGAAGCTTGAATGATGACTACAGATAGAAACGAATACGTTGGCTATCCTAACTTTAAAGGGTGTGAATGTTTGCCGTGTTGCTTGTCACAAGCGCCGATTTGAAAGATTCAATGAAACTTATGGTGGTCGTATTTTTCTATGACAGACTATATTAATTATTAGATTTACGTGAAGCGGGGTAAATATTTAATTTAATCATAGGATTAAGATCAACAAATTTCCCCAAAATTGGAGGGGAATCAACAGTTATATGGTAAATTCGCTCGTAAGCAGTGCCTTATTACCTAGCAACTGTTACAGTTTGGGTTTTGAAACAGCAGAATCAAAAGATAAGAAAAAAAGTCAGAGCTTTATGGCAGAGTGAATGGCGACAACTCCACCAACAAGGTTCTCGTACTCCACCTTCTCAAATCCTGCGTCTGCGATCATCGATGCAAATCGCTCCTGCACTCATTTCATGCATTTAACGATTACAAGATTGCTTTAAACTTAAAACATCTTATAGACCAAACATCATCCGATCGCGCACACGATGCGCATATAGTTGTAGCTATCATAACTTAAAACTTATCTCCTTACAGGAATCTAACACAACCTTTAACTAATTATTTGATCATGGCATGTTGTTACTAATGGTCTTGAAGAATCCCACAAGTTAAAACTTAAAACTTTCTTACATGAATCTAACACAACCTTCAACTAAAGATTGATCATGACATGTTGTTACTAATGTACTTGAAGAAACCCACAAGTTAAAACATCCTATGATGACTACATCATTTTTATCCAAATCTTCCAAACCGTGCAGCAAAATCCCGAAAACAGGGGAAAACTAAGCTCAAAAATGTGTGTCATTAATACTATATGTTGAAGGAAGGTAACAAAAGTTTGAGTGTTTGAACCTGAGGGGGGAACCGACGAACGCTCTCAACCAGGTATTGATAAGATTCCCTGTCACCGGCAATTAGTTCCCCTAAGTTTGGGATGACCTGGAAAGAATACAAATCGTATCTGCAACACAAGAAACAAAGTGAGATTATCAAAGAAACAAATACGACTTAGGGTCTTACTTACACAAATGTCTAATCATCAAAACTCACAGATTTTTGAAAACCGGAATTTCTACATGGCTGAGCTCAAGGCACAAGAATCTTCCTCCCCGTTTCAGTACCCTATCAATGTGAAGAGTTTTATAAGATTATACATAAATGCTGTAACACGAAAGTACACCCGAATAGAAGGGGTATAAGAATTTGTAGTAGGTACCTGTAAGCCTCTGCAAGAGCCTTTTCAATGTGTGTGACATTCCTTATTCCAAATGCAATAGTGTATCCATCCATTGAATTGTCATCGAAACTCAAGGCCTCAGCATCTCCTTCGACCCATACGAGTGACTTGTTATCTCTTAGACCTATTCAAGATAGTAAAGGAAGCCTGAGCTCACCATACAAAGAAAAAATATAGAGGAATAAAAAAGGATACAAATTTGATAAACAAACAAACATTCGATGTTTCACCTCTCTCAGCAGCTCGTTGTTTCCCAACGTTTAACATGTTAGGATTAATATCACATACGTATATCTGAGTCTCTTCCAGAGAAGCCTCATCAACTTTCTGCAATGCTCTTCGTTTGACACTGTACACAGCATCATAGATCCTAAACGCAACATCACCTGCGTATTACAACCAATAGTTATGACAAAAGAGTCCAAAACATTTTCCAATTACAAAATATATGGATTCGTGATCAGAGACAGGCAAATTCCAAGATAGATTGTTTGGACTAACCTGTTCCACCGGCAACATCGAGATGCTTCATCCCTGCAAATGGACTCAGCTTCCCAACAAGTCTGAAATCACAAGACCACCAAAAGTGTCAATTTTTACACAAGAGAAATTCATAACAATTGCGATAAAAGTATCTCAGATTCTAACCTTTCCTTCCATAGCCTATGCAAGCCACCGCTCATCACATCATTCATAATATCATAACTCGAAGCTACATTGGTGAAGACATTACCAACCAATTTGCTTTTCTCTTCTTCCTTTACTTCTTGAAACCCTGAAGTTAAACTCACACAGTAAAAACTCAAAAGAGAAATCACAATCTTTAAAACAAAGCATTTCGTATAGCATGAACACACATCATCTAGAATTGCAAGTCATCCACAAGAATACTAAATAACAAAATCAAGTGATAAAAAGGATAGATTTTTTGAAGGTGATACCAAAACTTGTGGCATGAGAATGAAGCGAAGCAACAAAAGAACGGTGATTCAAAATTCTGCTCCCGAGCTTCCTGCTTACTGATCGAAGTGCCATAGCTTCTTATAAAATTAGAAGAGTCGTCTACTCCAAATTTTGTTCCTGCAACCAGATCACACAATTTTAGATGATGAGACCACTTCACCTACAAAAGATTAAAATAAAGAATATAAAAAAGGTTCCAAATAGCTCAATTTTCAAAAAGAAAAAGAGAAGTTTTAATTGAGATTCAAAGTCTTAATTTTTTTTCTATACTAAAGGAATTGTGAAACTAAAGAAGAAGCTGTCGAGCCGTTCTGTGACTGACTCACCGGAAAACCAAAAACCTTATTTGAAATCTACCCTCAAAAAGTTAAGCTCGAAGAAGATGGGACGTTCTAGACTCCAGGATTAACGAAGAAGCAAGAGCTATAACAATGAAATAGTATAATTTTAAGAAAAAGAATCCAGATTTCATCGACTCACAGCTCCGAGATCGAGAGTTTTATTGCACCTGTCGTTCTTGCAAGACACGTCGGTGCCGGGAACCGACCAGAGTTTTGACGGAGGAATAACGGTGAGGTTGTTTGGCTCTCTCTCCATCGAGTAAGGATTGGGCTTATTATTAGGTTCATGGGAAATTGGGCTACTGTAATTCAGTACCAAAAAAAGGCCCATTATGTTATGGTACCGGTTCATATTTAATTTCGGGTTGGCTTGCATTAACCGATAATTTATCCCTTTTTTCCTTTTCGAATTAATAAAACTCATCGGGAAAACTATGATCGGATAGAATTTTAGAACCCAAAGGATCCGACGACACTCTGAATCTGATCAAGTTAATTTTTTTTTTTTTAAAAAAACCTAAATTCGAAATTTTAAGAGAGAAACATCGATCAATCGAGTGAAATGGGAAGAATTAAAACGGAATTCACTGCCGGGAAACCGCCGTTCAAGGCTACGGTTATGGCCGGGATCAATCGACGAGTGGCTAGAATTGTTTGGATCCGCGACGGGGGAAGAAGAGGAAGACGAATTCGAAGGAGGAAAGAATAAACTCACCTGCGACTGCGACGGAGATATTCTGCGGCGAGGGGACGAGGTGCTACAGGATGTAGGCAAAGTGACGAACCCGTTAGTGCATTTCGTTAATTAAGCTGACGATTAATTGTTTTTTAATTGCCATTCACAAAAATCGAAAACTATACTTCTTGTTGTGTAGTATAAGTCTAGAAATTTAATTTTAACACGAATTAAAAAAGAACTAACATTGGGGTTAAACATTTCATGTCATTTAATTTTAACTCAATCTACAAAATTTCAAAAGAGAACTAAATATATACTAGTATTTATTTTATTTTTTGGTTAATTAAGAGAACTAAATATTGGATTAAACATATTACTATTATCTTTCTCTTCCCTTTCCCGTTTTAATCGAAGTGTAAACCTGAAAAAGCGGGAAGTCTTCACCACAAAGTTCGTTTTTTAATTTCTCGGATCATCACATTTTTTCTTTTCCTTTTACCAATTTTTTTTTTAACCTTTCTCTGCATCAAGAGAATTTTAGAAGAACTATGAACGCAGCGTTATTCGTTATTATTCTTGACAAAAATTTGTAAAAGGTATTACCCTTAATCCTGCTTTTCCAAACTTTTTCCTGCTTGTAAATTGTACAACAGAGATCACTAATTCATAATCACATGATGTATTAGCTTCATGCATGTACTCTTGTGTACGTATAATTGTTTAGCTCAGTTTTTGTTATCTTCATTTTCCTTTGCCTCTGTGATTTCTCCTCGTCTTCCCATTAGAGCTTTGCATGTCGATTTCCCTCAAAACCAGTTATTTTCTTACCAATCTGTTTAATTGTTTATATTTATTTATCTTAACACATTTGTGGAGAATTTTCTTCTTGTTGTTGGTCTTTTTCTGGCGAATCTCCTATGTTCTTGTGGCTTTTGTCTGAAATTTGTGTTAGAGATTAATGTATGTGGTTTGAAAAAAATGTGAATCAATCAATAGAAGCTTCATATTCAACTATAATGGCTGTTTCATCGATTACAGTACCTACGTTGTTCCAAACATCATCTGGACTTTTCAAGAGAATCCTCCTTTTCTTTCAAATATATTGTATAGATTAGAATATCTTGTGTGCTTGTTAGAAGAACCTTTTGTTTCCTTTTACAAAATTCGCATTTACAACGTCCTCCAAGTTTGAATTTCTCTAGTAAAGTGTCAATTCATATATACTTTGCAGGTTTGGTTTGTTGAAGAGATCATTTAAGTTTTGCAAAGACCAGAATGACATTTTCCATGAGAGATCTAGATCAGGCTCTTCAAGGAGCTGGCCAGAAATCGTAACCTTCTCTCACTTTTAATATTTCCATTTAAAGTCCTTGCTGTATTGCTTTTGATTCATCTGCACTTTATTTTTGCTAATTGGTATATACAGAGGGATTGAAATATGGCGCATTGAGAACTTCAAACCTGTCACTGTTCCAAAAGAGTCTCATGGTAAATTTTTCAGCGGGGATTCCTATATAGTCCTAAAGGTCGGTAGTCTTTCTTGTTTCTTTTTTGGTTTAATGATCTATAGTTCTTAATAGTGTCTAAAACCTTCGTATCTATCTCATACCAGACCACAGCGTCAAGAAGCGGTTCCTTGCATCATGATATTCACTACTGGCTCGGTAAAGATTCCAGTCAGGTAACAGTCTCTTCATATTCTCGTTTTGTTTTTTTTGCATATTCTTCAACGAATTGGAATCATGGTGGTGTGTTGATGAAAACAGGATGAAGCAGGTTCTGTCGCCGTCATGACAGTTGAATTAGATTCAGCGTTAGGTGGGCGTGCTGTTCAGTACCGAGAAGTACAGGGTCACGAGACCGAAAAGTTCCTTTCCTACTTCAAACCTTGCATAATACCTCAAGAAGGTGGAGTTGCTTCGGGGTTCAACCACGTAAAGCCCGAGGAGCATCAGACGCGTCTGTATATCTGCAAAGGCAAACATGTCGTCCGCGTAAAAGAGGCAAGTCAATTAACATGTCATGAACTGTCTTTACTCTCAGCTGGTCCTTTATATTTCATTTTGCATTCTTTTTTTCACTTACAGGTTACGTTTGCTCGATCGACTCTCAACCACGAAGATGTGTTCATTCTTGATACAGAGTCTAAAATATTTCAATTCAATGGTTCCAAATCGAGTATTCAAGAAAGAGCAAAAGCTCTTGAGGTTGTTCAGTACATTAAAGACACTTACCATGATGGAAAGTGCGAGATCGCAGCTGTCGGTAAGTGAACTAAAGTGTCAAAAACCATGGAGGATAAGATTTTATACCAACTTTTTTGAGTTTAATGTGCTTCCGTTTCTTATAGAGGATGGGAGGATGATGGCTGATGCTGAAGCAGGAGAGTTTTGGGGATTGTTTGGTGGGTTTGCTCCGCTTCCTAAGAAACCAGCAGTCAATGATGACAGAACCGCTGAATCTGATGGGATCAAACTCTTCAGGTAAAACACCTTTGATCTTAACAGAAGCTGCCTCGTTACTGAGCAATTACTGCAACAGATGATTATGTTTTGACTTGAGACATGTTTGGTCTTTCAAGTGTTGAGAAAGGAAAGACAGAACCTGTAGAGGCTGAGTCTTTGACGAAAGAGCTTCTGGACACTAACAATTGTTATATTCTCGACTGCGGTCTCGAAATGTTCGTTTGGAAGGGAAGAAATACTTCAATCGACCAAAGAAAGAACGCAAGTGAAGCTGCAGAAGTACTTTTCTTCTCATGCACCAAAACAGTAGTCTTGTTTTGATGGGTTATGTTCACTATCATATTGTCATTCTTCATTTTGGCAGGAGTTTTTCCGTTCGTCTGAACTGCCAAAATCAAACCTGGTCAGTGTGATGGAAGGGTTTGAAACAGTGATGTTCCGATCTAAGTTTGATTCATGGCCAGCTTCAAGTACTACAGCTGAGCCCCAGCAAGGAAGAGGCAAAGTCGCAGGTTTAGTATACTAATATTATTCCACATTGATCATTGCTGAAAGTTATAGACTTTCAATTACGAGATACTTATTCTCTGTTTGTTCTTTCGCCAGCTCTTTTGCAACGGCAAGGAGTTAACGTTCAAGGCCTGGTTAAGACTTCTTCTTCTTCTAAAGACGAACCGAAGCCATACATTGATGGCACAGGACATCTCCAGGTAGTGACTGACTATGTCTACGTTGATACCGGCATTGATGTATCCGAATAAGTGAGCATAACCAAAACATAGTCTTTTGATTGCTAACTATAAAATTTAGCAGGTCTGGCGAATCAATCGTGAAGAAAAGATCCTTCTCGAAGCAGCGGAGCAATCGAAGTTCTATAGTGGAGATTGTTATATATTCCAGTACTCATATCCTGGAGAAGACAGAGAGGAACATCTAGTGGGTACTTGGTTTGGAAAGCAAAGCGTCGAGGTAATTCTTCACATATATTTATTTAACACCTTACTCTCTATGTGTGCTCATTGATGATGATTTATATAGGAAGACAGAACATCTGCTATTTCCATGGCAAGCAAGATGGTTGAATCTATGAAGTTTATGGCAGCTCAGGTGCGTCTTCCTCTTGTTTCCTTTATAGATTCTAAGGTCAATTTACATTTTGGATATAACTTTATTAGTCTTATTCCGTGCAGGCTCGCATTTACGAGGGAAGAGAACCGATTCAGTTTTTCGTGATCATGCAAAGCTTCATCACTTTTAAGGTCTAGTATCTAAGTATTTTTTCTTCAGGCTTTCTTTTGGTAGTTTTGAAGTAATCTTTATCACAATCTCTAAAAAAACTTAATCGTCGCCTCAGGGTGGCCTAAGTGATGCTTTCAAAAAGTATATAGCAGAGAACGAAATCCCTGATACTACTTACGAACCAGAAGGTGTTGCACTGTTTCGGGTTCAAGGTTCTGGACCCGAGAACATGCAAGCCATACAGATAGAAGCGGTATGTTTACTGATAACCATAATCAAACAGCTTTCTTGTTCAACAGTTTATATTGGTAAGTCAAATAATTATCTGGTTCCAACAGGTTTCCACAGGATTAAATTCTTCACATTGTTATATATTACACGGTGATTCTACTGTTTTCACTTGGTGTGGCAATCTAACTTCCTCAGATGATCAAGAACTTATGGAGAGAATGTTGGACTTGATTAAGGTAATTTGTTAATGAGCATTGTTTCTGCATTTTGGGTACTTACCTCTCAGATCTCAGTATCTCACATACTGGTTCTTGGTTTTTTTTTTTTATACAGCCAAATGAACACACTAAGGCACAAAAGGAAGGCTCAGAGTCTGAACAGTTTTGGGAATTATTAGGAGGAAAAACAGAATATCCGAGCCAAAAGATAAAAAAGGATGGAGAGAGTGATCCTCATCTCTTCTCTTGCACATTCTCAAACGGTAAAACCATTTAACAACATCCATTCTCATGATTTTGACTTCAACTTTTCTCAATCCAATACTTGTTTATCTTATTTGATGGTTTCTGCCGGTTTGGTCTTCCGGTGATACTCTGTGGATGTTGCTATCTTACCAGAAGATCTGAAGGTAGAGCAAGGTTTTCATTTTTAGTAGCCACATTTATGTTACGATCTGGTTCCAAACTGAGGCTCTTCTATCTTTCTCTCTATTCCCGTATAGGTTACAGAGATCTTCAACTTCACTCAAGATGATTTGATGACTGAAGATATCTTCATACTTGATTGTCACACTGAGATCTTTGTCTGGGTGGGACAAGAAGTCGACCCCAAGAAGAAACCACAAGTTTTAGCCATTGGAGAGGTACTTAAAAATCCATTCAACTAGATTAACGTACAAAACTGCAAAATGTTCTTATAGATCCTCTGCTTCAATGTCTTTTTCAACAGAACTTCCTTAAGCATGATTTCCTCCTAGAGAATCTAGCAAGTGAAACACCGATATATATTGTAACTGAAGGAAACGAACCTCCATTTTTCACTCGTTTCTTCACCTGGGACTCTTCTAAATCTGCAGTAAGTGACTTCTCTCTCTCCACACATAAGAAAATTGCTCCTCCGAATCTAAGTCGTACTAAGCGATAAAAACGCTTATTGCAGATGCATGGAAACTCTTTCCAGAGAAAGCTTGCGATCCTGACAAATAAAGGAAAGCCGCTTCTTGATGTAAAAAGCTTTACCTCATTTGGTTACATTTGTATAAGATCAATCTCTGGATTTCTGTCTTGATCTTGTGACCTTTTTTTTTTCTCAGAAACCTAAAAGGAGAGTCCCTGCGTACAGCAGCCGGTCCACCGTTCCAGACAAATCGCAGCCTCGGTCCAGAAGTATGACCTTTAGTCCAGACAGGGCCCGCGTGAGGGGACGGTCTCCAGCTTTTAACGCACTTGCAGCAAACTTTGAGAACATAAACACAAGAAACCTCTCAACTCCACCACCTATGGTTAGTCCAATGATTCGGAAGCTTTACCCGAAATCTGTTGGGCCAGACCTCTCGAAGATTGCTCCTAAATCTTCGGCTATAGCTGCCCGTACAGCACTTTTCGAAAAATCTCCGCCTACTTCTCAAGAACCACCTACTAGCCCCAGTTCTTCTGAAGGTCTGCACCAAAAAAAAAAACTTCACATTTGAACCCTAAACTAATAATTTGGTGAGTAAAGTTGAGACCTCGAGCTTACCCTTTTTGATCTTTTTGATGTATGAAGTTACAAACCAAGCAGAGACATCAGAGACGAAAGAGCAAGAAGCAATGAGCAGCATTCATGAAGATTCAAAAGAAGAAGAAGCAGAAGAAGATAGCAACCTCCCTACTTTCCCATATGAACGCCTTAAAACCGACTCAGAGGATCCTGCTCCAGATATCGACCTCACTAAAAGAGAGGTCCGATTCTTCAAAACACTCAACACACATTATAACATTCGTCTATTAGGTTTGTGTTTAATGAGGTCAGCTTGGTTTTTGCAGGCATACATGACTTCATCAGATTTCAAGGAGAAATTTGAGATGACCAAGAATGAGTTCTATAAACTGCCTAAATGGAAACAAAACAAGCTTAAAATGGCTGTTCATCTCTTCTAAACACTCTTCTTTCAAGAACTCAAGTCTTCTTTTTCTTCTTAACCCAAAAACCCGTAAGTTTTTCACTTTTTCCTCTGGTTTGTTTTTTATTAGTTTGATGCAATCTTACACCTATTCAATTGATAACTCAAGAGATTCTTAATCATGTTCTGATGCAATATATATCCACTAATAGACCGGTTTAGTATAGAGTCTTTGTTGTTAATCTTTCTTCCTACTATTTGTTTTTGCAGTTCAGGAAACACAAAGAGGGCATCCATACATTCATCTGCAACCTTTTGAGCTGCTTACAAATAATCAAATACATAAAATAAAAAAAAATCGTCTATTCTCTATATATATATTTATAATCTAATACATATTCAAATTTTCAAAAATTATGATACTTAGGATTTTTTATTTGTTTGTTTTATAATCATCTCAGCTCTGCCTGTGAGTTTTTTTTTTTTTCCTCCTGGTCTTGATTTGTTTCTTTATTGCGTTATATTATTGAAGAACTAATGTAAATTAAATCTATCCTTATCATGTTATATATTCTATGGTCGTCACTCGTTACTCGTTAGTAATCTTCTTCACTAATCCATAGTTTTATTTCTTTTATCACGTGTCATTTAAAAGTTTGAGAGGTTTAAAAAAAAAGAATAACATAACGCAGTCGTAAGAGAGAAACGGTTCAAACAAAAACGGCAAAAAGAAAAAAAAAAAAAAAAAAAAAATTGCAGATACCTTTTTCGGCTTTTGCGTGAAGGAGCAGTGAAGAAAAAAGTGAGTGAGAGAAGAAGAAGAAGAGTAAAAACGACGATATATACGGCAAATTTCAGGATTTCGATCCTGTTTTTGGTTCTGATACTTTCAGTACTCTCTATGGCGACTGAACGTCCTCCTTTTGAGCTCGCCAAAGGCATCAATGGCCTTGATAAGATCATCCTCCGCGAGTCTCGTGGTCGTTCTGCCGAGGTACTTTTTTCACGCGACGTCGTGGTTTTGTCTCTTTGTAGTTTGATCTGAGGTGTAGATCGATTTGATTGGAGATCGATTTTGTAGTATGATTGTGATTTGTGAATCTCTTAGATCCTTGGGTTTTAGCTGTAGTGATTGAGTTCTGTGTTTGTTTATGCGTTTTTGTTGATGGAAGAATCGGATCTGTGTGTTTATCTTACTGAATCTTTGACGAAGAATGTGTGAAATGTTTAGTGTAATCTATGAATCTGTTGATGTTTTACACAGAGGTGAATTGATTTTTGGCTAATTGATCATCAAATGAAGTGTGTGGTTCTCTGCAAATTTACTCATCTCCATATTGGTGTGTTCTGTACTATTACGTTTTTTTCGTCAATTTTAGTCATCTTGAATGAATGCAGATATACTTGTATGGCAGTCATGTGACTTCTTGGAAGAATGAGAATGGAGAGGAGTTACTTCACCTCAGTAGCAAGGTACTCCAGATGTGTACCATCTTCCGCTTGATTCGTTATTGAGTTTCTTGTTGACGAAATAGGACATTTGGTTCGTTAGAAGTGAAATGGTCCCAAAAGAAGTTCAAATCGGATGCTAGTCATTTATTGTTAGATGTGTCTCATGATCTTTCTCTGGTTGATTATGTCTCTGTAATTCAAAAGCGTATTCTTCTTTTTATCTAGAATGATTGGCTCACGGAAGTTGATGAAATATTTTGGCAAAATCTTTGCCTAAATTTCGTTATTGACGTTAATCATTATGTAAAAGGAAAGGATCTTCAGTTCATTTTTAGCTTAATTTCCTAAAGAAGCATGTGAAAGAATAGACAACATTTTACTTTCAAGTCTAGTAATTTGCTCATACTAGAATAGTCTTTCTTGCCTGGTTATGTGTGTGTTTGACCTACAAATAATAGAGATCTGAAACCATGTGTTATGAATTGTGCAGGCCATTTTCAAGCCTCCAAAACCAATTCGTGGAGGGATTCCATTATGCTTTCCACAAGTATGTGCTTATATTTCTTCCTTCGTTTGTTCCATTTTACAGCTCATTATGCTCATGAAAGTCTGTTTTTGTATGTGCAGTTCAGTAACTTCGGTACACTCGAATCACATGGATTTGCTAGAAATAGGATCTGGGAAATTGAGGCTAGCCCACCTCCTTTGCCATCGAATTCTTGTTCTAATGCTTTCGCTGACCTGATCCTAAGGCCAACTGAAGACGATCTGAAAATCTGGCCTCACAAGTAAGCTTCTTAAAAACTCCCTTTTTTATAATTTCTCAGAACAGCATGCTTCTATTAAACTGAAAATATCTTACAGAGAAGAGCCGCAGATTTAGAGCATCACTAACTTTCATCTCGGTGTGTCCATTTCAGTTTTGAGTTTAGGCTTAGGGTAGCCTTGGGGACCGAAGGAGAATTGACTCTGACATCTCGTATCAGGAACACCAATTCTGATGGAAAGCCTTTTACATTCACATTTGCTTATCACACCTATTTCTCTGTCTCGGACATCAGGTAAATCTCATTGCATATATATATTTACATTTTTCTGGGGGAAGATTTAGAATATAAATAGATATTTTGTAATAGGACTTGAATTTCGTTGTGTTCAGCGAAGTACGGGTTGAAGGATTGGAAACTCTGGATTATCTTGACAACTTGAAGAACAGAGAACGTTTTACTGAACAAGGCGACGCAATAACTTTTGAATCTGAAGTAAGTTTTCTATTCCAATCTCTCCCTTTTTTTCTGAAATATTTCTGTTGTCATCATCATCACTCAAAACAGAAAAACACTTGTTACTTGGTTAAAAAAATAGATTGACAAGATTTACCTAAGCACTCCAACTAAGATTGCTATCTTGGACCACGAGAAAAAGAGGACTTTTGTTATTCGCAAGGACGGGCTTGCTGATGCTGGTAAGACCCGAAACCCCGTCTTTTGTATTACACTCAGAATCTAATCTTATATATGACTGAATCATTTGATAATTATCTTTCAGTGGTGTGGAATCCTTGGGATAAGAAATCAAAGACGATCTCTGACTTGGGAGATGAAGACTATAAGCATATGCTTTGTGTGGAAGCTGCAGCTATCGAGAGACCGATCACATTGAAACCGGGTGAAGAATGGAAAGGAAGACTCGAACTCTCTGCGGTTCCGTCTAGTTACTCCAGTGGACAGCTTGACCCCAAGAAAGTCCTGGAGTGAATCTTTCAAACTTCAAAAACATCATCTTTCTCTTCTCTTTAAGTGCAGGTAACGTCAGTTTACTCTTCGCCTTTTTGATTCTTCTTGAGAACTTTTGTGTGTGTGTGTGTGTGTGTATTCACATACAAATCTCTCGATTTTATTGGTAACAGATATTCTGTCATTTTTCTTTTTTTATTTTATTTCATGTAGATTATTTGAGATATTTTTTTTTATAATGAATATGTCAATACAGTAGTGTTAATATAGTTATATTTGTATGTGCAGTACTACACTACTACAAGTGAAGGGAGGGCTTGAAGATCATCAGATATACACTATTTAAAGAAACTGAAACCGAATAAAATTGTTGCTTCTTAGTTCTCTTTTGTAACCAGAGACAATAACGATTTGTGGACCAAGACAAGAGACTTGCACGGGAATATTTTTACTCGGTAAAATGTCGCTTAATTATATTTCATGATCAATTCGATTACTAATACTAATACTATAGGTTAACTAATCAGTGCTTGTAACGTTGCGAGATGTCTTAAATTAGATGTTAAGCGAACCAACCAGGCCTGGTCGTAGTCTTTTGTCTCGTCGAGTCCAAAGGTATTTCAAATTTTAATATTTTTTGGCTAAAAGGCTAATAATGTTTGCTAGAGGCAAAAGGTTTAGGGTGGGTTGTTCGTATTTGGTTTTTTTTTTTTTTTTTTTTTTTTTGATATAGTTTTTTGAAAAAGGGTTTTCAAGAAAATTTGATATAGTTGTTCGTATCTGGTTTCAAATTTGAACATATGAAATAAAATGTTATTTCATAAAAAGGATATGTCTACTGAATACATTTCTTAGAAAAAAGAAAGTAAAATACATTATATATCAGATTTTATCATTACTAACAAACTATGAAGACAATATATATTTCGTTTTTACATTAACAAAAGTAAAACATTACTTAAAAATAATAAAAGATAGTACATATTTAATTGTATATTAAACTTGGCAAAAAGAAAAAGGATTTATTAACAACGGAAGTGAATTCTGACCCAAAGACTAGTCCTTAAGATCTAGAAATCTGATCAGGATCTAAGAAACCATGAATTTTCGGATCTTACCTTCTGTCGGATATGGTCTATTATAGTTATAATTGATTATTGATGTCTCTGTCCTGTGTTGATACATCCACTGTCTAAATGTCAAATGACAACATTTTTTTTTTTTTTTTCAAATGACAACAAATTAACGAGCATTAACTTCAAGATTAGCATTTTAAAAAGTTATATATTGTATAGTTACAAAAGTTAATAGTTTGATATGGACATCAATTATTGAAGTGCCATAATAGTAATTGATAAGTAACTAGTTAACTACTAACTCGAGCATCAAAGTACAAGATCAAAAGGACGATAATAGACCAACGTGGAATATTTACAGTTACATCTAACAAAGATACTGTTCTTCGAAAACGAAAATTCATTTTTAAAAACTGCGAAAAAAAAATAAAAAATAAAATAAGGGCATTTTTTTGGATCCACACAAGATTACATCTGGCTCGAACATCAAGAGATTCCCTAACTTTTGCATTAAATATTTTATATAAAAAATAATTAATGGTGTTTTGTCGTTAATGCTTTTCATTGGTTACAAAGTCATATTCTGAATCCGATTCATTGTATGTGGGAGCTGAAGTTGTCCTTAGTTGGTTCATTGTAATTTACTATCTTAAAATAAAGAAACAATATTAAATTATCTACATAATAAACATTATACTCATATATATTTATATAATGTAATATCCGAATTGGGTTCATTTGTCTGAAGATCAAACTGGGATGAAACTAAGGTTTTGATTAGTAAAATTATGGAATAACATAAGATTATTACAATAAACAAATCATAAAATTATACTCCCTCCGTATGTAATTAAATGTCGTTTTAACTATAATCTGTTAAATTAAGGAAACAGACAAATTACAATTTTATCCTAAAAAATAATGACAAATTACAATCCTATACCATGAATGTTATTAGAGTTAGTTGTGTTTCATTAAGGGTAATTTGAGTATTATAAAGCAAAAGTTACTTAAAAAAAATCAAAACGACATGTAATTAGAAACAAAAAAATTTGACTAAAACGACATACATACGGAGAGAGTATAAATCAACAAATGTAGTTTAAGCGTGAGACTGAGGATAGCTGATTTTTTCCTCCAGAAAATTACATAGCAATGGTTTCTTTTACAAATTGTATTTTCTTTAAATTATGCTATTATAAAAAATAAAATAAAAAAAGTTTCCTAAATTGTCATATCAAGTTTCGTTTTCCGCTGTACTATATATATGTAAAAGTAGTATAATAATCTCCAAAAGCAGAAAGTATCTATGCTAGCTAGTGAAGATAAGCTAAAGCTGATCTAATAGTTGAGTGACAAGTGGAGAAATTGCACTTGAAGAAAATCACCCACATGACGAAGGCCCACTTTTATCGTCCAGGTATCTGACACGTGTCCTATGGGACCCAAAAATCGCTTGAGAAAACCTTAATGATGTCGTAATTATCTGAAAGTTTTTATTTATTTTTATTTGTCAGGAAAAAACTGTTATGACAACTTTGTTTAATTGTCTGAAAATGTTTTAGCTTTTGTAACTTCACTGAATATGTCAACTTTCGGTCCGATCTTCTTCTTTTCCGACACTAATCTTCGGGCCGATCTTATACCACCACAATTTGTTGGTTGAGTTCCTTTACTACACAAATCTACCCATTATAGTTTATACAAGTATAATTACATGTGATCTCAATACATTTAATGCAGAAAATATTATATTTAATACAGAGTAACAGAGTGGAGAGAAAAAACACACATGTGATATAGTGGTAGCTAGTATTTGACATCGAAACAGTGTTCGATTTCTGTTGCAAACAAACTCGTTGCGTGTTGCGTTACTTGGACTTTAGGCTTTCTTCCATTATATAACATGTGGTAAATTTTGTGAGAATCTGTTGCCAATGATCCTGCCCATCCTTAGAAACTGTTACAAAATATTTCGAAATTTTTTTTATTAATTTACAGATATTTTGAATTTTTTATTCAATTTTTGACCCGTTGGATAAAAATAAATATTCTCAAACAAAAGGTAATTTAAAAATGAACAATTATATAAAAAAAAGAATTGTTTCCAATGAAACGAATTTCTCGTTTTAAAATAGATAGATCTAGTTGTGGAATTATTGCGTATAATAAAGTTTTGGTTTTCAGTCGGATTTTTTGATGATGTAAAAATTAATACTATAATAATAAAGAAAAAAAATATGTGGATGTGTGTATAGTCACTATAGTGGGGTAGGAATAGGACCCAGAGTGTACGTTAGAAAGGCTACAACGCGTGCTTACTCTTTTTATTACTAAATTAATCCCAAATCTATTAAACAACTCTCTATCTCTCTTTGCTTCCACATGCCGTCACTTCACTTTAACTCCCTTGTTAATTCTCTTTACATTATTATTCCCATCATATCATAATGACCAAATCACCACTTGTTTCCAGTTTTCACCGTTTGTGATAAGTTTTATGAAATACATTATTCACATAATAGGGTTTTAGTAAGGAGATCATAAAGTCATTGTGTATGATCGAAATGTTTAAACTTTTGATTTAAGAAGAAAATCTTATTAAATCATGTTAAACTAAATGCATTTTTGGTGTGCTACTTTTATTTTTTAATATTTAAATGATTCTAACTAAGTTTCAATTTTTTTTTTTAATTGATCTTAACTTTTTTAAATAATTGATTATTTAGGTATAACAACAATAAAATAGTATTCATATTACGACCAAACCAATTGTTATTCATATAGCACCCATGTCTTTTGTTATTCGTCTGTTCTTATAATATTGTCTAATATGCGGCGGGCAAAATTGATATGATTTTTTTTGATTCATTCTTTTTCATTAATTCACGTAATACAATCAAACTTGTTAGGTAAAGCTAAAATGAGTTATTTAACAAACCAAAAAGCTAAAAGGAGGTAAGAAAAGTAATAATTAAATATAAAAACATTTATCTCAAACGAATATAAAAATATTTACAGACAAAACATTGTAAGTATCGGTATATATATATACAGAACCAACAGACAATAATTCATGTAATGTACTGTATTCGATTTCGAAATTTAGATGTTGACCTGCAGATTCAAACTTTGGAAATCTAAAATATCTAAATTTATTTGTACTTTAAACTAATTAAAGCAATTATCGTGTCGGTAATTACGGCTAAGTATTGTACAGTACTTGATATGATATCATGCATGTTTGGTTTGAGTTTAGAATATCATTAAATATTAATCTATAATACTCCTTTGAGTTTCCTCCTTGCTTCTCGTCTCACATGGCTCCGCCTAATCCAGCCAGCTCTTTTCCTCTACAATAATTTGATTAAATTGTTTTTCTTTTCATTTACAAATTTAATAACATACGCATGCATCCGCGGAAGGAATCATTTGATTTTTATATTACAAAATATTGTAATTAAATATTGACCGCAGATCAATATATGGTTTTCTTAATTGTTTGAATTGTATAATATTAATTTACATTAATCTTTTTGGGATCTGGATTTAAGGACGGTAATAGCAAACCACGATCGATGTGATGTGTTTCTTAATGCACCGGCAATTAGTTGAAAGATTGGTTAGATCTATGAACTCTAAATAAAATACTATATATTTCACTAATCCGATTGCTATTTGATTAGATTCACTAAAAACACATTAGCATCGTTACAATTTTAGTGATAGATTATGTGTTGATAAGCCTGAGAAATAAACTCTTTTATAAGTTTGCTTATTGCAACATATTTGGCACTTTCTTTAACCAAAAAAAAAACATATTTGGTATACTTTATGATAAATGTTTCTATTTTTATAAACAGACGACTTTTTGAATCAAAACTAAAATTTTCTGTCTATACATTTTACACTGGTTAACTATATATACATATGATAGAGTTAATTATGCAACATAACCACACAATACATAAGATATAATTATATCTAAGTGATTAGTGAAATTAACGAGTAATATTATCATATTCAGTTATATAAATTCATGTATATTTATGATAAGTCGGTGCGTAATCGAAGCCCCATGTTAGCACGAGATTTCTTTGAGAGGAGAAAACGAAACAAGTAGAAGACAAGCAACATTAAAAATATAGAAATATAGAAATATATCTTTTAATTATTAAAAAACTTAAAATGCCACTTAAATCATGTGCTGATAATTTCTTCTAAGAGGGTTGTTTAATTTGGAATCTTATGAAGAAACTTAAATTCTATATTTCTAGGCTTCTAGCTAGGGTTTTGTTATGGAACCTCTTTGTCATTGGCCATGGGTTTTATAAAGCGAATCATTGTTACGTAAGTTTTATATATCATTTTATATATATATATATATATATATATATATATTAATTTATCGATCTGTCTTGCATGACGTGCATATTTCTGTGGAAGCAGAATTATCACCAGCCTAAACGTATTTGGTGTTATCTCACCAATTCAAATTTTAATAACGTCAACAATTACTTCAAAGTCTTAATTATTATTATTTTTTAGAAAACTTCAAAGTCTTAATTGAAATAAAATTATATGCTTAACGAATTTCATTCGGATGTCAGGTTTGTCAGCCTATGCAGTCACTAGATTAATGACCTTGACAAACATATATGAATCTAGCTAGGTTTTATTAGAATCTCCTAAAACACTAACCATAAAAACTGTTGTTATTCATCAGTCTATAAAAATGCTAACAAGTGATATACTATAAGAGGATCTATCTCATTAAACTTGGTGTCAGATAAAAAAATGATAATCATGGGATTTTTGGGTATATATGGTTGGATACTACCCAGTACGGATGATGATGATGGAGAATATATACATTTTAATATACAAATTGATAAAAGAATATATAGAAAGGGGAATCATTTTGAATTTCTAAAAATAATACAGAAAACAAAATGCCATTATATTGCTACACAAAAGATAGAAGCTTTGTCTTCCATTGGTTGTTAATATATTACTTTATTTATTTTGATTTTTTATATGGTTACATGCATATCTTGATCATCTCCAGTGAGGACTTGTCTGGAATATATTGGCTAGAAAAAATCATATTTTTTCTGACTTATTTTTTGTTCATCATTTGTCCAAATCCTCTTGATCTTCTCAATTTTATAATATATCAACACATCCAATTATTTCAGACCCCCACTTATATAAAAATAATATATACATAATATACAGAATCTACTTTCACAAGACTTAGGATTCTATATTTTATCAGTAACACTTAATATATGTAAGTTATCGGACATTAATTTATCCATATTTTGAGTTAATACTACAACATGGTAAAAAAATTCTTTTACTATTTCATATAGTGGCATTTATATTAATGAAAAAAACAAAAAAAAACATCTTCTCAGAGAATAAAGGACTCTCAAGTAAGAGATTAAAATATACTAGTAAATCCACAATATTTATATAATAAGTAGTAATTGTTTCGTCTGTCTGTTAGAGGAGAACAATTAGATGGACATAAAAAGCTAAAGCATATGAAAACTCTCACCTTTTTCCTTGCCTCCTTCCTTCACAAATATCACAGCCTGTCAAAATTAGCCTTTTAAAACTATTTAACTTCCATCACTATATATTATTTGTTTATTAATCCTTATTTAGAGTAAGCATTTCCTTAGCTGTGAATTCCCATTATCCCTCTCTCATTCTCTCTCTCTCTGTATCTCCATCTCTTCTTCCCCACAGCTTTAGTCCTATATTGATCATTGACAAAACAAATCCTATAGTGATCTCGCAGCTTTTGGATTATTTTGTTATGTTATGCTTTGGAGCAAATTGGTAAAGAAGCATATATATAGTAAGTGTGCGTCTTGAAGAGTTTCTCTTAAGTGAGTTTTGTGGCATGAGCATAGAACATGTGATCAATGAGCTTCTTTGGAGAGAATCACAGCTTGGCCACTCCTCTTTTCAGGTAATTTATATAAAATTTATATATTTTCCTTTTCTCTGGGATTGTTACTGATTCACTTGATAAAGGCGATAACTATATATAGAAAGGATTGCTATATATGTTTGTGTGTGTGTTTATATGTCCATGAAACAGATTCTGTATATTGGTGGTGCTTGCTATATATTTATATGTGTGTGTATGTAAGAAAAAGAAAGCCACACATTGGGTTCTTAAGTTGGTTTAACTTTCAATACCTCCGTGAAGAGTATTGTTAATAATCAAATTCTGATAGCGAAATAGATATTTTGTGTTTTATAAAAAACAAAGAAGAAGATATTTTGTTTACAAATATACGCGCGCACACACGTATACGCACATATACACACATACATATTTAAAAATTAATCGTTATCTTTTAGCCAGCTTATTGTCCTTGTCTTATCCTATTGGGTATCTAATTTGGTTCTCTACAAATATAGATACATAGACATGATCTTCTCATGTCTTCATGTCCTTGCGAGCGTGTGTATAGATGTAAGTAACTAAGTACATGTGTCATATAAATAAATATTTATTTATACTCTCTCTGTTTCAAAATGTAAGATGTTTTAGAATTTTCACACATATTAAGAAACCATATTTAAAATGCATTATTTTTTGTGATTTACAATTTTCAACAACTCTAAACCAATACTCCCTCTGTTTTGCTATAGATGACGTTTTAGTTTTTTTTCTTGTACCAAAATAGTTGACGTTCTCGATCAATCTAGGTAACTATTAGTAGAAAAAGACTTTTTAAACCCTTGGTCAAGAAGCTTGAGATCAATAGGAATTGTTGACTACCGTGACTTTTAAAGTAATAAATAAGGTTATAACAGGTATTTTAAAAACTTTCTTAATTTGTGTGAATTTTCTAAAACGTCAAATATAAGAAAACGGAGGGAGTAGTATTTAGTTATCTTTCTTGAATTCAATAATTTGTCATTAATTATACATAGAAAATAGAGAACATCTTATATTTTGAAACAAAAAAAAATTCTAAAACATCTTACATTTTGAAACAGAGGGAATATGATTTATGTGTAGACATCTTCTAAAAAAAAATCGCAGGAAACAAGTTTAAGTGGAAATTTAGGTGATAGAGTCCTCTTCGCATGAATGCAAGAACATAATGAACGATGTGACCAATCTATGGATATAAATTCTTCGCATGATCATCAATATTTAGACTAAATAGTAAAAATTCCTATTTATTGATATTAAATTGACTGCTCAACTAGTGTTTTTGGTTGCTTTTTTTTTTCCATGTCTCTATCTATTTTCTTTTAATCATCCTCATATTCGAAGTCATGCTTATCCGAAAAGAAAAGGAAAACAAAATCAACAACTTGCTCTCTCTTTTTTTTCCTTCGTCGTCCTTTGCCAATCTTCACCACATATTTTATTTTTTATTTCAATTTTACAACTCGAATCATTCTATTTTAAACTTTAGTAGTGAAAATGATATTATTGTACTATATCGCATAAATAAAATATTATTTCTGGATCGCTTACTACAAAAATATCCTAATTTTCACACCAATGTTTTAAGATTATCTTATTGGTAGGACAAGTCGTGTCTAATGTTGTCATAATGACACTATTTAGATACTGACTAGTGAAGTATTCAGCTCGGTTTAAGTGTATTATCTGTTCAAAGTTTATTATACTATTATATTTGAGATAACGTATGAACTATATCAACAATGTTTCCTTAAAATAACTAAAAAAATAACAAACAAACAAAATTCAATTGAAACAATTACGTAAACAAAATTCGCTTGGTCATTTTCAATTCAGAAATAGTAGATCTTCTACTTTTATAATTACTAACAAATTTTCCGGAGTTTATAAACCCAATAATTTTAAATTTTTAACGTGTGGTCTAACTTGTTATATCCATTTATTTGGTGATCAGAAAGACATTTTTGATTCCTTTTTTTTTTTCTAACACTTGGCTTTGAGACAAAACACCATAAGAGAGAATCTAATCAAATTTTAAAACATGTCCCACTAGTCAACCTTCTTTTGTCTATAAACCCTTCACTTCAAAAACTAGCTAGTGGCTTCTGACGATTACTCCATCAGCATCATAATCACATGTATCTACACACACTCATATATACAACTTAAGTGCATTAGGGTTCTTTTTTTATGTGTATTATCAATCATCAATTGGTTATGAAGTGTATGACTCTGCGTTTCAGGCATGGGAACAAAGATCGTTGAGCGAATTACGACAACCCCACTTGGCTTAAAGAGTGTTGATCGTAGTGGATTCATCAGATTTGGTGTTAATGGTCAACGAAAATCGTCAAAGGAAACGTTGACTGACGACAAAGAGGAGGAAGAAGAAGGGATTTCTATTATTAGGTCAATGGATAGGTTTCTTGAAAAGCAAAATGCTGAATCGATCAGACACACAATGCAAGTCCAAGAAGATATTTTTAAGCAACAGGTACGTTTCATTTTTTTCTTATAAGAAATATATATATATATCATCATTATCTATCCGGTTTCATGTTTGGTTTTTGGCTCAGATTTTGTTAGTTTTCCTTTTTTTTTTTTTTTTTAAGTAACAAAACTAAAAAGTAAATCTAGTATCAATGGATCAGCTTGGAATGATTAATTTCTATTTATTAATGTAATTTGTAAGATTTCAATTTATGTTTTGCTTTGAGTCTAACTTCCTCTTTGGTTTATATCAGCTTTAGCTTTTCGGTTTTTGAAAAGGATGATCAGCTTAACGAATTAAGAAATGCATGATTCACTGAGTTTTTTAATCGGTTTTGTTTTACTTAGTTTAAATTCTTAGACCGATTCAGGTGATTGATCCATATCAAATACCTTTAAAATTGATAATAATGATATAGTATATATACTTAATTTAGATTTATATTTGAGTTTCTGTTTTCGTTTTCTTGTTAGGTCCAATTAAGATTATATTCATTAAAACGTAAAACAATTTGGACAAATTGAGTATCGGATTAGCTTTTCATTCATTTTTCCAGCTTTGTTTGGATTGGATTGGACCAATTCGGTTTATGATCACATCAAATATAATACTTTAAACTTGTTGATGAAACGACCCTGCATATAACAAAGTGGTATATCGCAGGTACGAGAGCTACATAGAGTATATAATACACAGAAAATGATGATGAATCAACTCAAACATAGAAGCCAGTGGACTGCTAACAACAAAGACCAACCCGGTTCAAGAGAGAGAACCGGAAGTTCTTCAGGCACAGACCTTGAAAATGTGGTTAGAGCAACACAAACGACGACGGATCATATTGACGAGAGCGAACTAGAATTGACATTGAGCATTGGACTGTCTTCTTCATCTACAACTATGACCACGACGACGAACAAGGACATGGACTATTCGTCAACAACGTCGTTGAGATCATCATCGGATAATTGTAATAATCAGAGCAATAATAATAATAACAGTAATAATAACCAAGAAAGTAGCGGACCAAACACGCCTATGAGGAGCTCAAGTACGACGTCGTTGGATCGAGAGAAGAAGAGACCTCATTGGCTCTTTCAAGGACTTAGTATTAACCGAACCTCTTCTTGATTTTTGTTAATTCACTGACTCTTTCTTTTTTCTTCTCCATCTTCTTCTTGATTTTTTCTCTGTATCTGAGTTATTACTATTATTATTATTATTTACCAGATTTACTGATATTCACTTTAGCTCTAATTATCGTTCGTTGCGTTAACACTGATAAACCAATTGACAAAATAAACCATTTAAGTGTTCTATTTTCTTTATTATATTTGTTTGCTTAAAGAATTTATTTTCATCTGCTTTTGGAACTTAATCATGCGGTCTTAAACTGAGAAAGGATAGAACTTAAAATGGTAAGTATGAATGAAAAACAGAGAAAAAATTTATATGTTACATTTGAAAATTTGAGGTGTTTTCAAATTGACTATTAATTTTAAGATTGGTCTTAGGTTACTTATTTCAAGATTCACATATCCGTCTTCTTCCACCACAATTTTATACACAATCTTATGTATGACTCTTCCATATAAATTTTATACACAAAATCTTAAGTATGACTATTGTCATTTTAACATATTACATAAGCCTCTTTATTTAACGTTTTCCCCTAATAGTCATCTTCGTCATCTTCATCATTTCTTGATCGGAAAAAGTTTCTAGCGACGGCTGAAGCGGCTCCAAAAAACATGAAGAGAAGTAGGAGGTCGAAGCCACCGCCAACACCAACTGCCACCGCAGGACCAGGGGCAAAAAAGGAAAACGGGGACCATCCGTAACCGCCGTAACCATACCCATATCCACCGATCAAAGGTGGTGCAACCTGAGGATTCACGTAAATGTTGGTCCTGTCAAGAGAAGAAAGCTGTTAGGATATAAAGGAACTAAGGTTGGCGTTTGTATTTGTATTTACATTTTTTAATAAATCATAAAACAATAAATTTCTAAAATACATAACATTTTGAGTATTATTTTCCATTGCGTTTATACTTGACAAAAAAATCTGATTTAAAATGCTTTTAGTTGTGAGTTTATTTACAAAATTTCGCATAAAACGTAAACTCAAACGGAAACAAGCAATCTAGGCCTAAAAATAATGCATTAAACCAAGTAATAAATGTTGGTCGTTGGATGTTTTGGATCCCAATTGTAATTATTGGTTACAAAATATAAAGTATTTAGAAAAAATAAGGGGCTTAAAGTTTACCTATAGGCTTCAAACTGGAAATGAGGCTACTAGAGCCCATGCATGAAGGCTGAAGCCTCTTGTTACAGTAATTTCGACAAACGACAATTTCAGATATTGCAAAAGACGACAATATTAAAGAAATCTCAATTAAGGTCTTAATTTAATCATATACTTTTTTAAAAATGTTAAAATAGTTAAATCGAGGTAAGAGCTTGAAGTAAAAAAAATGTTTACCTCGATCGGTTGTTAATTCTAGGAGGAGGGCGAGGAGCTGAAGACCGAAACGCTTGACCTCCGATTCTTCCGCCGCTTTTGGCCGCAGACGCATCCCCAACGCTTCCCAAAGCCAAAACGCCAACCGCTAGCGTCGCGATTGCCAATTTCGCCAGCTGATTCTCATTTTTCCTAATCAATAAATACCATATACAAAAAAAAAAAAAAAAAAGATTAGATAAGAACAAACCTCGAATTTTAAACCGAAAATTTCTCTATGAGTAAATAAAAATTACCGGGAAGAATCAGTTTCGTCGTCGTGGTGTGGAGATTTACAACAGATTGAGTTGGGACGAGTACTGAATTTGGGTTTGAAACTGTGTCGGAACCTGAAAGAGTTCGATAAAAAGCTTTGTCGTGAAGAAGCTATGGCGGCGAAATACATTTTTGTTTCGTCTTTGTGATTTGCTCTAAGCTCTTCTTCTATGTTCTAAAGATCTTTCTGACTTTCTCGTCTTCTTGGTTTTGTTTTTGTAGCTCTGAGTTTGTGATAAAGCCATTGCCACGTGGATTACAACTAGTGGCCTACTCAAGAACACATGTATCCACGGATTAAGATATCCGGTTCTGTATCAAATCGGTCTGAAGAAAATAATCGAACCGCTTACTCATCAAACCGTACCCCAATATGCACTTGCTTCAATTTGAAGAAAGAAAAATGTAGGAACTTTTATAATTAGATAAACCGATATATGAGTATATTCAAACAATTTAAAAGTCGGTGAAGTTATAGTTTTGTTTTGTTTTTTTTTTTTTTTTTTGGTCATCTGATAAATATTTTATATAAAACGATAAATTATAAATTTATAAAGCTAGCGATTATAAACTTTGAAAACTAAATCGACGGATAAACATATTCCTGAAAATTGCGCTATAAAACATACTCCCTCCGATCCGATTTAAGTGTCGTTTTAGACTTAAAATTTTGTTACAAAATAAGTGTCGTTTTGTATTTTCAATGCAAAATTTATTAAATTTTAATATTTTATAACTATTAGTATTCTGCAGATTGTTTTTCTATTGGACAGATTGTGTTTAGGTATGTAGTTAATGATGTTTTTGTTTATAAAAAATAAAAAAATTAATGTTTTCTTAATATGTGTGCAAAATTCTAAAGCGATACATAAAAGAGATCGGAGGGAGTAGGAAACTTACAAATAAAACAAAAGGACAATAACGATCTTAAACAATGAGGGAAACAAAGATTGAAACTATTACGCGAGAAACAAACATTTGAGTCCGGAATTTTGTTATATTTATAACAATGTTTATTGGACTTTATAAAACGAAAATGTATAAACCTATAATATTATCTTCTCCTTTTTCTCCAACACAGGGAGAACGAAAACACAGAGTTCTAATTAAGTCCAAACTCAGGAAGAAGGAAACAAAACCCCAGGAGTTTAGGGGAATCTTAACATACATATAATTAAACAAAACCCAAAAAAAAAACCTTATTTCTCTTCTTGTAAAATCATCATCATTATCATCTGTTAAACTTAAACAAAGCTTCTTCTTCTTCCTTTATCATCTTCTGGTTAAACTGAGTTGATCTTTTATCAAACGGTGTAATGACCAGCTGTCTCAATGTCTAGTCCCTTAAGCTTCACCACTGACTCTACATGTCCTTTAAGCGTATGAAGTTCCCTAAGCCTGTAAGCAAAACACACAAAACCCCTAATTAACTTTACTCACAAGAAACATAAGTTTTTTCTTTTACAAATCATTTACCTTGCGATCTCAGCTCGTCTCTTGGCTTGATTTGCGATCTCGGACAGTTCTCTGTAACCACCTTTCTCCGGCAAAACGTTGCCTGTTTCAGTGTTCTGAAGACCGTGTAAAGTCCTCTGTTCACGAGCCCAGTGTGCTTCTCTCTCCTCTATTCCATAGTTTTGCTTAGTCGTAAACGCAGTCTGTTTTCCCAATTCAGACAAAAGGGACAGAGATTTTGTTGGTCTTCATTAAAAATCACATTTCAGAAGTAAAAGAGTAATCAAGAAACCAAAAACGTACCTTGTTGTCAATGAGATTGTTCCAGGCTGTTCCGGCTAGAATGTAACGGATTGCAAATTTCATTACGTCTAATGGAATGTAAAAGATAATACTGAAAAGCCAGATAACTCCAGCCCATCCCCATCCTATTCCTTTGATTCTCGCAAATTCCCAATCCGGTACAACCGCAATCACTGTTGCAATCTGCAAGGTAAAAAGTGTTATGAATCATTGAACAGAGTTTATAATGAAATCAGAAGAAGAAGATTATCATATTTAGATGCTTACCAATTGTGCTACGCAGAAGGCTCCTAGCAAGAAATATCCAGGTCGTTCTGTAAAAGACCAGCCTCTAGATCGAGTGACGAAGATAAGAGCTTGGCTCACAATACTGACTTGTAGGTATAAAGCAGACATCATCTCATGTTCGTTGCCTCTCAAATCCTTCACGTGGAATATTCTCTACAGATAGGAAAAAAACAGAGTTATGCTTGTGTGCTAAGGAATGTGAAGTGAGATTGTTTATAAGTTATATACCGGGAAGAAATCAGTTCTGTATGCAGCCCAGAAGAAAAGCACGGTTACTATAGCCATGTAGCTTCCAAGAACAACGCCGGTTGCGAAGATTTCTTTGAGTTTCCAGCTATCTGGTGTAGGAGAAGGCTTGACTCTGTCCTTTGAGATAGTCATGATGGTTCCTGTTTGAGTAAGTTAATTATGTTAGTCTTGTAGAGAAATTTAGAGATAGGTTTTAATAGAGAAGAAACCTCACCATCGTTTAATATAGCAATGATCAAAACCATGAATGGTGAAAAGTCAAACTTCCATATTAGAGCAATGAGCATGAACCCAAGCTGTGAAAATGCATAAAGAGAGAGATTATAAACAGAGATTATTTGATGAAATTCAAAAATACATACAAGATTGATTACTTACCACAATACGGATGGTGATTGAGACTGCATAAATCTGTTTAAAATAAACATTAGAAAACATCATCAGAACAAGCGAAATTGGTGAAAATGTTCTGAAAACGCTATAGCTTTAAGATTAAGAGAACACTCACTGTGTAGTTCTTCATTCTCTGGAATATCGCTCGGCTCGTTAGAACCGCGCTGATGATCACACTGAGCCCTGGCTCGGTGAGGACGATATCAGAAGCACCTCGTGCAGCGTCAGTTGCATCCGCGACAGCGATACCTATATCCGCTTTCTTCAAAGCTGGAGCATCATTCACTCCATCTCCTGTCATACCACAGATATGCCCCTTTTCTTGCAACTTCTTCACAATTTCATATTTGTGCTCTGAATGAATTTGGTAAGGAAAAAAAAAAGACGGTGTTAAAGAGAGAAGAGAAAAGTTTGTGTTTCGAAACGAGATATGAAAAGAAAAGCTCTTAAACTAACCTGGGAAGACCCCAGCAAAGCCATCAGCTTTCTCAATCAACTCGTCAACAGGAAGGTGAGCGATGGCTTCGTCTTTGTGGTTACCGAGTAAAGAAGCGGATGGGTACATGTTTGTTCCCATTCCAAGTCTACGTCCAGTTTCTTTTGCAATAGCAAGTTGATCACCTATAAAACCAATGGAAACATAAGTAAGAAATGGAAGATAAAACTCTGTTTTTGCATATAGCAAAGAGAAAAGTATAAGCATAAACCGGTAATCATCTTGACATTGACACCGAGGTCTAGAGCTCTTCTAATGGTTTCTGCACTATCATGTCTTGGAGGATCAAATAAAGGCAATACACCAACGAATTCCCATGGACCACCAGAGCTTTCTTTCGTTTTCTCAGGTACAGTCTGAAAACAAAGAAACACAAAAACTTTACATCAACTTTTTTTTGTCTTCCTAAATTTGTTAGGAGATTTAAGATTTTTCTCACCTGTCTTGCCACAGCTAATGACCTGAGTCCACGCTCAGCGTACTTTTCGATTGCAGAGTGGACTCTCTTCCTCAGATCAGCTCTCGCGTTGCAGAGATCAAGAATCTGAAATCATCAAAGAAGCGGATTCTACAGTTAATCATCTAAAGAGAAAACAGTAAGTAAAAACAAAATCAGTTCTAGTCACCTGCTCGGGAGCTCCTTTGCTCACTCGGTGCCAGTTTCCGTTGCCATCGATATAAGTTAAAGCGGTTCGCTTGTCAACTGGATTGAATGGAAAGAAGTGAATCTCTCTAATTCCAGCTCTTGCCTGAAAGAAAAAACAATGAGAATATTCCATCTTCTTCAAAAACAGAGGAAAAAACAGAGTTATAAAATTGATAATACCTCTTTTGGATCAGCAAGCATTCCAACCATAGCAGCATCAATAGCATCTTGATTCTCAACTCTTGAAGCTCTAGCAGCGAAAAGCAAAACTTCTTCTTTCTCAACGCCTCTAGCACAAACCTCAATCAGATTCTTGTCAACACTAAGCTTGTTTAGAGTCAGGGTCCCGGTTTTATCGCTGCACAGAACATCCATACCGGCCATCTCTTCAATAGCGGTCATACGTTTCGTAATAGCTCCTTGTTGAGACAACCTGTGAGATCCAATAGCCATTGTCACAGACAAGACAGTAGGCATTGCAATGGGGATGCCACCAATCAAAAGAACAAGAAGATTGTCGATCCCGTCTCTGTAGTGTCTGTGCTGGATCGGGTACATAACAAGGAGCTCAATCGCAATACCAACGGCTATGGAACATATGCAGAAGTTTCCAATCGCCGTAAGAACTTTCTGGAAATGTCCAACTTGGTTTGTGCTGTCGACAAGATGAGCCGCTTTACCAAAGAAGGTGTGGACTCCAGTGGCAATCACAACCGCTTCAATCTCACCTTGCTTGCAGGTAGAACCAGAGAAAACTTCTTCCCCTGGACCTTTTGTCGCGGGAAGAGATTCTCCGGTTAGAGCAGACTGATCAACTTTTAAAGGATCACCTTCAAGAAGACGTGCATCAGCAGGAATGATGTCACCGAGCTTGATGCTCACTATATCTCCTGGAACAAGAATTGAAGCTTCTTGCTCTGACCATTTCCCATCTCTTAAAACCTGCATAACAAAACAAGTATTGTTAAAAGCTCGAGATTATAACAAAACAAATGCCAAAATGAGTTATACTAAACATTATCAAATTAGACCATTACTACGTGTTAAAAGTCTACTTATGTAATAACATAGTTAATAAAGAGAGGACCTTTGTTTTGGGAGCAAGACCAGCCATAAGAGCAGCAGCAGCATTTCCGGCATTGTTTTCTTCGATAAAACTGATTGTTGAGTTGATGACCAAAAGACAAACAATACCGACAAAATCTTGCCAATCCGGTGGCTTTCCACCTCCATTAGCCAACGCAATAGCCATGATTGCAGCTGCTTCCATGACCCAAGACAGAGGGTTCCACATAAAACCCAAGAACTTGAGTAATTTGCTTTCCTGTTAATTGAAACCACCATTACATAGTTAGTGACTTATATAGTTCATTTAAGTTGACTTTAATTTATTGTCAAACCAAACAATATAACACTTGTTTTTGTTACCTTCTTCTCCTCGAGTTTGTTAGGACCAAAGAGCTGGAGTCTGTTTTCTCCTTCTGCTCCAGATAAACCATCTCTGGTGCATTTCAACGACTGGAACACTTCTTCAATTGGGATTTTCTCCTGCAATATAATATGAACACGATCCAATTATCACAAAAGGTGTAGAATATCTTTTTTCCAAATACAATTTTTAACCTTTTACCAAAGAAAAAAAATAAGCATGCAAATGAATAAAGAACCAAGATTCTTTATCAAAAATAAAATAATTGTTGATTAAGGAAAACAAAATTAAAAATATTAAATGACCAAAATTATGGAATGTTCTCCATCAAAGAATCTTAGGGTGTGACCGCAAGGCCTTGTCCTTTAGTTCGCTTATATAATAAGCCTAAAAGGCCCAATTGAATTTAAGGCCCATTGTAACGGAAGATATATCGATAGGGGCAAATCAGTCAATATAACATCGTATCTTAAATTTAGCCCAGAAAATCAGGTGAAGATTGGAGTTTAGTATTATCGAGGAAAGTGTTTAAACGGTTGATAATGCGATTTCCTGTGAGTATGAAAAATCCAAAAAACGTACTAATTAACCAAAATTGACTAAACTTCTCTAAGAAATCACAAATTAGGTAAACTCATTAAGATGAATCATGTGAAAGTAAAGAGTACTACTGAATAATACTATTGCTTTATTTGGGAAACTACTTAATTGTAACTTAATTGTAACTAAATTTCTGGTGATTCTGTGATTTGTTTAGCTAGTAATTGCAAAAACTAGTAGAGAAAAAAAAAATAGTTAATGACAATATTAACACTTTTTCATGGATTCTTTTCTCATCGACCAAACCAGAAAATCTCGAGCTAAACAAGAAATAAAAAAAAAGTTCAACGATCCAATCGACGTAAGGAGAGATTTGTGTAGAACACTAGTTTGATCGAATCGTTAAGTAAAAACAAAAACATAATCAAACTTTTCCTCTCGTAAATTCATTACACAAGTTAAACAAACGAAACGAAACAAGAGAAAACAAAAAGATTACAGAGTAAAGAGAAGAACTTCGTACCAAATCAACATTCTCGTTCACAATATCCTCCAGGCCAGTCGCCATCTCTTCCCTCTGCCTTCTTCAAAACCAACAAGAAAACACAAAAATCGTTAAAACTATTCACCAAAACTGCGGAAGAACTAAGCAAATAAAGTAATGGTATCGAAGTTATATTCGAGATTTTAAAAAAAATAAAGAAGAAGAGAGAAAAATCAAAGTGAGACGAACCAGATTCTCCGGAAAAAAGAAAGCAAGTGAAGGTGGACTACGTTAGCTATTTGGTGCCTCTATTTATATCCCTCGCGGAGTTAAACGATGGCGTTTTAGGTTACCCAATTTTATTCCCAGTCGGTCCGAGTCGGAAAATATATTATTCTGAAAATTTTATCGTCTCTTGGTTTTTTTTTTTCTTTGTCAAAGAGAAAATTTTAGGTTTAATATATATCACTTTGACTTGTTTATGTTATTAATATTAATTCAGTCAGATTTGAAGTTTGACTATAATTTTGTTATTGAAATTAAATCGTGGAGAATAGTTTTGTCCTATCATGTTCCTACAAGACATTGCAATGATCTCTCTCAATTTATTTCAAAGGTTTCTTCTTCTTTTTTTCTTTGTCAAAACAAAATCTAATTTAAGTTGACAAAATAAATAATATATCTTTAAAATTTCTTTATGAGAAACCAATTATGATAAAATCTTATTGATTTTATATAAACAGTTACTAATAGATAATTACTCCTCTTTAGATTTTTTATCTTTTTTATAACTTTAATTTCCTAAAAGATTAATATTTCTTTCAAGATTATCATAAATCTATGAGTTTGAACCATATCAAAATCTATATACTTTAATGAAAAATTTCAAATTTTAAGCGTCTATGATTATCTTTTTAATTATCTTGAGAGAAAATAAAAATAAAGTAATACATAATATAATATTTTCTAACACAAATAAAAGGATAAAAATTATTTAGATTCTGGCAACCTTTTCCTTCCAAAATACATGATATATTGCAAATATAAATCCAAAGCAGAAAGATTAATCTGATCTGACTTTAGCTGGTTTGTTCTTGAAACAGTAACGGCGTTATTTTTCTAGTAAAGATGACAGTCATATTTTACGGTGATGGACCTGATGGTTCTGATACTAACTTACTATCAACGGTAAAATAGTCGATGATCCAATAATATCCAAACACGTGTCTATTCCTTTAGCATTGATAGACCGATTCTCGAAAATAAGATTGCATTTAAAGCTTTCAGTAGATTATACTATTATAGACAAAATAAGGGAAAAAAAAAAGAGAGGCTTTCGGTAAATTTTCTTTTCTCTGACATGTACCAGAAAAAAAAAAAAAGAAGGAAAGAATGACATACGTTTATCTTTTTTCGTCAACGGTGTGAATATTGAGATTATCTTTTCTTCACAAAAGGCCAATCACAATAACAAATGTGAATATCATTAATAATGAAAGTATTTGCTTTTAACGCTTTAAATCGCAAGCATTGATAGTTTTCTGTTTTGTCTGTTCTTACTCCTTCATCTCATAGAGATGCTCTCAAAACTTTAGAATCGTACGTTTTACTCAGGAATCAGGATGCTCAGACAATGTGTCTTTCTTTTGTTTTGTTAAACTGTTTTTTTAGTGCACATCTGCATATATACAAAACTTTTCCCATAAAATAAAATAAATTAGACATTTTGTTAGGAACAATCATGCATGTTTACACATACAAATGTGTTCAAACCTAAAGGTTCTAGTGTAATATTTTGGTACGTTTTACCAGAATATATGTTTTGGTAGGTAGTCTTTAACGGTTATCCCTAGCTAATAATCTTTGTTTCCAATATATAGGTGTTCTACTAATTAATTCAAACACAAACAGATTTATAAAAAATAATTAGAAATAAGTTGGGTTGTGGGGACAAATTACGCAGCGTTGCAACATATGTAACATGAAATGATGGTTCGTACAACCTCACGTACACAATCCACTCAAAGTGACGTAGTTTCTTTGGACTTTGCCTTTGGTGTGCATCTCATGTTCTCCGGGTCCCACGATCCTACCTCAATTTTAGATCTCAAACCCTTTACCCTTCCTAATTCTTCATAAAGGTCATTAGTTTTTTGTAAACACACTCAAAAGTCTTAAAGCTCGAATATTTAATTTGTATGCTAAAATTAGCTAGGCTTTTTTTCTAGTGAACATGTACACAAAATTTCTTTCAATATTTTTTTTCCGGGAAATTCTACTTTAATCGTATGATTTATTAATAAATTTCCAACTTTCAGCAATAAAAAACTGTTCAAACTACTTCGACATTTTGTCATATATTAAACACAACACATATAGTATAGATTATATGGTTAACCACCAAGTGATCTGCAAAATCACACTTTGAAGTTTCGCCATGCCTACATCTCTAGACTATAAACAATCATTATACCATGTGGGCAAAGAAAAAAGACCAGCGAATTTATTCGAACCAAACATAGTGACGAGGTCTTTATCTCAATCCTTCCTTTTAGTGATATTACGTTCATGAACAAACAAGGTTCATCTCGCCCTCCAATCGAACCCGGATCATCAAAAACAATAGAGTGATATAAAATATCGTTATATATATGTTTTGAAAATATCTACTAAATAATAAAAATAGACGTAAACTGTGTCCATTGAAAATCTGGTAGAATTGTATTCTTTTTTGGGGCCGAATTCTACTTTTATACATTTTCTTAGAATTATAATAATAACAATTAAGGTCCAAACAAAATAGATGATAATGGAATCTAATAAACAAGAGAAGGAGAAATAAGAAGAAATAAACGCGAGGTGATGAATAAATCTTGAAATCGAATCATACAAGGTGCTTGTTGGAAGATCATTGGACCAATGCTGATTGTGCTTTTCATGCTCGTATCTCAATTCATCTCAGTAGAAGTTATTTTAGTTTCTAAGAAAATTACTGTACATATATAAAACAATCACGATATTATGGAATTTTTCTTTCTTTCAAATTTTGTAAAAAGAAAAAGGAATACTATAGTGGGGGATTTTAGCATCTCGTCGAAGATATGAATGAATAGAGAATTTTGCAAAAGTGTAAAGAAACGACCGACCAAACCCACTTGTTCTCTCACGTCCTTTTTTATAAGTTAAAAATCTTTAGAAATCAAATTTAAGTTAAAATTGTAATATACCAAAACAATATAAAACATTTAAGCATTTTTTTATCAAAAATATAAATTATAGTATTTAGCATCATAGAAAACAAGTTATCAGTTTCATTTTTAATTTTACAATCAATTGGAAAAAAAAGTACAATCAATTTTTTTTTAATCTTACTTTTACTATATGAAACTCATAATTGATAAAACGAGGTAAGACTGTTTTATATTAAGTTATACGTCAATTCATTTTCATAAGATATAAACTTAAAATAAAAATTCAAATTAAGTAGTTTTGGCTCTACGAGAATTGTAGGATTCATATGGGCCATGGCATAGAGTTCGTGGAAGCTTTAAAGGATACTGAATTATTAAGCTTACCAACAACACATATAGTAAGCCCCAAAAATTGATATTTGTCCTATTGGTTAGGGTTCTAACTTATTAACTTACTTTTGTGTGCTGCCAACAAATTTCATTGAATATCAAAAACAACCATCAAATTTTAATACTGATAAATTGTTATTACGAAATGCAATCAGAATTGATGGGCTATTATGGGCTAAGGCGTGAGCCCACAAATTTGGGAAGTAGCCTTCGTCTAAATCCAACGGGCATATTATCTGGTTGACCCGAAAGAGAAATTCGGATCCGGGTAAGACCGACCCGTTAGAAGTCATATACTCATACGGCCGAGATTTTTCCACCAAACTCGACGGTTACCACTCGTTCTTTTTCCACCATCTTCCCTCTCTCTCATGCCCAAAAATCTCCTTTTCCCAAATTTTCCGATTATCTCACGCCGGTTGTTTTCAATCGCCGCCTTCATAATCTCCGGCGACTGATTTTTGTCTCTTAACTCTTGAAATTTCATGGAGTGGGACAGTGGCTCCGATCTGAGCGCCGATGATGCTTCGTCAGCTGCGGATGATGAAGAGGGAGGTCTTTTTCCCGGCGGCGGACCAATTCCATTTCCCGTTGGGAATTTGCTTCACACGGCTCCTTGTGGATTCGTTGTTACTGATGCCGTTGAGCCTGACAGCCCTATTATCTATGTCAACACCGTTTTCGAAATGGTTACTGGTTATCGCGCTGAGGAAGTTCTCGGAGGAAATTGGTTAGTCCTTTTTGTTATATTTCTTCTTAGGTTTCTAATTGATGCGAGGAATTTCGTTGATTTTTGGTTATTGGCTCGTTTTTTTTTACCGAATTTTGGATACTTGGTGGAGTTTGATTAAGGAAGGATCGTGTAGTTTGAGTATATGTGAGGAACGTAGAGTTGATTACCAGGCGAAATTCGTTGAAATTCATGTCAGATATTTGTGAACTTTAGATATAATGGTTATCTGAAGTTGCTTCTGAGGCCGCTGGTGTTCATTGATCTCTTGATTTGGTGTCTTCAGTACGGAGATTTTGGTGGAATGAAAATGAAGAGATGTTTTGTTAGATAATCATAGGTGACTATGCCAAATTGCAGAGAGATTTTGGACACAGTGGACTCTCTCTGTATGCCTGAATAGTACGTGCTTAAGCAATTGAGCTGGCTACTCAGTGATTGTGATATAAATCGAGCTCTCATGGCTTTTATTGAGCTGTTTCAGCTTCCTTGCGTGTTAAAAAAACTGGGACGTGTATATATATGGGTCTACCGAGATAAATTGAGCTACCCCTTTGTAGTTTCTCGGGGTCATAGCTAACACCATAACTCTTTAGATTGTTGATGTGTAGTGAACCAATGACTAGTAGGTTATTTAAAATTTAGCCCAGTGCGTTTGGTTTTGTGTTAATTTGCCATGAGAGAAGTGCTAGTAGCTTCCATTTCTCTCTGCATTGATAAGCTTAGATCTTAGAGGGAGGAGCTGGTCAATTCAAAATAGTTGTTATTGTTGAACAGAATCAGACTGCCGGTTATGTTTTAACCTATGCTTCTTTGGTGTTTTACGGTTTTGTGTCCAGTCTCTATATGTACGGCCAAATATTTTGTCTATTACTTTTGCGCATCAGTTAGTTGGAGATAACTCTGTTTCTTGGTCTTTTATTGTTTCTAAAATTTCCCTGAATTCTGCAGTCGCTTCTTGCAATGTAGAGGACCGTTTGCTAAAAGAAGGCATCCATTAGTTGATTCTATGGTGGTTTCTGAGATAAGAAGATGTATTGATGAGGGCATTGAATTTCAAGGCGAGTTGTTGAACTTTAGGAAAGATGGATCCCCGTTGATGAATAGATTGCGGCTGACTCCTATATATGGAGACGATGATACTATCACCCATATAATTGGAATCCAGTTCTTTATTGAGACAGACATTGACCTTGGACCTGTTCTTATATCTTCAACAAAAGAAAAATCAATTGATGGGATATACTCAGCTTTAGCCGCTGGGGAGCGGAATGTTTCCCGAGGGATGTGTGGGCTATTCCAGCTGAGTGACGAGGTTGTGTCTATGAAGATATTGTCACGCCTGACACCAAGGGACGTTGCATCAGTCAGCTCCGTATGTCGCAGGCTATATGTACTGACAAAGAATGAGGATCTTTGGCGAAGGGTTTGTCAGAATGCATGGGGAAGTGAGACAACACGCGTATTAGAGACTGTTCCTGGTGCAAAAAGACTCGGCTGGGGCCGCCTAGCTAGAGAGCTGACCACCCTTGAAGCTGCAGCTTGGAGAAAACTAACTGTTGGAGGTGCTGTTGAGCCATCTCGCTGTAATTTCAGTGCTTGTGCTGTTGGGAACAGAGTCGTTCTCTTTGGAGGAGAAGGTGTGAATATGCAGCCTATGAATGATACCTTTGTTTTAGATCTGAATTCTGATTACCCTGAATGGCAACATGTCAAAGTGAGCTCCCCTCCTCCGGGGCGCTGGGGCCACACACTTTCTTGCGTAAATGGCTCTAATCTGGTTGTATTTGGTGGCTGTGGACAGCAAGGTCTGCTGAACGATGTGTTTGTCTTGAATCTCGATGCAAAGCCGCCTACTTGGAAGGAGATTTCAGGTTTGGCTCCGCCTCTACCAAGATCATGGCACAGCTCATGCACCCTTGACGGAACCAAACTGATTGTCTCTGGAGGCTGTGCAGATTCCGGTGTTCTACTCAGTGACACGTTCCTCCTCGACCTCTCAATAGAGAAACCAGTGTGGAGAGAGATACCAGCTGCCTGGACTCCGCCTTCCCGGTTAGGCCACACGCTGTCAGTATATGGAGGAAGAAAGATCTTGATGTTCGGTGGTCTTGCTAAAAGTGGACCTTTAAGATTCCGTTCGAGCGATGTCTTCACAATGGATCTAAGCGAAGAAGAGCCTTGTTGGAGGTGTGTGACCGGTAGCGGAATGCCTGGAGCAGGAAACCCAGGAGGAGTAGCACCACCACCGAGGCTGGATCACGTAGCAGTTAACCTCCCAGGAGGCAGAATATTGATCTTCGGTGGTTCAGTTGCAGGGCTTCACTCAGCATCTCAACTTTATCTACTTGACCCAACGGAGGACAAACCGACTTGGAGGATACTAAACATTCCAGGGAGACCGCCACGGTTTGCTTGGGGACATGGCACTTGTGTAGTGGGAGGAACACGAGCCATAGTGCTTGGTGGTCAGACCGGAGAAGAGTGGATGTTAAGTGAGTTACACGAGTTATCTCTAGCGAGCTATCTCACGTAACCAAAGAGAGGCTATGAATGAAAGAGGTGCAGCCAAAGAAGAAGATGGAAAGGTTTCTCTGTTAGGATACTGAGCTTTAGGGAGAGTGACTCTGTGGTGGGACTTTGGTGCTGCTCATATTTTTTTAGTCCTTCTTCTTCTTCTTCTTCCTATTTAGGGCTTTTAGTGCTTTTTATATAAATAGTGAAAATGTTATATATCTCTCTCTCTCTCTCTTTCTCTCTCTAGGGCTTGTTTCTGTTGTTCTCTTTGAAGTTTGATGCTTTTGAGGAGTGCATTTGTGTTCATATTCTGTAAATTATTTATGATTACAAATTTTAATAAGATGCTATCTATTCATATGTTATTGGAACATAATTTTTTCACATCCAATTTCAGATTGTAGGGGTAATCTTTGTGCTAATTTCATAAGATCTTCACAATAATACTTTGGAGGCCTATACATCTCGATTAGCTTTGATTTATAAAGCTCTAAACTTTGATTTATAAGAAGGCCTACCGTAGTGTCTCTGAAATTGGATATTAGGAGATTTTTGTTTCCAATAATAAGAATTTTCAAATGTTTTATTTCAATGATTAATAAATAAGTAAATTGAAATAATGAAAAAGAACCAATCTTAGGCTTACATACAAAGAAAAAAATTGGGGGAAAGTATGAGAGTCTCATTGTAAGAGTCTCTCGGCGGAAATTTAGTTAAAACCCTGCACAGCCACCGTTCTCAGTCGCATCACCACCATGTCTGAGCGCGACCGACGCGAACGAGAGAGGGATAGGGACCGTGAACGTGACCGGGATAGACGCCGGGATAGAGACGACCGTGACCGTGATCGAGACCGTGAAAGAGATAGAGAGCGCGACCGTGACAGAGGGCTAAGGAGCAAGAAATCCCGATCTCGTACTCCAGACCACCACGCTCGTGCTCGCCACGTCCGCTCTCCGGAGAGGTATCGGTCTCGTTCCCGCTCGATTGACCGTGACCGTGACCGTCAGCGACACCACAGGCGCAGGACTCCCACGCCCGATGCGCCGTCGCGGAAACGACCTCGCCAAAGTTCAGTAGACGATGAGAAGGAAAGGAATCGCAAACGAGTCGTGTCTGATTTCGTTGACGAGATTGCGAAAGAGCCTAGTGCTACTAAGAAGAAAGATAAACAACCAAAGGATGTGAATGATGCTGTTGATAATGGCGGAGGCGAAGCAGAGGAAGGAATGGATGTGAATGAGATTGAGATGATGAAGATGTTAGGGATTCCTACTGGATTTGATTCCACCAAAGGGAAACCAGTTGCTGGTGCTGATGTCAGTGGCATTAGAGCTGTAACCAAGCGTCAGCCAAGACAGTACATGAACCGTCGCGGTGGATTTAACCGTCCTTTACCGGCTGAGCGTAACCGCTAGATTTTCTCTCGAGGTTAGGCTTCTCACTAAGCTTCCCAAGTTCATGATTATGTGATGATTATCTATGTGATTCAATAACATTGAATTGGAAGATATGTTTAGCTATTTTCGGGAGGTTGTATTAGTAGTGTGATTGAATTAGCTTGGACTTAGCTTTTAGACTTGTTGGCAGCATTAAAGATAAGAACTCATCAGGTTCAGCATTTTTGTTGCTCTATATTACTCTCTTTCATTTTTGTTCACCCTGATGGTTATTTAGTTAGTCTGTCTATATACCAGAGATCTTTGTTTCAGGAGATATTCTCACAAGCTCTATATAGATAGTTCACTCGGTTCTTTTTTTCAACTAGTTGTGTATTTCTTTTAGTTCTCTGTTTTCATGCCTTGGCACATTTGACTCTCTGGTAACATCTTACAAAACTAAGTTGTGCAAGTTACTGCGAAAAACCGATCATCCCACCTTAGTACTGGTTTTACCAATGGGTCTCAACAGCTGAATTTTACTTGTCATTGGATGGACATAAGACGCATCACTTAATCTGAAGAGATTAATCCATTTCAGTTTTCATGATCATTAGCTAGAATCTTGCCTTGACGATTTCAGTTTTCATGATCATCACTTTCTTTGTATTCAGTTTTTGTTTACGCATTGATCACTTTGCCTCACCAATTTTTCGTATACGCTGAACACATCTTGCAGGTCCTTGTTCCGCTGTCGTAAACGCAAGTAAGAAAGAATAGAGTTCAAGCTGCAATTCGCAGGCAGTATTCACTGCAATTCTTCCCCAGACTCTGTTCTAATGTCCTTGGAGAACAAACATGTACTCTCTTGAATTTAGGAACAACTCGTGGGTTGTTGTCGCTTTTTTGGGATTTAGAGTTGTTAATGTTTGTGTGTAATCTCCCGGCTCTAACTTTCAGACTATGATTCAGTTGAAATCATGCCTATTCATTTTGAGTTTTTGTTTCACTATAAACATCAGAAGAAAATTGGTGCTTTGCGTACTTTACATAAATTTCATTACAAAAATATCGTTATGGTTTAGAATATAAAGCAAATTAATAAAAGACCGATTTCAAAAGCTTTAATGCCAGAGGTTAAGGCAGACTCCAGCAGGTACAGCACCAGTTGATGATCTCTTGCTAAGTATGCATCCTGAGAATGTATCCACAAGCTGTTGTCCCAAAGAAGGCAGATCCTCCATAAAGGTCTTAACAAAGACCTTCACAACTCTAACTTCTCGGCTAGTAGCCCTTAAGCTATACCATGTCAAGAACCTTTCCCTAAAACTCTTGTCTATATGTCCTTCTTCCTCTAAACATCTAATCGTCTTAACAATATGACCCAAGTCTTTATCTCCCACTCCATTTGCTGTATTGATCTCTGGTTTCTCGTTCACCGATACTGTTCTTGATTTGGATCTTTTATACCCTCCTTGGTTTCCTTTAAAAATATCTCTCTTGCAGGGTGTTACAAGCAAGTCTCTTCCCTCTATCTCGTCAGCTTTCCTTTTTACAAGCCTCTCTTCGAGCTCAGATTCTACTTCTCCTGCACTACAGTGCTCAACGTTGTCCTTGTTGCCATTTTCTTGGCTGCAGCTTTTACGGAGATTATTAGATTCATCTTCGGGAAAAGATGGAGTACTATAATGACCACTGCTAGAGTTTGTCAAAGGGCTTTGCCGGTTTCCGGCTTCATCTCTATCATCCTTCAACGTTGAGAACTGAAGCTTGGACTCATCTAAGTCACCTTCCTCGTTAAATGGCACGACTCTGAGACAGAACTCGGTGTCATGTTCAAGTCCTTGGATAGTAGACCTTGTCTCAGGTAGATAAACAACAGAATTCACGAGAGACGAGCACTCTTCATCCTTCGACTTTCGACAGAACAACCTGAAACCCGTGATCCAGCTTTGCAAAGAAGAAGACGGCTCCTCGGAGTCTAATTTTACAGTTACTGATCTTGCTTGAATCTCTTCTACTCTCACGCTCATCTTGTCACCTAAGGAGAACTAAAGTCAACTTCTTTGAATTTAAAACAAAAGTAACGTGCGAACGGAACACTAACCTTGTCTTGAAACAGATTCTGATGGTGACACCATTTTGTCCAGAGCTTCCATTGCCTGGGAACACAGGTTCTGAACTTGTGATCCCGAAGAAAGTCTATTGACGATACCTCGAGCCATCTTCATCGCCCACCCCGACAATGGACCAACATCACCCTCGAGCTTCTTCACTGCCTCATCCATGAATTCCAACAGATTACGATACTTCCTTGTACCTCTCAACAGCTTCTGTCCTAGAGAAAGACGGTAGCAAAGTACATCCACACGCCGCGTCTCTTTCGCCACCTTCACTTGTTTCCTCCAGCATCTGTAAGCACATACACACAAATATTACATTACATAATCTAAACAGTCTCTTTTCATTGTATATCCATAGATTCCAATATCGAATAATTCTTACCCGAGCAAGTCACTATCTTTGCCACAAAACGCGCAATAAAACCTACCATCAAGGTCATCACTCCCAATCCCATACCTCTCTTGCTTGAAACCACATTCCAAATGACAAGACAATCCACAAGCCTCACAAGTCAGCCATAGACTCGGATCCTTATTATCATCAAACTTTTGACAAATGCAGCACGAACATCTCCTGCAAAACGTATCCTCGCTTCCAAGCGCAGCTCTACAAGCTAAATTCTCACAGCAAATGATGTAACCGATAGTCTTCTTCTGTTTCTTCCTAGAGTTTCTACGGTCAGAACAAGAAGTCTCTCCTAGAGGACGAGACACAAGATTGAGTAGATTCTCAATGAGTTTCGGTTTGGCTAGACCAGTGTACTTCCTCTCTTTCCCCATCTCAGCACATATGATCTTCATTATCTCATTTCGACTCCATGAATTCAAAAGCTCCGAAGCTTCTTCTGGCTGCTTGGACAATGCGTGGATAAGTTCTCTCCTTTCACTTACACTCAAACCGTTTGGTTTAGGAGACTCAATGCACTCACCAGCTGCACAAAAAGAAAGGACTCTCCTTTAACCCTAAATCTCCTGAAGATGGAAGCCGAAACAAAAGGGAAGAACAAGAAGACGAATCAAATTCTGATTATTTTTTTTTTGGGGTGAAAAATAATTCAAAGTTTGAAACTTTAACAATGAGGACGAAACCAATGCGAGAAAATAAAGAGTTGGTTCATATAAGGATAAAAACGGCGTCGTGTTAAAGACCTAAATAGACGCATGAAACTTGGAACAGTGAGCTTCACGTCGAGGAAAAATTATCGTTACCTTGAAATGAAGAAGAATCCATGTCGGCTGGACCCACATTACCATCAAAACGCCAGATCTTTGAGAGCTGCAGATCGGATTTCACTCAAAAGTTAAAAACTATATGCAAAGTTAAAGCAACCCATGTAAAGTTAAAGCAACCCAAAAAGAAAATAACAAGGATCTCAGATCAAAGATGTAACAGTACGAAGAACAGATCAAGAAAAGCTCAGATTTTGATTTTTATTTTTAAAGTTTAATCTTTTTTCACAAAGTTAAGAGAAAACCCATGAAACCCTCTTTTGTGTAAGAAGAACATATGATATATATATACGGAGATTTGAGGAGGACTCGGTCTTAAGAAATAAGAACAAAGCATTTGAGAATTCACTCTTTTGTTAAATTAAAATAAATGAATAAATAAATACAATAAATAAATTAGCAAAAAATGAGGATTGGTTCGTTGTGAAAGATGATTACCGAATGAGAAACCTGCAGCAACAAATAACAAAAAAAAAATAATAATAAAAGAGATATTTTTACCGAAGCAGCTTGCATATTTGTGTTCTTCGTTTTTTTTCTTCTGGTTTTTTTTGTTTCTAGGTTATGTATGTTTGGGGATTTTGGACAAAGGAAAAAGATGTTTGTCCGGTGCTTCTTCTGCTGCCTTCTTTGTTTCTAGATGTTTCCTCTGATGGATTAATCTTCTGCTTTTTTTTAAGTTCTTAAGAATTTGGTTTTGTTTATTATAATAATAAAAAAAAAAAAGTTGCAAATATCTGATGTACGGCTTCACGTGCTTTCGAAGATATTATATATACAAATGCTTCGATTTGACTGGTAAACCAATGCTGGACAGACTTATGTATATCTTTTCTAGGATATTTATATCTCCCCCCATGTACGACAAATTACAAGTTAGTATCATTTCTCATATCAAAAAACAAAAAAAAAAATCTAATATTTAACTATTTGATAGTACTATAATTTTCGTTTTTTTTTTTTTACAAACATGCTTGTACTTTAATTTCTGACGACAAGAGATTGGGATAATTAATGTTGGGGTATTTAATAGTGTATGAACAATCGCGGTATAAAATTGTAGATAGAATTATCAACCATGAAAACGTACGTAAAACAATGGAATTTTATTGATCGATAGATTTTCACATGAAAATGACAAGTCCCGTTACAAAACTAAAAATACAATTTTACGAAAGAAAGAAAAAAAAGAAAAGACAACCACTGCATACGATTTCCTTAGGTAATTTTATTTGCCTTATTAGTTAGTTCATCTTTAAAATATACATTACCAAAAAAAAAGTTCATCTTTTAAATATATATTTAGTATAGCTCATTCATTGTACAAATATTTTAATAGCTAGTTTACAGTTAAGCTATACTACAGAAACTAAACCGAATATTGCCATTAACAATTTCACTTGCCCATGAAGATGGTTGGTTCAAATACCTTTTGGTATTTGCCACGAGTCTTCTATTTTTTTCATTAGCATCCCATATAGAATTTCTTCAAGTAATTCTTGGGACGAGTAAGAGTGCCTTTTTGGCCAAAAAAATTTAAGACTCTTCGATTAGGGACGAGTAATTATGACAAAGACATAGGAAATTAAATTAGCTGTTAAGTTTTGTGGTAGAATTTCATAAGCATTCACATGATATAATGCTAGTATATATTATTGCAAGTTATTTCAGGTTAGTAAGTTGTATTGTTGATCAAAAGAGAGACTCTATTAGATGAGTCATCATATTGATAGCAACAAGGTGATAAAGGGTAGGTAGGGTTAATTACTTAATTCGGTTTTTTAAGTTCAAAATCTGCATAGTTTTTCTGATATTAGTTGAATACTTTTTCTCTAGATAATAAATAATATTTTTTATATATATATTATAAAAAATATATTTTTCTTTTTTGGGGAAAAAATAAAACAAATAAATAATATTTTTTTATTACAGAAAAGATTTTTAAAAATTACATTTATTAATAATTTATGTAATCTGTATGCAAAAACTTTACACCACTTAAATAAAACACATCGAGTATTTGATATCAATGATAAATTGTATTGTTTCAGTATGCTATATTGATTATTGGGCAAGGGGTGAATCAAGAAAAGGTGTTTAATCACGTTAAATACGTATTTTCGGTAGCTTCAGAAAATAATATCCTCATATGTGTATGTGTATGCACAGTTGCGCGCACACACACACACACAATGAAGAAGGCAAAATATGAAGATTTATGTTCAGCGACTTTGGCCCATTGGAATATTCAATAAAGGGAGAATATTAGACAGAGAGTCAAACGACTTACGTATTAGGCTGTGTAGTTGTTGTATTTTTTCACTACTAAAGATTTATAATTACGGATTACCTTTTTTTTGGTCATGACTGTATTTCTTCCTGTATATTGCTTATGTTTTCAATTTTTTCAGTAAGTATGCTGGACAGTATTTATACGATTGCAAAATATCATAACTTTATGTATTATATATCTACGTTATACACATGCCATCAAAAATATTACTTAATCAACAGTCAACACCTTAATAGTCTCAGCTTTTTAGTGTTACCAGCCTCAGTTAAAAGGGATAACCAATAGAATTGAGAGAATTAATACAGATCATCCAAAATTTGGCCACATCATTCTGTTAAACTTAAGGGAAAGTTAATTTGGGCCGCCGAGCCAAGGAACCAAAAAAAGCCCAACGCTTAGAAGCAAGATCGAATCTCAGCTATCCAAAATCTCAAGCTTCTCGATACTAGGCTTCTTCCAGCTTCTTCAAAGGCTTAAGATGAAGGGAGATTATCATTCATAGGTATTTATTTGGCTGAGTTTTAAACTGGTCAAGAGAGGAAAGATGCTGCCGAACATACACTCGCCGGTTACAAATCCGCTCAGGTAAATATATCTCCCATCTGAAATCGAAATCGAAAATTTGAATTGTAAATTGGAGATTCAACATTCTTATTGCTTGATAATGGTTTTTGGCCTTATAGCGAGTCATTGGTTGAGTTTAAGAGGTTCATGTTTTTTTCTTCAATTTTCACCAACAGTATCCTCTTGCTTATATGTTCGATTTTGTGATTGTTCAGGGAATCAAGCTGGAAGATCAATGGAAAGTTTCTGATTAAGAATTAGCCTTATGTTAGGACTTTGATCAAGATAAGATACTCAAGTCTATCACCCAAATTTGTAATTTCCAGTCTTCCTTCTTAGTTTTTAGTTACTTTCAAACTTTCATGACGTTTCTCTATGTTTCAGAGACTGCACTAAAACTTGACACTCTAGACAAAATCAATTTGATGGGACAAAAAAACTAACTTTCTCTACACTTTAGAAATGATGCTCAAGTGTTGTTGCAGGTGTAGTAAGCACACTGATCACTGCGCCCATGGACATGATTAAAACCCGCTTGATGTTGCAGCAAGGTTCAAAAAGCACCAGAATCTACAAAAACGGTTCATTGCGGTTATAAGGTAATGTTTTCAAGCCTTTTTTTTATACATTTTCACTAAGCATTGCTTATTTTCTTTGCATTGAGCGTTAATGTGTATGATCCTTCAGGTTGTTCGCAAAGAAGGACCTATGGCACTTTACAAACTTTGATATTCTTAGGATTAATGCAGAGATAGTTAACTGATTAGTATTCTTCTAACTTACCTTCCTGAATTCTCTTCAGGTAGATATGCATTCATTAATATATGTTCATGATTTTTGGTGCTAAGAAAGTTTACTCTAGGAAAATTTTAATATGGAAATAATTGTCAGAAATTTACACCAGAAGTAACAAAAAAATGAAAGTCTTAGCTAAGATGCAAGACACAGTAATTTGACTATGAATTTATTTATTTATTGGTATTTAAATTACTAAACTAGAGATGGCATTTAAAGTTTTTGCCATCTTGCAGGTTATTGAAACATTAGGAATCAAGAAGTCAAAATGTTGGAGAAAACCCTAGCAATGTTACACATTCTTTCAAACATCAAATTGTGTTGCGGAACATATATAAGCCGGCACATTATTCCGTCCTTCAAGCTGAGCTTCAGACGAAGATATACTATCAAAAGGCTTTAGAAGCCGCCTGAAATGCTAACTGGTACGCCTTAGAGATAGCAAATCCTTTAGCTCCCTCGATCACTTTAATGGCTCATTCATAATCTGTCACGCAAGACCCATATGGGATCTTGAGCATCATATCAGTCGTGGTTCTCGCGAAGCCTTTCATTGTTGCTAGGTTCTTATAGCCCAACAATTCCGTCTTTTGGATGACCAAACCAAGAAGACCGTGTAAGGCGAGGGTGAACGTTGTTAAATCAGAGGTTAGCCAACCGATGCAGAAGTGGTTGTAAATTCTCGGTTTTGAGCAGAGTTAGTGATTCTTTTGTGACTTTGTCACTCGGAGAAAAATGAGCATAAAACAACAAGTCATAAATTTTGATGTTTTCAATTTTCTTTACTACTATCTTAAACATAAATATTACACAAAAACCTATAATATAACAATACGTAACAAACAATAAACTAAAACATTAACATTACAAATAAAATTTACATTTACAAAAAACGTATAGAAAAAAAAACCCGCAACATCGCGCGGGTATCTACCTAGTCGTTCTAATATTAGTAGCTACTAAAATTAAATGATTTTTTTTTCTCTTTTCAGTTTTTGACATCAGAAGTTTGTTTCTTCTACTACAACGAGAACATTGATTGAATCAACCGTAGTTAAACCGTAGAGGCGTAGACAAATACATTAATTGATCATACTTCGACAAGCACAACCATTTGAATTTTTTTTTTTTTTTTCTGCCAACCATTTGGCAACTCATATATATACCAGACATAATGCTTTACGCATTTATGTCATCGAATAAGAAAAAACAAGATAAAAGGACGACTTGAGGACTAACTGATCACCTTGGCATCACATGTATAGATATAGAAATAGTTATAATAAAAACCGTAACCGTACAGTGCCAAAGGAAAAACACAACCGTAACACACAAAGTGTAAACAAATAGCTATGCACACATAACATATAACCACTTTTGGCGTGGATTGATCTTGTTGTACATTGCATTGAGAAACTTATGCCTATATTAGCCTTTTTCTTCTAGGATAGGAAGATCTTCGTCGGTCATCAGTGCAACTGTTTGACATCTCTCTTTCTTTTTAGTGTTAAACTGTTTGTGTTATAAAATTTAGGAGGTCTGCATCCTACCTTTTACCTTTTGACATTGTTCACGGTTTGACATCTCTCTTTCTTTTTTCTTAATTTCGTTTTTGGTAAAAGCAACAATTAAGTTTTAAGTAAATTAATCGAATTATCTTCTTTTCTAATTTTTCTTCCAAATTAAACGCATTTGTTTTGACTTTTGTTCCATATTGAACTGTTCTTTCTTAAATTTGATCTACATTAAACTGTTCCCACTCCACATGAACTAAATTTTCAATCATAATTAAAGAAAGAACAGTTCAATCTGGATCAAATTTTGTTTGTTATAGATTTATCCATTGCAAACAAAACTATGATTTCTTTTAGTTTTGTGAACACACCACTACAAACTAAAATACGAATGATGTCTACTCTACAAAATGATCAATCTGCAAGCGGATTAAGTTGTAAACAGATTGTCCACCCCATCGAGAATTTTACCATTAATAACCGAAAAAGTATTATTTCCAAAGCATTTTCTTCCACTGTTTCGATGATTTTTAACTTTACGCCTCGGAGTAAATTGATTCCACGATGAAAACTGGAATTTGGAACGATTAAGAGAACTTTTTCTTTCTCCAATCACGTTGCGACAAATAGAACAATGAAAAAGTTCATTTCATAATATGCCAAAGATATTAATCTCTGTTCCACAAACATTTGGATTTTCAGATAAAAAAAAAGAAAAGAAAAGGATGACGAAACCATGCCATGCAGACGTATTTAAGTTACCGATAGATTATTTGATTTTTCATTATTCAAATGTAGTTCCATCTTCAATCATTCATATTGTCCACACAACAAAATTTATATAAAAAATTAAGAAAAAAGTAAATAAAAGTACTGAAAAGAAAAAAAAAAGGAACCCATAACGCCATTTAACACAAAGGGTTAGTACTGTCAGATTCCGCTAAATTCTTGGTCAGCAGACAAACATCAAAGTGAAAAACTTTTAACATATTTTTATAAAACTACTTAAATAATCTATCAAGAAAATATCTGATTTCAAACAGAGCTTTTTTTTTTTCCTACAGCCTTTTTTTGTTCTCACTAAGAGGAGACCTCATTCCAACCCAAAAACCGGTGTCTGCAAAACAGAGAGATTTGACTTTGCAGTTTGGTATGAATTTGTAATGTTGTTATTAATCCAGTTTATGTTTCCACCATAAACTTCGTTACCATTACCCATTGTGGTTGTAGAGGAGAGCGGAATTGCCGAGACCGGGCTCGATGCAGCTGAATGATTGTTATACCCTTCAGACCGAATAAAGCTACCACCAAAGTTGTTATCCCCTTCTTGCATTACCGGCATTATAGCAAAACCTGAAGAGTGGTTGTGAAGATCCGACCCAAAGGTTGCTATTGGTCGGATCTCGGCTCTCGGGTTTGCCTGGAATCCAAAAACGTTGGACCAATAATGATCAGCCGGGTCAGGTTTGATCGGTATTCCGGTGTGGTAAAAGGTTCCTCCTCCATGGTCATGGACCGGAGTTGCTACATTGAAGGTGAGCGACGGTGTGGTCAGAGACGGAGGGTCGGATGGAGATAGATCAATGGTTTTGTCAGCCGCTGCGGTAGCTGGGGACGGTTTAGGCATCAGTCCACCCACAGGGAGATTACAACTAGCAATTGATTTGACATCATAACGACTGATGTCGAAATTGGTGACTGCATTTAGACCACGAAATTTGATCGCTGCTATATCATAAGCTTCTGCAGCCTCCTCTTGAGTACCTGAAGTTTTAATAACTTTTGTGTTAAAAATAATAATGATAACATTTAAATCAGATTCGTAAAAATATTGAAATCAGACTCACTAAATGTGCCAAGATAAAGGTCTTTGTTGCCTGCAACTCTTCCAATTCGTGCCTGCCATCGACCATGCTGATGATGTCTGCATTATTATTGTAATAAAGTTTAATACTTTACTAGGAACAAATACTATATAGTCTCATAGGACAAATGAATTTTTGTAAGAATAAAAAACTAAGAGGGTAACTGTAAACAGACCTAGTGACACCTCTGTACATGGAGGCACCCCTAGAGAATCCACTGCTTTTCCTTTAATACAAATTAAATAAAAACGCATTTGAGGTTAGAAGATAGATTTTATTTTCCTCCAAAGATTATAAGAAAAAACATTATCTCAAGTTAAAATTATTACCGTCTTAGAGAAGCAACGAACTCTTGGCGAGTCATGTTTTTCATCTCTTCAAGTTCAGACTCGTAATTCGATATCTAAACACAAGTATTTTTCCGATAAATTTAAAACAATTCTAGAAAAATTTCAGACGAACATATATACAAAAATGAGAGTCCAAATTACCGGGAAATTGGTCGTAGTTGTAGGACCCCAGTACTTAAGAGCAGCAAGGTCGTAAGCTCTAGCTGCTTTCTCTTCTTTATCATATCCACCTGAAAATAACAAATAATATATTTCAAAATTATACAAAGTATGTAAAATTTAATATTGAGCGACGATGATAACGTTTCAGAAGGGAATTAAATTGACAAGAAACAAGAAAGAGGTACAGTATAAATATGATGATGAAATAAATTGTTTAAAGAAAATTTATTGGAACTCACCTAAATAAACTGCAGAACAATTAAAATCATCACAAATTTCAGATCGTCCACGGTTGGGTAATCATTTCACGTCACAGAGACAAAACACAAGATAAAAAAAGCGACGTTAGATTTTGAGTGTGACCTCATATCATAAGTTAAAAAGTAAAAGTAAAAACATAAATGACAAAATGCGCATTGTAGCAAACATCAACTACAATGTTTATCCCATTCAGCGCATTTTAAACAAAAGTGTACCTTGTCTTCCTTTTCTACTTTGGCCTTCTCTTCGGCAACTATTATCCCATAGATGAGCTTCGTATCTTCCGGTCCATCTATGTCTGTTAAATTAATTATAATTTCAATAATATATTATCATAACAACACACACATGCATATAGATATAAATATTTAACGTACCAAAAATGTTAAACTATAGTGATTATTTAAAGTAAATGAATAATTTGGTTAAGCGCACCTTGTGACACCTCTATAAATCGAAGTACGTTGTCCAAAACTCTCTACGTTCTTCTTTGGAGTGGGTGAAGCCTCTGAGACAACTATAGGATTTTGTTGTTGCTTATTATGCACGCTAGAGACTTCCGACGAGTGTCCGCCGGAGTAGTTTCCAAGGAAGCTAGCGGCTATTGACTTGAGCTCAGAGTCGTAGATCTCAGCGGCGGAAGGAGGATGAAGCGGTGGTTGTAGGTCGGAAGAGAAGACAACGCCGCCGAGAGATTGCACTTGTTGCATTGGTCTTGTTGTTGTCGTAGTGGCCCCGCCACCGAGGAAGTTTTCGAGTTTAGGTCCGCCCGGGTATATGGAAAGACCCGCTGTGGCATCGCCGGTGGAAACTCCCGGAGATCCATCTTGCCGGTCGACTGAAAATTGGGTTCATTTAAGAGGATATTGAGGTAATTAGTGTTTTACTTTGAAGGAGACAATATCTAGTGAAAGATTCTATATGAAATTAACAGATATTTATTTTTTTAACTAGATCTAATAGATATAGCAGGATTCAGTAGACTAGATAAATTAATTAGATTGGAGTGATTCCAAGTACACCAAAAAAGAAAGATAGTAAAAGATAAATAGAAACAATAATGAATTAAAAATAGACTACATACTAAATCTAAAAGAGCAAAAGTTTAATTAAACCAAAAAGGGTAAGGAGGAATTGGCGTAGGTGCAACAGAACACAAAGTTGGTCTGTCCTAATTCATACAAACTTTCAAAAGACAAAAATACAAAACAAAGTAATAGGTTATGAGAGAGAGGGAGGGATGGAAAGAGAACCTGGAGATGTGGAGAAAGCTTGAAAGAAAGAGAGATGAGAAGGGTGAGGCTGTTGATGATCTGATGAGGAGGAAGTGAGATTAGGGTTTGAGGAAGAGTTGAAGTTGTTGTTGGAGAGAGAAAAAGAGAGCCAGTTCTGGTGGGAAGAAGATGAAGAAGAAGGAGACAAAGAAGAATCATAGCTAGAAGAAGAAGAAGATTTGTTGTTATTGTTCTTCATCTTGGGAAATAGGTTGTTTTTTTTTTCTTTTTCTTTGGGGACTCGTGAAGTCTTTTGGATCAGAGAGAGAGAGAGAGATTATCTCTGGTGATTTCACGACTTTGGAAATAGTGGAAGGTCTCGTCTTTTAACTCTTACTCTAGGGTTTGAGAGATAGATAGAGAGAGAAAGAGAGAGGACACGACACAGATATAGAGGTCAAGATGAGAGAGACGAGTGAGGAAATGTATGAGAGAGAGAGAGAGGGAGCACGAGGGTCGAGACTCTGTCTGTAGTCTATATTTTGAAGCTAAATAAAATTATTTTGATAATTTTGGTTAGGAAATATCACATGCAGAAACCACGTATCAATATAAAACAATTAGAATGTCGGATGTGTATATTTAGCTCATGATAGATTTATGTTTACTAGTTTTAGAATTAAGTTATTATAACACAAAATTACTTGATCTAACACTCGCACATCTTCCACTTAATCCAATATGTTATTCTTTTAAGCAGATTAAACATAAGAAAATTACTTTAAATTAGTGATCTTAGTGTAATCACCAGCTGCTACAAAAGTCATATTTTTTATACATTTACAAAATAATGTAATGATGAGATTAAATTATTATTAGAAAAAAACAGTAAAAAGCAAATAAACAATAGTTGAGCAAAGAGAAGAGAGGAAGACAGCAAAAGGGCAAGTGGAAGCTTTTGATGGGATGAACTGGGCGGCGACTGATCTCACGTCACTTTCAATTTATTTATTTTGGTTCCTTTATATTTTATTCCTTATCATTTGTTTTATTTCTGTTTTGTGTTTCTTGTGACGTGGAAGGACGAACGGTCTACGTATTATACACATACGGTGAATGTTTGAAATTTTGTTTTTTTTCTTTTTAAATGTATGCAAGTTGGGAAGCACTTCCAAAATAAAACCCAAATGCTATTTATCTTATAATATAAATGGAGCTTTGTTTAGCAAAATAATGTTTTTCTTTAAGATTAGGCAATCTTAACAAATATTTTATTTTTACAAAACAAAACGGAGATAAATTTATATATAACAAGCATAGAAAAACAATGATATTAGATTATTAGTAAATCAAAAATGAAATTTCAGCTTTTTTTTTTGTGTGAACACAACTGAATTTTTAGCTATTTGTGATTTATCAACCAAAACCATGTCATATTAAACTAGTAATCTTGATTAAGAATCTTATTGTATATATTCGCTAGGCTTAGCTTCAATCCTAGGTTAATTGTTTTGATTAATTTTTCCCATTCCACTATTATAAAATAGTTTTCTGAATCATATAGAGCTTTTTTTTTGGGACGGAAAATTATATGGAGCTTATTACAAAATACTAGTTGCAAGGAAAGTGGAATAATTGGAGATGGTCCAAAAAGGGGACGCGTGTCCCCTCTGTTCTGTATCCAATTATTACAAACTTTGGCCTTCCTAATCTTTTCGTCATTCTTTGACCATTCCAATACCATTTGATATTTTCATCTCCTTTTAAAATTATTTATTTGATAAATTTTGGTTCTTTTTCACTACGTTCTCCGATCCATGAGATATATACTCCTTAATAAAGAAAAAAGCTAACAAAAGAGACAGAACTCGCGCGTCTTGTGGACTCGCTATTCATATCAAAGCTTTGGCGCCAATTTCCATTCTTTTGATACTTTCTTCCTTTAATTTGTAATGATGTTCAAGTGTTAGGAATTTGGTGATACACATATCGAATTTAGGAAAGTATATTATATTTCTATTATAAATTGTTAAATTACAACAACAAACGTTAGCTAATTTTATATATCTAGCTTTTTTTCGTGGCAAAACAAGAGGATGGTCGGTTGCAACAATTATTATTTTTATTTTTTTTATAAAGAACAACAACAATTATGTTTCTCGCATTTGATGTGTTTTGTACGGAACAAATGGTGGAGTCAAATGTTAAGATGATAATTATCCAAAAACACATGTTGAATGACATTTTTTTTTTTTTGTAAATTCATCTAATTCTTTTAACATTACTAGTTGCGAAACAATAATTTATTATGTATGCAATCGTTTGAGTAATCCACGTTTATATTACTTAAGTTTCATTTAAATGTCATTTTATAATTTTTACGCACACTAAAGAAAAACTTAAAATTGTTTTAAACTAAAATATACTAATATGCATTGAAAATCATCACTTTTTTTTTGAAAATATTATTATATGGAGTATATGAAAATAATCAATTTTTCTTTGATAATTTATTGCGCGCATTGAAATAAATGAGGCATGATGGTCAACGTTTTACAATAGCCTATTGTGGATTCAGTTACATTCTCGGTTTGAAATAAGTGATTTAATATGCATAAATATTAATTGAATAAAGTGAATGCACTTTGTAATACGAAATGTGGTGTGCAACGGTGCATTGCATCACCTGAAAACACAACAGCAAACCAAATTGTGTTTCGAGTTTGATGCCATTAGCGACACATCATGCACGTAAATGGGGTAATACTGGTGCGGTTTCAGCCTTCTTTCAATGCATCAGTGACCGACAATTTCAAGGTTTAAATTTTTAGCGTTTAGAGTTGGAGTCAAATGCGTAGGATAGAGGCGTGAGATTGGCGAGTGAGACTATAAAAAGAAAGTGTATTCGGTGAGATATGCTAAAACCAATTTTAAGCTAATTTATTGATATGTTTGTACCTAATTGAAGCTATATAGATGAGGGTTATGTAATGGCGAGCACATGGTTTGCATGTAAACCGCCCACACGTGTCAGCCACTATGCACACGTGTCCTCTGCATGCTGCGTTATCCCATTGTCTATCTCCTCACCCTGCACCATTATCGTGTTTTAACAATTATATGTTTCCTTTCAATTATTGTTTTTTACGCATCAATATTATTTAGTACAAAATCAAAAAGTAAAACAGTATTTTACTATACATGTCGAAAGTTCCTCTATATTCATGTATGTTCTACTGTTTTATATAATATCTTCAAATTTCTTATTTAAGATCATTGACAAAACTATGAAAGATATGAATAATATATTCATGGATACGATTTTATACGATATAGGTGCAAAAACACTAGACATATGATATATGCGTCCCGTTAATAAGTACATATATGCAGATGCGGTTAATTATTGTGTTTACAGAACAGCTTATTAACTCGATAAAAAAAAAAACACTGTAAAAATGTAAATATGCCAGCTTTTAAAACACGTATTTGGTCTCCAGGTCGCGTCATGAATTCGGTGAATCACGAGTTAAACAATCGTAGCCTTTTTTCCTTATTAGTAAGTTAATATTAGTATAATAAACATTATCATTTTGTTCTATTATCTTATTAGTAGTATATTCCAATGCTGCCTTTTCCATTGAAAGCGGTCGAGGGCTGGTGTTATTTAATGGAATGTGCGGTCAAAGAATGTGAAACCACAAGTTTATTATTCTTTAACAAGAAAAAACACAAATTTCTAATATGATTGTAGAAAATGAAATTTTATATAAGTTGAACAAGATTCCAAAAAGAGGGTCACGGTGGATCGATCGAAAGTAAAGGCATCAAAACCGGAGTGGGTGTAGTTTACTTTAGGACTAAGCAACTCACCTTACGATTAATTATTATGTTAACTTATCTGTTCTGATTCAAATGCTAAAAAAAGGAAACAAAGTGTATGTTTAGTAATGGTTCGACAATCATTATTCAATTTATAATGAGCTTAAAATTTGATTCATTTGATATACTTAATCTGTTTACTCAGTAACTCATAATCGATTTTACATATTTAGTGGGAGAATTTTTGGTGATGTAGATCAAATTGTATTATACGTAAAAAAAATGTGTTATGTTTTTGCGTTTTAGCTTGTGATAGCTTTTGGGTGAAAAACGGTATACGAGGTGTGTGATAAAAAGCAAATAAAAATGCCGAAAGAGTACAGTACTAAAAAGAAATGAAGCCAAGAAAATTTTGCCAAAGAGTTCGGCGCCAAAATATATTTACTTATTTTACTACCATACTTTTTTTTCTTTTAATTGTTATCAGTTATCACTATACTTGTTTTTAGATGTGACCGAGCTATTAAAACAGATTGCACCAACCGATCCGGAATCAAATGCGGGCCTTCGTATCATACAATTTGGATATCGAAAAAGGTCGTCTAAAACACTAATTAAATAGAAATATAAAAAATACAACTATATATAGATATAAACAAAATAAAAAACGAACATAAATGGGCCGGATTTTGAAAAGCTACATCAAATCATTCCCCACGTTCGCTTTGTCATTCTACTATTTTGTTATAATTGCAAATGTGTGAATTATCGCATGATACTTTTCCTTTTTTTTTTCTAAATACTACTATAAAAGAATTAATATAATACACACACAACACGTTCAGTTTTGTCTTTTTTGACTAGTAGATATTTTTTTTATAATAAATACGATTTGTTTATTGGACAATGACATAGGTGTTTGTTTCTTTTCTTCGGTATAGTGGGAGCTATCTAAAAAAAAAAAATCAGAAGAACAAACCGAATTCAGGAGTACTATTTAGTGAAATTACACTATTAATGACTCTTGGGATTTAAATATTTTTATAAAATAATTAAGAGAAAAAAAGAAATTTAAGAATAACTTTTTTTTGGGAAAAAAGATAGGAAGCGGAAAAAGATTAAAAAGAGAAATAAAATATTTAATTGGGTGGGGGTGGGGATTTATGAAACATACACAATGGCACACTTAGAGCATGGGCAATGGTAAAATATGTGGAGTGGGTGTGAAATATTTTTTTATTATTAAAATTTAATTAGAAATAGAAAAGAGAGAGAGAAAGAAAGAGAGAGAGAAAAGAGATTAAAATAATCTCTACAACCCCTCTCTCCTGATTTTTACACTGTTTGATTACTTTTTAATTTTTTATTAGTCACAATCCTTCAAAGGTTGTGCCATTGCGTTTGGTCTTATGAGTGTGGGTGTGAATAATTTTTTATTATTATAATTAAAGAGAGAGAGAAAAGAGAGAAAGAAAGAGATAGAGAGAGTGCAATATTTCTCTTTATTTTAATACTCACACTCAAGTGTAAACTTACACCCAACATACAACTTCTACACAACTTTTCTATTTTTTCTCCTTTTTATATTACTCACACCCAACCAAAGATTGTACCATTGTGTATGGTCTTACAGATTTTGATCAACAAAAAAATATGATTTTAATGATTTTGTGGGTGCCACCTCTACTCATACAGTATTGGATCAGTCCAATCGAAGATCTATATGGGCCTATGATATTAGATAACTGGCCCATCATTACAATACCTACCGATGGTTCCGAATTGAAAAACATAACAGACTGATGATCCGCATAGTGATTGAACAGTTCTGCAGGATTTTTATGATTGATCCACAATATTTTAGAAACAACAATTTTCGTTCATTCCATACTTCCTATTTTCCGAAGATTAATGACAATGTTGAAATGGAATTTTGCCATTTCGTCATTCAAAGTATTACAATCAGAATCTACACTTAATACTATTCATCAGTTCATCCATTAAATAAATTTAATAAAAATGTTAACGACAATTTAAAATTAGATAGGTAAAAATAAATAAGACGTAGAATAAATATGAATGTTTATACAATATTCGGATCATTGTCGATGTAGGCTGATATTCTGATACTAATTTTTTTTTTCTTTTTGTAGTCTAACTATTAATTTGGTACAAAACAATAATTCAAGAGAAGAATTCTAACGAAAACCGGTTTGGTTGTTTCTTAAATTCCGTGTTGGACACCCGCTAAGCCATTCACGTGGTGAAGCCTTTATCAATCTCCGATCTTTCGAGGAAGACGACGATGAAGAAGAAGATGAGCTCGACCTGTAATCCTTAAACTCCTCGAATCTCTCCAATTCATCACATGAGTTTGAATTACCGTCACGAGCTTTATTATAATCTGATGGATCATACGGGCAAATGTGTATATTAGAGATGTTACATATATACACATTATTTTTCAAAGAATTTTAATATAACTAAAAATTCACATTGATTAGACTAGTAACAATAACTAAAAGCAGATTTGCAGAATGAAATGATTACTTGTATTTTTTACCAATTATACAATTCTACGATATGTTATTCCTAGACTAGGCAAGATTAATGACAAAAAATAGAAAATTTTGCAATTATTCAGTAATTCACAACGCTTTTTTTTTTTTTTTTTTTTTTTGTTTGTTTATGACTCCGTTTTTCCACTCGGCATTTTACTTTTGACATTCCTTTTTATAATAGTGTTATCAATCCAAACATATATCAAAGATAATAAATATTTTAGGTTGCACTTGATCCATATATCAATATTCTACATAAATTGTTGAGTTTAATTCCCTTTACTAAGCATGCTTTGGCTTGACCATCTAGAGAAATATCTCTTACGAAGATTCTTCCATCTCCAAAGCTTAAGATTCGCCGGGAAAAGAGAATGTTTATTAGATTCTCCGACGACGGAGATTGAGGGTTTAGGGAAGCCAAGGCTGAGAAACGCAGGGGGAGGAGTAATCGGAGGAACGATTTCTTCCGGCGGAGGATTGATCGGTGTTCCCGGCTGCATCTCCCACTTAAAAGGAACTCCGTCGTCGAGACTCCGATGATGATAGTAATAGAACACTCTAGAAGAAATTCCGACCGATGAGTTTCTTGATATCTCTGATTCTCTCTTGCATAGATTATCCTCCATTAACAATAATGAAGCTTTTGGTGTTGGAGTTGTGTTATTGTGTTCTTGAACCATGATGATGTTCGTTCGTTCGGGGAGAGAGAGAGATAGGAGATACGTGAGATTATATGGAGATGATATAGATGCAAATATGTGCGTATATATATATATATGGAAAGAGAGAGATTCTTGCCCGATAAAATGGGCGTAAGAATGGATATAAATTTATCTTAATGGTTAGGACTTAGGAGAGTTGACTATGAGAATCTTAGACGCATGATGTGTTGTATATTAACATGTAACGAGTTTGGTAATAATGTCTTGTTAATATAATATATTAATAATGTAAGGGTTTGACTTTATATTATACAAACAAACGCTATTGCTTACTTTCTTTGGTGATTGCACGGGCAAATGTGTAACTAAACTTTTATTCCTATCATATCATTAATAACCGAGTTATAAGAATACATCAAAATTTATTCGAAATGGTTGTAGTTTGATAACTACATCGATTTAATTGAAGGATAAGACCGATATATATATTTAATGCACATTGGTTGTTGCAGCATTTTCATAGCGAATTCGATATTTAATCTAAACTACGATTAAAGAAAACTACTTTCCAAAAAAAGAAATAAGCCATAATTGTTTAAACATTCATTTTATATCCACCAAGAAAAATTCTGTAATCTGCCATACAAAGATAGTTTAGAATGTTATATTTGGAATTACCCAACGAATATTTTGTTAATCAGTTGCCTATTGATTATCTTTGTATGATACCGGGTTATCTTATGACTTAAGATGATGTCTAAAACTAATTATTGGAACATGTAAAAAGCTATGTATTCTTTCTTTTTTTTTTTTTTTTTTTTAATAACAATGCTATGTATTCTTGTATTTTAAAAACATTCATAGTGGCCAACCACAATTGCCTATTGGTTAGTTTTATTTCTTATCATTATAACTGAATTATTTAGAACACATCAAAATTTAATCAAAATAGTTGTAGTCTGATGGTTTCATCGATTTTGTCCGAGGATAAGACCCATTTTTGTTTGTAATGCACATATTGTTGTTGCAGCATTAACATGGCAAATAAGATATTTATCCTATACTACGATTAAAGAAACTCAATCATCCAATTCCAACAGACGAAATTTATCATAACTATCTATTTATTGTATAACCTTACCTAAAAAAAAAACATTTATTGTATATATTTTCCCACCAAGGAATTTATGCTGTATTATCGTAACTATTTAATAAAGAAAGATTTTAATGCTTCTTCTTTTGGAAATTTTCCAAAGAATATAGTATTTGATTTCCCTTATACTTGGATATTAAAATCTATGTTTACTTTAATATGAAGCGCACGTTAAGACAGTCCAAGGACGGCTGATTTCATATGCGCATGTGAGGCAATGACCAATCCCTTAAGAGACGCCAAACTTTGCGTACTCCTCAATTTCATATCGTTAGATCTTTAACCCAATTGAATGAATCATCGCACTAATCACGCAATTACCACAATTAAACCCACTTTTACGAAAACATACGAATTAATTCTAATTTAAAACAAGTTCCAATCAAGAAATTGTGACCACGCAACCGAGTATGTTCTGTTACTGCAAAAACTTAAAGATTATAAGAACTATAAGTTTTAATCTACTTTTTCTCTTGCAAGTCCATAAAAATGATTTAATTTGTAAAAGGTAAATAAGATTTAACCAAATTAGACACCCCTAGTATCTATCACTCATCTACAGTTATAAAATTTGAGAAAGTTAAGTATATTGGACCGACCAAAACAATCAAATCATGAAATGGTTTCAAAGTGGGACTTGGAACTAGGCCTGGGCGTTCGGGCCCCCAATCGGGTTCGGTTCGGTATCGGTTCGGGTTCGGATTTTGAAATACTGAAATTTTAATACCATTCGGATATTTTAAAATTTCGGTTCGGTTTCGGTTCGGGTGTGCTCGGATTCGGTTCGGGGTTAGTAACAAATATTAAACCGGTTAACTCCAAAATACCTTCAGTTTTTATAATAATTTGGGTTGTTATATTCATTGGTTCATATCGAGTTTGGTTATTTTTACCCATATATATTCAAATCTACCCAAATTACTTGAAAATACCCAAAATATCAAAAACAAATACTAAAATATTAGTTACTTTTTTATCCAAATATATCCAAAAATACACAAAAACCCGAAAAAAAATAATCTAAAATTTACTTTTCATTCAAGTATAATCGAAAATACTCGAATTACTCAAAAATATCTAATATATTTGGATTTATGATTGTAATTTTGAGTATTTTTGTTATTATAAGTATAAATCATACTAAAAATTGTAGATGTATATTTATATTTCGGATACGTTCGGATACCCACGGATATTCGGTTCGGTCCGGGTTCGGTTCGGGTTTTTGAAATACCAAAATTTGAACCCCATTCGGATATATTTAAAAATCGGTTCGGATTTGGTTCGGATATTTTCGGTTCGGTTCGGTTCTTCGGTTCTCGGTTTTTTTGCCCAGGCCTACTTGGAACAACGAACATGGTCTTCTCTATGACTTGCTGTGTGATTACTAATTAGTAGATATGATAAATGTAAACCACCATCATTAAGCCTTGATCATATATATGATAAGATTTTTATATCCAAAAGGAGAAAGGATCTCTGATTTTGGCACAACTAAAAGCTGAATATACATAACTTAGATATCGAAGGAGAGGTTTGGTGATGGTGAATACAATACTAAGACTACATTTTGTGACAAATCTCTTTCAGCAACATACCTTAACTTGGATCCATGATTTTTGAGCTCCTAGACATTTTTCATTTTCCCTGTAGATACATTACATAAATACAGATCAAGCAAGAGTCATTATTAAGCTCCTTTTTTCTAAAACAAAAGCGATGAAGAACATAGAAATTTTTCTACGAAGAAAGAATGTAAAGGAGATATGAAGGAGAGAGGAATCTATTACTATACCTCAGCTGCCAATGGAACTACAGAATCCCTGCAACAAGTTTGGCCATTGTTAATTGTTTTGCATAATCATCTTTGTTCAATGCCAAAAACAATGATTATAAATTGATACCTTCGCTGCTCTGATTTTGGGAGATGTTTACACATTATGGACTCCTGCAATAGAACTGCTCTTGTCAGTTTCTAAACACAAGTCAAAGACATTTCCAATAAATAATCATATGTCTCTCTGAGAAAAATGAGAAAGAGAACCTGTTCTTGAATTATGCTTCTTGCCTCGACGAGCTGAGCTTCGAGTTCAAGCTCTCTCTCTGTTGCTTCAGATGTAACAGATGCTCCTTTCGGTGCATCTTGTAACTGCACCATACGTTCCTTTATTTTTATGTCCCAAGCGAAATAAGAAGAAACAGCAGAAAAAGTTAGCCACGGATAAAAGATAGATTTTGTGTAAATGCAAAGTGTCGTTAAGAAAAACCTTTATGGAAGCCATCTTAGTGCGTAAACTTTCTTCTATTTGACCTCTAGCCATCCGGAAAGGTAGATCAAAGACGTCCTGTGTAATGAATAGCTAGTTAATTACTGGGCAATCAATTATATAAGATTATAAACAAGAACGTTTTGATTATCTAAGAATATGCATACCGTTTTCCCACCCAGTGGAGACTGTGAAGGATCAGCCTCACGTTTCTCACTGCCAGCCAATGAAGGGTTAGCTGACCCGTGTGGAGCATTTAAGAAATAACGCATGTCTGTCTGCAACAAAACCAAAGATAAAAACTTTGCTTATAAATAACATGTTAAGTCATTCAAGTTAAGCTTAGTATGAAAAAAGAGCTTACCTGCATGGATCTAAGTAATGCTCTTAGATTAGTGTTCTCAGCCATCAATTCTTGATTTTTCGCTTCATACGCATCCACCTGCATGAACAACGTTATAAGGAAAATAATGCCTTTGAAACTCTGTGTAAGGTTTTTGATCTGTAGTTAGACTCGTACAATCTTTTTGTAGAAGTCAGTATCAGTCTTCTTGCCATTCCAGGTCCCACGCTGCCTCCCTTCTTTCTATTTAAGTACATCAGACAATCAGTTAAGTGGAAAATCCCACATTCATCATTACAGATTGCAAAAAACAAGAAGCTGGTAAAGGACCTGTAGCAAATTCATAATCTCCATTCCAGATCTTGATTCTTTCTTTTTCTCCATCAATACTTGATTCAGCCGTTCCTACGAGAGAAAGAAAAAAATTAGCATTCATAATGCAGAACTAAACAGCATACGCAAAAGTAAGTTCCACGAGATAAGATATACAACCTGCAACTTAATGTAATCCTTTTCCTTTTTCTTCATTTCGTGTATCTGTTGAGCTTTGACTTGCTATTCAGGGATTAGAGAATAAATGCAGACTATCCATCAGTACAATTTTCTCAAGACAAAGTAGTTAATCCAAGCAACAAACACTATCAGACCTGGTTACCAATCACCATCCTTTGGAATTCATCCCTCTCCTGCTGTAGCTTATCAATCTGGGACTTCAAAGCTGCTGTGTTTTTGGCTTCCTGTCAAAAGAGTGAACTCATAATCAAACCCTAATCAAGAGCCTAAGCAAAAACCATTTCTGCTGAAACTTGACAGTACTTACAGTTCTGGTAATTGTTGCAATTTCCCTGTCCTTCTGTTGGAGATGCGCTTCAAGCCTCTCAACTTTAGCTTCAAGTCTAGCTATATCCGATTGTTGTCTATACACAGTAAGGGAATGCACATAAAACATAAGGAAACCCTTCCGTAAATCAGCGTTGAAAAACTCAAACATCAAACTGGATTAACACAAGACCAATCGATAAAACTGCTAGAACATTTAGCCAATGAAACACTAAACAATGACTAGCTCTAAACTAATATTACATCTCAGCTCAAGACCAATAGTCAATCCTCAAAAGACATTTCAATAACTGCAATGCAATGCAAAGAAAATTGAAAGAAGGAAGAACAAAATTCACCTCTGTCTCTGCTCGTTAGCAGATTCTCTAAACTCTATATCACGCTGCCGCTGCTGCAGCAACGAGTACATACAATTGCAGGTCCTTGAAATAGAAACCTAAATCAACAAAACCCTAATTAAAACCCTATTACATCCAACAATTTTGAAGATTACGACGAGAATCAATAATTAAAACTCCACCGGATCATTCGAAAAGAGATCGAGCGAGGCGGGAAATCCAAATGTAACCATCGTCTGATTCAAATACTTCGTACAATGCTCCAAATTATCCACATTCGCGAACGTATAATCCCTTCTCAAAATCAAACACTATCAGTACGACGAGATTGTAAAGTAAACCCTAGGGGGAAGAAGAAGAAGAAGAAAAAAACTAACCCTGTCGCAGACTGAGATAAAACCTGTGAATCACAAACAAGATAATGTATCAATGGAACTTGAAATTCGAGAAAAATTTATAGAGAAAAACACATCGGAAAACAGTAAAAGCTTACTTTGAGATCGTAGTCAGCATCAGTCGCCGGCATTTTGGAAACGGCGACGAGAACTTCCTTCTCCGGGAAGAAACGACGGCGTAAAACAACGATTAAACACAACACACACAGAAACAGATCTAATCGAGCAGAGAGAGAGAGAGCGAAAACAAATTCAAAAATCAAAAATATCTGAAACGGAATGTTTCTGGAGAAGAGCGAAAAAAAAAAGTTTTAAAACCTCTCTTTTTCACTTTGCTTTTTATTTCAGTAATAATCAAAAGTTTTTTTTTGATAATGAGCTCTAATTTGTCGATGGTGATTATAATCTAGTGCGGACATATCCACTTGTTATAGTGCTCCTCAACGTGATTTTGACGCGCCAACGGTTAAGCATGGGTTTCAGAACTCACCTTTAAGTAAGGAGAAACGCTGGCCCACACAGTTTTAATTGGGCCTTGTAAGGCTGATTGTCTCGTATTGAGGCCCAAATGATTTATGTTGACTTGTGGTTTTATTTTTGTAGATGAACATGACAAAATGATTATCATTGTTTGGTTAGAAACAGACCAAAATAGCAGGAAATTGTTTGAATGTTATTAAAAATTTAATTTGTTATCGGGGAGTGAAATAAGCAAACATTAACGTATGTCTGTAGAATCGAAAAAAAACAAAAATCGAGACAAATTAATTAGATGATTAAAATAAAATGAAATGTGTTAAACTATAGAGTAAATTAAAATCTATGAAACCGAGGTAAGTTTTAAACATTTCCATGCCTCCCATGTCGGATCTTCTAGTCTTATTCGAATCCCAAGTTTAAAATTAAATGTATTTTATCTACGGTTATCACCATTGATTATCATAGAATAAAATTATTGTTTGCTTCAAACTTAAGAAAATATGCTTCTTGTGCTTCGTTTTATGTCTTCTTGGGTTTGCTTAGCTCATTCACCTCTTGCTTGTTGGATCCACCGTTAATTTTTCATTCAGCAGACAAAAACTCCCATAAGAAAATTAACATTTAAGCATAATTTCTTATCAAAAGAAAACATTTAAGCATAATATCATAACTGCTACTTGTCATTTCTTCATATAGGCGTAATAATTTGACTCATACATACGATATAAGAAGTATACTTGATCATATATTGTACTTATTTTCGATTTAAAAATAGTGTATAATGTTTTAAAATATATACTACTTTTAAATGACTATTGATTTGGAATCTGTACGTAGTGTCCCTAGCTAACATAATTTTTAATTAGTTTGATTTATTAGTGTCCAACTAATTTTAGGTGTATACAGATTTGAGATTTCCACCAACAGTTTATATATTTTCAGATAATTCAGTGGACCAAAATCTATAACTGAAGAGAGTTTGGATTAGATTGTTTGCACACAATTACAATCATAGGAAAATTTAAGGTCGAATTTTATCATGAACGTTTGTATAGACTACAGCAAAGCCAATCATCTGGATGAGATTACACAAAGTAGAACCGATCGTATATAAGTATACTTATGTATTTATTATGTTTCGAAGATTTACATCCATCAATTGGTAAGATATATAAGTATTCGTATCCGTACTAGTGGCAATCGTTATGTCATTAACCGAGTTCAAATTCAAGAGTATGTCGTATGTGTTAAATTTGGGCTAATACTGGGTTTCCAACTAAAAATCAATTGACAATTAGTGGATTGGCCCTAACTCTTTATATATTAGTATTAGTCTCTTCAAACTTCCGATGTGGGACTTGGATTGTATTCCCAACAATCTTCCCTTCAATCCAAGGACCACATGAATCTTAACACGCCTCCTCGATAAGCCCATTTCTCGGGCTCCCATTACTCGGGTTGAGGTATGTCCGTATCCACTTTTTTTTTTTAGGTCCACCAAACTTTAAACCTTGGGCTCTGATACCATGTTAAATTTGGGCTAATACTGGGCTTCCAACTAAAAACCAATTGGCAATTAGTGGATTGACCCTAACTCTTTATATATTAGTATTAGTCCCTTCAAACTTCCGATGTGGGACTTAGATTGTATTCCCAACAGTATGCGTAAGAGATAGACGGTAAAAGTATTCGTCTGTCTGTATGTGACATGGCATGGATGTATGAATTGACGTGCCTAGCTATGCATGTATCTATAATCTATATGACATTGATGTGTGGATATATGCGTGTGTGTTTACTTACTATTTTATATTAGTCATATGCTTGATGTGTATCAGTGTAGTATGTATGTATAAAAAGAAAATGACGTGGAGCTCCCGACCAGGCGCGAGTCAAGGAAGCGAGGCGTTCGGCGACGGCAGCGCGGTCGTCTCCGCAGCCCATGCGTTACAATTTACAAGATCTCTTTTTCTATACTTTGTTTCATTATTTAATTAATCATCAATTGATAATGTCTTTATGTGGTGTTTTTTTTTTTTTTGGTGAGGTTTATGTGGTGTTTAATAGTTCACATTTCTTATTATATTGAATTGTAAAATGTTTTTAAGTTTTCCAACTTATGTTTTCCTATGCTCAGCTTGCTTCCTGTCCACGTAAACCTTTCTAAACATTTTTATTTAAATATGTTTATACTTACATGCATATATATCTTGCTTGAAAGAAACAAATTGGGTTGAACAAAAAATATGGTTTAAAAATTAGTGAAGCCGTATAACTTTTCCTATAACAGGTTTTGTTCCCACAGTCACAGACTCACAGTGATAGATATATTAGCAATGCATATATATGCATGTGAGAACATATCTACGTGAATCCAATTGTTCATTGAATAATTAAATACTCCTAAATTGATCGTTAATAAGGATCCATTGTTTAACGAGAAGTCCAAAGAGCAGATGTACTTTCAAATTAAATGAAACATTTAAAACAACATTGAATACAAACAAAAATGTAAAATAAAAGACACCATTTGGCACACAATTTACGCCTTCTCGCTATCTATTTATAAGTACATACATTCACTTTCACCAGAATCTTATCATCAACACTAATTCAACACACAGTCTCTCTCTCTCTCTCTCTCTCTCTCTCTCTCTCTCTCTCTCTCTCTCTAGCATATAAAAACACACACACGAAACACTTTGAGTTCCATATAACCGTTGTCTTCTTTAGAGTACAAAAACACTAAAATCCTAATCTCATTATGAACAGTTTTGAGCCACAAAGCCAAGAGTCTCTGCAAAGAAGGTTTCATCAAGATAACACCACCACACAACAACCTCGTGAGACCACGACGCCTTTCATTCCCAAACCTAGTTCAAAAAACCCTATTAATAGCAATTCCAGCTCCGGAGGGGCGGGAAGATCATTCCAAGGCTTTGGTCTCAACGTCGAGGACGATCTAGTTTCATCGGTGGTTCCACCAGTTACGGTTGTTCTAGAGGGACGTTCGATTTGCCAACGCATAAGCCTAGACAAGCATGGGAGTTATCAGAGCTTGGCTTTGGCTCTGAGGCAAATGTTTGTCGATGGGGCTGATTCGATGGACAATCTTGATCTGTCTAACGCCATTCCTGGCTATCTTATTGCTTATGAAGACATGGAGAACGATCTCCTTCTCGCCGGCGATCTTACTTGGAAGTAATACTCTCGTCTTTTATTATATTTAGTTATTTTGTGCATGATTTTAAACAACTTTGTCCTAGTATATTTCAATTCAAGTTACATAACTGGCAATATATATATCTAAATACTTGGAATTAATAAGAACATTGGCTTGTGATGATTCAGGGACTTTGTTCGTGTAGCGAAGAGAATTCGAATCTTGCCGGTGAAGGGAAACACAAGAAAAGTGAAAAGAAACGAGTGAGGAGAAAGACCGTTTTGCCAACGATGTCACTTGTCAGAAGATGTTTTGTAGCAGCCGGTAATTTCCAGAGGCATTGTTGTAAAATTTTCATCGGATGTGTTTGCTTCTTTGTTCACTTTTAAAAGAAAAAAAAAACGGTTGTCAAAAAAAAAAAAAAAAAAGAACAAAAAAGTTAGATAATAGAATGGCAAAGTGAAAGAGAGAAAGAGCCATAGTGATAGAGGTACCTTATGTCCGATGACATTTCAAAATTTGGTTAAAAAAATGAGATCGTGCCAGAAATCGATATGAAAAGTAAAATAAAATATTTCTTTCTTATATTTCAATAACAGACAGGTTTAAAACTAGTTTTGATACTAAATTTAACATATGTTTCGTAATTAAATTGAAGTTACACTGATCACCTGATCACAGATATAAAAACATTAAACTTGAAGAAAGGAAGAGAGTATTGATTTTAAAGAAATTTTATGGTGTAATAAGTAATAACACATCACACATGTAAGTGATGCGTAAAGAAGAGAGATTCCAAACCAAAGAGAAGAAATCAATTCTAGCTACCGACAAATACAAAAACAGATAAGCCAACACTGAAAACTTGTGGGTAAGAGTAGTTGTACAAAATAAATTTGTTTAAACGTTGAGGCAATTTTTTGTCTGGTCTCTCGTCATGTCACCATTTAGTTTCTATTTGTGTCTTCATCAATAGCCAAAACTCATATAAACCTTGACGACATAAAAACCCCATGGCCTTGTCATGTAAATGCCAAAACAATATAAATAAGACAAACAATGAGCTTCTCACGGATTCATGATTACGAGTTTTTATCATTACCCTAAGGAAGCTAATTGTATCGTTTAGTTTGAATCTTCGAACGGAGGCAAACCCCATTCCTCTGGTTTGAAATCGAGTAGAGAGGTTAGGATTTGATCTGCAACATCTTGGTGAGAGATATCTAGTCTAGGATCCGGCACCATCACCACATTCCTGTAGAGAAGAATCAGGAAAATATAAACTTCTTTCTTTGGTGTAGATAAATGTGTATCGATAATTGTCCCGGTTTTGGTCTGAAACTAAACAGTTAAATGCTCATCTGTTTGGTTTACATGAGAGAATTTAGGAGAAAGCCACTTACATTCCGGCGTTTTTAGCAGCCTGAACTCCAGATGGGGCATCTTCGAACACCAAACACTTTTGTGGATCCACAGGACCGTCCTAAGGAATCCAGCCGAAGAGGTAATATTAGTTTACAACTCATTTTATATACAACCAAATCATATATGTACTAGTACTGGAGAATCTTGGAGATTGTTGCCGCTTAGTTACCTTAAATCTTCTAGCTGCAGCGAGAAACCCGTCTGGCGCAGGCTTTCCTTGCTTCACCTCTGGATCATCACCGCGAACTATGTGATGCATCAATGAGAAAAGCTCTCTGTGTCTTTGAGTTTTTAGATCAAAATGCCGTGTGTGAGTACTGCAACCGTACATTCAAAGGAAAAAAGAAGTCAGTTTCGGGATGAGAATGCGCACTCTATGGTATGGATGTGCTGATGAAAAAAAGAAATACCCCGTAGCAATACAGATTGGAATATTCTTTGCATGGAGATGCTTGATAAGTCGGCTAGCCCCTGAAATAGTGCAAGAGAATTGGTTCATGGCGAGAAAAGTCGATATGAATATAAAGGCTTGGTGCTGTATATATCAGCGGTTATTAACTCATAGATTAACTTGTCAGATTCAAGCAAATTAGATCAATCAAGATGAACAAATACAAATGAAACTAAAAGCAGAGACCGAGTTTTTTTCCCATGTATGATTATAATTTAGCGCAAAGGCAGTGCCTTTTTGCATCTACCCACATCGTCATATCCAGACATGTAAGTTTCCTGTGAATCATATGCCTATTGTGCAAACAACTGTGTTACAGAAAGCAGATTGTACCTGGCATTAGCTCACTAGTAGGGAAAAGGTCTTGCAACATTGACTCCCTCTCGACAAGGAAATCCTCAGCTGAAAGAGATTCGCTGATCCCACTTTCTTCAACAAAGATCCTGGCAGCTTCTATTGCTTTTCTACCCATCATCTTAGCCTTGAGAGACCAATCAAATGTTTTGTTGAACCTAGCAAGTATGATTTCTTGGACCTCAGTGTAAAACTTCTCAGTGTCTGCAACAGAAACCAAATCGGCATCAGATATTTTCATTATGTAAAAATTGATCATTAGATGCAAAATTAACATCTAGTGAACACAATGGGGGAAGGGAAGTTTAAATAATAAAAAGAAGAGAAGAGTTAAAACCTTAAGTTAGCTAAACTAAGACAACCCCGGCTGGTCTTCCTCTACCTCGAGTAGGTGAAAAGAAGTAATATCAGCTAGATTAACAGTTTTTTCATTGAGACTGATACATCAATTTTCTACTGTGTTCTATACCAAGAGGCCTTGATAAGCCAAATAAGCGGGAGAATTGAAACACAGAACAAAAATGCTTGCATCCATTAACCTTAACTGTACAATTTTTAATCAGATATTCAGATTCAACCTAGTTCTAGCATCTAAATCTCTTTAATTGTTCCCGACCAAAGAATTTATATTTAAAATCAACGTTGCATTCATAAAAACAAGAAACTATCCAAACAATCAAACACGCATCATCATGATACAGAATTGAAACACCTAAGAACGTTCAGCACATTGAACAAAACGATCCAGTGGAAACTAAAAAATCACTCCTAATATTAAACTATCTAAACTGAATTGTAATTTCTCATTAAGTTGTAAAATGACTGTACACTTGAGTTATATATACATTAGAGAATATAGTGTAAGCCTAAGCTAAAGGAGACTTAAGCTAACAAAAACTATACATTAATAACCTAACAACAGCAAGCTAAACAAAGATAATGTCAGTAGTACGATCCAATAGAGCACAAAATTGAAAGCACTGAAATTACCGAGAAGAAGACCGTCCATGTCGAATATGACATGAGTGATTGATCCTCTGTCCGTCGACATTAACGGTACGGTTCCGATAGATCTCTTCTCGAAGCTGCGATTAGATATCTCTGCGGAAACCTCCAGCTATGGAAGAATTGAGAATCGATAAAGGTTTCTACTTTTTGGGACTGACGACGAATCAGATCCAGTTAGGTAAGTTTTACGCTGTAAAGTGTAAAGTCAAGGATCCTTCAACATGGGCCGGGTCTCGTAAATGGACCGGGTCACATAACAGAAACTTTTTGCTATGTTAAGAGTTGTCAAAAAAAAATCTGAAGAAATGGTTTAAATTTATAATTGAGCCTAAAAATGTTAGTTTTATATACAACTTAAATGAAGATTTTTGTTAAGTAAGAAATGAAAATTTGTTGATGAACAAACAGTTTTTGTTAATCCAAAGCCAACAGCCAAAAGCCTTCTTCTTGAGATGATTCAACAGTTGTTCTAACCTCAGCCTTAAGCCTGAATGTAATTTGATGCTCTCGAACTGCCATCCCTCATTCACGTAACATTGTACCAATTGATTCTTCACTCCTCTCTGCCATTCAATGACCACAAGAAACAGAAATGAATAAGAGAGTTAAAGACAAGAAGAGATCTTTGTTTCAAGTACGAAAAGAGAGGTTTCTGTTTAACTCCATTTGAGTTACCAACAGCTTAAAGAAGACAACAAAGTATGTGATTTAGATGAATACATATGGCACTAGTTTAAGGTATGGATTACCTTTACATCAAATTTTGTGATTATAGTCATCTTCTGGTTATAATAACTTTAATGAGTTCATATGGATCTACCGAGTAGTGAAGGTAAAAAGAAAAACTATATAACCAGAATAATTAATCATACAGACTCCATAAAGATATTACCGTTCAATATAGCAATCACTACAGCAATTTACTCAATAAAGGAAACATTTGATGATGTCAACCAAATGGGAATTTCGATGACGTTGAGGAATGAAAATCAGAGAACAATGTGAGAAGCATGCAGACTATGCAGTAGACTAAGGAGGAAAATTGTTGCTTTCCATTGCCAATAATTATCAAGATCATCAAAATTCTGAGAAGCAATAGCATGAGGAATAGTTCGTAAAATGCTTATTCGAGGAAACCAAAGACAAGAACAAAAGAAATATTCTATATCACATTTAAATAAGAGGAGAAATCTGAAAGAACCTGGCTTGCTGCAACCCATCTCCCAGATCCCCATCCCTTTTCATTCTACATAAATAATGCACAAAGACTCCAAGAACTCGTGATGCTTCGAACAAAAATTATCCTACATAGCACCAGAGATTCACCTAAGCTTGAACCGCACAAATCCCCTCTCGTGTGATCATGAACTCGCAAGAAGTCCCAGGCAAATAAGGTGAAAACACAATATCAAACCGTCTGTGAGCTCTTCTGGACACAGAACTTGAACCATTCTCATCGTTTTTGCTTTTCTCTTTGCAGATAGTATCATCACTTCGTGAAATAAAAAATCTAGAATTCACACAATTGGCCCAAGCCAAGCCTAAAGCAGGAACAACTCGTCTCCCAGAAGAATACAAATACCTCAAATTCCCAATCCTCAACCCACTTAACCCATCAGAAGTTTCCACCAAATCAGTAACCTGATTCGTAATCACAACAGCCAAATCAAACTTATTAGCCAACTGCTTCAACTTCCCTGATATCTTGAAAAACAAAGAAGATCTCTTCCTTAGATCAGAGGGAGTATTATCAAATTCCGATCTAAACAATGCCGCTACAGAATCAAGCACAATCAGCTTCAAAGGAAACCTATTTTTCGAATTCCCAACAAATCCATCTATCCTAGGCATTATGTCGAACAGGTGGTCTACAGAATGAACATTTTGTACAAACACATGATCACAAGGATTATCATTGTGATTCGCGTAAATACTAGGGTTGGATTGATGAAAAGAGCGTGAGAGCTGATGAAGACGGCGAAACGGAAAAGGAAACTCGGAGTGGAGATAAAGAGCAGAGCCGTTGAGTCCGCCGAGTGAAATCGGAAGTTGGGCACAGAGCGAGAGTTGAAGGCAGAGTTGTGTCTTTCCGCAGCCACTCTCCGCCACGATTTCCGTCAGAGAATCGCAGGTAATTCCGCCGCGAAGACATCCGTCGAGAATTTCACAGCCGGTGGTTAGCTTACGACTTGTCGGCGATCGTCGGAGGAGATTCTCCGGCTTCAGCATTTCACCGCCAAAAGCTATGAAAATTATGAGCGCCACAAAATTTAAAAAGAACAAAAAAGACCTAACCCCATAAACGACACCGTTTAATATAATTGGGCTAGTTTTAAACCTTGACGTGAAGCCCAGTAAGGTAAGATACGAATAATGTAACAATGCGCTTTTAATTTTCAACGGCGTCGTTTCGTCTCACTGCTTCACAACGAAGATCTGATTTCTCTTTCCCCCTTTTCTTCTTCGACGATTCTTCTCAGATCTGATCAATTTCTTCATCAGATGATATCTCTGAATGTTTAATTGAATCGAGGCTACATTGAAATCGAATAGTCGCGATCAGTAGAAGCTTCGAGATCAAATCTCGAATCGCGATCATGTCGTGCTTAGCCCTAGCTTTGCAACCAGCAAATGGATCCGACATTTTGCTCCAAACTAGAGAATGGTTCCCACCAGCAAGAGCCTTAATCGCTCTCTCATATTTCCGCCAAATGCGTCAAGCATTAGCTTCCTCGAAGCAGCAGCAACAGCAATCGAATCAGAAACAGAATCAAGCTTCTTCTTCTTCTTCGTCTTCCTCCGTTGCGGATCCCGACGATGCCACGGCGGCGGAATTTGTAGGTGATGATCCGCTTGCTGCTTCGAATGGACAGGTGATTGTTGGTGTTGAGAGCAAGTATCGAGTAGTTTATAGATTAGTGAACTCGATCTATATCCTTGGTGTTACCGTTGCGGATCATGATAATTCGATCAATGTATTTGAGTGTATTCATATTGTGAATCAAGCTGTAAGTGTTATTGTTACTGCTTGCCGTGGAGTTGAAGTGACTCCGGAGAAGCTTGGACGGAAGTATGCTGAGGTTTACATGGCGCTAGACATTGTCCTGCGTGGTGTTAGTAATATCCGTCTTGCGGCGATGCTTGGTGCTATGCATGGAGATGGGATTGCGAAGATGGTCCACTCGGCGTTGGATACTGAGAATAAGATCAGAGGAGCAGATAGTTGGATGTCGGTGGAATCGCACGCGGCAGAGCATCAAGCTTCTGTGCATGCATTCTCCAATGCAAGATTCGAATTGCCTCCAGAGACTTTGGCTGCTGGAGACGAATTAGCGGCGAGCTTGGCTCCAGTGGTCCAAGAATCAGAGCAATTGAAGGAAGAACCAGAGCCGGAGAACAAGGATCCTTTTGCTGCAAGTGAAACAATCAACAAGGAGAAGGAACTTGTGGGTGGATTCAAGAAGACTAAGGATCCTTCCTCAACGGATTTGACTTTGGCATTGGCTGGACTTGAGGTGACGACATTGCCTCCAGCTGAAGCAACACAGTCTACGCATATCAATGTGGAAGGATTTGAAGGGCAATACGGTGGGATTGAGTTCAGCAACGAACAAGCTACGATTGGAGAAACTTTTGAATCGTTTAGTGATGCTTGGGGAGGTGGATTGGATCCTTCAGAGTTTATGGGACCAAAGAAGATTCCAAAGAAGGAAGGACTCGGTGGGCTTGAGCTGTTGCACACTAGTGATCCTAAGGCAGTGGAAGGAAAAGATGGAGGTAATCTCGATAACTTAGTTAAAAAGCCTGAGATGAAGGGTCCTGAAATGTATATCTCTGAGGAAATTAGAACTGAGTTTAGAGAATCCTTGCTTGCTAGAGTAGGACTAATGGGTGTGATCTATCTGAAAACAATGCCACCCAAAGGCTCCGGCGAAGAGAAAGAAACCGAGTTCTCATTCCGTGTTGAGGGTACTAGTGCTGTTAAGAGATTCGCTATGCAGAGTTCTCGGATTAGTAGCTTAGGGAACGGTTTGTTTCACTTGAGAACAGCTCCATCAGAAGAACCAATCCCTATCTTGAAGTATAGCTTGCAACCTAAACTAACCCCATTGCCTCTTAGAGTCCGAATGGTGAAACGAATCAGCGGTACTTTACTCTCACTAATGATACAATACGTCTCAAACCCGGAACTACCTCAGCCTCTGAAAAACGTCGACTTTATCCTGAAACTCCCGGTTGATCCCACATTGCTTAAGGTTTCGCCTAAAGCAATACTAAACAGAACCGACCGAGAACTGAAATGGCAAATCCCGGAGATTCCTCTGAATGGAAGTCCTGGGAGACTAAGAGCGCGGATGCCTCTCGATTCAGAGAACGGCGAGGAAGAACCAGAAATTATCTGCTATGTGAAATTCTCGGTTCAGGGAAATACTTCTTTGTCTGGTATTAGTCTACGTGCAGCTGCTGAGGGAAATACAGATTTCTATGAGGTAGATCACAGGTACGAAGCCGGAGTCTATATGTGCAATTGATTTTAAGTTTCTCTCTGAAAGAGTCATTGTTTATAAATTTCTCTAATGTTTTTGAGTTTGGCCTTTATCGGAAGTTAATTCTTTTTTCTTTTGTGTCATGTAAGGTTTTGTGTACTTGTGTATTTTGACATCTCTTCATTGTCATGTTATCTATTTTACGCGATTTGCTTTTTACATTTTATTATTGAAATAAGGGATACCACATAAAAGTTTGTTAAATATACTTCGCAAATGTTAAAGTGGAAGGTTCTTTTTGGTTTCGTTGAAATAGAAAAACTATTTTGTTATGTAAAAGATAAACACAAACAGTTTTAAAATGTTTTCTAAATATCATTCCATCACAAACTTAAGATATTATTTTATTGATCAGATCAGAACATGAACTAACTATAGTGTTTTGTACTGCTGCTATAGTGTTGTGTACTAAGGCTGCTATCGTGTCATATAATCTCGTGTGCGCTTGTTAGTTGTCGTAAGAGATGTTTGATGTAAAAAAAAAATGTAAATCCTTAATGGGATTAAGTAACATTCACCACTATGGTTTTAGTATGATTTCCCTAGAATAAGGCTTCGTTAATGGGCCTTAATCCCATTAAGGATTTACATTTTTTTTTTTTTTTTCTGAATATGTAGAGCACATTTTGTATAGCTTTACAACACATCAGGTTTATTTTAAAAAGCTGGGATTGATTCGACGTAATTCATAAAAATATGCATTTTCAGGTGAGTATATTAATTAATAATTAAAAAAAAAATACTAATCTCACACCATACCAGCCGAATTAAATCCATAGAACATGTCATTCTTAGGTCAATTATCCACTATCACATTTCTTTATTTAAAATGATAATGTCATGTGGGTATATATTAAGCACCAATTACAATCCGTCCTAACTGCCGTTTACAAAAATAAAATATCAATCATAATTTACATACTTGTGTCTTATTGTAGAGTGACATGTCTAGTGGCCAAGTTTATTACAATAGAATTAGTTGATTAAATAACAGAAGTTCTTTTAAAAAACTTAAAAGTAAGCAGAAGCTGTGGGATCCTAAACACAAACCTCTAAAGAGATGATGAAAAAGAGATTTTGAGCAACTTGGTCTTGGCCTACCAGATCGTCAACTTTAAGTCTTGAACACTTCAGAGATTATTAATTAAACATATAATTTGAGTGTTCATTGACATATATAAAACAAGGAATGCATAATATTATAATGGAAGGATGATTCTAAACCCCGTACCTAATATATGACAGCTCTATTCTCACTACACAAAAGTAATTATAATAACGATCACAATATTTTAATAATTGGCACATTCATGCTATACACGAAGGTCAGTACGAGCAAGATCTTAAAATATTTTAGTATTCAATATCGTCTTGATCCGAGAATCATGTGTTTTGGGTAGTCAAATCATCCATAGTTTAATCCGTTTTGATAGATATGATAAAACAATAGTTGCCATTGTATTATTAGTAACTTAGTCATTGAGATTAAGTGTTTGGAAATTTAAACTCTTAAGACTGGATAATTTATGTACTAAAATGTTTAGAAGTTTGACTCTTTTTTTTTTTTTTTTTTTTTTTTGGAACCCGGTAATTCAGATATTAGAATGTTTTAAACCTTATGTGAAGATTTCAATATCTTAGACTTGGACCATAGACTAGACTTTCAAAAAATGGTTTGAAAAGATTAATTCAGATACTATAATATATAAAAAAAATTATTTATATACTTTAAATACATTAATCTTAAATCATAGTTCAAATTTCTTACCGTGATTTTTACACGTTTTGGAGATAGTTAGGTTTTGGTCCGGATCTCTCAATTATTAAAAAAAAATCAGGATGATGTAATGTAAGTATGTAACAAAGATAAACATATCAATATTCATATCCAAACCCAAAACCTCAAAATATCAATGATAATCGAACTGTGTATGATTGTAACATCAAATAATAAACGGGTATAAAACGAACAATTGGTATATGTGTTATTGTAGTATATAGGCAAAATATGCATACTTTGAATAGTATCCAATTATTGACTGGGGGAAGAACTAATTAAATATTTGAATGCTATTGACTAGCGCATGGTTATAATTTGACAAACATTTGGTCCAATATTATTTAATAATTATTTACATATATAGTGCTAATGGTAGTACCCAATGAGATCCACTTTTTGCATTTCCTACTCCCCACATACAAAATCTTCATCAACCACTTGCCTTTTAAACCACCTTTCTTAACCTTTCATCTCTCTCTCATTGTTGATCTTTCGCTTTTGACTTTCATGTTTCATGTTTCATCTACTTCATCAAATAAAAAAAAAACTTACCCCCATCAAATCGAAAGTGAAGAAAGTTCATAACTTATCACCATTTTTTTCTACATTATAAAACTTAAAAAAAAAAAAGCAAGAGCAAAAACACATTTTAATCCTCTCTGGTCTTACAAATGTTGTCCTCAAGCTCAATTTCTTCTTCATCATGATCCTCATCTTCATTTTGACTATCAATAGCCCTCTTCTCTTGTTCCTCCATAACTTCCAATTCCGTCAAATTTCCACTTCCACCCCTCAATTTCCCATCTTTCACATTTCTCTCCCCTCTACTTTTCAAATCCTCCAACAACTCCCTAATCGCCTTCTCCTTATCCCTCCTATTCTTAATCAAAGCCTCACTTACATCAGCAGGCGTCATCTCAGCCCTCTCCACAACTCTCTCCATCTCCTTCAAAACGTCGTCGTTTATATCTTCCTCCTCATACCCCAAATAATTCCTCAACAAAATCTTCAACGATGGGAAGTTACAAAAACTCATGTAAATATGCATATCCATTCTCCCACTTCTAAGCAATGCAGGATCAAGCTTCTCGATATGATTCGTCGTAAACACAAAGATCCTCTCACTTCCACAACAAGACCAAAGCCCATCTGTAAAATTCAACAAACCCGACAACGTTATTGTATTCCCATTACCACCTTCTTCTCCTGACCCACCCGAACCCGAACCGTTTCTTGTCTCCGCATCGTAATAGCTCCGTTGCGACGCCACATTACTACTACCATTATTCTTCTTCCGATTCGTCAAATTGATCGAACAATCAATATCTTCAATCACAATGATCGACTTAGAACTCGTTTTCATCAACAACTTCCTCAACTCCGAGTTACTATGAACCTCAGTGAGCTCAAGATCATAAATGTCGTAACCGAGATAATTCGCCATAGCTGCGATCATACTCGACTTACCAGTACCCGGTGGCCCGTAGAGCAAGTATCCTCTTTTCCAAGCCCGACCCGTCTTCTGATAAAAGACTTGACCTTCTGCAAAATCCTTAAGATCATCCATGATCTGTTGCTTCTTGATCGGATCCATAGCTAAAGTTTCGAAAGTACTTGGATGCTTAAAAGGAACAGATTCCCATGGATGACCTCTTGAATCAAGAGACCCACCTCGTGAGTTTGTATAAAGCAACCGATCTTGATTTTTGCGACGAATCTCATTAGCTCTCTCCATGATGTAATCAAGATAAGAATTGAGGATTAAAGTTTTGTCCTTTTTCTTGATTCGTAGAGTGAATCCACGTTTCTCTTCAGGTAATGGTCTCCAAGCAAACGTCTGAGTTTGACGTTGAGTAACGACGTGTTCCCACAGAACTGTAACGCCGTTAAAGGTGTCGACGATGGAGTCGTTGTTGGAGAGACCGAAAGTGATTGAGGAAGAGTTAACGGCGCGAGTGAGGCTTAAACGGTTTCCGGCGATTGAAACGGAAGAGCTTAAGTAAAGCTGAACGGCGTTGTAGAGTTCGTTGGTGTTGACGCCGTCAATCTCTGTTATGTCGAAGTAACAGTAAGTAGAGAAGAGGTGGAAGATTCTATTGAAGAATTTGAGGAAAGCGAAACGAAGCTCTGGTGGGAATATTGATTGCATTAAGCTTTGACAAAAAGCTAAAACTCCGAGAAGTGAAGCTAATGATGTCCAATACTCTTTCATTTTCGCTTTGAGATTGGAATCAGAGCAAAACAGAGAAAAAAGGCTTAAAAACAGAGGATTTTGGATAAAGGTGTGAACTTTACGGTGAGAGAAGAGAAGAGAATTGTGGGTTTTGAGATATGAGGAGAGATCAAAGATGGGTCTAGGTGAAAGCTTTGAGAGATCAAGAAGAGAGAAGAGATAGGTTTGTCTTAATTTATAAACGAGAGGGTTGCTTGTTTGACAAATTTTCTCGAGAAAACTTTAATAGAGAAAAGAAAATGTGAAAAGCTATAATATAGCCTGGTGATGGTGAAAGAGGGGAATAGGTGGGGGACATTAAAAGAGAACAAGTGTAAAAAGAAGAAAAAAAGAGTATATACAAAATTTGGGATTTGGAGTATCTTTGAATATGAAAATGTTGAATTTTTAAGGCTATTAGTAATGGAGTTGCTGGATTTGAGTGATTTACAGTCAATATTGTTTTGGGACTTTCCTTTTTGTTTTCTTTCTTTACCTAAATAATGGATTAAATGTCTAGACTTTTCCTTTGCTTTTTCAAGTAACGTCTTTAGACCTTTTTTTAGATAAATAACAAAACTTGTAACGGGTTTTCTAGTGTGTCAAAATTGTCATCTTTTAAATATTAATTATGAGAAATGAAAGTATTTCACGTTATCATTAAAAGTCTATGTATGAGATCGATTTATGTTGAGTAACCTTTTTGTTTTAGGTTCAGTAATTTCAGTGTAAATAGGATAAAATAAATAAATTATGATTTCCATTTAACAAAAAATAAAATAATTATTTCCAGGAGGTGTGAGAGTATTATAAAAAAAGATAAAGAATTGATGTGATGATGTGATAGTTCAGAAAAGTGAATAAGGTTAAAAAGATTTTGGAGTTGTTGCAGAGTAAAAGTTACAGACAAGTACAGGCGTACAGCTAAAGTAAATGCCTTGTGACAAAATCTAACACAAAGAAATTGCTATTTGTTTGTGATTGTATCCTTATACTTGTGTGGGATAAGATTATTAAAAAAGTTTACAGTTTTTCTTTAGATATGTTCACGTTGAATTCCCTTGAACTATATGATTGGTTTGTGAAATTAACAAAAATAAAAAACTAGACGAGTGTACATTAGGACAAACAAATGTAGTTTAAACACAGAATAAAACAAGTTTTGAATCAATAAAAAAAGTAAACATTTCATGTGCGGCAGTTCAAAAATAATGCAGATAATTTGGAATAGAAAAATTAAAAGACATGACAGTTTGACAGATACTTTGGGAACATTGTATGGGTTGGACTAATTATACAAAATTTGTCATTTGTAGATAATTCATTGGCACAAACAACTATTTTTTACAAGATTACTTCCAATTTTGATATCTGGGACCCAAAATATCGAATTTAAGTACGCCACATATATCACAGACTCACAGTCCGTCACATAATAAAAAAAAGTGACACTGGGGGAAACATGACTAAGGAGTAAATTACAAGACAAAAAAAATCATATGCATAGCACCAAGAATCACCTAAACTATTTGATTGCTATTATTTAAATATGTACAATTAATGTTGTTTTGTCATTTCTTAGCTTATCTCTTTACATAAACAAGTTAACTCTTGTAGTTTTATTTTATTCTTAATTTTTACTAATAGGAAAAAAATATATTACATGTTTTCTATAGAAAAATGAATTTTGAATAATAAATTCACCCATAATTACAATAGATTTTATAACTAAGACTAGATTGAATTTTATTTAAAAATTTTCTACTTTTTGATTCGTAAATCGTATAACAAGTAGTGTGTTGATTTTTTTCACCAAAAAACAAAAAAAAGTAGTGTGTTGATTTTTTATATTTTCTTTTACATGTTTATTATTTTTGTCCGGATGGGCCGGCCCGGCCCGGCCCGCATAAACAGTTGTGATTATTTCTTTTGAGTGTACATATAAACTACAACCTTGTCTTCTGTGTTCATCATTCTTAGAAAACAAAGTCAACCTTTCAAATGATATATAACAAAGAAACGTTTCTATGTTAATCAATCGATAAATTGCATGTCCCTAAAGTCTAGCTACTTCAATAATATATACTGGCTTTGCAAGCAAAACTTTGTAATTTTGTAAATCAACTACAGGTAAAGTAACAACACATAAATCAGAAAAAAAAAACCTAGAATAGTAGGATTCGGTGAGAAACAAGAACATTTGAGTTGCAACTTGAAATGCTGTTAAAATAATCAAAGAGAAAAAAGTGATAACTATCGAACGCAACAGCAATTAAATCAAAATTTATTAAAATATCTTTACATTGTAGATGGAGATGGGGATGTTTCAAAATAATCACATGAGAGAATTAACTCATTTTTTATATACTATGATTGATCCATCTCTGTCTCCATCTCCAATGTGAAATTTTCTTCTGAGTTGATTGTTTTGGAGAAAAGAAAACACCAAAAAAAAAAATAACGTCTAGTCACAGTACAAAGTTACAAAAACCCCATTGGCAAGCTATGAGACAAGAATCTCGGTCACAGCAGTATGTATATGTTCTAATGACAAAATTGCCCATTTTTTAATCATAAATTCATAATGGATTGTTTCTTGCTAGCTCAAGGACGAGGACGGTGTCGTTTCATGTATCTTCTACATCTATGCAGATCGGTCAAATCAAATGAAACCAAAGTCTAGTGAAACTGAAAAACAAGTTCCATCTCAAAAAAATCGGGTCTTGCTCACTCCCTTTTCTTTCACATCACAATGTAAAACAAATATTTGTGCAAAAGTTATTTTATAACCCTACAAACCTTTCGTTTGGAGGCGATTTTTTAGCACTTGGTGAAAATTTTGAATTGTTTAATTTGTGTTCCAAACTGATAAGAGCTCTTTCTTGTTTTATGGTTTGAGGGCGAGGGCGAGACCAAACCTCGGTGAAGAGGTCACAGCCTTTGAGTCATACTCGGCTGAGAAAGTGATGTGCGACTTCGGTCTCCATTCTCTCTGGACCACCATGCCTGCTTTCCCGCTGTTAGAGAATCGGGTCTTAACCACTGTGAATGGATCAAGAGAGTGAGAGCTTCCGATGGTGAAGCTGTTGTTATAATTGGAGAAGCGACGGATCAGTTCTGCACCGACGGATGTGGTTTGGTTCATCATGTGGACGTAAGTAGCTCTCAGACTCTCACCTTTATCCTCCCTACAGTATTTAAAAGTCCCATTAAGCCAAAACCGAAAGCAGATTGAAGAAAGGAGCATCGTGTTGTTTCTTACAGTATGAGTGCAGCAGAGAAGTCTGGCTGGTTGAAACTGATCCCGGCATTGTACTTGGTTAGTGTCGAGGAAGCTGTGTCGAAACTGACTTCACCACCGAGGCAGACAGCCTGGCTTCCGATAGTTGCTGATAGATCTAGCAGAGGAGTTGGGTTGAGCCCAATGCTGGAATTGAGCGTAGCATGAGGATGCACATATTGCACGTCCAGCTGAAATTATAGCAAAGAAACAGGTCAAGAGTTTGACATTTCCATAAGACTCAGACAGTCAGACTGTAATAGTTTCTCATATGGGGGTAATGGCACTGACCTTGCCAGACTTGTGATCAGGTATTTTGAAGCTGATAACAGCTTTAGCAGATGGCATGAGATTTTTGACAGTTACTTTCGTGGACACCTGCATAAGAAATATGTTCAGTAATATGGTTTAGGACCGCAAAAGCATGTATCACTAGATATATTTGCTTACACTAGAGTGGCTGTCGATTTTCAGATCAACAATGGCGTTTTGACCTTTATACAGTGTGCTTATGTCGCCAAAAAAGAAATCATCCTTCTTCAAACCAGTGGCCACAAATTCCTGTTGGAAAGCAAAAGTTTCATTATGCAATTTAAAGCAATTTAAGCACATTTGTTTGAAGGGGAAGTGAGCCAAACAACACTACTTAGATGACACCAGAAACACAACAAATTTTCTCCAACTTACGATACATCAAGCCATGTTTGGAGACCAAAGTATGTACATTAACTGGATACGCTAGCTATCAATTATCATGCTTATACAAAATACTGCAACCATTTTGGATTCAAAATTGTAATACCAGTATTCATAAGCACTTCCATGTTACGTTGAGCACAGTCTATACTCTGGCATGATAATCGTCAGCGGTTCATATTTATGTTTTCTATTACTCCATTCAAGTAAAAGGATCCAAGTGATATCCTACTTACCGTTCCTGTAGCACTCAGCATTGTTAGAGTAAACTTGTGGTCGAAAATGTAATCCTTGTTCAGGAGATCTGCAGGTTTTCAAATAGTCAATAAATGGGAACCGCAAACACGGACAGTAACACCAAAGCAAAGTCTAAGATTTTGCTAAGTTACCTTTGGCTTTCTTGCCAATATCCACAAATGGAGCTGGACTGCTTCCCATCTTCGGATGTTGAAAATAAATGCCTACAAAGTAAAGCAGAAACATAATGCCGCACAGAATACACATTAATATCAAAGGCAAATCACCAGTATTCAAAGGTTCCCCACAAAATTATGTTATTAAAGTTCCGTTGGAATCAATCAAAATTTTCAAAATGCCTGCAATTACAGTTCTCTTTTATCGCATTTTCCACGAATCTAGAGCCTCTATAGCTACTGAACGCAACTCTATTGCCACAAAACTCTTATCATGTTCTTCATACTCTAAACTTAACTACAAACGATTGAAATCAATATCGATATCCAACCAGGTACCAAAACTATTTCAACAATCTAAAGAGTCAAAGCAAACACAGCAAAAAAAAATGGCGAGAAACAGATCGAGAGAATCGAATAGATCAAAAGCCAATTCACGCAATCACTAGTACACACTAATTCAGAAAATTAGTCCACACGAATGACCAAATATCGGCAATCTAAACTCGCTGTACACAAGCTCTCCACCGAAATAAGAATCAAAACTAAACGAAAACAAGAGATGAAGATACCTTACGAAAATGGAAGATCGACGAATAGAAACGTCACCGGTAAGAATCAAAAGAAGTCTCGTTGGATAAACCCTAGAAACTGCTTCCGTCGCCTACGATGATGGAATCAGGCGACGGCGGCTGAAGAAGAAGACAGTAAACACTATTTAGCAGTAAAATTAAATTAAAAAAAAAAAAAGGCCTCGAGAAAAACTCAAAGGTGAAGGAGTGAGAGAGGCCAAAGCTCTTGATGAGTAATGATAATGTCACTCGACGTTGAGGTTCGTTAGGTCACGAGTTCGCACGCTTTTCCTTTTTTCTGATAAAAGGCCTTTTGATAATTCGTCTGTGATATAACTTCTGTCACAGGCAAAGCTGTATCCAGTTCGTGAGGCCCATTCATGCCCAAGCCGCCTTCGCTTCAGCTGTGGGTAAATGACTATTATACCCCTAATATTGGTGTTTATGACAAAAGATGGATTTTTCCTTAAGTTTAGTAAAAGCAATAATTAAATTAAGTTTAGAGTAAGGGTAAAAAAAAAAATCAATTTTTAAGTTGAGCCCAGTGGTTGACCAAAGGTTCATTAATGCTTCTACACCAGGAAGTCTGGGGTTCGAGTCCCAGAAGTTGCGATTTATTAACAATTATGCAGATTAATAGAGGCAAGTCTACAGGAGATCTCCAGTGATGCGCAATTAGAGCCGTTCGCCGTGATTCTACGTACAGAAGGAAGCGTCAGTATCAAGAAGGAGAAGGAAGTGTGGTCTGTCGTGAATCTAATAGGGTCGGAAGGAATTGCCCATGGTAGAATCGTCTATGTAACAAGTTCTCATAATTTGTAATAGTTAATAAATCCATATGACAAAAAAAAAAGTTGAGCATCTCAAATGGGAAAAAAAATCAAGTATACTTAATGAGTGAATGTAATGTAAGTAACCAAAAAAAAAAACCAAAAATTAAACTTGATGAGTTAATGTGTGATATAAGTATGTAACTACAGAAGATGGACGACTAAAAATTGTAGACTTTAAACGTTGCTTTATGGGCTACTATAAAGCATGTTTGAACAAAAAAAACGTTTCTATTGAACATGTTTGAACAATCCTTAATTAGTTTACTACACATCCCTTCAAAAAAAAAAATCGATTATTAAAGAGCATTAACGATCACAAAACAAATTGAAAAAAAATAACGATGTAAGTATAGAATATAAGAATCTGATAAAAAGAAACTAAAAGACTATATCTACGGTATGTGGTATAATTTGGAAGGCTTGAGATTGCTAGTAACATTGAAATAGTTCAATGTCCGTATCCACTTCTCTTGGTTCTTCAACAAATGAACCGCGATAGTGTCTGGCCAAAGCTCATGCGTGCAACGAGTCGGTGGCTCAGGGAAATTATACATCGACCACTTTGCGTTAAACCTGTTTTTTCCTCGTCTTCCTTCTCGAATCCAATCACCAAACACTTTGTCTTCAGGACCTTCTAGATGTTTTTTGGGAATTTCCGAGTCTTTTAGCCAAACCGCAATGTCCCATGACACTAAGTAACCCATTCCTGACATGTAATGGACGAATGGGTCCATGCTTGGACATGGAATGACGTAACCGTAATAGAGATCTTCTCGAGGTAGTGGTCTTAAAGATGCGACTAGACTTTCTAGTCTTATGTATGTGTCGTCGTCGGCTTTCATTATGTAATGGTATGGTGGGTTTGGTGAATCGGTTTCGTTGAATAGGTCTGGTAAGCTTGAGAAATATGTGTAAGTCTTGCCTGTAGATATTTGGAAAAAACGGATTAGTTGAAAATGTTACAATTATTCTATTTCGGCTCAAATAAAACGAAAACCTTGCTAGATATTGAACCAAAAAAAAAGAGTAAATTCTAGTTAGTGTTTTTTTCTATTAGAAGAAAACGTAAATATAATTTATAAACTATAAAGTGAATCAAACTAATATGAGAAAACCAATTATAACCTAAATGTCTTTGCAAAATGCCAAAATCTTTAATGAACGGTTTCTCTTTTTTTTTTTTGTTCAACTTAAAACAATACTAAATTGAATTGAACCAAAATCAATTTTGTTTTATATATTTTTAAATTTCATAAACCAAATGGTCCAAAGGGTAAATTTGTTGAACCAAATATAAAACTAGATTTGATATCAATAGTCATACTCATAGGGATGAGCATAAAAGCTATAAATAAATCAAAACCATATCAAAGCGGACAAACCCAAACAAAATGATTTCAGAAAATATATTTAGCATTGAGTATTCGATTTTCGTTGAAGCATGCTAAACAAGCTCTTTCACAAAAAAAATAATCTCAAATATACCGCATACAGAGTACCTAGACTATAACCTAAGTGACAAAATGGCGCACACATGTTTGCACATAATCAAACCTAACAATTACCAAGTTTCGTTATGATTATGCCAAATAAAAACCAAAAGAAGAATGATTTGGATTCAAAATCAAAACCGAGCCGAATTTGACTAAAAACCAAGATAAAACCATTACCTTTTTGCACAAAAAAAAAAAAAAAAAAAAACCCACTACCTTTGTTCATATTCTCGTTGCAATTGAGTATGATAATGTCATCATAACGCATAATCTCCAAAGCCACAAGCACTTTTTGGTCTTCTTTAGTCAAATTACAAAACACAAACTTCACATCAATCTTAACACCGTCGGGAACATCCTGTGTCCCGTAGATCATCCGGAGAAAATGCCGACGCGGGTACTGATCAGGAAGTGTAAGAATTCCGATAAGAATCCTAATCTCATCATCAGAAGAAGAAGAAGAAGAAGACAACAACGGCGTCTCCGATGAACCGTTATTCATCGGAACATTTGACAAAGCACATCGTCCAAAACTCAATAAGCTATCGAATCTGATCTCGTTGATGAAAGCTAACACACAAAGAGCTATGATGAAGAAGAAAGAAGGGATTATGAATTTTCTGCCTTCTGATCTCGGAGAATATTTCATCTTACTTCTTCAATGGAGCTTAGAGATGTTGAGAAACAGAGGAAGTAAGAAATTAAATAAAAAAAAACGAAACTTTTTTACCTTAAATGAAACGCATTTGGATATTTTTTTGATATTATTTTGTTGTTTTGGGAATCAAAAAAGAGCTTTAGAGAAGCTTAAGGAACGTGAGGTTCAAAGTAGAGTTTGTAAACGAAGCAAGTGCAGTGCTTCAGTTTTTCACGCCATTTATCATGCTATTGTCTATTTATTTATACAGTAGATAAGTACTTTTTTTCTAGATCTTTTCGATAGATCACTTGAAAAATAACGATATTTTTTGTATAATTATATTTGATAGTTACAAATAGTTTTCATTTTAAAACTAATTAATGCGTTGAGATTTTGATTTGATAATGATATAGGCTAAAGGAGATCAGTGTAGACTGTGTATTCAGCGTAACAACATTTTTTTAATAAAATATTTGGTCAATTAGATTAAAAGTTGGGTTCTACATCTTATTCAAAGATTTCTACCAGAATTTGAGTTGAATAATTCACTATATGTAATCTCTTAACAAGTATAAGTCAATTTAGTTCAACTCGAAAAAAGTATTGTACTATATGGATATTTAGTTGGAAGCAAAAAGTGGTGGATCTAAGCCTAATGTCTGGCCAGAAATGTTAGTTGTATAAAAAAATGTTTCTTTCTTTTATTTAAAAAATATACATGTAGCTTGCAGAATTGAAAGTAGGAAGATTGGAGTCAAATTTAAATTTGGTAAAATAAAATTAAGAACGTGGTGGGCTTCGAGTTTCGTGACCCGCAACAGTCTCATCTTGCCACTTCTTCTCTAAAGTTAATTAAGGCGTTGACTTCTCCGAGATCTTACTACACGCTTCACCTTTTTTGAGTTTTTTTCTCTCTACTTGCTTAGATTTAATGATTACCTTCATATTTCACATTTGTCTATTTTGTTTTACGATTTGAGAAATATTATTCATAATAACATTTTCCCTAAATGCAAAGTGTTTGGGGATTTTTTCTTTTTAAATGCAAAAGTTTTCTTGGAATTTTTTTTCCTAAAATTGACTTAATTTTGAAAGTCAAAACGAGAAAAAGGGTGCTTAAATTGAAACTTTTGTGGGCCTGAAAGGGTAGGTCAACATAGAGCCATTAGGCTATAAAGTCCAATATCCAAATTCAGCCCAATTAGGTCATATTCCATTGGAAGAATGTAAGCCAAAATGGACCACACAACTCAGTTGGAAGATTAAAACAACAAGATATGATGATCGCAAGAGACTCTAGGCTCCCAATGATTGTGATACATCAAATATGATCCGTATATCGGATACGTAAGTAATAAATGTAATTTGAAAACGTTTTGGTACCATGTGTGGTCAGTTATTGAAAAAAATGTTATCGCTTTAATAAGTGATGATAGTTGAACCAAATCACCAATTATACGAAAGTTTGAAACATCAACACATATCCGAATTCCAAATTTGAAAACTAGATGGACCACTTGTTGTGTTTAATCTGCTAATGAAGACAAAATTATAACATATAGCAATAATCAAAATTATTATAAAAAAAAAAAAAGCTTTGGCAAGCAGTAAAACCTTTCAAGTTTCAACACTCTCCAATCGATAATATAACATTACATCGTCACATTTTTCTCTCATGAGATCATTACATTAATAAATTATAAAATGTAAATGAACAAATGTGACTCACTAATCACTATTCACTAATGACAATGGATAAGCCTACAAAAAAATAGCAGGCCCCATCATCAACTAAGACCCAATGAAATTTATAGGATCTTATTATTACAACAAATGAACGAAGGAATTAAAAATAAAAAAAAAATATACAAAACTAAGGCGACCTGTAGTTGAAACTCAGATTATTACCCAGACAATATTTAAGTTCCAAAGAGATTTGTCTCTCAATCTTAAGTTGCTTGTAGAAATTAGCTATGAACATCTCAGCTTTGGTGTCTATGTCTTCATCTGAAGATGGATCATAACTCCCGGTTCTATACAACGCTCCCCTTGAAGAACCGGTTGAGTCCGGTTCATTTTCTGTAAAAGCCGCTGTTAAACCGGGTCTATCGTTGAAACTTAACCGAAGAGACGAGGAAGAAGAGGAAGAACCAAGCATGAGTACGAGACCCCAAAGGCTGTTTATCTTGAAACTCAACACGAATTTCACTTTATTCACGGCTTGCCTAAACCGGTTTAGTAGCGAACCGTCTTTGCTCTTTGCCATGTCAGCAATACAATACCTTTTGATTTTTCTTGTTGAATAAATTGGTATCGATGGAACTCTTTTTTTGTGCGTTCGTTTGGTTTTGTTTTGTGTGTGTGATTTTTGAGAATTGAAAAAGTATGGGTCTTATATAGACACGAATAATGTCGGCTGCAGCCTTATGTTCTACGCAGTTTTTCAAAGAAAACTGTATAACACATAGTTTTCAATTATTATAATGTATACATAGGAATAGGAAACTGATTGGAAATTTACGTACCAATATTGAGGCGTATCAATATGGTATAGCGAGTGAGACTTTAAAATTCGTTTGTTTTATTCTCTGGATTTTCTAAAAGAGATGTGGGGTGCAAGTATATGCACAAGATTGTATATATATTTAAGTATATTATATGGTCTTATGGTTACTGGTTACAAGCCATATATATTAATTAAGCTCTCAAGTCTCAAGCATGGATATTGTATTCGAACTCAAGCTAAATTGAGAATGACAGTTGACATTTTAGCATCGGACCAATTAACTCATTACTCATGTCTCTGAACTGATCCAACTTTTAGAAATTAGACTTCTCTAATTTACATTTTTTGTATTGAACACATGTTATTTAATTAATCGAAAATAACTTGTATAGGAAGGGTAAAAAAGAAACAAGAAAAGAATGGGTCAGTCAACGTTGCGGGCGAAGACTTTACTCGTATGTTTTCTTAATCGCGTTATTGGTTTTATCGGATTTCTTGTAAGACACGAATGCTCAGAACGACTGTTCTTTTTTTTGGTCAACCGATTGTTCTACTTATGTTTATTAATGGGCTACATTAAGAAAATAACTAGGATTTATCAAATATAATCAATATTTTTTTTTGTCAACATTTGGGCCACAACTGGCCGGCCCATTATTGATAAATATAATCAATATTGATAAATCGTTTTTTAACTTGTTAAAAAAGAAGGAAAGAAAAATTGGGATTCATCAAATATAATCATTTTTTCTTGTACACCACCTTGATGACAGTTATATGGACAGAAAATAAATTTGTATGCTTCATTGTATCTTAATTTGGTTATTTTTTATCTATCTATATTCAAATTAATATTTTTAATATATAAAAGAAATTATATATTTTATTTAAAAAATTATTTTAAGCTAAAATTTAATTTAACTGATCATATAGTGATAACAATACAGTATTTATTAAACAAATACCAAAAGCATGAACCAGAAATAAAAAAGCAAGAGATCGTGAGCCGTTACTCCAAAGCCCATTCCCATTAATAAAGCCCGTCCTTAAAAGTTGCCAATTCCTTAAAAATGTAACGTTTATGGGTTTAAAAAAAAAATGATGTATAAAGTATTTTTAAAAAGTTGAAAGAAAATATCAAAATAGCAATCGAGTAGAGATAATTGTTTCTATTTTCATATTTTGCCGGATACGGACTTATATTTAGTACGATTTACAATTGTGACATTATCACATACAGTATACTGTTAATGACTGATCCAAAATACTAGTAAAAAGCTAAAGATTATAACATCTCGTAACAAAAAAAAAAAAAAAAACAGTAAAGCGTGGAAAAATTGACAAGACATCAGTTTCATGTTCACGCTTGCAACTTCCAATTGTCAACTTTGCTTCACTCTTTTGTCTGCCACCTTTTTCTTTGAATTCGATTTGGTTTTTTTTTTTTGTTCTGTATAGCAATTTTAATCGAAATGCATAACAATTCATATCCATTTTGATTTTCTTCTCTTCTTCTTCTTTTCTCTGGTCAAGTCCTTCTTCTTTTTATTCTCCTTAATTTCATTGATAATTCCATCTAATCACCTATTCAATTAATTAAACTAATAATGTTATCATATACAGGAAAACTATAACCTTTCTATATGTGTATTAACGTGAACTGAATATCATGGCCACTTGGTTCCTTTGATACTTTAATTTCATCAGATGTTTATAATTGTATACATTACATGGAATGACTAATACTAAAACTACAAATGACTATCTAAAATCTAATTGCAGCTCAAATTATTGATGAATGGAGACGTTAGGAAACGTAGCCAAACGGTCCAAAACCATTATGACCCAGCATTGTTTCATAGCCAAACATTTCATATCACTAATCTGTCGCTATTTTCGATTGTTTAAGGATGTGTTAACTCTTGGTGGATAGAAATACAAGCTTTAAATATAGGACAAGACGCTAAAAGAAAGTGACGTGGAGATTCGGATAAGAACACAGTAAAATGGTGAACTGAGATTGCATTACGCATAGTATCCTCCTCTCCTTTTAAGAATATATATCACACATGAATTTTGTTGTTTATAGATTTATCCACTAACAAGTAAAGTTTATAACGATTGAAGCTTGTACAGTGACTTGCACCATAAGATACAGTTATTTTTTCTTAAGTGAGTGTTGCTTTAGCTAGGTTGGTCCATTGCAAATTTCTTCGACTCTCTCGATTAAATTTCTTAGTTGAGATTCTGGGTCATGGACCTACCAATATCGATACAGGAAATGTTAATTGGCATATATAATCACAGTCCCGAAATGCGGTTTTACATGTTTAATTATCTATCAACATTTCTCATATTTTTATGGTTTTACATGTTTAATTATCTATCAACGTTTCTCATATTTTTATGGTTTTACATGTTTTAAACAACTGATTTCATTGTATATACTGTATATACTTTTTTTTTTGAACAAACATACTGTATATACTTTATGAGTACATATTAAAAATAATTCTTAGTTCATCTCTTAGAAAAACCACGTTCTTAGCATTCAAATAATCATGAAAAAGATATCAATTGATGCTAGTATTTTAAATATAAAGTATTTTTACCATCCCAAAAATTTATTATTCAGGAAGAATTCACTTTTTTTTTTTTTTTTGGGGCAAATCAGGAAGAATTCACTATTAATGTCAATTTGGTCTAGAAGGCGGTTGGACACGAGTTGCCTCATCAATTACCAATTGGGCAGACAGATGGAACAAAGAGTTTTTTTTTTTTACTCAATTTTGCATAGATATTAATGAGAGTTATACAGATCAGATCGAATCAGATCAACAATACAAGCAGGGATAACAGAATGAAAACTAAAAACATGCTGATCAAACCGAAAGTCTTTAACCAAAGTATCAGCAGCTTTATTGCACCGTCGCGATACCCAAATAAACTCTACTGCTTCAAATTTTAATGCCCATGCCTTCAGCTCTACTATCCAGTTTATGCAATCAAAACATTGAATCTTTCCATGAAGAAGATTCACCAAATATTGACAATCACCTTCAAAAGTAACTCGCCTATAACCGCGGAACCAGAGATATTGACAATCACTTTCAAAGAGTTTTTTTTTTTTTTTTTTTTTTAATATACAAAAGGTTTTTAATTAAAATTAAATGCATATAAATTTTTTATAAAGATATGATTTTTATATTATATAGTTTTTGAAAGCAGAAAGAATAGGAGATCATACAATGAAATATATTCAACACAACTGCACTTTATTTCACATCACTCTATCACCATGTATATATGATCTATTAATTATTAGTATTATTTTGGTGAAACATATTGATTATTATGAATTTCTATGTGGTGTATAAGTAAGTATATACAATGTTGTAATGTTTTCTTTTCACATATGGCGACTATTAAAAATATATAGCTAAAAATCAATATGTTGCCATTAGATAACTACGAATGTATTAATTTGTTATTCAGTTCACTATACATTAGAAAATATTTAATTTACTATAAAGGTACTCACCATACTATTACTATATCCTATCATTGACGAACACAAACCATGTGTAGGGATTGAAAATGAGGTAACAAATATTGGATTGATATGAAACAAAGATATTATTAAAAGTGGACAAAGAAAAGCATGTTCACAACCATTCCCGTCTTAAGTTCTTTCAATGGATATATACATACTAGTAATCATAAATATACAAATCACATTAATATCTTTGTTTGGTCTGTGATTAAGTAAACCCTTTCAAAAAAAACTAGAAAAAACTTCTTTCCACTTCCTTTTTGGGAAACTCTGGGCACTTGGAGACACTTTTCCGGCAAGGTTTTGGCCGGTTCCTGCCGGTTTCTCTGTGAGTCCGGCGTAGGAGACGCCCCTCACCCTCCACAAGCACACCAAACGCTTCAGAGACCCGTAGCAGCAGTAGATTCGTAGCAGCAGTAGATTCTCTAAAGCTTGTCCTTAAGGAAGACCCTACCTCTGATATCTTCTTCTCATACGGTATGGCCCCCTCAAACTTACTATTCTCTTGATCCTTAGTTTTAACCTGTGTAAAACCTCTTGGAACCCTTTTTCCAACTGTTATGAGAAGCTTCCTATGGATGTGACAGACCCATAACTCAAAAGCTGCAAACACTCTCACTATAAGTGAAGAACCCTCTCGAATCCTTTCAAACTTTTGAAGACCAGCAACTCCCAGTAGCACCTCTTGCTCCAACATGACTCACAGATACTCATATGCTGACAAAGGAAAACGAGTAGCAAGAGCCTCTCCCTCACAGCAGAATGATAAAAGAGATCCATACCCCTCAAGAAGATTTGAATCTGCTAGAGATCTCTGCTCCCCTTACAGATCCCATGGTAGAGAGCAGCCCAGAACTTTCTCTCCTCTTGTGCGCAGAAGAATCAGGGCACCTACTCTTGACAACGCAGATCTCATCAAGGAAAACTCTCTAACTCTCATTGGAAGACTCACAAACCCTAGCATTCAAAGACTCTGGTCCCTCTTCCCTTTCATCTCAAAACGCCAAAACTTAAAAGGCAAGGCCACTGGAGCTGACCTAGGAAGAGGATGTTTCCAAGTCAGATTTGAGTATGAAGAAGATTTGCAAACAGTACTCAATAACAGACCTTCCCACTTTGACGACTGGATGGTCATTCTTCAGAAGTGGGAACCTATCATCTCCAACTCCTTTCCCTCAGAAATACCTCTATGGATTGACATACAAGGCCTCCCTCTTCACTACTGGAAACCCTCGATGCTGATTGATATTGCTAGAGAAGCTGGAGTGTTCATGGATCTTGAGATAACCCCAACAGCTGCAAAAATCCAGGTTATGGTCAATGGACTGGAGCCTTTAGTCAAAGAAACTATTGTAGAATTTGATGATAAAACCGAAGCGCTTGTTACCTTGGATTATAAGAAGCTGAAACAACACTGCACGCATTGTCACCGCCTTACTCATGAGACAAAGGACTGCCCAGGAGCTCAAACTTCAAGAAGTTCCCCAAGGAAAACAGCTATTTCACACCACCAGAGAGACAGACACTCTGCCATTCCCTCTTATAGCCTACCACAAAGAGACAGCAGAGGCTCAGTGAGATCTCACTACCACCCTTATGCAAGACCAGATAGAAACAATGATGCTAGAAGCTCAGGGACCAGAGATTTCCATGAACCAACAAACAGATACAGAGCTTCACAAAGCTGGAGACCAAAGGAAGATAAGCCTTATCATCACACCAGATCTCCAAGAAAAGCCCTTGACCTATACAGAGGAGACTCAGAAAGAATGCTAAGCAATAATTCAAGGCAACCTGAGAGGTCTAACAGATACACACCCACCACCTCTCTACAATGGAAAGAGAAGTCTCCACCCCGAGAATTACATGTGACTGAAACCTCTCAGTCTTCTAGAAGTAGAAGAGCCCCTCTGGAGAGAAGCTTGGCAATTGACCTTACACCATCCCCACCACCCCCCATTCCCACCACAGAAGAAGTAATGGGAGACCTTCGTGAGGTCACCATTCAATACACCAGTTGTGCCAACCCCACTGAGAGTGCAGCTAGGAGATTGCGAGTTCTACAAGGAGAAGCAAAAGGATTAATGGCAGAGACAGCAGCCAATATAATAAGTGCAGCAGCCCAAGCTCACCTTGCAAAAACTGGATCACTCACCACTCAACAAGCTGCAAGAGATGATCTCCCACCAGACCTTCCCATCCATCCCGCTTCTGCTCAAACAAATCCTGCTGTACCCCTAAAAAAGAAGAGAGGTAGACCCCCTGTGGCCAGACATGTAAACAAAAGTCCTCTTAGACTAGTAGGAACAAAATCATCAAAAAGACAAATTGTTAACAAACCTAGCTCTCCTAAGAGAAAGACCTACCAGACTCAACAAGGCTCTAACACATCCAGCAAAGCAACTTCCCAGAGGAGATAAGCCTTACAGATTGCTAATAATGGGGCTTCTACTAGCAGAAACCCACCTCAAAGAGCAATCATTCCAGCTATATTAAAAGGAAGGGTGGATTTTCACAATCCACCTCCTCATCTTCCTTAAAACTAGCTAGCTGGAACTGTTGTGGGTTGGGGAATCCCATGACAGTCCAGAGACTCAAAGAGATACATAAAAGTATCTCACCAGATATCCTATTCCTCATGGAGTCGAAAAATGCGGATGACATAGTTCTAGAGAAGCTCCAAAGTCTGAATTTTCCTAATCACTATCTTGTCTCTCCTCACAGTCCTGGTGGTGGAGGCCTAGCTCTTTTCTGGAAACAAGAGATAGAAATAGAGGTCTTATCAGCTTGTCACAGTTACATAGACACACTTATAAAGGCAGAAGGGAAAAGCTTCTATGCTACATTTCTTTATGGAGAGCCGGAAAGATCAAACAGAAAACTTATCTGGGAACAACTAACAATGATAGGCACTACCAGAGACTCCCCATGGTTTATAACTGATGATTTTAATGATATCATAGATTCCACTGAAAAGAGAGGAGGTCCCACCAGACCTGAAGGCTCCTTTGTGGATCTCAGATCCTTTTTCTCATCATGCGACTTATATGACCTCAAACATTCTGGCAATCCCTTGTCCTGGAGAGGCCAAAGACATGACCATCTTGTACACTGCAGACTAGACAGGGCAGTATCTAATGGAGCATGGGCTGAACTATACCCTTCAGGGATCTTCAGGTATGACAGACGCCTGAAAGACAACCTGGAGGTTAAAAAGATCGTAGAGGAGGCCTGGAACACTGATCCTGAAAGCACTGTGGAAGAAAAGATCATCAGAACACGCAGAAACATCATTACTTGGTCAAGAGAAAAGCAACAAAACAGCCAGAAACTTATTGAACAGTACAAAGAGGAACTAGAGACAGCAATGAGTAGCTCTAACTCTTGTCAAGAACTGATATCTAAGATCAATAACAACCTATTACTAGCATATAAGGCTGAAGAGGAGTTTTGGAAGCAGAGAAGTAGACAATTATGGCTGGCTTTAGGAGACAGAAACACATGATACTTTCATGCTATAACAAGAGGGAGAAACTGCATCAACAAATTCTCTGTAATAGAAGACAAAAATGGAAACTCCCACTATGAAGAAAGTCAAATCATCAAGGTGTTTTCAGAATACTTTCAAGAACTGTTTACTTCACAGCCTGGAGAGAGATCAAATATTATAGATGAAGCCCTTAAAAACTGCATATCTGAGGAAACAAACCTGGCACTCATCACCCAACCAACCCCAGAAGAAATTCGAAATGCCTGTTTCTCTATTCATCCTGACAAAGCGCCTGGGCCTGATGGCTTTTCAGCTAGTTTCTTCCAATCTAATTGGGAAACTGTGGCACCCCATGTCATCCTGGAAATACAAACTTTTTTCTCTTCTGGTCTCCTGCCAAGAAACATCAATGAGACAGACATCCGACTAATACCAAAAATCCAAAGTCCTAAACAAGTGGCAGAATACAGACCTATAGCACTATGCACAGTCTACTACAAAATCATCTCAAAAATCCTAACTTCGAGACTCCAACCAGTCCTGCACAACATTGTAACTGAAAACCAGTCAGCTTTTGTGCCTCAGAGAGCAATATCTGATAATGTATTAATCACTCATGAGGTGCTACATTACCTGAAAACTTCAGGAGCTCAAAAGAGATGTTTCATGGCAGTGAAGACTGATATGAGCAAGGCCTATGACCGCATAGAATGGGACTTCATAAAGCTAGTTTTGGAGAGACTAGGTTTTCACAGTAAATGGACAAACTGGATAATGCAATGCATCTCTACAGTGTCCTACTCTTTTCTCCTAAATGGGTCAGCCCAAGGCATGGTCCAACCACAGAGAGGTATTAGACAGGGCGATCCTCTCTCACCATATCTCTTCATCCTTTGTAGTGAAGTGCTCTCTGGCCTGTGCACAAAAGCTCAACAAGAAGGACGATTAACAGGCATCCGAGTCGCAAAAGGCAGTCCTAGGATTTCTCACCTCTTATTTGCTGATGATACAATGATCTTCTGCCGATCTGATGACAAAAGCTGCCTAGAACTCATGAACATTCTGCAAAAATATGAAGAAGCATCAGGCCAAATGATCAACAAACATAAGTCAGCCATACATTTCTCCAAAAAGACACCAGCAAACATAAGAGAACAAGCAAAACAGATACTAGGGATTCAAAAAGAAGGAGGTTTAGGGAAGTATCTGGGTCTCCCGGAGCTGTTTGGCAGGAAGAAAAAGGATCTCTTCAATAGCATCCTAGACAGGATAAGACAAAGAGCACTGAGCTGGTCAACTCGATTCCTCTCCTCTGCTGGCAAAACAACTATGCTGAAGGCTGTGTTGGCAGCAATGCCTACTTACACAATGTCCTGCTTCAAACTTCCTATGTCTCTATGTAAAAGAATCCAGTCAGTACTAAGTCGATTCTGGTGGGATGCATCTCAAGAAAAAAGGAAAATGTGTTGGATATCTTGGACTAAACTTACCTTGTCAAAAAGAGATGGAGGGCTGGGCTTCAGAGATATTCAAAAGTACAATGACGCCTTGCTGGCCAAAATCAGCTGGAGAATTCTAACAAAACCGACATGCCTTCTAGCAAGAACTCTACTGGGAAAATACTGCAAAAATACTCCCTTCATGAACTGCCATGTGCCTAACTCAGCCTCTCATGGGTGGAGAGGCATCTGTTTAGGAAGAGACCTCCTAAAAAGTCAGCTGGGTAAAGCCATTGGTGATGGCAAGAGGACACAGGTGTGGAATGATCCATGGCTCAGTCTTTCAAAACCTTTGGCTCCAATAGGACCTCCAAGCGAAAACACGCAAAACATGATGGTGGCAGATCTCTTGTGTACACAAACACAATCCTGGAATATAGACAAAATCCGACAGTTGCTTCCAACTTATGAGAATCAAATCTTAGAGATCCAAACAAGCAAATGGGGAGCTCAGGATAAACTTATCTGGTTGCCTTCAAAGACGGGTGAATACAGTGCAAAATCCGGCTACTATAAAGCCATCAAAGAAGACGTGAGCCAAGAACTCCAGAACCAAGAACTTCAGACCTGCAATACAAGTGAATTCAACTGGACATCACAAATTTGGAATCTTAAATGTCCACCAAAACAGAAATTCACACTCTGGAAAGCAATGAGAAATGCATTACCAGTCGGCGCAAACTTGCTTTCACGAGGGATCAACACAACAGGGATGTGCCCTCACTGTGGCCAAACGGAAACCGTGCTTCACCTCTTTTTTCACTGCAGCTTCGCAGCACAAGTATGGTCTCAAGCTCCTTTCAAAACAATCTTTGAACCCTCTCGAATCGTCACTCTACAAGCTGGAATCGAAAGCCTCAATCGACAAATAACCCTCCCACCATCCGGAATCGGCGAAGCCCCGTTAGCACCATGGATTCTCTGGACTCTATGGACAACTCGCAACAAAAAGATCTTTGAAGACAAATCTACTACGCCTCAAACAGCCCTCTCGCAAGCAATTTCTCAAGCTCGGGAATGGATTGCTGCCCAACCCTTGACAACCCAACAATCACCCAGACCAAGGAACTCCCAATCTGTGATCTCAGAACCAGATCGGACACAACTCTTCTCTGATGCAGCTTGGCGGATCGAAACAAAAGAGGCAGGATTTGGTTGGATAATCAAAAATCAACATGAATCAGATCTCTCTGCCCACGCATCGAGCACAAACGTGAGATCAGCCTTGATGGCAGAAGCGATGGCGATGAAACTCGCTCTCCAACATGCAAAAACCCTTGGCATCTCCTCTCTCTCAGTAGCTTCAGATTCGCAACAGCTAATCAAAGCTATCACTACGGAATCTCCAACGACGGAGCTTCACGGGATTCTACACGATATCCTCTATCTTTCTTCTTCTTTTGATGATGTGAAATTTTGCTCTGTACCACGATGCGAGAATCGTGAAGCAGATGCACTAGCAAAATGTGGACTTTCTATTTCCCCTTCTTTTGTACCCGGTTTAACCGGCTAACCAGTTTAAGTTAATGAAATCAGTATTTGCCCAAAAAAAAAAAAAAAAAAAGGTACAAAGACTAGATGTTTTGACTGAGCAAATAATATTATAAATATAGATAAGATATATATATATATATATATATATTATATCGAATTAATGTTTACTCTCCTTTCCCCCCTAAATCTTAATTTAGAATTTCAGAATCTGTATAGAACTAATCAAGAAAATTAACATGAACATAACAAATCATGTGAAACAAATCTTGTTGTGTTGTGTCTGTAATAAAGAGACAAAATGCTCAGCGCAAACCTAGCCGACTGTTTAGATTATAATCCCACAATCATGGTCTAATCTTGTTCTAATCATTCCCGTTTTCTTCCATTAAAAATTAAAAAAATGAATTAAAAATTTAATAATTTTATATTGATCAGATCTGATCCTCTGATACTTTTTATTTTACTTTACTTTAATTTTTTTTGTTTGGCTTCTATCATGTAAGTGGACATAATGGGAGCGTAATGTGTCTCTTATCTCCTATTGGTCGACGTCGTACGCCGTATTTACAGAAACCAATCAATTTGATGAATTTTTTTTTTTTTTTTGGGCTAATCAATTTGATGAATATGTTTTTTAAATAATCAACAAAAGTTATATACTCCATATATTAATGATTATTTTTCCATCGCTTTATAATTAAGTCCCATTCAGGCGTTCACTTCCTATGTGCCATCCTGAGTTGCTACTTTGCTAGAATTATTTAACAAACAATATAACATTATCAAAAAAAAAAAAAAACAAACAAACAATATAACATGGTTTAACCTACTGTATCGCAACCTGCTATAAATGTAAGAGCTTTCTAATTTTGTAGATAACGAGGCATTTGTCTATTTTGATAGTGTTTATAGTTACGTGGAAATTTAAGTTAACAACATTTGTTGGAAATGAAGAAATACCACTCTTTTTTTTGTTAACAAGATACTTCCTCAGTTTCACAAAAAATGTAGTTTTAAGGTTTTATTTTTGTTTCACAAAAAGTGTCGTTTTAAGTTTTCAATACAAAATTTAATGATTTTTTATGTTTTATGACTATTAGTATTTTGCAGATTGTTTTACTATTAGGCATATTGTGTTTAAGTATATAGATAATGATGTTTTTTTTTAGAAAAAATAAAAAATTTAATATTTTCTTAATCTGTGTGCAAAACTCTAAAACGATATTTTTTGTGAAGCAGAGGAAGTATAAGCTAATTTTCATAAATATCACGAATCAAGTCTATTAAAAAATGTCACTAGTCTGCCTGAATATTTTTAATAGATCTTAGTTTAGAAAAAAATTTAGTGCTTTATATTCTCAAGATCGAAGAATACTGGTTTTTTTCAATGTTTTCTACTTTTCTCTCTCTCTCTTAATTTGGTTCTTTCAATGATTTTTTTCAAGAGAATTAAGCTTAAAACTAGTGGCCTTTTAAAAAAGTAAACATGTAGTGTATTTTTTAAAAAAACTCTATCAAAATTAATGTTATATTTAATATATGCCGCAAAACAATAGTGATATCATTATATATATAAGGAAAAGTGATGAGTAATAATGTTTTCAATTTTCTTTTTCAAAAAACTGTTGTCAATTTTTTTTTAAATATGTCAAATGCCTTTTTTTAAAAACAATATATCAGTGATATATATATATATATATATATTATTTTTTGATAACATGACTTATATGTAGTTATTAGTGACGTATAAATCACAAAAATATTATATTTTAATTGACTAGCTACATAATAAATTTGTGCATAGCACATTATCTACGTTAATAAATTTCTAAAACTTTATGAGAGTAGAAGATACCAATTGTCGTTAGCTCAATTGGTAAAGATTCTATGCGAAATTTAGAGATCGCCGGTTCGAGTAACGTTTGGGATGAAACTAATATTACATTCTGTGGTTTTAGACCTAGGAGGATTACGAGTTTCGGCCCAGGACCTCCTGATATTTAAAAAAAAAAAAAAAAAAAAAAAAGAAGAAGAAGAAGATACCGAGGCACATATATTTTTTTTTTTTGGTAACCAAATTACATGCATTGTATTTATATGGACGTTGTTGTCCAACAAAAGCGTCATAATGGACGCAATCTATCGTATAAATTTATACGTCTACGTTTTGTACATTTACATGATTACATCCTTATAACTACATAAAAAAACATGATCACATAGAGATATATATGTAAAAAGTAACCAAGTGGCTTTGGTCCAGTGGTAAAGGGGCTCCAGCTGGAGCTTCCGCCTTGGGTTCGAATCCCCTTGGCCACCCGGAGACGCCTTAAGTGGTAAGACAACGTGGATTTCTCGTGGGTCTCGTGTGATTAGTCTTTGGGCCTAGAAAGCCTTTAGGATCCCCACGGTTATCAAAAAAAAAAAAAAAAAAAATATATGTAAAAAGTGTATACATAATAAATTATGTATTGTAGACTAATCGTCACATGAAGTATTAATGTCGTCCCATCGTAGGACAAATAGATTTGAGGTGGACAGCAACATAGTCCAACCTTCTTTTTTAATTTTTTTTTGGTCGCCTTATCTATCACGTCTCCTCATAATCAAATCACATAATTGCATCCAATTTTCATAACAGCAAAATTTAAAATAAATTATATATGTCGCCGTGTTATATTTCAAGATTTTTTTCTTTTCAAATTTCAAGTTTTAGTCTATGATATTATTTGTCATTACTTGACTGGTACAAACAAATTATATACATGGACTACTTTTTACCACAAATAAATAGGATTTTTTTGAAAATACACTATAAGAACAAACTGTATCGACGTTCCACAAAATGGTTTTTTATACCAAAGAAAATTAGCTTACAAGTAAAACTATAAGAAAGCTGAATTCTACCTAAAATTTCTTTGAAATTCGTAAAATGATTTTTAAGTGGGATTCGAACGATATTTAAACTCTATACTAATGTTTTTTTCTAAAAACGTGTTCAGTTATAGAGTTTTGGTTCAGTTTCATATCATATCTTTGATTTTAACTACTTCATTTCTTTTCAGTTTAGGAGAAAATTGTGACCAAAGTTAAATTGGAATTTTGTATGAATCAGTATAAGATGGCTTTGGTTTCTGTTTATGTTCAGATTTACTCGAAATATATTACTAATTTGTAAGAATTAAAGTTAATTTTCAGTTTGATTTCGATTTCACTTTTTTTGGTTTTGAATATGTTATATATAAACACAGTTAAAGCAAACTAAAATTTAAGTTAATTCTCTTATGTCTCAATTTTTTTTTTTTTTTGGTCCAAAAATTTGTTTAGTTTAGATCATAATTAGATCTCATTTTACCTCTCGCATACGGCAGATATTATCCAATTTTTCTGAATGATCCATTTTGTTTGAGTCGCATATGATAATTTAAACTTAAGAGTTTTATGGTTAGTAGGTATTTAAAAAATAATAATTGATCAATCAATTTACTTGGCTGGTTAGCAAAGTACCATAAAATTTAAAATCGATCGGGACACAGAGAAATTAAAGAAAGCGAAACAAGCATGAGAGATTAGTACAAAAACGTAACCTCTCTCAATCTTTAAACGACAAAAGTCTTAATGAAACATAGGTACACATGACATTGAGTTGTCTTCATTGATCGAAAGTAAATAAAATTAATTGAATTTATTTGAAAGTAATTCAAACTGAAATGACTTCTACGATTATAAACTCACGAAAGGCAAAACGTGACATATCCAAAGTGGGTTCACTGTGGCGCAGTCCACATCTTATCTGGTACGAACTCCTTGTGAACCGTTGGATGGAGAGATTGATCGTACGGTAGGCGATGATTTCAACTCATTGGGGGTTAACATCATCTTACATGTTTAAGCTGAGTCAAAAAGCTTTATCTCGTTAAGTGTTCATTGCCATTACAGGAAACTTGATAAGAGAGCTTTGATCTTAAGTCTTTCGTTTTTTCATAAATTATTAATTGAACCTTTTTTTTTTTTTTTTGAACCTAACAGCTGTTTTGATTGAAACTCTATTCACTTTTTGTGTAGACAGTTATGCCCTCTGCACAAAAACTTCTCTCTTGATTGAATTTTGGGATATATCTTATGCTTTTGTTTACCATTTATAACTTTGTAAGTTCTAATACTCAGAGATTAGAGAAACTTAACTCGTAATATATGTTTATGGTACTACATTACTATTTAAAACCTTTAGACATATATAGCGAGAGTTTTTTTCAACTATGGAACATTAATCTAATATAATGATATTTGCAAATAAATTTATGATATTTGATGCATTTATTATAAACTCTTTTTGTCAATAATGTGCATTATACATGTTTAAATTCGGATGATAACACAACAACTGAAATCATCACAAACCATTAGGTTATATATTCTAGTTATATTTTTCCTAGTTTTATTAGAAACTAGATTAGGACCCGCGTATACGCGGGTTTAAAATTAAAAATTTAATAATCCGTGTAAAAATTAAAGTAAAAGGTAAAAATAATTTTTGAAGTTTTGTTATCAAATTTATGAATTAATTAATTTAATTTTTAATATATTAATTATTTAAAATTTTGTAATCCACATGTTAACCAATACATTTTTACAAATTTAATAGATTTTACTGTTATCGTATGTAAATACAATATTCAAATTTAATTACGTATTATTGTACATATACTATATTTAATCAGTTTAATTTTCTAACCCCTCTATACAATTTATAATCTATATAAATATACATAAATATAAGAAATTGATATTTTATAGTACTGAAAAATTAAGAAAAATTTTATGAGCTATTATACGTAAAAACCAATTTACGTAAAAACCAATTTCAAAATTTTACATATTTATCCGGTAAAATCAATCATTACACATCAACATGCTAAACATTGACCAAAGAATACGTATCTTATCAAAACATGTAGAACCATACGAAAAAGCCACATTTAGATTAAAACATACATGATCACACGATATTCATATCAAGCGTTTTTAGATCATCGCATCCAGAAACCATTAGTACACTAACCAAAAATCATCAAACCAAAAGCACATATATCATACGTTAAGATATAAATTCACCTCTTCATTCGATGAAATTAATCATATGATATCTACCTACTGAACATTAACAAAATAATTTTACACCAATACTTGAAACATATATACTAATACCAAAAGAATTAGGTTTTGATCAAAATCTACCTTATCGTAAGATAACAGCTTATAATCCAATTAGTTAAAATATCACTTTAATCTTCATGCATCAATCCATATGGTTGGTTCTACACACCCAAAACATATAATCATAATAAAAAAAATTTTACCAATAGAACAAAGTCGAATCAATTTTTTTAAAATTATTTTGTTTGGTAAGAAAAATATGAGATCATCTAATCGATTATATATAAGTGAGAATTTACAATTTCTTTTTTTTTTAGGAATAATATTTTTTTAATTATGTAATCTTTTTTCTTTTAGAATTAGCAATCTAACTATATTAAAAATATACGTATAATTTCCTTATGATTATCTTTTTATATTAAAATAAATTATTAAAATTATTAATTTTTTATAGTCATCTATTTATATTTTAAAAATTATTAAAATTTATATTTTTATTATAATTATATTTCTTTATTTCAAAATTGTTTAAAATAAAAATTTTAATTATATAATCCTTTTTATCTTTATCATTCTGTAATCTTTTTTTATCTATTTAGTGCTTTAAACTTTTCTTAACATTATCTTTTATTTTTTAAAAAATTATTTAAGTTAGAATTGACTTAACATTATCTTTTTACACTTTTAAATTTATTTATGTTTTAATTTTTTCTCATAGTTATCTTTTTCTATTTAATTTTTTTTAAAAAAAAAAATATTTTTGACACGTGTCAAAATCTCTAACCGATAAATATGACACATGTCATGATCCCGTGAGTTACTAATTTCGAAAACCCAACTTTATATAATAAGATTATAAAATATAATAGTTTACTCCAAAAAAAAAAATATATATATATATATATATAATAGTATGCTGTAAAAAAAGTGCAATAGAATTAGTTTGAATAAATTTACCTGATCATAATCAACTGAAGAGAAACTATTTTATTACATGTATAATTGATAATTATAAAATGACATAATCATAAACGATTTGTTCACCAAAAGTCATAGAAATCGACTTTCTATTTATATGATTGTCTTTATCTCGGAGTATTTTTTTGTATGAATTTAAATTTGAAGGCAAATAGATTTCTTGGTTATGCTTAGAAAACTTTGGTATGAGTGGAAAATTCAAAAGAATTAGCACATCTCGAAAAGTCTAGACAATCAAAGTAATTTAAACAAATCTATGGTATAACTTACTTTCAATTAGAAAAATGCATAAATTAACTACAATGCTCAAACTATAACTGATATCTTATGAGTCCGGTCTTAACAACTACCACATGGGACATCATTCTTAAGGTGTTCAATACTCTAAAACAATACCATTAGATATAATAAAATAGGATATCGAGAAATATATAAAACTCGGAGGATAATAATATTAGATGGACCGACAAAGGGTTCAAAGTGTGCCATTAATGGAGGCGACAACACTTGGATCCCCACTGATTCTTTCAGCTTCCATGTCTCATCTCTCTACTCTCTCTCTCTCTCCATACTTTACAGTCGAAGTTGCACCCAACATGAGTTTTGAGCAAACCTACGCACCTTTACACCTTAAATATAATGCCCCTCAAGCCCAAACCCTTCAAACAAACTTCTCTCATCTCTCTCTCTCTCTCTCTCTCTCTCTCTCTCTCTCTCTCTCTCTCTCTCTCTCTCTCTCTCTCTCTCTCTCTCTCTCTCTCTCTCTCTCTCTCTCTCTCTCTCTCTCTCTCTCTCTCTCTCTCTCTCTCTCTCTCTCTCTCTCTCTAAATACAAAGGTAATGGACTATCAGCCAAACACATCTCTACGTCTAAGCCTACCAAGTTACAAGAACCACCAACTAAACCTAGAACTCGTTCTCGAGCCTTCTTCTATGTCTTCTTCTTCTTCTTCTTCCACGAATTCATCATCATGTTTGGAGCAGCCTAGGGTATTCTCATGTAACTATTGTCAAAGAAAGTTTTATAGCTCTCAAGCTCTTGGTGGTCATCAAAACGCTCATAAGCTTGAGAGAACCTTAGCCAAGAAGAGTCGAGAACTCTTTAGATCCTCAACCACTGTTGATTCCGATCAGCCTTACCAATTCTCCGGCCGGTTTGAGCTCTACGGCCGTGGCTACGAAGGATTTGTTGAAAGGGGCGGCTCGAGGGACTTCTCCGCCCGCCGTGTGCCGGAGAATGGTCTTGATCAGGATCAGGAGATGAGTCACCTTGACTTGTCGTTAAGGCTCTAAAATCATCTAATATTTCGTTAGTCATATTGTCATATCAATTGTTAAGCTTTATATTAATTGTTTTTCGTTAAGTCTATTACATATTAGTCATTTCCTCTCATCTTTTTTTTTTTTTTTTTTTTTTTGTCAAGGAGTCATTTCCTCTCATCTTATAGTTCACGTTGTAACTATAGTCCTAAATTCATGTCAAAATCTGATTTTGGAAGATCCTACCTATATGTTTTTGGAATTGATTAAAATAAAGTAAAAATATGAAGGATCTGTATATTTCTCTATATAGATGGTTATTTTAATTATACTTAGTATAAGCATATATATATTTCTGCATTATAAAATGAATGAATGTCGCTTGTATATAATACATTATTGATCAATATATCAATGTGCCCCGACAAGGAGACATGTGCTGCGAAACTATACTTAGTTAAGTAAATTTCTATATATAACATTTATCCACATATGACATCAATAAATACATATATATACACGTATATCTACCCGTATATTCACTAATAATTGAATATTAAGTATATTCCTCTTGAGCTCGGTACACGTCATCTTGTCATAAGATTTTATTTTGTTTAGAAACTACTAGTATCCTAATATTAGCCGAGGTTTTCATGATGTTTTGATCTTCTCTCTACATTTACTAGATAAACATTTTCACTATGTTCGGATTTTATATCATGTTGATTGATCTTTTTTTTTTTATGTTGAAATTTAACTTAAGAAAATAAAAAGATACTTTACATAGTTGATTAAATTATAACAATTCATTTATATTACAATTAGATAATTTGATAAGAAATTTGAAAAACAAAGTGCTTCGCAAATTTTCATTAAATGTTTCGATATTTACAATTTTTGTAACAACATTTGTTCTTGTCTTGCTTATTCTGTACTCCCTCTGTGTCAAATGAATTGATGTTTTAGAGAAAAAAAATCATTTCAAATTAAGTGATATTTTCAACTTTCTATGAAAAAATTAAATGCCATAAATTTTGTTTGACCAATTAAATTTTACATCATATTTTTTTATTGGTTGAATTCAGTTTATTTAATGATGTTTTTATATAAAAGAGAGAAATTAAATGAATATTTTGTGTTTTCTTAATTAGTGTGCCAAAATCTTAAAAATCACTTAATTTGAAACAGAGGGAGTATATTATAATTTTACTACAACATCTCACCATAAATTGTACCGTTCCAAAAGTAAGTTAATTAGGAGAGGACTTATCAGGAAAAAAGGTTGTTGACGTATCGTTATTTGTTGAATTGTAAAAGTTTTCAGCCTCCTAATGAGGAAATCTAATTTTGTAATTTGTAAAGTTATTACTTGTACTTGGTACTTTATCATGCATTTGCTTCTTATTTTTAAGCATATGACAGCCGGCAACACCATAGTTTACAGTGCCAAATTGACATTGATTAAAAATATTGTTATCTGGAAGAAAGTTAAGGAAATACTTACTTCAAATTAAAAAATACAACATAAGGTGTTCGAACAAAAAAGAAAGAAAGAATATTACATAAGGTGAAAATAATACTGTAATTTGCCTCGGTATACACGTTATATGACTATCTAATTTTATTTTGATTTGGTTAACCGATATTTATTGCGAGTGAATAATTAAACTGATTTAAAAAAAATACAATAGACCAGAGTGAAGGTATTGGTAACTACTCCCTCTGTTCCTAATAAATTGATGTTCTAGCTTTTAATTTTGTTCCTTAAAGATTGATTTTCTAGAATTAAAAACTAAAATAACTTTTTTACTTTAACCTTTTTGACACATGTCATGGTAACTATTGTCTAAATTTTCTCTTTCTACTCATAGAACAATTTTAAACTAATTAAAACATAAAACTTTATCATGTCTTAATATGTGTGAAAAAGGTAAAACATCAATTTTTTAGGAACACAGGGAGTATTAACTAATGGCGTGTATGAGATGAGAGAAAGCACGAAATTGAAATGATGACTTTGAGATCCAATAATTCAATGTCTGAATCGAGCAAGTCACGATAATCACTTCCTCGAGATAATGTCTCCCTTATTCATAACCCTAAAAGTAATGTTAGTTTGAACACAAGAAAATTTCACGAAGAAAATGAAAAAGCTAATGCCATATTAATTTATATATCATTTAATGTTTAATTAATAATAAAAAGTATTTTATATATCTTTCTTTTCTATATATTTAGATTATTAAGTTATCATCTTTATTAAAAATAACCTTATTTTTTATTTTTTGGGTCAACAGTCGAAATAGGTTTGAACTGGTTTATACTTTATCGTTAAAACACTTGTCATTTCTTTCACGTCGAAATCGGTTCATGGAATCTTGATAACTTTTTTGGACATATGATTGAAGAGATGTCTAAGAGATGAGTGTTATCGTACAAACACAAATGCAAACTTCTAAACTTTATTAGTTACCAATCTTGTCTATCATTTACGAGAGACCAACAAGTTTTCTAATGGAACTCTCTTTGTTATTATCTCATTTTATAGGATCTTCGTTTTAATTTTCTTGTTCTATAAATACCGAGTACGAGTTTTAGACGTAATGAACTAACAGGTGGGTCCAAACGGCGTCGTATCAATCAAAGTCTTTTTATTAGATATATACCATGATGTTTTTCAACTTATATTGTAAAAGCAAGAGAGCTAAGACATGAGTTAGATTAATTCTACAAAAATGATTATGTTTTGTTTTATGATCAGTCAGACGTCAGAAGTTCTAAGTTTTACTTATGTGAGTTTAGAAATGATTATGAAGTTGAATTCTCAGTGACATGAAAAGTTAATTCTTTCAGTTGAATTATTATCAGTAACATTAATTAAATTATCAATCAGATCAATTATATATCATTAGTACTTTTGTTTGCTTCCGTGTTTTTCGTCTACATTTTCACAGATTTGACTTATTACTACTACATGTTTTTTTTGGTGGTTGTTAAGAGAAGAAAAAATATTTCATCTATTATTTTTTTTTTTAATTTAGTAATATTCTGATTTTTTGTTTTTTAACATGCAAGGAAGTTAGAAGTAAAATACTGCAATTTTTATTAACAGGGTCCATAACTATAAAATTCAACAGTTAAATCTTGGACGGTCGTGATATTATCTGTTTCCAGTTTCCACCACATGTTCGTTTTCTAATTAACAAAAAAAAAAATGTTTGTTTTCTTTCGCGTCATATAACCAAAATATGTATTTTGTCACAGACAGATCTTTGGTTATTAATACTAATACTAATATTAATGTTTGGATCCAGATATTAGTGAGCTTTCTAATAAAGCCCATTGTATTACAAAAACAAAGCTCACGTCTTTTTATTTCCACTCCTCGCTTCTCTTTTGTTTTCAAAGTTTTCCATGCCCTACGGCTAATATATCAAGTTCTGTTTCGGACAGTTGTTAATTCAACCGAAGAATTTGTTTCTGTGCTTTTATTCTTCAACTCTGTGTAACAAAAATAAGGATGACAGAGAAATCGGATTCCTTGATTTGTTGTCAGTACAGAGAGCTCTGTTATTTGCTCTGTTTTTAGAACAGAATACTCTGTGTTAGGAAGAAAAATACTCTGTTTCTTGCTCTATTATCTGGTTGGTCTTGTTAGCTTCAACTCAAACTTTATTTAAATTTTAAGATATGAAAAGAATCAGAAAAGAAATCAAATTATGACAATGCCAAAACAAATAAACAATTACCCAAAATGGGAAATCACTCAAAAGAATCAAATAAACAAATCATGAGATGAAAATTGAAACAAAGAAAGAAACCGCATCAAATGCTTAAATTTTCTTGGTAATACCGATCAGTCGAGGTTGCATTCTGTGGGTAAACCTTGAGGGAACCTCTTGAAATCTGTACAATAGTTATAGATCATATAATCATCTTGCACCCACTTCATCTGTCCGTACTGATTTGAGTTAAGTGTAGTCCACATCCACGAGTTGCTATTCGCATTACACGTAACCCAATTCAATAACGAGGTTCGGCTGCAGCAGTCCACGTCGTTGAAGCTTTTGTAGGAAGCCCTGAATGGAGCGTTGGTCCAATCGGTCTTGACTCTCCCACCTTGTGTGGCCCAATCATCAGCTTCCCATAGACTCGAGTAGATCTTCATCGGCTGGCTCTTCGGGTAAGCGACCCCGTTAGCCTCATTGTTCTTGAACACTCGGATTGGGATTCCGTCCACTAGAAAGCTTTTGAGATTTCAAGAAAAACAAAACATAAAATCAAGAACGGTCATGGATCTTATCAACATATAATATAAGTGTAACTAAATAATTTTCTAAAAATAAATCATCCCCTAGATGGTTTTAAATACTCAATTAACGTCTAACGGTACTTTAATATTTTAAATTGGACCGATCAGTTACTTACATGATGTTGAGAGGGTTCCAAAGGACGGTGTAAGTGTGATAATCCGCAGTGGGATCGAACCAGAGATAAAACTGCATTTCGCGGTTACCTTTACCTCCAGTGAACACATTTGTATGGAGAACATAAGGCTGTCCAGTAACATTACCCAAAAACTCGAAGTCGATCTCGTCCCATGTCTCACCTTTTGAAGAAAGCTGCAAAAACATTCAGGATCAATGCCAGAATATTTAAAAGAATGATCATCGAGGAAGTTCTACATACGTAGTAGGCTGTGACGGTTCCGGCTGAATTTCCGGCGACAAGTTTCATCTTCATGTCGATCTTTCCAAACAAATACTCCTTCTTCGATTGGAAACCCGAACCAGAGATCTTGTCGAGAGTGCAAGTCAAGAGTTGTCCACTCTCAAATATGTTGGCACGACCATTTCCCCAAGTGATATCGAAGTTGTCGTAGAAATTTCCGGTGGATACGCCGATCAAAAGCAGAAGAGACAACAACAACAACAACCGAGACTGTTTGGTTGCAAAAACCGCCATTTTTTTTTAAAAAAATGGGTTTATTTTGCTGTTGTTGTTTACAAATTTTTGTTTTCCGATGGTTTGAATATGATCGGAGATTGGTGTTTATATAGAGAAAGGTTTTATAAAGTGAATGCATTTAGAGAGGTTAGTGGAATCCCATTATCGACGTGGTAGTCTTACACTAACGAAGTTAATTATTACATATAAATGAATATATGTCAGCTTATATCACAATATATTTATATAGGTAATGTTTTTTTTTTCTTTTCTTGTTCATGCATTTGACTCAAATGTATAATGCAATAGATTTTGATTTAAAAATGGTTTTTAAACCGATCGATAGCATTTTAGTTAATTTGTACAAATAGTTTTATAAAAAATTGAAATATTTATTTTGGTTTTCGTAAAACGGACCGACATGTTTTTGAAATTTAGCACGGACATGTCAGCCACATACATGTAAGAATTACCAAACGCAAATTATTAAAGGCAACTACGTGAAGTATTCTTCGAATCTCTCCCGTCATCTGCATAATAGGAAAAAAAAAAAAAACAGAATATTCATCTCATCAGGTGGATAAATCCCAGTCAATCATAGTCAAAACACTCAAAAGTTTATTATGGAATAAACGAATACAAAAAAGAGGATGAGAGAAGAGATGAGATCTCACCTGAGTATTTGCTGGTGCCTGGTGAAGCAAGATATGGTTGAAAATTATATTTTAAGATTTTAAGAGAAATGGGATTGAGACCAATTGCCGAAACTGAGTTTATCTATGGCTGTGACTGTGAGCCTGTGAATGATGGTAAATGGAGGGTGAGATCTGTTAAGCCTCTTCTCCAAGAAAAAAGGTTTCCAGAGACGTTGGATCACTTGGTTTCAATGGCAGTTTATTTACTGTTTAAATCCACTTTTTTTTTTTTTATCCCAAGGCAGATGGCTGAGAAGTGAGAACTAATAAAGCGATGATAACTTAGTAAAAATAAATATTATATAAAATAATAGTATTATTTTTAAGTTCATTTTTGTACTTTTCTATTTTTAAAGATTTAAATAAAATAATGAAAGTTACAGACATTTCTGATCTCTGTCATTATAGAAAAAGTTTGATTTTATTTTCTATAATATTTATCTTTAATAGAAAATAATCATATATAATATATAGAAT